>OZ020190.1:99377349-100577349 GCA_963971165.1 Philopedon plagiatum
ATACTGAGAGCGGCAGGTATAAAGTTTAAGCCTTACGAGGATCAAACAGTCGTAATCAGGGTGGATGGCCAGGAAGAAGAACCAAAACTAGGTAAGGGCATTAGCCTGTCGCCCATACTATTTAATTTACACATAGAAGAGGCAATGAACGAAGATTAATAATTTGGCGTCACAATACAAGGTGAGAGGCCATGCTTTGGTTTGCTAACCCAAATGAGCAGATACTTTCCGATTACACAATAAAGAGAACTACCAAGAATACCAAGGTCAGGAAATGTCTAAAATCCGACAATGGAAGAAAAATGAACGTCAGACTAAGAGGACACACTCGAGAAAGTTAAAGAATTTCGATACCTGGGTAGCCTCATAACAAAAGACAATCGCAGCAAGCATGATATAAAGAGAAGAACAGTGCAAGGAGGGAAAGCTTTCGAAGAGAAAAGACAATTGCTAACAATCAACTTAGATATATTAATTCGGTAGCGTTTCTTAAAAGCTTGCGTATAGAGCGTTGCTTTATACGGGTGTGAAGCTTGGATACTACGGGAACAAAGATAAACGACACATAGAAGCATGCGAGATGTGGTGCTACAGAAGAAGGATAAAGATAAGTTGGGTAGACTGTGCTGAATGAGGGAGTGATGAATCGAGTTAGGGAAGGAAAGACTAACACATACATTACAAAAAAGAAGAAACAAATTGATCGGACATATTCGGAGACATAGCATGACAATTGCTTGTGGAGGTAATGGCAGAGGGTAGACAAGGCAGAGGTAGGCCTAGGCTAAACTATCTAGATCAAATAGACAAATACTAGACAAGAGCAAGGTTAGCTATAGGGAAACAAAGAATTTAGCACAGAGTCGCCAAGGATGGAGAGTTACGTCCAACCAAGCTCAGGATTGAAGACGATAAGAGGAAGATACAAAATAAATGTTATATCCTAATTATGTAGGTATGTGTTAAAAATTCTGAAGAAATTTTGGCAGTAATAGTTTTTTTAGATATCAGAAAATTAATTTCTTGCCTATATCGCCTGGAATACCAACCAAATTTTTATCATAGAAACCCCTAACCATGTACAGGATTATTGATTATATTTGGACCAATAGACAACTTTTTTATTTGACGAGATAGAAAAATATTTAAATTAGAAAAATTGTAGATTTGTACAAGAACCATGAAACGTAAATGAAGGAACCATCGAACATCAAATAAGCGAGTTTTGAACTAACCTTAAGTTTTTTTAGAGCTCCCACCGTATTTTTTTTTGTTTTTTAAATTCTTTTGACTAGTGACAGGTTCTCTAACCAGGTGTTTCAGTCATTCAAAAAATACTGTATATTACATATTAGTTTATTTATTATGGGCTACAGTCAGCAAGAAAAGGTTGGTATACAGGGTCCTGCAGCTCAGCTCCCGTCTTCTGTAGCTCAGTTGTCAATTAAGTTAGGATTTTGATATTTTGAAAACTTTACCTGTATTCTAAAGCGCATTTCAGGAAAATATTTTGGGTATACAGGGTGTCCCAAAAAAGTGTGACGTCATGATGATATATTTTTTTAGATTGCATGCCATATATTTTGTTACTTATTTGGATGCCTCTTATCGTCACCTACATACCCCTAAGATTTTATTGAAATTGGTTCGGTGATATCAGCGAAAAAAAATAAAAATTAAAAAAAAAGTTTTGAACCACTGGTTTTAAAAATTAATGAAACAGAAAACAAAACATTATCAAAAAAAGCAAAATTTATCCTAATTTTAGCTTGTGTCCAGTTGCAAAATTCGACACGTTGTCCAAAATCTCCTTTGAAGAGTTCTTGATGAAATCGGATGTGATAGGCATGGAAACGGTTGTCCTTTAAAATTCGTTGATCGGTTCTTTCGCTTACACCCACGGCATCACCGATTGCTTGTTGACTAACGGAAGGATTTTTCATAAGAGATAATAGCACAGCCAATTGGTTTTCTTCAGCTCGAACCGGTCTATTTCTAACTGGTTTTGTATAGCTTACATTTCCCGTTTGTACAAACCTCTCCAATAAGTTTTCCAGGTTCCTTTTGTCTGGGTATCATCGTTCCGGATAACGCTGTGCATAAACTGGACTTGCCAAAAATCAGTTCTTACCGCAGTCTCCAAATATGAAAATCATATCTACGAGTTCTCGGTTGAACTCCATGACAGAAAATAATACTTCGGTGTAAACAGCTTAAATAACTAATAATAAGAAGCTAATAATGTTTCAAACTTTTACAATACTGCAGTCAAAATAGACTCTTGTCACTTAAATGTCAATAAATTGTTTTTCAAAGCCACCTTCGATTTTTATTCATTAAAATAGCTATTGCAATAGTTGACAAAATGAGTTTTTGGCGAATAACTTTAAATGTGTTACGAATTGCGATAGGGTCATAATTAGAAAAATGTTTGTTTTTTAATTCCGCATTGAATGACATAAAAATATACAGTGGCTCCAATTGAAAATAAGAAAAATAAAGTGCTTTAAATTTTGAAAAGTTTGACACTAACTTTTGGACACCCTGTATAATTCAGATCATTCATACTTGATTAACGAGACTGTGAGACCTTACTTAATAAGTACCTTGTATAATTTTATTACCGAGGCACTATTTGTATTTTTCATTAATTTTTAAAACCGTGGTGCAAAACTGATTTTTTTTAGTTTTTATTTTTTTTTCGCTGATATCACCGAACCGATGTCAATAAAATTTTAGAAGTATGTAGGTAACCATAAGAGGCACCCAAATAAGCAAAAAAATATATGGCATGCAATCTAAAAACATATATAATGCTGACGTCACACTTTTTTGGAACACCCTGTATAATCAAAAATATTTTCCTGAAGTGCGCCCTAGGATACAGGTAAAGTTTGCAAAATATAAAAATCCTAACTTAATTAATAACTGAGCTACAGAAGACGGGAGGTGAGCTGTAGGACCCTGTGTACAATATACATAAAATGCAATAAAATAAGAAGCTAGCAAGGGCATTATATGGAAAACTGTAAGAGAACCGGCAAGTTCCAAGCCTAAGCACCTACAGGAAAATAATAAATTATCAAGATTTGAAAAGAAAAAAAGGTCAACACGCCAGCCTGACGACACATTCACGCCTGCGTTATTTTAATGATAACCCGATTAACTCTATACCGGTGGCATGTGAAGCATCAAACACTACATTTTACAGAGTCCAAAGCACTCTAAAAAGTTCAAATATAAACCTTATAAGTTCCGTTCCGTAAAGTTCAACAGCTTTCTGAAGAAAATAAATGCAACATACTCGAATTTTGTAATGTTATGGTAGACCAACTTCACAGGGATGACACTTTTTTTGGCGGAATAATATGGACAGATGAGGCTTGCCTTGCTCCAAACAGTGTCTATAATAGACATAATACCCGTTATTAGGGTCCACAAACCCCTCGTGTTGAAAAGGCTGTCATAACTTCAGAACGGAAAGCTTTCAGTGTTTAGTGTGCGTTATTGGTGACAGGATATTAGGGCCGCTTTTACGAAGATGACTTAACTGGTGATAGATATCATCATTTTCTTGCTGGAGAAATAGAGAACTTTTTAGACGAGTTACCGCTTAATATCCCCAACCGATCTGTTTGCCAACAATACGCACACAACACGCCAAATTAGACACAGTTTTTAAATCAAAAGTATCAGCCTTGAATAGGTGAAAATGGTTCAATTCGATGGTGTCCCAATAGCCCTGATTTCACACTGATGGACAGGTCTTTCTGGAGATGGCTCAAAGATCGAGTGCATAAAAAAACATTTAACACTTTAAAAGAACTAAGGCGGATAATTGTGGAAGAAATACATTTTATTTAAGCACACCCGAAGGAGTCGCTGAGGGATGATGCCGTCAGTGATTTAAAGACATGTTATCGCACTTGCTTTGAGCAAAACGGGGGTCAGTCCCTTTGAACATGTGTTAAAGTAAATATTCATGTTACTTCTTTTTTATTAATATTTTAGTTTAAAATAAAAACTATTGTAAAATATATCAACTTTTTCTTGCTAACTGTGGCCCATAATAAATAAACTAATAATAAACTGTCTTTCTTTAAATGACTAAAGCACCTGCTTAGATCACCTGTCACTTAACTAAAGAAAATGTTTCCATCGAATCCCTATATGACTTGCATTAACTCATATACGAGGGGTATGGAGGGTTGCTTGGGTTGCGTTTATTTTTTAAAATTATAGGAAAATACTTGAACATCGGTGTAGGTAACTTAACATAAAATAGAGCTCTTAGCGAGTAGAATTTAAAAAACAAAAAAAAAATGGCGAGCCCTTTGTAAAAACTCAAGGTTAGTTCATTACTCGCTTATTTGATATTTAATTGTTGTTTCAGTTCCATTTCCTGGTGGTTCTTGTACAAATCTACAATTTTTCTAATTTAAACATTTTTTCAAATATAGAAGGTATCTTATTGGTCCAATTATAATAATCAACTGTACTAAAACATTTTTTTTAATTTTTGTCAAATGGAAGAAAGTAAAAATTGTCGAAATTGAAAAAAGTTTTATCCCTCAATAAAATACCGTGCGACTATTATTTCACATAGTCTTTCTGGTGCACTCCCTCAGGATCTCAATCGAATCGGACGTCCGTGGGCGCAATAGCCATACTATGCAGTAGAGTTGATACAAAACAGTATTTTCCGGTAACAGGTACGTTACGTTCCAATTCCAAGTTCATACCTGTTTCAAATACCTGATATTTTTTTACCTAGTACTGTAAAATGTACAATTCAAAATATATTTAAAAAAAACATGAATTTAATTACTACAGAAAATATATATCATGCACAGAAGCGTATCCAAGGGGGGTTAGCAGGGTCCCCTGACCCTGCTACAAGGCAAAGAGGGAACCGGTGCCTTTTTGGCAAAAAACCAAATTCGGAAATATCAAAGGCATACCTATATCACGTATACCAATAAAAAAAATGTAACTACAACCTATTTTATTTTTCAATTTGTGCCACTGCCGCCATTGGCAACCTTGCGTTAGCGTCCCCACTGCACTCTATTGAACTCTACTCTCGGTCTCGATTACTTCAAACTATTATTACATTACGCTTTTAGATAAATAGCGGCGCTGTTCAGTAGTTTAGTAAGCCTGCAGAGGCGGAACGTAACTTCAGAAAGTTATCGACCATTAAAAACCGTTTTCGGGCCACTATTGGTGAAGATAGGTAGCTGCACTAGCAATAACGTATGTCCCATAAGTTTTGAGAAAAATTTGCGTTGTTGAGTCTTATAAAAATAATGTTTTTGCCTAAGGTGGCTTTGCAAAAAGTCACAATCAGTGACGGATTGTCATAACATGTCATTTGCGCCAACACTTGTAATTACAATGGCGTACAAGCTTGATATTCGGAAAAGCATTTTTCCATTAGTTGGACAAGTACCTAAGCACGAAATTGTAAGACTATTCAGGGGCTAAAACATTTAAGTGGCTACAATTTATCGAACAATAAAAGAATGCGAAGAGGGCATACCTTGTGTCAACTTGCCGAAAAGTGGAAGGCCGAGCGTACTAAGTCAAGCGAATGAAGGAAGGCTGGTTCAATTAGCAAAAAACAAGGTTGGAACGTCAGTGCGCAAGCTATCTAGAAGATTCAGGCCTCGTATCTCGCGCATGACAGTAAGTACGACTCTCTCTCTCGGAGTAATTTGCAATATAGAAAAAGAAGAAAAGCACCAAAATACACTTATAGCTCATATACGTAATACGTATATGCTGTAGCGCAATTATAGAAAATTCCAAGGTGTTGCCGCGCATTAAGGCGTGTTCATTTTGTTGATAAAATTGTCATCATAGATGATGAAAAATATGTTATTTTGTCCAATTCAGAGATAATGGGTAATGAAGGATTCTACACGGATAATATACACGACTGTCCAGATGAAGTTAGATTAAAAGGAAAAGCCAAGTTTTCTGTAAAAATTTTAGTGTGGTGCGCAATTTCCGAAGCAGGTGTTTCTCACCCATATATTCGACGTGCTCGTGGTGAAGCCATTAATTTGTCAAAACTTCGTCAGTTTAGTACTGCTATTCACCCCAATGACGAGATTATCTTCTGGCCCGATCTGGCTTCATGTTATTATGAAGACAAACAACAGTGGTTGACTCAGTTGACTGCCAGTAAAATCAGTTGTGTCCCACCAAACGTGCCTCAAGCGAAGCCTAAGAAAAGTTTTGGGCCCTACTAGCTAGAAAAGTTTACGATTATGGCTGGGAAGCTCAAAACGTAAAACAGTTACGTCGCCGAATAAACCAAAAAATTCCTGAAATCGACATTGGTGCCGTCTAAAGGCTAATGGCGCAAGTTAGGGTTAAGTTGTGTGGTATTGAAGAACATGGACCCTTATCCGTAGTTTAAACCAGGGGCGGCTACTGCCAGGGGGCGCAGGATCTCGCACCCCCCAATTAAACTACCAACTAAAATAATAATATAAATATATAAAATATCTATTTCATTAAAGCAACTCATAGCACCAAAAAACTGTTCAAATTATCCTCGTAACGTAAATTACAGAGCCAGCGAAAGCACAAATACATAATGCAGAGTTTTTGCTTGGAAGGTAGTTTGGAGTACCTTGGCAAAAGTCCACGTTATAATCTGAACGGTGGACCAAGCGCGAACCGAATGCTTCCTTCCGCAGGTTCTCAGCTTGAGAACAGCTGCGAGATGATGTCAGGCAAAAGGACGCGATGCTCGATGGCCAATAAGATTGAGATTGCGAATAAATCTGTGGTTGCTATGACAACGGTCGGCATAGTACACGTGCTTCGGTCTCAATACTTCAGCAGCCTTTCTGCCTTTGCCGTTAAATAGTTTGTTTTGTTTTCTGTTTTTTCGGTATTTTCATTGTCAATATGAATTCTGTAAAGTATATTTTAGAAAACAGACCTATTCCATTTGAAGCAAAAGTTGCAATCAAAAAGTTGGGTCGTCCAACACCCGATTTGGAAATAAAATCAACGGTGTTTATGACGTTTTGAAAAAAAATAGTGCAAGCTAGCATTCGGCGCTTTTCACTCCTCACCTTTAACCCTCCTCCCCCTCCCCCTATCAACTGCTTTGCAACCCCCATATTCAAAAACCACGAACCGCCACTGGTTTAACGTATAGTTTTAATAACAATGAATGTAGAAATAACGACTTATAATTTAATATAATAAAAAATTAACAGAATACAAAATTTGAGTATTAATATTTTTTGTCAAAACTTATGGGATATACGTTATTAGTGTTTTTAGGTACGTATCGAACGTGACGTTTGTAAAGTAATTCACATAGTCGAAATTGGTAATAATTTTAAAAATGTAAATCAAGACGGTTACAATCTTTAGTATTTTCTTTCATTATTTTAACATGTCGTTTACTTGTTCCTTGCTTGCATACTTGCTTAGCTTTAAATGTGTTATACTTTTAAGTTTGCTTCCGGTTCCTAATCAAATTTTGCGAAACATAGAGGCTACACCTAAAACCTGCTTTTCGAAATGCCCTGAACACGCCACTGATCATGCAACTAAAGTTATTATTAGATAACAAAATAAATTATTTAGTGCTCTTAAATAATCAAATTAATTTATTTCATGCTCTTTTCCGGCTATATTATACAGGGTGAGTCGGGAGGAACGCACCAAATTTTGGGAGTTTATTATACACGTACCTAAATATTAGTCACAAAACCCAAGAGTTGTAATCCGATTTTCATTTGTTTTCAAATTATAACGGTCTGAAAAAACACACATTGTTTTTAATTACAATTTTTTTAATAAAAAATGTTCAAAGACATCCTTTACAACGGCATCATTATCATCTATACACCGACAAAAAAAAATCAAAAAATAAAAATAAAGCATCCTTATTTTGTAATTGGAAAAAATCTGCTTAGGTACAACTTTCGAGTTTTTTCGACTTATATTTGCGTGCAGAATACACTAGAATTTGGTGCGTTCCTCCTGACTCACCCTGTATAATATAAATAATAAAATAATTTAATCTGTACTTGATATATCTTGTGTGCGGGAACGCGCTTTCGGGGAAAATATCGGAATTAAAAAATAACAGCTGAGCGGTGTGACAGAGAAATACGTATCAATAATAATCGTACTTATTACTTCGTATAAAAATGAAAATACTGAAAATACTCCATACACCGAGACAGATCCCGGGATCGGCGGCGCTCGCTGCTCAATTTTTAAAGACATTTATTACTTTTTAATAATTTACAATTCAACACTTACAACAAAGCGTATTTCACGTAAATAATATTTGTAAACGTATTTATTTGCTGAACGGCCGACGCGTGACTCCGATCCGATGAGTAAAAAAACGCGTACAGCGGAACCTAGTATTGTTGATAAAATCGATAACTGTTACCTGTATCTACCTGTTATGCGCTCATACCTGTTAAACAGGTATGAGCAGTTCTTAGTATTTTATATCATCTCTACTACGCAGGGCTCGCCTTCAGATAGTCGGAGATCGGTGTCGGAGGCAATGAGCTTGCATCCGAGCCGATAGACCTAATTCGAGCCGGACGATTTTTTGTTTAATCTGTGTGGGGACGCGCTATAATAATTTATAGGAAAGACCACGCACATTTTTATTATTATTATTAATAATAATAATTATTACTATTATTATTATTATTATTAAAGAAAAAAATACTGTTAACTACGATAGAACATTAAAAAAATGTATAAGGGTCAGTAGTACAGAAGTGAGATAATATTATGGCCAAAACTTTGTATTGGTATATATCAAACACGGTCACAAATTGGTAAGAATGTTTACAGATCGACATTTGGATCTCAGGGTTTCTAGAAAACCTGTGTAAGTTTTGAAAGTTGCCTGTAGTTACGGTTATTGCGAAATACCAAAATATTTAATAGTTACCGAGTTTCCTTGATGCAATTGTACGAAAATAAATGGATGGTGTATTGAGCAGCATGTCCAGTTGCCGTTCTGGAGTTAATATTTTACAGATTTATTTCTCTATAACAAGAAAGCACACAATTAAGTACCTACACGCCATTTAATTCTAAATACAAAACACATATAATAGCTGTTTTATACCATATATGTTTTTTAAACTCTTCAAAAAGTAACAGAAAAATTGTATAGTTTCATAAATTACCCCGTTTCTGTCACATGACACATGTACTCACCTTTACTGGTTCTGGAAGAAAAACTGGTTTAGGTTTGGCCATTTCGTCAGTCCTTTTTGGGTCTATGGCAGGCTTTTTTCCTTTGGTTTTTTGCTGACGCCTTAGTTCCCTAAATACATAATAAATCAATTTAACATAAGTCAGATATATATATATATATATATATATATATATATATATATATATATATATATATATATATATATATATATATATATAATATACATATATAGGGAACAACGTAGCAAATTGTGGGGTAACAGCAAATGAAAGTACACTCTTTTAAGATAAATCCGAGCTTTCGGAAATGTTTATTTCCATCTTCAGGGACTGAAAAACAAAACGATACTTTTTTATTTTATGTAAGGTAATTAAAAACCCAAGTACTTACATCTTAGATGAGATTGTTCATATTTGATGGTATCGTTTTATTCTTCAGGAGAAATATACACAGCATCGTGAAAACAAAAGTCTTAAGTCAATTTAAAACAACATTAAAATACATGGATGGTCAAAACAAACAATAAGCAATTAAAATTAAAAATCTTTCCTGAAGACATCGTTCTCTGGTATGAAATCACATCATCCTGGACTGAATATGCAAATTGACAGATTTTTTGGTTGGGTTAAGTTAGTAATGGGTAAGTACCCACGGCCGGAACCGTAACTGTACCTTATACCAACATTGGAGCGTCACTTTTGGTTTTAGTGACACCACTAAGTTTTTTATTTATTTAAAATACTATCAATATTGCAGATTCTACGTGAAAATTCGGTATTTTAAGAAAATTAATTGATTTTTTGTGAAAGAGAAAGAGTAAGTTACTGTCACCTCATTGATAGAAGTACCCGCGTCCTACAAACTTTCAGACATGCTTAATTGGTTATCATTGTTATGTGGTGTCACATCTAGTGCTAATAAATAAGAATATATTTCACTCAAATGGTGTATATCTGTTCTTTTGTTCATTGTTACCTGTTCTTGCGCAATGAATGCCATTTCTAAGAAAAGTCTTTTTTTATAATTATGTTCAGTGGCTAGGACCTTAGTAGCCTCATAATTAATAGCATGTTCAGATTTATTCACATGCTCTGCCAAAGCACAACGTTCTGGATGAAGTCTACAATCACTCTTATGTGATGTAATTCTATCCGAAACCGGTCTGGAGGTCTGTCCTATATATACTTTGTCACATTCGAAGCACGGGATGCTATATATCACATCTGAGAGATTCTTAAGGGGTGTTTTATCTTTTAATTTTGTATCTATAGAACCGAGTCTCAAAACCGTCTTGTTAGCTATTTTAATATTTAGATGATCACCACAATTAAAGATCCTTGACAACTTTGGAGTAACTTCTCTGATATATGGCAATGATGCATAAAGTGTGTGCTCTCTTACCAGCTCTGCATTGTCTTGTGAATTATTATTTAAATTATTATTGTGGTGTTGGTTTATTGAGCTTTGGAAGAAATCATGGAGGTCCATTGTGGTGAACAAAGTACTGTTATCTCCCATAGAGGTCGCCTCGTCCATAAGGGTGGAAGAAGTGCTGAAGAAAATCTTGCGCAGTAACGTTTTGGGATAAGAATTATTCAAGAATAATGTGTATAACATATCCAAGTTCTTTTTGTGAAAGGAACGATCGGAGACTTTCAAAACTCTATCCTTCATCTGTTTTACCAAATTCACTTTCATTGATTTTTTGTGATATGAGTTGTAATTGAAGTATCTCCCTGAGCTACAGGGTTTTTGGTACCAATCAACCAATATCACATTATCATCATTTCGAATAAGTTTAGTGTCAAGAAAAGGCACTGAGAAATTTTGATCTTCATTTTCAATGGTGAATTGTATATATGGATCGTAACTATCTCATCTGTGCCATTCCTAGGTAGAGCAAGGATAATGTCATCCACATACTTTTTAATGAAATGAGGTTTAAATGACAACACCGGCAACACTGTGTCCAACAAATCGTCCATCACATATGCTGCCAAAATAGGCGAGATAGATGCTCCCATCGGGGTACCAAAACTCTGCTTGTAAAACTTATTGTCAAATGAAAAATAAGTATTTTGAAATAAAAAGTTGATTAGATTAAAGAAAGTTGATTGATTAATGTTACAAACACCACTTATTCGTTCCCAATTCTTAAATAGCGCCCTATGTACTGCGTTATAGTATACATTGCTGAAAAGAGAAACCACATCTAAACTAGCGATTACATAATTGTCCGGGAGAATCATGCCATTGAACAATGTTGCAACTTGAAAAGAATCCCTTATAAAGTAATCATTATCAATACTGTAAGCCCTGGTTAAAACATCTGTGAGAAAAGTAGCAAGTAGCCCCGTAGGGGCGCCTATTGAGGCTACAATTGGTCTTATAGAAAGTGTTGGTTTGTGTATTTTTGGCAGAGCCTAGGTATAAGGTACAGTTACGGTTCCGGCCGTGGGTACTTACCCATTACTAACTTAACCTAACCAAAAAATCTGTCAATTTGCATATTCAGTCCAGGATGATGTGATTTCATACCAGAGAACGATGTCTTCAGGAAAGATTTTTAATTTTAATTGCTTATTGTTTGTTTTGACCATCCATGTATTTTAATGTTGTTTTAAATTGACTTAAGACTTTTGTTTTCACGATGCTGTGTATATTTCTCCTGAAGAATAAAACGATACCATCAAATATGAACAATCTCATCTAAGATGTAAGTACTTGGGTTTTTAATTACCTTACATAAAATAAAAAAGTATCGTTTTGTTTTTCAGTCCCTGAAGATGGAAATAAACATTTCCGAAAGCTCGGCTTTATCTTAAAAGAGTGTACTTTCATTTGCTGTTACCCCACAATTTGCTACGTTGTTCCCTAACTAGTCCAGCAACGACTACCCTTCTTCATAAATACAGGTATGGGGTTTTACCAGACGATCAGGACAAGATATGGAGAGGATGCAGTGGGAAAGCTTAAGTTATGGTCAAAGAATAATGTTAAGATGGCTAGAGAATACAACAGAAGAATTTTCCTTCTTCAATGCCGACAGTCTGCAATCCTACCAGAACACATCACATCAGCAACGAAACCAGTAGGAGACCTGCTACATCGACAGGACATCAATATTAATTTGCATGAATATGACAAAAGGTTGGGTAACAAACTAGTAAGTCTTGAAATATCTGCTACCCATAAATTGATAGAGGAACTTGAGTCCAACAAAACTACAATTAGGGATGAAATTATTAATTTAACTAATGAAGCAATTTTTAATGAATTTTCAGCTAGACAAAAAATACAATATAATAGAATTTACTGTAAAATAAAGAATAAGAATATAGCAAAACTAAATAATTTAAAGTCAAAATTCACTCAGAATTATCTTAATACTCAACCTAACTGGGTCAAAAATATCTCGGATACAGTTATACCAGACGATATTTTAAAATTTCTGTCGTTAGGGCCTAAATTCAGTATTGAACCAGTGGTAGGGAGAGATATTCCTATTAAGAGGGTTTTGGCAGACATAGATTACATAGTCTCTCATTTTGAAGATAATAACACAAAGAACATTTTAACAGCAAAACTTACGAATGTTATCACTAATCACATTCATAATACCAAATCTAATAATTCTTTTTATAATAAAATGTACATTAAAACTAAAAAAATTTTAAAAAACAATCCTAATTTAATTTTAACAAAGTCTGACAAGGGGAATGTTACTGTTGTAATGTCCAAGCAACAATACTTTAATTTATGTAATGAACTAATATTACAAGACAATTCGTACATAGAAATTAATAGAGACCCCACACTGTCTATACAAAATAAATGCAATAAATTAATTAAAGGATTATATGACACCAATCAAATTGATGAGAATCTAAAAAAGAAACTTACTAACTATAGAGGGGTGTCTCCAAAATTCTATGCTCTGCCAAAAATACACAAACCAACACTTTCTATAAGACCAATTGTAGCCTCAATAGGCGCCCCTACGGGGCTACTTGCTACTTTTCTCACAGATGTTTTAACCAGGGCTTACAGTATTGATAATGATTACTTTATAAGGGATTCTTTTCAAGTTGCAACATTGTTCAATGGCATGATTCTCCCGGACACTTATGTAATCGCTAGTTTAGATGTGGTTTCTCTTTTCAGCAATGTATACTATAACGCAGTACATAGGGCGCTATTTAAGAATTGGGAACGAATAAGTGGTGTTTGTAACATTAATCAATCAACTTTCTTTAATCTAATCAACTTTTTATTTCAAAATACTTATTTTTCATTTGACAATAAGTTTTACAAGCAGACTTTTGGTACCCCGATGGGAGCATCTATCTCGCCTATTTTGGCAGCATATGTGATGGACGATTTGTTGGACACAGTGTTGCCGGTGTTGTCATTTAAACCTCATTTCATTAAAAAGTATGTGGATGACATTATCCTTGCTCTACCTAGGAATGGCATAGATGAGATAGTAGATACTCTTAATAGTTACGATCCATATACGTATACAATTCACCATTGAAAATGAAGATCAAAATTTCTCAGTGCCTTTTCTTGACACTAAACTTATTCGAAATGATGATAATGTGATATTGGTTGATTGGTACCAAAAACCATGTAGCTCAGGGAGATACCTCAATTACAACTCATATCACAAAAAATCAATGAAAGTGAATTTGGTAAAACAGATGAAGGATAGAGTTTTGAAAGTCTCCGATCGTTCCTTTCACAAAAAGAACTTGGATATGTTATACACATTATTCTTGAATAATTCTTATCCCAAAACGTTACTGCGCAAGATTTTGTTCAGCACTTCTTCCACCCTTATGGACGAGGCGACCTCTATGGGAGATAACAGTACTTTGTTCACCACAATGGAGCTCCATGATTTCTTCCAATAAACCAACACCACAATAATAATTTAAATAATAATTCACAAGACAATGCAGAACTGGTAAGAGAGCACACACTTTATGCATCATTGCCATATATCAGAGAAGTTACTCCAAAGTTGTCAAGGATCTTTAATTGTGGTGATCATCTAAATATTAAAATAGCTAACAAGACGGTTTTGAGACTCGGATCTATAGATACAAAATTAAAAGATAAAACACCCCTTAAGAATCTCTCAGATGTGATATATAGCATCCCGTGCTTCGAATGTGACAAAGTATATATAGGACAGACCTCCAGACCGGTTTCGGATAGAATTACATCACATAAGAGTGATTGTAGACTTCATCCAGAACGTTGTGCTTTGGCAGAGAATGTGAATAAATCTAAACATGCTATTAATTATGAGGCTACTAAGGTCCTAGCCACTGAACATAATTATAAAAAAAGGCTTTTCTTAGAAATGGCATTCATTGCGCAAGAACAGGTAACAATGAACAAAAGAACAGATATACACCATTTGAGTGAAATATATTCTTATTTATTAGCACTAGATGTGACACCACATAACAATGATAACCAATTAAGCATGTCTGAAAGTTTGTAGGACGCGGGTACTTCTATCAATGAGGTGACAGTAACTTACTCTTTCTCTTTCACAAAAAATCAATTAATTTTCTTAAAATACCGAATTTTCACATAGAATCTGCAATATTGATAGTATTTTAAAGAAATAAAAAACTTAGTGGTGTCACTAAAACCAAAAAGTGACGCTCTAATGTTGGTATAAGGTACAGTTACGGTTCCGACCGTGGGTACTTACCCATTACTAACTTAACCTAACCAAAAAATCTGTCAATTTGCATATTCAGTCCAGGATGATGTGATTTCATACCAGAGAACGATGTCTTCAGGAAAGATTTTTAATTGTAATTGCTTATTGTTTGTTTTGACCATCCATGTATTTTAATGTTGTTTTAAATTGACTTAAGACTTTTGTTTTCACGATGCTGTGTATATTTCTCCTGAAGAATAAAACGATACCATCAAATATGAACAATCTCATCTAAGATGTAAGTACTTGGGTTTTTAATTACCTTACATAAAATAAAAAAGTATCGTTTTGTTTTTCAGTCCCTGAAGATGGAAATAAACATTTCCGAAAGCTCGGATTTATCTTAAAAGAGTGTACTTTCATTTGCTGTTAGCCCACAATTTGCTACGTTGTTCCCTAACTAGCCCAGCAACGACTACCCTTCTTCATATATATATATATATATATATATATATATATATATATATATATATATATATATATATATAAAGGGGGGGAAAGATTTTGGCTAATCGGACAAAACCAGTAAGTTCCGTTCTTGCATTAAAGTACGGGGAGTCCAAGACCTTATGGATAACCCCGGGCCGGTAGACAGTTAGCTTTCGTCCTTATTAGGACTCATCAGACTGACTTAACCCTTTGGCACCTTTCCACACACAGAACCCCCGCATATTATGTCGTCCGCTTTGGACAAAGACGGCACACAATACTCGTGAGCGCCATCTATGGGAAGTCACTGAAATGCAAGCACAGATCTTACTAGAGTAAAGCTGCTACTGTAGGCAACCAGTAAAACAATAATACGTACGGAAACATGACCCCCGGTACCCGGTACCGATTTTGAGCATCACTCCAGCAATCCACAATTTTGCGGTTTATACTATGAGTCGCACACTCAGTCCCACCGAGAGCCGTGCAACTCCGTCTAAAAGCCATAGAATAAGAATAAGAAAAAATGATTTAGCGTCCGTCATAATATAAAAAGGGGGGGAAAGATTTTGGCTAATCGGACAAAACCAGTAAGTTCCGTTCTTGCATTAAAGTACGGGGAGTCCAAGACCTTATGGATAACCCCGGGCCGGTAGACAGTTAGCTTTCGTCCTTATTAGGACTCATCAGACTGACTTAACCCTTTGGCACCTTTCCACACACAGAACCCCCGCATATTATGTCGTCCGTTTTGGACAAAGACGGCACACAATACTCGTGAGCGCCATCTATGGGAAGTCACTGAAATGCAAGCACAGATCTGCATCACTCCAGCAATCCACAAAATTGTGGATTGCTGGAGTGATGCTCAAAATCGGTACCGGGTACCGGGGGTCATGTTTCCGTACGTATTATTGTTTTACTGGTTGCCTACAGTAGCAGCTTTACTCTAGTAAGATCTGTGCTTGCATTTCAGTGACTTCCCATAGATGGCGCTCACGAGTATTGTGTGCCGTCTTTGTCCAAAGCGGACGACATAAAATTGTGGATTGCTGGAGTGATGCTCAAAATCGGTACCGGGTACCGGGGGTCATGTTTCCGTACGTATTATTGTTTTACTGGTTGCCTACAGTAGCAGCTTTACTCTAGTAAGATCTGTGCTTGCATTTCAGTGACTTCCCATAGATGGCGCTCACGAGTATTGTGTGCCGTCTTTGTCCAAAGCGGACGACATAATATGCGGGGGTTCTGTGTGTGGAAAGGTGCCAAAGGGTTAAGTCAGTCTGATGAGTCCTAATAAGGACGAAAGCTAACTGTCTACCGGCCCGGGGTTATCCATAAGGTCTTGGACTCCCCGTACATTAATGCAAGAACGGAACCTACTGGTTTTGTCCGATTAGCCAAAATCTTTCCCCCCCTTTTTATATTATGACGGACGCTAAATCATTTTTTCTTATTCTTATTCTATGGCTTTTAGACGGAGTTGCACGGCTCTCGGTGGGACTGAGTGTGCGACTCATAGTATAAACCGCAAAATTGTGGATTGCTGGAGTGATGCTCAAAATCGGTACCGGGTACCGGGGGTCATGTTTCCGTACGTATTATTGTTTTACTGGTTGCCTACAGTAGCAGCTTTACTCTAGTAAGATCTGTGCTTGCATTTCAGTGACTTCCCATAGATGGCGCTCACGAGTATTGTGTGCCGTCTTTGTCCAAAGCGGACGACATAATATGCGGGGGTTCTGTGTGTGGAAAGGTGCCAAAGGGTTAAGTCAGTCTGATGAGTCCTAATAAGGACGAAAGCTAACTGTCTACCGGCCCGGGGTTATCCATAAGGTCTTGGACTCCCCGTACTTTAATGCAAGAACGGAACTTACTGGTTTTGTCCGATTAGCCAAAATCTTTCCCCCCCCCCCCTTTTTATATTATGACGGACGCTAAATCATTTTTTCTTATTCTTATTCTATGGCTTTTAGACGGAGTTGCACGGCTCTCGGTGGGACTGAGTGTGCGACTCATAGTATAAACCGCAAAATTGTGGATTGCTGGAGTGATGCTCAAAATCGGTACCGGGTACCGGGGGTCATGCTTCCGTACGTATTATTGTTTTACTGGTTGCCTACAGTAGCAGCTTTACTCTAGTAAGATCTGTGCTTGCATTTCAGTGACTTCCCATAGATGGCGCTCACGAGTATTGTGTGCCGTCTTTGTCCAAAGCGGACGACATAATATGCGGGGGTTCTGTGTGTGGAAAGGTGCCAAAGGGTTAAGTCAGTCTGATGAGTCCTAATAAGGACGAAAGCTAACTGTCTACCGGCCCGGGGTTATCCATAAGGTCTTGGACTCCCCGTACTTTAATGCAAGAACGGAACTTACTGGTTTTGTCCGATTAGCCAAAATCTTTCCCCCCCTTTTTATATTATGACGGACGCTAAATCATTTTTTCTTATTCTTATTCTATGGCTTTTAGACGGAGTTGCACGGCTCTCGGTGGGACTGAGTGTGCGACTCATAGTATAAACCGCAAAATTGTGGATTGCTGGAGTGATGCTCAAAATCGTTACCGGGTACCGGGGGTCATGTTTCCGTACGTATTATTGTTTTACTGGTTGCCTACAGTAGCAGCTTTACTCTAGTAAGATCTGTGCTTGCATTTCAGTGACTTCCCATAGATGGCGCTCACGAGTATTGTGTGCCGTCTTTGTCCAAAGCGGACGACATAATATGCGGGGGTTCTGTGTGTGGAAAGGTGCCAAAGGGTTAAGTCAGTCTGATGAGTCCTAATAAGGACGAAAGCTAACTGTCTACCGGCCCGGGGTTATCCATAAGGTCTTGGACTCCCCGTACTTTAATGCAAGAACGGAACGTACTGGTTTTCCCCCCCTTTGTATATTATCACGGACGCTAAATCATTTTTTCATATATATATATATATATATATATATATATATATATATATATATATATATATATATATATATATATATATAAGCATTTAGGATTCTTACCTAAATGCATTTTTTATAATTAGGAAATGGATAGAGAGAGAAGACATTGTCTAAAACTTATATTTTATTTCTGGTTTATAAACGTCGACTAGAGAAAGATGTAAAAATATTAAATGCTATTTGAAATGCCAACTATCATGTTAAATCCATTGTCTCAAATATAAGCAGCAAATTTCGCAACTCTTGTTTTTGACATTTTTGGTTTAATTAAGTCCTATCAACTGACTTCCTAAACTTATAATGCTACAGTCCCGTGTGGTCTCGACGAGAGTGAAGAGGCAGCAACGAACAGGTCAGATGCCAAATATTTTGGGAAACAATTCCGGCTAGAAATTTTATTTCATTCCCCATCGAGCGAGGCCGGCACATAGTGGAACGAGTTTATGGAAGCTCTTGGACATATTACATTAAGAAGACCTTTTTCTTTAAAAATGCAGTAAGCATTATAAATTTACATTTATAATATTAGATTTCACTGGTAAAAAGGGTTTGTGATTATTCTAGCTTCCAGATATATGCATATATATATATATATATATATATATATATATATATATATATATATATATATATATATATATATATATACCGTTTACTTGCCAGCTCGTTATTTTGTTAAGAAATAATATTTCGATTTGCAATTTTGGGAACTCGTATGGTTGCTTTGGATGCAGATTTTGAGTGCTCGAACATCTGACTATCGTTTCCGGTTCAACCGGAAATACAGTCAACTTTGTTATTTTAAACGAAATACCCTGTATATTTTTTAAAATTTGGATTCTACGTAAAATTCTAATTATAAAACATGTATCATACCCCATTCCTATCTTTAATAGTTTTAAAGAAAATGGCGTTTGAAAATGTCGAAAGAGCCGCAAACTATACTATTTTAACATAAAACAAATGAATATGCGAAAATTTTAATATATTATTCTTACTTCTTTTTAGGGGCCTTGTATGCTTGTGTCATGACAATCTCACTTCCGGTGCAACCGGAAGTGCTACAAATTATGACATTCGGGGACAAATTACTTCAATAATTTCAATTGAACGACCTACTTTAAACTCTAAATTCTAATTTATCTGACTTTTCTCTATAATTTTTGTATACGCCATCCCAGGTCTAAAGTTGATAGTTCTTGAGATATGGACAGCTAAAAATTTAGATGCATTCCAAATTTCAATCATAACCATGTCAATTTCCAATTATTTAATCAAGATTGCTATGAATACAAGACACTCATATTTTCTGTTAATAATATAACCCCCAAAACAAATGAACAACGTGCTCAGGGAATTTCAAAGAGTTCGTCTGAGAGAAAACGGTCAACAATTCGAACACTTAATTTATGGCTAATTTCTTATTTTTTAAAATGAAAACCTAATAAAATTATTACTTCAAGCACTACTCTGATATTATTAATTATGTGTATCCTTTCTAC
The DNA here is from genome assembly GCA_963971165.1 of Philopedon plagiatum. Taxonomy (NCBI): domain Eukaryota; kingdom Metazoa; phylum Arthropoda; class Insecta; order Coleoptera; family Curculionidae; genus Philopedon; species Philopedon plagiatum. The sequence continues at coordinate 99,397,201 of OZ020190.1, forward strand.
ATTTTCTTAATGCAAATGATCTCCATAGCCGCCTAGATAAAATTAGAAAGATTGAAATTTGGAATGCATCTAAATTCTTAGCTGCCCATATCTCAAGAATTATCAACTTTAGACCTGGGATGGCGTATACAAAAATTATAGAGAAAAGTCAGATAAATTAGAATTTAGAGTTTAAAGTAGGTCATTCAATTGAAATTATTGAAGTAATTTGTGCCTGAATGTCATATTTTGTAGCACTTCCGGTTGCACCGGAAGTGAGATTGTCATGACACAAGCATACAAGGCCCCTAAAAAGAAGTAAGAATAATATATTAAACTTTTCGCATATTCATTTGTTTTATGTTAAATCAGTATAGTTTGCGGCTCTTTCGACATTTTCAAACGCCATTTTCTTGAAAACTATTAAAGATAGGTATGGGGTATGATACATCTTTTATAATTAGAATTTTACGTAGAATCCAAATTTTAAAAAATATACAGGGTGTTTCGTTTAAAATAGCAAAGTTGACTGTATTTCCGGTTGAACCGGAAACGATAGTCAGATGTTCGAGCACTCAAAATCTGCATCTAAAGCAACCATACGTGTTCCCAAAATTTCAAATCGAAATATTATTTCTTAACAGAATAACGAGGTGGCCAGTAAACTATATATATATAATATATATATATATATATATATATATATATATATATATATATATATATATATATATATACAGTGACCGGCAAAAAGTTCGCAACATATGGGAAAAATTTTTATTAGGTGAGTATTGGAAAAACTTTTCCGGGGCATCGGTTCTGCATGTCCGATAACCTAAAAATCGATTTTGACATACGTCACGTGACCACTGGTATAGCGTCAAATTAAAAAAAAAATTGTTAATTTACAAAAAGTGAGGTTAGTTGACGAGATATCAAAAAAAGTTATTTGAAAAAATTGCTTAGAATTAAATTCTAGGTCCTTGTGCAAAATTTTAAGATTTTATTTAAAAAAATTGGAAAACTCAATTTTTTTTAAATATTTTTTTATCGATTTACAAATTTCCGGTTTTTTTCGTTTAGATAGCTTGGCTAATGTAAAGCCCATGTATCTGGATGAAAATAAACGAATGTAGTAGTTTTTTCTACAATTGACAGGACAAAATTAAAAAAAACAGGGTTTCGCCGGACGCTAGCTGTTGCAATGATTTGTATCTAGCAGCAGTGTCAAAATTTTAGAGACATTTCAATGAGATTACATTGAGAAAACCTTAATCGTCTTAAATATATCTGAAGTTCGACTTTTTGTAAAGTTAAGGGGAGTAAAATAGATAATAAACAAAAAATTACCTGTTTATTTAATCGAAATTTCATAAACGAAAACCAATGTAAGAAAAACTTAAAAGTAGTCAAATTCTGTACTAACAACATAAAAAATCATTGTTTTTCCTTGGGTGCACAAAATTTAAAACTCAGTATGACCACCATTTCTCTCCATACATACTATTGTTCTCGAGCGCAACTCTCGATTAACATTTCGGAGCATTTTACGATTTATTTGCAATACACAATTTCTAATGACATTCTCTAAATTTTGTATATTCCTAAAGGGTCGATGTTTGTACACAGAGTTCTTTCGGTATCCCCACATAAAGAAATCTAACGGAGTCAGATCTGGTGATCTCGCAGGCCACGGATTTTCAGAAAACCGTCCTATCCACTGGTTTCCAAATTCTTGATCCAGCCATCTCTTCACCTCATTTGTGGAATGAATGCTAGCTCCGTCTTGTTGAAAGTATAAATTTCTTCTTTCGGCTAATGACAAATTGTCTAAAAAGTCAGATATCTCAGTTTGTAGAAATTCTAAATATCGTTCTGAATTTAAATTGTCTCTAAAGAAAAAAGGTCCCACTATTCTGAGGTTGAAAATTCCGCACCACACATTAACCTTAAAACTATATTGGTCTTTACTCTGAATTACAAAGTCTGGGTTTTCGGTGGCCCACCATCTACAGTTTTGTGAACTGACGGTTCCGTTAGAGGTAAATGTAGCTTCATCCGAGAAAAGAACGTTCTTTGGGAAATTAAAATCTTCCTCAATCATACCCTGGAACCAGGCACAAAAATTGAAGCGGGCGTCATAATCCCTATCTTTTAATACTTGTACAAATTTAGGTTTGTACGGATGAAACTTGTTTCCTTTTAATATCCTCCGCACAGATCTTTCGTGAATGTTAGTGATCTCCGATATCTGACTAACTGCTAATTGGGGTGTTTCTGTGATCGACAAACACACATCCAGAGAACCTTCGTCACCTGTTACCGGTTTTTCATGGGAAACTTTATACTGATTTTTTACCGATCCCGTTTCTTTAAATTTATTGACTAGACGAGATACTGTGGAATAATGGAGGGATTTATCGGGGTGCCTCTCATTAAAAATTGCTGCTGTTTCTCTATGGCTTTTGTAATTATCTCCAGAAATTAAAATAATTTCTATCTTTTCCTGAAGAAGTAGTGTCGGTGCCATTTTAAGGAATAAAATATTAATAAACTTATGTAAAATATCAAACTTAGTAAGATGCGAGACATAAACCAATGACATAGGTTGAAATCAAACAAATTATAATTTGTTTGACATTTTTCTGTTGTTTTTAACCTACTAGATTATTTGGTTGTTTTAATTTCAGAGCCTGCTTTGGTAGTTTTAAGTACAACTAAATAGACCTGGTTGTTAAATTTATGTGCGAAAAATCTTAATAAAATCTTGATACAGTCATTTCATTAGATTCAAACCATTGCAACAGCGAGCGTCCGGCGAACACCTATTTTTTCGATTTTGTCCTGTCAATTGTAGAATTGTAGATCTGACTCCGTTAGATTTTTTTATGTGGGGATACCTAAAGAACCCTGTGTACAAACATCGACCCTTTAGGAATATACAAAATTTAGAGAATGTCATTATAAATTGTGTATTGCAAATAAATCGTAAAATGCTCCGAAATGTTAATCGAGAGTTGCGCTCGAGAACAACAGTATGTATGGAGAGAAATGGTGGTCATACTGAGTTTTAAATTTTGTGCACCCAAGGAAAAACAATGATTTTTTGTGTTGTTAGTACAGAATTTGACTACTTTTAAGTTTTTCTTACATTGGTTTTCGTTTATAAAATTTCGATTAAATAAACAGGTAATTTTTTGTTTATTATCTATTTTAATCCCCTTAACTTTACAAAAAGTCGAACTTCAGATATATTTAAGACGATTAAGGTTTTCTCAATGTAATCTCATTGAAATGTCTCTAAAATTTTGACACTGCTGCTAGATACAAATCATTGCAACAGCTAGCGTCCGGCGAAACCCTGTTTTTTTTAATTTTGTCCTGTCAATTGTAGAAAAAACTACTACATTCGTTTATTTTCATCCAGATACATGGGCTTTACATTAGCAAAGCTATCTAAACGAAAAAAACCGGAAATTTGTAAATCGATAAAAAAAATTTAAAAAAAATTGAGTTTTCCAATTTTTTTAAATAAAATCTTAAAATTTTGCACAGGGACCTAGAATTTAATTCTAAGCAATTTTTTCAAATAACTTTTTTTGATATCTCGTCAACTAACCTCACTTTTTGTAAATTAACAATTTTTTTTTTAATTTGACGCTATACCAGTGGTCACGTGACGTATGTCAAAATCGATTTTTAGGTTATCGGACATGCAGAACCGATCCCCTGGGAAAGTTTTTCCGATACTCTCCTAATAAAAATTTTTCCCATATGTTGCGAACTTTTTGCCGGTCACTGTATATATATATATATATATATATATATATATATATATATATATATATATATATATATATATATATATATATATATATATATATATATATTGTCACAAGTGGAAAACCCAATAATATTTCATAGATCAATATTTGGAAATTCAATAAGTAATCTATAATCCTATTTTACTTAATCACAAGTTATTGCCCTCTACATTGGCAGGATGTAGCTTATTTATTGAATATACATTAAAATTGCAACTATGAAATATTATAGTTCCTTTATAAAATCAAATAATTACTCGAAATAATTTATTGAAACGACGTCTAATTATCTAGTCAGCATTTTCGAGGTTTTCGACCTAAAGTCAACGCTCCAAATAAAGGGGGAAATAGCTGACGAGGTAATAGGGCGATCGCAAAGACAAGAGCCGGAAAGGATACTAGTGCACGATCCTCGGTCCGATACGTTGGTGATTGTGATAAATTGTAGAAGAAATGATCTTCAAATATTTAATGTAAGTAATATAAAATTAAGTTGTCTTTCGAGAGTAATAACATAAATCTGTATTTTGTATGTCATTTAATGTTCCTATTTCTTGTAAATAAATGGTTTAAGTTTGTTTTTAAATCACGTTCGATTTACAATCTAATTAAGGCCTCGTCCCATTTGGTGGAGGCCAGCCGGCCTTGTTTTCCATTAATCATCTTTAAATTTAAAAAAAGGGATTTTATGTTATTTGCACTCGAAAGACAAAACATTCAGTTTTTTACATAGTTAAGGCGGTCATTATTTTTTACCCTATTTTATTTCTTTTATAGTTTTTATTTTTTTTTAATTAAAGCCGCGCTGTTGTGATAAACAAATTAAAAGGTGTTTTGTGTCAGAATATATTATACTAATTATTTTACTTAAATATGTGGGTTGTTGAAACAAACATTTAGATTTTCTTTAAGTTTCGATTTTTTTTGAGTTATTTTAGCTGTGTAACTAATAAACTGGGGACTATTGGGAATATTAACGTACTTTTTCAAAACAAGAAATCTTCTAACCAAGACATTAGAGACTTTAAAAATATTATTTTGAAAACTACTTAAGTGATCTGACAATTTTTTTTTCTTTTCGGTATATTTTATTCGTATTAGAAAAACCGCTATTTTTGCGCGACGTAAGACGACATCTAAACCAGCCTAAATTTTTAGATTTAATTATTCTCATCTTGTTGTTTTTTTCTCGGCATTTTTAGCCCCAGCTCAATTTAGCTAAATTTGACTTTGAATCGTTTACAAAAAATATTTACTTGTCAAAAAATTAGTAGAAAATTGCTAGTACTTACAATAACTAACCGAAATCGTTAATACATTATGTAAATTTATTGGTTTGCGTAGAGTTCGTTCCTTGATTAGTATAGTTCTAAATCAAATGAGTGGTGACGAAAGAATTACAAGGAGCAAAGCTAATTTAAATTTAAAAATAAACACTGCTGCAAGTAACATATTGTCAAACTTTAAGCCCTCTCATAGAAGTACCGAAATAAATCCATTTAAACCCAGAGCATCTATATCTAGAAGTCCAACGTCAGCACCGGTAGAAGGACATAAATTCACATTTGAGTTACCTATCGAGAACCTTACAATTATTGAGAAAGACAATCAGGTCCTGCAAGTTATTGGTATGTAGAATATACGGATAAACCCGCAAATAAAGATAACGATTGGCAAAAAATAAGGCAAGACTTTATAAAAGAATTTAGCGGCGAACAACCTATGCGGAAATTAAAATTCAGGGTAAATACGAGGAAACAACAAGACAACGAAGACATTAAAAAATACTACTACGACTTATTAACTATAGCTCGCGAGGTAGACCCAAAAATGGGCTTCGAAACATTTAGGGACCATTTTGAAAACGGGTTACACTCATCGTTTTACGAGGCTTATTACCGTATGAGTACGGCTAACATGGACTTCGACCAATTAAAAACACTTATTCTGAAACTAAGCGAAATAAGAGAGCGTGCAAGTCAATTACACAACTTAGTCAACCGGACCGGGGAAGACCAAATTTTAAACCTTTCAGAGAAGTACGTGGTCAAAGGGGAAATAATTAAAGCAATATCCGCCACCAAGATAATCACAAACGAAACGTAAACAATTATTAATCACAAACCCTAGCTATTAAAATAACAAATATTTATAATATTTGCATTAGGCAGATAACTACATAATGTAAGTTATTGAAAGAAGATATATAAACTTAATTAAGCAATTACCTCTGTAAATAATGATAACTTACAAATTTAAGTAGAATTATATTTAAAAAACTAAAGTTTAATACAAAAAAATAATAATACTAAAAGAGGTCCTTTATCAATTTTTTTTCTAGGTATCTATTAATATAAGGTAATAAGAGTTAGGTACTAAGACACAAATATACATATTATAAGTAGGATAATGTATATATCCGGGAATGTATATTTACAATTTTAAACTTAGATACATACACGTATATTAAAAGAAATACATATTCAATAAAAATACAAAGGTTTCAGGAAAAATATTTTTTTCTTAAAAGGTTCAGATATGCTAGGTACAGCTGGTCAAAAGACAATTGGACCAGTACCTACATAAAAATATTTACGAAAACAATGCTCACTTATTAGATACAGGACTTGTTATATAAATAATAATTTTTTTTTACCAGATTACCATTAATAGCGTTAATAAATAGAGGACAGGCTGCAAAGTATGAAGCATATAGCTTGGAAGTCAGTGCAGGAGCGTTTTGGAAGCCCCTTCCAGAGGCAATAGCTTACGACGCCAACCGAATTGACAGAAGACAACCTCACAGAGACCAAACAATTGAATACAATATGCAGGAGCCAAAGTACAAAAAGCGAAGAATGCATAATTAACCACCACATTAATGAACTAGGAAAATCTTTTACAAAAGAACTTGAATTCTTGGAACAAGGATGGAGCATATCCTCAATGCAAATCAAGAAGCAAAATAGAGGAAGGCGAGCGTTAGATTTCATTGGCAGAGGATTTTCATGGTGTTGTGGTTTTGTCACCCAAGAGAAATTTAATTTAATTGCTGAAAGTGAGGAACATGTGAGAAAACAATTAAATTCCATCGGTCAAGGACTTTCCAAGACAATGCGAGAAATAAGTGAAAACTCAAAACACTTTGAAGAATATGCAATGTCTCTAAAAAACACTTTTAGGCAAACAGAAGATAGGCTTAAAATGATAGAACAGCCGACAAACGATTTACAGAACAGAATATTCAAGTCAGTGGACCACCAGGAATCAATGATCAACAATTACCATGCAACTCCCATGTCCGGAGTTAAAGAAAAGCACTGTATATAAATTTTATATAAATTTGATTTTAATTTTATTATTATAAACTTTGGAGTAAAAAGTCGAAAGACATTTTCTGTTCGCAATTTATCAGAGAATATGAAAAAAAATTGATACCGAAATGGTTTATTTCGGTTTAATTTTAGTGACGAATCAATAAAAAAAACTTTATACTGGCGCTTCAAATGCTGCCGCATGGTTTAGTTAATATGTGACCTAACGATGATGTCATGTTCTACAATTCAGTTTAGAGTAAAGATAAATTTCAAAGGTTTCTTACCTTAGACGCCGATCTCTTGCTTTCTTCTTATAAAAATTATAGATTGAACCCCAAGTTTTATTAATAATTTTGTTATATTTTCTGGTGTATCCTTTGAAGTGCCCGAAGCTGGCTTTGTTTATATATAGCATCCTGTAAAATAAAATTAAAATATTAACTACGGAATTCACTAAAAAGGTTTTAAAACTCGATACTAGTGAAAAGTTTAAATCTTCTAGTTGATTGGTGAGGTTTTGACAAGTTACAGGTTACAGGTTACAATGCGATATCTCAAAAGTGGTTGGAATATTTTAATGAAAATTTCACACCTGTCATTCTAAGCCAATCTCACACTTTCATTTCGACAGTTACCAATGACAACCTTCAAATTTTTCGGAAATTTTTCTCCTCCTGCCAAGCTAGGCGGACAAAATTAATAAGTGGAAATTTTTCCTTGACAGCTATCATATGATCCGAAAATCAGTATTCAGGATCAAATTTTGGTATTTAATGTTTTTATTCATTTTATAATACTAAATAAATACAAATGTTTATTTACCAAATATTTCTTTAATTAAGGCTAAATATTTTTGGAATTCTGGTTGGAACTCTTCTCTTCGTAATGGAGAATAACAAGGATAATGGTTATCTTCCCTTTCCACTTCTATCAGATGTCTATGTTTAATATAATAGATGTAATATTTGGATGCAATTTTGTTCTGCTGAATTCTGGTTTTTCTTAAAAAGGATGGGATATCTTCCTCCAAAATCTTCTGGATAGCTGACAAAAGGTTTTCTTGATGGGGATTTAATTCAGTTTTTTCCATTAAACATTGCAAATACTTTAAATTTTTATGAGACATATTAATGTCCCCTATTTCAGAGCAAGATTTACAAACACCGTAGGGCTTAAAATTAGTTTCTTGATTTGATTTAATTATTGTGAACTAAAGAGGCACGTTTAAGAAATAACTGTCGACGTGACGTATAGCAGAGACGATTTTGACATCACAAGCCTAAGCCTACTTGACTGTGGTATCTACTATCTACCTAGATTTTAAAAATTGTTTTATCTGGCATAACTAGCCTAAACTAGACTATACTATGCTTTCCCTTTGTTTTAGTAAATGAAATGTAGTAAAAATAAATAAAAAGGATAATTTTCACTTATATTTTTTGCATTTCGTTTAACTAAACGGTGAGGAAACTTATGCCAAAGTCGTTATAGATGAGGCTGGATCTTCAACATTGTAAAATCTTTCATTGCAAAAAACCAGAAACTGCCTCCATACGCTCAATTTTGACCTCTTTGTATTTTGAGGAGTTAAATTTGCCACTTCTATCTTTATGTTTTCAGAATTTTCACTACCAAAACGAACCATATTTTTGATTGAAAAGAAAAACCCGTCAATTCATAAAATTATGTCACGTTTAACAAAAACATGCGTCACCGCATAAACGTCAAAATGTAAGAACCAGCCAACTTCATTGTTGCAAAAGTAAGTTTCAAAATGAAACATGTCAGATATTTTAATTTTTTTTCAAATAAATTTTAGGTGTGAAATTTTCTTACCGAATCCCCCGCGTCCTTGAATTAATATCCGGAAATTCTTCCTCAGTCACGCATTTTTCTAGAAAATTTTCCCTCGTCTGCGACTCGGGAAAATTTTCAAAAAATGCGTTCCTTCGGAAAAATTTCCGGAAATAATTCGAGCACTAGCGAGATTATAAGTGAAAATTTTGCACGTCACTGACGTCATTTCATTTTGTGTTCCGGGGTGTCCATGATTTAAAATAAAGAAACTTATGTATTTATGTATTATATAAAAAATCTAAGTGTAACCAAAATCTTTGCGTTCATAAAAATACCTTCGTCAAAGTTTCCAATTAAATCAACAATTAAAAACTACTGTTTAAAATTGCATACCCTGCATCATAGCGCATCTAATTTTATAAAAATTACTAAACATTAACAACGTTTTAATATAAAATACAATCAGTGAATTATTAATATTTGTCTCAGATAACTACTTCTCCAATTAGAGCAAAAATATAAAATTTTTTAATAATTTAATATTCAATTGTTTAAAGTTGTTCACTCTGTATTTGGGACCATATAAAACCCAAGCAAACCAAAGCAAACCCAATAAAAATTGTCTTCATTTACATCAGGCTTAGCCATAATTTAATTCGTGGGCGTCGCCGTGATTGTGTAAAATAAAAAATCGGTCAATTGCGAGTTCGACTCGCGCATAGAGGGTTCCGTACCACCGTAACATAGTGTTTATATATTTTTAATAAATTTGCCGATGTTTTATCCCATATTCTTGTTGTGCGGTGTTCCAATGTCACATAGTTAAGAATGTTTGAAAAAGTAAGACGTCACAAAATCTTATAAATATGTTAAATACGTAATTGCAGTTTTACTATTGGAGAATTATTCTTGAAAGTGGATGGGATGGGACACCATAGTCCATCCCGCGAAATTTCGTGCGCATGTCTAGCCCTCTTGGTTTGTGCGTGGTACGCATTTTGGTCTACTGCGCACATGTCAAAAAACGAAAAATAAAGAAGTCGAAAAAAAAATAACAAAAAAAGTTTGAAAAAAAAGTTAAAAGTTAAATACGTAGTGGTACCTTACTATTGGAGATATATTCTTATAAGTGGATGGGTTCGAATGTAAACATCAAAGTACATCTCCTGAAATTCCGTGCGCATGTCTAGCACGCACGGCTTGCACGTGGTACGTATTTTGATCTACTGCGCAGATGTAAAAAACGAAAAATATAAAAAACGACAAATGAAGAAGTCGAAAAAGTTGGAAAAGGAAGTGCCCCGCAAAAACAAGAAATAAATGTGCGCGCGCACTTTGCCGCACGCACATGGATTGCGGAGCCTGATACTGTATGGCACAAGAGGCCGACTACCGGTCGAATGGTAAAATTGTGTGCCATTTTGACCTTTTTCACGTATGTTGCAATACTACTCCATAGGAAAAAAATATTCAGAATTACGGCTCGCAATTGCGACGAGAGATGATACAAAACACTAGGAACAGGTACCTTGTAACACGTATGAGCGCATAACAAGTAGGTACAGGTAACATGTATCAATTTTACCAAAAATACTAGGTTCCGCTGTACGCGTATTTTTTACTCATAGGATCGGAGTCACGCGTCGGCCGTTCAGCAGATAAATATGTTGACAAGTATTATTTACGCGAAATATGCTTTGTTGAGCAGCGAGCGCCGCCGATCCCGGGATCTGTCTTGGTGTATGGAGTATTTTCAGTATTTTGATATTGATACGAAGTAATAGGTACGATTATTGATACGCATTTCTCTGTCACGCCGTTCAGCTGTTATTTTTTAATTCCGATATTTTCCCCGACAGCGCGTTCCCTCACACATAGGGTTGCCAGACGTCCGGGAATTCCGGGAAAATCCCGGAATTTGTTAGGTCGTCCCGGATCCCGGAATTTTACTGTACTATCCCGGAAATCTTTAATCAAACAAAAATAAACAACGTGCAGCTGAGCTGCAAATTCGAATTAATTCCAGTTAGACTTGCTCAGAATTTTTGTCCTTTTTAAAAGGGCCTGAAGACGAAAAATTGTTAAAACTTGCCAAGTCTAGCGTTAAATATAAGTAGTGTTTGTAAACGATGTTACCGTCGTTCTTTTGGCCAAGCACTTAGGTAAAGTTTTTGACTAAACCATAGAGCGTTTTTTTTTTTTTTTGGTTGACAGGACGTCCCGGAAATTAGTCTTTCGAATCTGGCAACCCTACTCACACAAGATATATCAAGTACAGATTAAATTATTTTATTATTTATATTATACATTCTAGGAGTGTTCTCTATACGCAAGATATAAGTCGAAAAAGCTCAAAAGTTGTAATCAGATTTTTTTCCAATTACAAAGTTTTAAGAATATGATAAAGATGCTTTATTTTTATTTTTTTGTCGGTGTGTATGTGATAATCATGCCGTTGTACTTGTAAAGGGTGCCTTTGGCCATTTTTTAACAAAAAAAATTATGTAAGGTGTTTTTTCAAAACAAATGACTTGATTTTTTGAAAACAAATGAAAATCGGATTTGAACTTTTAGCTTTTGTTGAGTTATATTTAGGTACGTGTAAAATACACTCCTAAAATTTGGTGCGTTCCTCCCGACTCACCCTATAGATAGCCGGAAAAGAGCATGAAATAAATTAATTTGAGTATTAATTTAAGAGCAATAAATAATTTATTTTGTTACCTAATAATTATTTTAGTTGCATGATATATATTTTCTGATATAATTAAATTCGTGTTTTTTTGAAATGTATTTTGAATTGTACTTTTTACTGTACTAGGTAAAAAATAACAGGTATTTGGAACAGGTATGAACTTGGAATTGGAACGTAACGTACCTGTTACTGGAAAATACTGTTTCATATCAACTCTAACATAAACAAGAAACCGAAAACACCTGACGGAGAGCCGCCAGCTGGACGGTGCCAGAAAGAAGGCATGCCAGGGGCGGCATAACTCTTATGTTTAAGGGCTGGTAGAAGGTAGAAGAAATAATTTTTTGTTGGATATAATTAGAAGTTTTTGTATATGAGTAAAACGGAAATCTATTTATCGATTTTCCGTATTAAAATTTCAAAAGTTCAGCTTTAGCTACATGTAGAAGGTGGAAGATGTAAATTAATTAAAATTATGTATATAAACTTTGTTTTATTACAAAAGGAAACTTTTTGTAAGTATTGAAGTCGGAATTCTAAAACTTTTAAAAATCGACTCACTCTAGTGTAGAATGTGAGTTAAAAATAAATAAAATTTTATATGTACGCAGTACATATAAAAGCAGCTTTGATTTAACATACAGAGCAAAACAACAAAAATAATTTTACTTTTCTATGCCATAGGAAGTCGGATTGGATTGAAATATTTTGCCTATTGCATAATATGAGTATAGTTTCGTGACTAAAAAATATCACAAATAATATTTGTTAGAAACTGTATTATTGTTTAAATAATGGTAATATTATTTCAAAAAGGGTTAAACGGAATGGTAATCTCTTTAATTAGAATAATAAGATATTTTTTCTGAAGAACAATATACAGGGTGTTTCATTTAATTTCTAATAACTGTAAAAGATAAAATATCAAAAAGCAACAAATTTTACGTAAGGAGGTTTTCTATATCTTTTATAAAAACATCTGCAGGTAGGTGTTACAATATAGGTGAAAATTCTGTATGTAATGAAAAAAAATACCTTAATTTAGGCCAAGCCAGTTGATCAGAAAAGAATTTAATTTCGTCTTTCACTTTAACAGGTTTTTTCTTGCTTCTTAAATACTCGTCTTCAGGTTCATATTTGTGAGTTATCTGTTTTGGTTTTGAAAGCTGACTTAATCTCCAATTGTACTTGTATTTTTGCATAATAGCAAGGAGTTTCGGTGGAATGGTTGGAGCTTCTATGGGCGGCGGGGGTGGAGAGGTGGGCAGAACGGTGATGTCTACGTGGACCCGTTCTGTATTGTTTGTTGGGCACTGCATTTTGAAATGGGAGATATGACACGAATGATTTTGATGATGTTACCGAAAAGTATTGTGACACTGACTTTTTCGTTGTTAGTAGCATACCTTTTTAAGTCACCTGTTGAAATAGTTGGTAAAAATAAAAAAAAACCTTGTCCATTAGACTAAATATTACCTACCTTATTGTCTTGTCTATAAATTAATAGCAAAGTTTCCGCTTCTAAAAAACGATATTTAAATTTATTTATTTCCACGTAAAACGTCGAAGTAAAAATATATATTTAAGAAATATTTTATATCAAAAGAATACTCCTTGTTTTCCATGTGCCGTCTTCGTCGGAGGTTGGCTATCGTCAAGGCTATTTTAACTTAAGTATCTGCTTTAAAAATTAATTTTAGGTACATCCAAATTATTCTATTAAGCAGATTTCAGTGTTTTAGTAGTTCTCGTAGCTCACTAATATCCTTATTATTTTAGTTCCTCTTGTTTAATTTTTGGTGTATTTTCTGTTCGACATAATCCCGATTTTTTGCTATTTCTAGTTCCATTATTTACATTTTATAATAATTTAGATAATGAAAATTACTATGCTTTTTCGTATTGGTTGAAATATATTTGCGTTCCCCTCCTACGAGCTATTATCAGGCACTGGACAAGTATTTTATTAACCGGTCATATATTGGGTTATATTTCCTGTATACCATCGATAGTTTTCACAATTTTCAAAAAACTGCCGGAATCAAATATAAATTTAGGTATGGGTAATTAATTACTAAAGCTCTACGAAATGCGATCGCTACTAGTAGCGTTACTGTTTTGTTTGTTGGTTTATAGTGATATAAATAAAATAAATATATGACTTACTATTAGTTCGATCTATTAATGGTTGATGTATCTCTACGTATACGCATGAACACTCTTTTTGTTCCGTGAGCTAGTTTTTTTCGAAAATTTGGAATTAATTCCTTTTATTTTAATTTCCTTTAAATGAATTATTTTCAGTTTATCATTTTGTCCTTTTATCTAGAATGATACATTGCGAAAAATTCATTTAAAGGAAATTAAATTAAAAGGAATTAATTTTAAATTTTCGCTAAGTAAGTAAAACTCAAAAAAAACTTAATAATACAGCTATTTAATGCATTTCGTCAGCTCTCTACATGGCTGACACTTTCAACATCGTCGCGTCGGCGCGGATCTGCAGTTTCCGACGATCTTATCTTTGGTTTTATTCCAGATAAAAGATTTTTGTTTTCATTTTGCTTGAAATTGAGTCAACTTTTTGGAAATGATGAACAGTTTTAACCATAATTAATAATTATTGAGATACTATATCACAACATTCTGAATCCATAATTTTTTTGTTCGCATTTTTCAACCTTCTATTACCTAGATCTTTTGAACAGATGTAAGATAGAGAGGTAATTTTTTTTTGATTTGTAGATAATTGCATTATCTTTAAAATGAATTCATAAACCATCGAATTTAAGCGTACCATTTAGGAGATAGCTACCAAAAAGTAACGAAGTGGAAAGACCTTTGGGTTAAACTTAGTCAAGGCACACCGTGACTAGTGTAATATCTTACCTAACTAAAAATAATGTGCCTTAGGGTATATTACCGCACGTTTTATTTATCTGGGATAACCCACATAACACTAAGTACTAATGTACCTTGGGTGTTTGAAGAGAAGGGACATGAAGTTAATGGGCACGGTCAGCAACGGATGTAGACTTAGGTCCGCGAGGCCCGGGCATAGGGCACCAAAAGGGTGTAGTAGGATAAGCATGACGAGTCGGCCCCCAAATAGCAACCTATATCGAAACTTATGTTATACTATCGGCTTGATGTAAGAACACGATTTATATATGTTTCGCCGCCGGACTCCGCTTTGACCTTGAGATATGGACAAAAATGACCGCACACATGACTATCGTTCAAAGAGGCATATCTTGAAAACTAACTAAGCTAGAGAGGTAAAACCAACACGAGGCCTCAGGTAACCTTACAGAGTATATACTATATTTTGATTTAGATTTAACGAATAATTACGCATATTTTTAAAAAATAAAGAAAAAATTATTAATTTTTCTTTCGTGTTCCCTCTGACTTACAATCACTAAAATAATATATGTTGTAATCCTTTATATGCACTAGTACCCATAAAAATTGCGTTAGAAAAAACGTGGTGCAAGACTTCGAAAAAAAATAAAATTCACCGCGCACTACATAATATAAGGATACAAACTTTACATAGGATACATATAGACATTTTTATGAATTGAAAGTTAGTGGTAGAAAAGGAAATAAAAAACCAGAGCCAATGTTTAATATTAGTTAGTATTATTATTACCATTTTTGGTAATTAAATTATAAGGAAAAAACAAGGTTAATCATCATCGCTCTTGTAATTAATTACAACTGGAATATTTTGAGTCACAAATATATTTGTTAGTACATCAGCAGGTCGCAAGATTCTGGGTAACTACCATCCATATGATAAGTAATAAATTACTGGTGCCGCATGAGAACAGCATCCCACTCTGCGGTTGCCGTTAGGACAGTGGCAGCAATAACGATGAATGCTGTTGTGATCAGTATCGTCAGAAATGTAATCAATGAAAATACGATAGACTTTGCTATTTGTATGTCTTGATTTGATTTCAGCTTTAATCATATTAGGTACTGATTTTATATATTGCATTGAAAGATTGTTTTTATAGTCCAATAATTCGGCCAAATAAGATAGAGTCTGTGAAAAGTGATAAGAGCCCGTGAATAGAATCTTGACCTTGAACGCGGAAAATCAAGTAGTTCAAATGCATTTGAATGGCAAACATATTGAAATGCATCATTGAACGGCAACCGCACAGTGGGATGCTGTTCTCATGCGGCCGCTGTAATTTATTACTTATCATTTATCATACGGACGGTATTTATCCAGAATCTTGCGACCTGCTGATGTACTAACAAAGATATTTGTAACTCAAAATATTCCAGCTGTAGTTAATTACAATAGCGATGATGATTAACATTGTTGTTTCCTTATAATTTAATTACCAAAAATGGTAATAATAATACTAACTAATCTTAAACATTGGCTCTGGTTTTTTATTTCTTTTTTTACCAATAATTTTCAATTCATAAAAATACCTATATGTGTCCTGTGTAAAGTTTGTAACGCAATTTTTACGGGTACTAGTGCATATAAAGGATTACAACATGTATTATTTTAGTGATTGTAAGTCAGAGGGAACACGAAAAAAAAATTAATAATTTCTTTCTTTATTTTTTAAAAATATGCGTAATTATTCGTTAAATCTAAAAAAATATAGTATATACTTTGTAAGGTTACCTGAGGCCTCGCGTTGGTTTTACCTCTCTAGCTTAGTTAATTTTCAAGATATGCCTCTTTGAACGATAGTCATGCGTGCGGTCATTTTTGTCCATATCTCAAGGTCAAAGCGGAGTCCGGCGGCGAAACATTATATAAATCGTGTTCGTACATCAAGCCGATAGTATAACATAAGTTTCGATGTAGGTTGCTATATGGGGGCCGACTCGTCATGCTTATCCTGCTACACCCTTTGAGAGGAGCCAAAATTTTAAAGGCGACTAAAAATCGGAGTAGAAATTATAATATTGATGTCGAAAATTAAACCAAATCCCGATTCTAAGTATGATTGAAGTTTGATATAAATTGTTTATTAACATCAGCTCCGTTGTAAGGAAAAGTACAACCATCATAATAAATAAATCATATAATAAAAAAATGTATCAAAACAATTTGGATCAGGACTTGGATAAACTAAACTCTATATACCATCACAAAACAATAAGGGCGCCATATCGGAATAGCCTAGGGTGCAATCTATCTTAAATTCGCTCCTCGGCACGGTGGTAATAGGAGATAAAAACCTGTGCAGACAATTTGTTCCATAATCTGTAGAGTGTAGAGTCTAGGTATATAAGAGCGAAAGAACTGGGCTGTTCTGGATAGTAAGATATTAGTATGTGACTCGATGCTTGTTGTTCCGTCAGAAATAATTTACATGTCAGCAGAATGTCATGGCGTTAATTTTAATTTAAAATTTTAACAATTCTTGTCATCGCGTCAGACATCGGGTGCATGAAATTTTGTCTTAAACTGTGCTTTAACCTACTGATCGACGGTTGACGGTTTAAAAAGGACACTTGCCAATTTGGTTTATTACTGAAACCACCGACATCATTTTTATTTACCTGTTGTTTACTGACATTATATAATACCTTTTTCAAACCACTGTCATAACTTGACATTTTCAGGCTCAAATATTTCAAAATCTTCAGTAACACGAACAATAATTATGGCAAGAAGTATAAAACCAAAAGTTGTTAAAACCTCTGTTAAGGTTAGTTTTCCAAGATAATATGTTCTTATTATTAACTAACCCAATTTTTGTAGAAAGAAATGCCTCATATATCTCAAGTATCGGAACATTTAAATAGACTCGCTCAACCTAAAAGAAGCAGTTTTATTACAGAAGAGCCTACTCAACAAATTATTAAAAAGGCTACGCTTAAGTACAAAGGTATGAAAAACTGGAGATACATACAAATTCTTCCATTTTTTAAATCGTTGCCAGATAGATTGACACGGCTAAGAAGGGTACTCTGGTCCCATCTCTACTACTTTGTTGTTTTTTTTGCTCAGTTATTTACTATAAAAAATAATGACTTTCCGGTGTAGAATACCGCACCCAGCAATAATTCTATACGTCTTTTAACGGCGAGCAGTTTAAAGGAAAATTACAACAGAGAATTTTAATTCTGTGTGAGTTAATTTTTAGAATTATATATTTTCTTAGTGTCATCTATAAAAAAAATAAAATGTATAGTAGAGATGGCAACTAATTACTCCTCTTAACGCGCACGAAGGAATAGTGCTCAGAAAAACTGCATTTGCTTAGGTTTGGTAAAAGAAAAACACGTTAAAACCAGTCATCAAGGTAATTACGGTAGCACAGGAAATAGCGCGCCCAATCCTATTCCGTTCTATCCTGCCCTGTAGCGATATCCTTTAACACAACCTTTGTTGAAATGATTTTAGAGCTGCCACGATTTTTTCGAGAAATAGTGTGTTAAGGTGAGCTAATGTAAGAATTTGCTTTTGTTGGGTTTAAATGTTAAGAGCACTGATTACAATTATACCTAATCATATCATTGCATGTTGTGCTGTTAATGTCTTTTCCTAAAATAATTATTTGTACCCTTAAAAATTTTTATACTGCACTACGCAAAAATCTAAAAGATTTCTGAAAAAGTCGGAAAATGTAAAGAAAAGGTTAAACGTACTTCCATTTTTTGCTTTAAATTAATTAAATTAAAATTGCCAGATTATTCGTCGGCCAAACAGTAAGTTCTTCACATTTGATCACATTGATTTTTAAAACTTTTTTAATGTAGAAATTGCAGCTAAAAATACAATTATCATAATGATCGACAAAGAATTCCCACAAAATCTTTTCATACAGTCCTCTACAATTGAATTTTAAGATTATTGTTGAAACATTTTTGTAAAAATCAATTGTTTCTATTGAAAAACAGGACAGGATATAAAATGTGAGAAGCATGCAATTATTTTATTTTCAATGTGGCAAGGCTTCATACCAGCTAAGAAAAATAACCTTCATTGTAATACAGACATCCTAAAAAGAAGATTATTTAAAATTAAAACGAGCTTTAATAAAATTTGGATTATACAGTGTTTAACAAAAATATGGAATCCTCGAAATATCTTGCAAACCGTTCATCCAATTTTTATGAAATTTTGTACACTTAGGTACGAAATTACCCATCCAATGGTGAGTTCCGCATTGTTGTCAAGTTTGCCGTTTTCCTAAAATCGACAGGAACTTTTTTTTAAATGTAACGCTGTATATTTTATTCGATTTTCGAATTCAGCTTAAAATTCTGAATACTTCTTATTGGGAATATTTTATCCTAAAGTTAACGGTTTTTGAGAAAATGGTAGTCAAAAATCGTTATATTATTGTATTTTATCTTAAAATACCTGTACACGAAAGTTTACCTGAAATGTCTGACACTGTCAGTTTCATTTATTTAAGGTGGATTTATAAACTCAGTTGAGGTTCAGTTGAGGTTGAGGTTCGCAGTTCGTGCAGTTGAAGTTCGCAGTTGAGCTTTTTGGGCCATTTATAAACTCAGTTCGCTGCTTTCATTTCATTGGTGCAGGGTAAAGTGAGGTTAATGACAACTGTGACATCATAAACATATTTAGAAAAAATAAAAAGCACACAACCCACAATCGCAACATTTGGAAAAAAAATATATGGAAACACAGGCACACCAAAAGGAAAAACAATTGTTTTCTTTACAAAATGATGGCAAATGATTGGCAGAGGTGTGGCTTCACCATCACATGTAGTAATTCTGCGTTTTGATTGGTGGGAGCCCAACTGCACCAACTGCGAACATAAAATTTGGTTATCTCGAACTTTACGCCAGCGTAATGGAAACTTCTGAACTGAACTGAACTGTGTTTATAAACGCCAGTACGCGTTTGCGTTTATTTATCTTGAACCTCAACTTCAACTGAACTTCAACTGAGTTTATAAATCCAGTGAAACAAAAAATGAATCATTTAACAAAAATCTAAAGAACTGAAATTTTAATAATATTGGGTTATGGAGACAGAATGCGAACACAACAAGAGGTTTGTAATATTTTTAATGGCAAATATCCTGACAGAAATCCATTAACTAAATCTACCATAAGTAAAGTTTTAAAAGAAATCGTCAAACTGGAAACGTAAAAAACGCTATATGCTCTGGCCGACCTAAAAGTGCAACAGATGGTGATAAAGCTCTGAATGTTTTACTCAGTTTAGAGGAAAATCCGCATCTTTCTACCAGAACACTGGGAAAAGAAAACATTTCACACATGTCCGTAGACCGCCTTCTGAAAACCGAAAAGTTTCATCCGTACAAAATAAGACTTGTGCAAGAGCTCTCGGAAGATTATTACGACAGGCGCTTGGAATTTTGCGATATCATGATGGAACGTTGCAACGATAATCCAGATTTTGTCCATAGAGTAATTTTCTCTGACGAATCAATATTTTATTTAAATGGAAAAGTTAATAGGCATAATTGTCGATATTAAGCCAGGGCAAATCCTCAAGAAGGAAGGATAGAAATAGAATGTAGAAGAATCGAGGAAACTGACATTCTTCTAAACGTTTTGCAATTTTTTTCCAAGATGGCGTCCAGCAGCCATCACTTGTTCACCACACCATAGCACTTTTTTACTTATTACCGTATGTCAACTCTCAATTTTCTAAATGTAACAGTTGATAAAATTAGGAGGGGGGGGGGACATTAAAGAGTCGCACCGTATATTATATCAGAATGGGTTTGTTCAGTCATTTTGCGTTTTCAATAAATATGTTAAGATTATTGCACAATCAGTCAATTGAAACACGCACGCATAAAATTACATCGGTTGGACGGATAATAACAGAAACTTTAAGGTTTGAACATCATACGAATAACAACTAAATGTAGTGAGCAATGTGGCGAATCAAATGAAGGATCCGGCAACAGCGGCACGCGCTGTTTTAGTACTAACAGAGAATTATGTGTCACTTGTAGCATTTTTTAATCTTCGACTTTAGTTTTAGATTGAAAGTTTTTTCGGAGTGCTCAAGTTTATTTTAATATAACGATGAACAAAAACAGAAATAATAGTAAAAGTAAAACCTCGGCGTATGTTAGTTTTTTGCTCCTGTCAATCGGTGAATAACGGTTAGTATTTCTTTGATACTCAAGCGTAAATATCCGTTTATAAAATATTATGCGTTGACTGTTTTATCAGTTCTCTTAATATTTCTGTGTACTAGTTCAGTATAAATTTCGAATATTACGTTTTATTTATAATTTAATTTGATAACATAACATCGATGACTATCCAGCAAAATTTTTGCAGCGGTGCCAACTCTTTCCTACTATTTCCTAAATTTGGGGCGCCCATCGTAAGACTACGTCACTACATCCCTGTTTTATAATGAGCGATGTTTGATCGCTATTTTGAGGGTAAATTTAATCGGGAAAAAAATCTAATTTTTATCGGATAACTTTTTCGAATGGAGTACTTTTGTATTATGAAATAAAAAAAAAATTTCTGTGTAATCCGTTGGAGTTACACACAGCGGGAGTAGTGGCAGAAGTGTATCCCTGGGTGGTGTACCGCCCTCCAGTATTCCTTGTTTTTAATTTTACCAAGAAAGTCACTCTTGATAAAAAGTTGTGCTTATGTTCAAATACAGTGATCGAACTCAGGATAAACTAATTATTGTCCAATGTGTTGAAAAATCTAAAATTAATCTTTAACAAAATACTCTAATTTTTAAACTAAAAAATTATTTAATAAAGTTGTTCTGAATTATGTTAGAAGCAAAGCTTAATTAAATACGTGGTTTAATAAAAAATCTTAAAAACTTAATTTATTAAGTAAACAGTAATAATAAGTGTTAATAATGGACCCAAACAGGCCGCGTTACTTTTCGAAATAAAAAAATCGCAATTCATATTGTGTTTTATTAATTACTGTCAACAAAACAATGGTGGACGAAAAGCGGGCCACTGTGTCGTGGTCGTGCGTTCGTTCTGTTCTCACCCTCTTCTTCACACCCTCGTTTACTTAAATTGCACAGGCGCTGACTCCAAAATTACATTTCTCGACACGTAGCGACCTCTGTGAATCTTATGCAAAAGATTCTTATTAAAAGTAAAGAATCCTATTTATGATACAATTCTAAAAGAAGCTTATTTATGATACAATTCTAAACATCCCGCCCACCTTGAAAGGATACTTTCAATGATTACAAGTGATCAGACAGATAAATATTTCATTAAAAATAACAAACAAAAGAGTAAATATCGTCACTGGAAAGGTAAAAGGTCTAAAGCGACAAAAGATTAATATTGAGAAAAACGTTATAAACGTATAATTTTGACGAGAAATGTAAATATCATATTCTCTAATAAATTTAAATTAGGTTTGAAAAGAGTATTAGGTTTGTTGATTTTTTTAGAAAATTGTGGTAGACAAGGAATTTTTCAAAACAGAATAGTTCTTTAGATAATTGGCGCTTAAGGCAAAATGCATTTTTAATTTCTGAACCCACTGAAAAGTAAAATGACTAGTAGACACGGAACACTTTTGACAGGATAAAGTAAAGTCGCTTAAAGGATCCTGCAATTAAAATATAAGTAATGTAAAATATTTTCTAATATTCTAAATGAAAAATTAAATAAGCGAAGTTTAACAACTTATATTATTATGTATATTAATTATTATAAAAAAATTAACTAATACCCGGTTTTAAAAAACTTCTCTGGAAAGGGTCTCCTAACAAAAGTAAACTAAATACCTATTTACCATGATAATGTTTTTATTTTTTATAAATCAAGAACTAACCGTCCAAAAATGCGCTGTAAACATTACAACATAATAATTATAAGAACCAAATTAGCATTACTAACAACTATTAATTCAAAATAATAGATTGAAAAAAAGGACAAAACTTATTCTGAGTCCTATTTCCAAAGACACTGAATGTAAAGGAATACAAATGATAACTTTTTCTAATAAAAACCTCAGCTTATTCAAGTTATACACAAGCTGAATTAAATTTAGTTATAGACTAAAAAAACCTCTTATTATGTTGTCAAACTAGTCCGAAAATAAAGAATATTTTTAACCTATCAATCTAAAATAATAATAAACTGGCACCTAAAGGACAGAAGCAAGTAGGTTCTGTAATATCGTGGGCGAGGGGGAAAAATGTTACCGTGGTTTGTGCTGTGAGTGCTTTAGGGCAGTTTATCTCCCCCATGTTTATATTTCCAAGAGCTAAATATCATTATAGTGTAGAATTACCCTTAGATATGCTAGGTGGGTTGCGTACTGTTGCAGCCTACTCTCTATTATTAGTATGACAGAAACAGAGCAGTTGTTTTATGTAACTATGTAAAAGCATATAACAAAATTCTTAGTTTCCTATCGAACGTTTCTTCTTGTAATTTTTGGCTGAATAAAAAGTATTGTATGTAAAAACATGGTTTTTTACTAAAGAATACACTATAGATAAACGTCTCTAAAATTTGTCATTTTTTAAAATACATTTTTTAACAGAAATATCCGTTAGAAATTATAGAACATCTGCTCAGTCCATGAAAAAATTTTTTTTTATGAACTTAAACAAGTAAAAGTACACCTCGTTTTATCAATTTAGTAGTGAAAATGGGATGTAGAAAGAAGAAAAAAGTGACAGCGTCACAAAAATCAACCTCTGATGACAGTAAAAATAATACATTCAATTTTGAGGAAATAAATTCAGAGGACGAATATCTACCGAATAAATATCCGCAAGACAATAGGTATTATGAATTTATTAAAAACATTAATATTTGTACCCAGGACAAGAACGAAGCAGGTAGTTCAAAGGAAAAAAATGGTGGAACAACTCAAAAATTGGAAAACTCTAACAACGAATGTTCAAAATGTAATAAAAAATTTAATAAAAAAACATACTCCATAAGATGTTTCACGTGTGACAGATGGTTTTGTTTAAGCTGTTCAAACTTAACAGAAAAAGATGCTTTGGGCTACAAAAAAGAAAAGAAACAATGGGTTTGTCGAAATTGTTATAGTGAATTCAATGATGAACATAATGCAGAATACCTAAAATTGGAAAATTTGCTTTTAAGAAAAAAGTTAAATGAGGTAGAAAAGAAACTTAACTTAATTTGCGAAAAAATTAACCTGCTACAAGAAGTTGATAACAAAATTTTCAAAATTGAGAAAATGACTGAAGATATGTTTAAAAAATTTCAAGAAAAACAAATTAGCCAAGATATAAGGAGTATTCCAACATATTCAGAAATTACAAAAAAAATTCAGATGGAGAAAAAACCTCAAAATTTGCCAGTTGTGATAATAAAACCCAAAAATAATCAAGACAGCAAACGGACTACATTAGAAGTAAAAGAAAAAGTTAATCCTGTTAATGTAGGAGTAGCAGTATCGGGTATCAAAGAAATAAAAAATGGCGGTATTATTTTAAAAGCTCGATCAAGAGAAGAAATAGAAAAAATCTGTGACTTGTCTACAGAGAAATTAAATAAAAATTATTCCGTTCAAATTTCAAATCTAAAATCACCAAGAATAATAATAACAGGTTTAGGAAAATCGTATACTAATGAAGAGTTACTTATGGAAATGAAAACTATGAGATATATTGATGATGGAGACACCTTAAATATGACATATATCAGACAATCAAAACATACCAAAAGATATATTATTTATGCTGAAACAGACGGGAAAACATTTGAGAAGCTGGTAAATCGAGAAATATCACTGGGATGGGACAGATGTTTAGTAAAAGAAGATCTCAATATTTTAACATGTTATAAATGTTGTGGATAGGGTCACACATCAAAACTGTGCAAAAATAGTTTATCATGTCCTAACTGCTCTGAGGATCATTTTTTCTGGAATTGCAAAAACCAAATTTCTGTATGTGTAAACTGCAAAAACTATAACTTGAAATTTGAAAAACATTTTGATATTAAACACAAAGCTAATTGCACAGAATGTCCATTACATAAAAGAAAAATGAAAGAAGCAAGAGAAAGAATAAACTATGGCTACAATTAGTACTTATTTAAAGGTTATATACCTAAATTCTAGATCAATTAAAAATAAAATTGAAGAAATTGAAATATTGGCATATGAAGAAAAAGCTGATGTTTTAGTAATTACAGAAACCTGGGTTGGAAAACACGAAGAGGGGAAATTTTATAACATACAAGACTATAATGCTGAATATGCTACCAGGGAGAAACGTGGAGGCGGTTTGGGTATATTTATTAAAAAAAGTTTAAACTATGAAATTTTAGAAAAGATTGAAAGTGAGCTCTCATATATATGTCTCAAATTGAATTCACTGGATATATTGTTGTGTGGATTATATAGACCACAGACAGTAAAGGTCAAAAATTTTGTCAAATTTTTAGATGAAAAATTAGAGAAACTAACGAATTTAAAATTAAAATGTTTCATCTTTGGTGACTTAAACGTAAACATTTTTGAAAAAAATTATAATACAAATACACTTTTGGAAATTTATGAAGCAAACAACTTTAAATTATGTAATACAATAGCTACCAGGGAAACAGAAAGCAGCAGCACTTTAATAGACCACATTCTACATTCTACATTCTAATTATAATAAGCAAATAAAATTAAAATTTGAGACATCACAAATAAGTGATCACAATATTCAACTTCTTGATATATCTCTGGAAAATCAAAAAAAAGCGCCTAAATATAAGTTTATCTCTGTTAAAAAATATCACATTAATAGATTAAAAAATGAACTAAACATTCTAAATGATAAAAAGAGTATGTATTCTGATCCAAATAATTTTTATGACAAAATTTTGGAAATATTTGATAACTGTCATTATGAAGAACAAAGAAAAATTAAAAGTAATTCTAAACCTTGGTTTAACGCAGAATTAATGCAAGCGATTAAACGACGTGATAATTATTACAAAAAAATAAAAAAAGATCCTAATAATCAAGAAATTAAAGAAAACTTTAAAAATTTTAACAAGCTTGTTAAAAATAAGATTAGAAATACAAAGAGAAACTATTATAACCAAAATTTTTTTAATAAAGACCAAAAAACAGTTTGGAAAGGAATAAATTCAGTTTTGAGCAACAAAAGAAAATGTGAAGAAAAAACAAAGATACATTATCTAACAACAGCAGAGGGTAAAATAGAAGACAGCGATAAAATTGGCGAAGTTATGAATAACTATTTTGTTAACATTGGCGAAACTCTATCGAAGAAAATTTCTGGTGCTTGCAGTGAAATGGTGAAAGACTATAATCTAAATTCGATGTTTCTTGATACCCATGATATATCAGAAGAAGAAATAGAAGATATTATTACAAGCCTCGATGCCAAGAAAGCCTGTGGTTTTGATAATATTACAGTCAAATTAGTAAAAATTATTAAACACGAAATTGTAGCAGTTGTTAACCATTTAATAAGAATTTCGTTAATGAAAGGTATTTTCCCAGATAAGTTAAAGGTTGCAAAGGTGTTACCAATTTTTAAAAATGGAACTACTGATAACTGTAATAATTATCGGCCTATCTCTGTCTTGCCGGTATTTTCAAAAATTTTTGAAAAAATAATGAATAAACGACTTTTAAATTTCCTAGATAGCCAAAAATTATTTTTTTCGGGCCAATACGGATTTCAAAAATTGAAAAATACCGAGACAGCTGCGGCAGACGTAATTACAGATATACAGATTAATGTTGACAAAAATAAAAAGTGTTCCATATTATCACTAGATTTAAAAAATGCTTTCGACACGGTAAATCACAAAATTTTGTTAAGTATTTTATATAATATTGGAATAATCTCTTATTAAATGGTTTGAGAGTTATTTGAGTAAACGAACACAATTTGTCGAAATTAACAACATTAAAAGCTCTAAAAAAATTATTACATGTGGTGTACCACAAGGCTCCATTTTAGGGTCAATATTGTTTTTAATATATATTAACTCTATTTCGAAATTAAAATTAAAAGGAAATATTAAACTATACGCAGACGATACAACAATTATTTATTATGCAGATAATATCTCGGAAATTTATGACAATATTAAACATGATTTAAATATATTAAATGAATGGCTGAAATTCTATAAATTAACTTTAAATTTTGAGAAATCATATTTTATGTTTATAAACAAAAATCAAATGGAAAAAAATTACCCTATAAATATATATTTTAATAATAATCAAATAAAATATTCAAATACAATAAGATTTTTAGGCTTATATTTAGATGAAAGCCTTAGCTGGAAAACACATATTCAGAAAATTAGGAATGATGTTGCCCCAGATATTGGTATCTTATTTAAAATAAGAAATTTTGGAAATTTCAACGTATTGAAAATAATTTATTTCTCACTTATTTATTCAAAATTACAGTATCTTATATCCATTTGGGGCTCGGCACCAACGAGTTCTTTAAAACCATTAAAAAGATTACAGAATGAAGCTGTTAAATGCATTTATAAATTACCTTATCTCGAACCAACAGTGAATTTATATAAACCTAGAGGACTACTTGATTTAGAAAACCTATTTAAAACTAAATAGTGTACAATTATTCACTCGATGATAATTAGAGAAAAATATTCGAATATTTGTTTCGATAAAGTAAATACTCAACACAACCATAATACAAGGCAAAACGACAATATAAAACTAATACAGGTAAAAAGTAATTTTGGAAAACGTTCGTTAATATTCAATGGAATTTTGACATATAATGATCTGCCCATAACCTTGAGAAATATTAAAAGTATAAAAAAATTTAAAAAAATGGTTAAGAAAATATTTCTGGGAAAATAACCTATTTCTATTAAATATTAATTTTTATTAAAGTAGTTATATGTATACATATATGTATTGTGTGTGTATGTATAATATAATATGTATTGTATATGTATATCAATATGTAATGTATGTACAGGGATGTGCATTAATGTGTAGATGTTTATATTCTGTATGTATATGTTAATTCAAATTTAATTTTTATTATTGTTAGTTTAGCTTAATAACTATTATTGTTATTATTGTTATTATTATTTTTTTTTTTACTTCCCTGTAATGAACTACACAGGTTTGTTGGGAATAAATAAATAAATAAATAAATGAATACTCAACTAATGAGAGATGGACCAGTTGGGACCATATACAGATGTTCGAAGACCGGCTGGATAAACAAGGAATTATTCTTTGACTGGATCAAACCCCTTCAGCAGCATGTTAAAGCTAGTCTAGATGATCCAGTACTTCTAATATTAGATAATCATGCAAGTCATATTTCTCTGGATATTTATACGTACTACAGGTCACATGGAATTCATATGGTATCACTCCCTCCACATACCTCCCATAGATTACAACCACTTGATCTAACGTTCTTTGGACCTCTGAAGAATGCATTGAATCTAGAGTGCGATTTGTACCTAAGAAAAGAACTAAAGTGTACGAAAAAATTACGCATTATGAGCTTGCTTCCATATTTAATAAAGCGTATGTAAAGGTTGCTACAATGGACAAAGGAATATCCGGATTTAGAGCTGCTGGAATATGGCCCATAGATCCTAATAAATTTTCTGAAGATGACTTCTGCAAAACAGATAACACAAATTCCATAGTTATTCAAATTCCAATAAACCGACCTTAACGATGAACAGAATATTTCAGAACAGTCATATACAGTAGCTGATGTCGGACCAGAAACTTCTACGAGTGAAACCAATAAAGAACCAATCCAAGAAATGGAACCACAACCAGGAACTTCAAGAAATATTAAAATGGATCCTAGATCAGGTTACAACGTTTTGCCATCGTCAGAAGTCGCTATTGAAACGCTAGCACCAATTCCAAGCCAGCCAAAAAAAGATACTTCTAAATCACGACCTAAGCAACACGCAAAAATTTTTACATCAACACCACTTAAAGCTCAGCTAGAAGTCAAACAAGAAAAAAAGAATCGTAAAAAATATGAAGAAGAATTGAAAAATGAAGTCAAGAGAAAGAAAGTCTAAAAAAACACAAAAACCGTCTGTAAAAAAACCTCCTGCAAGTAAGAAGCCTGGCGTAAGAAACATACGGTTTGATGATGAGTCTGATGAGTCTGATGAAAGTTTTGATGAGAGTCAGTTATGTGACGATAATGAACTCTAATACGTAGATCCAGCTCATGATTTTGATGTATGCTTGGTTTGTGGTGAATTTGACCGCGATAATGAAGTGTGGTACCGCTGTGTAATATGTTCTCATTGGTCCCATGCAGATTGTCGTGGTTGGGAATCCGCCGAGGGGTACACGTGCGATATGTGTATTAAGACAGATAAGAAGAAACGTAATAAATAATCAAAAACTTACGAACAGCTAATAAATATTAAAGCCATTTATAATAAAATTTACCTTATCAGCACTTTTTCATCAATGCGCGCTATTACCCCATATCCTGCGCGGCTTTACCCAGTAGGCGGGGCAATACCGCGCAATGACAATATCTTGGAATTTGCATTCTTATTTTTATTCCCTTTGACTTGGATTTGGTTTTGGTAGTGGATAAGTTGTCTTATATAGGTGATAACCTGCTGTGAAATTTTGAAAGTGTTTGTTTATAAACTAACATTTTCATGAACAACTGTCTTTAGGTGCGTGGTATTCCCCCGCTTTCGCTTTCCCCTATACTGATTTTGCTTAAGTAACATTATCGGCTAAAAATATTTACAATGTTTTGACTAAGAACTAAAGGCATCAATATGTACTGTCCACAAAACTAGGTTAACCGCCAGGAGCCCATAAATCTTGCCAAGCTATTTTGACTAATACGCCATTGGTCTTATATTCTCACAAATGTAAAATAGGTTATGTTAATAATACCTATTATTATAAGACGTCACAAATTGACTAACTGAGCAAAAAAAGTAATCTATAGCATATCAAATAGATTCAACCGACCCAAAAGTAAAAAATAAAGCAAACTTAAGTAGCTTATGGGATTTTTTTTTCTAATCGAGTAGACTTATTTGACCTTATGTTACAAGAGGTAGATTTTAATGACCCTTTAGCAAATAATCAAAAATATAGGTACCAATTTTGTGGCGACTAAAGCGCCAGTAAAGTGCTCAGATTGCTAAAAAACTCAGACAAACCGATGCAGAAAAAAAGGGGCTTTTCAGTCATGTAAATAACTCATTTTCGCCCATATTGGCGCTTTAGACCTTTTACCTTTCCAGTGACGATATAGTCTTTAGTCTATTTGCAACGGTAGCAAACTGATTTTTGTCACTGCTCGTTTACAAACTGCACCCTTGGTTTTGATGCTCACTACGCGTACGATATTGTCCTTCCCAGGATGAAGATCGGTGATTCTGCCAAGTACCCATTGTTGTGGAGGGGCATTCTCGTCGCGCAACAGGACCAAAGCTCCAATCTGGGCTAGCTCACCAGTGCTGCATTTCCATTTTGTTCTTGCTTCCAAAAATGTTGTACGAGCTGTTGTAGGCGCTCATACAAAACCAATCTGTTAGTAGGAACCTCGCTGACATTTCTTTGTGGAATTGCAGTGAGTAAGTCGCCAATAAGGAAGTGGCTAGGGGTTAGGGCTAATAAGTCATTAGGATCGTTGGATAGTGGAATGAGTGGTCTGGAATTTAAAATTGCCTCTATTTGACATAATACCGTACAAAGTGACTCAAAGGTTAAATATGCATCCTTTAAGACCCTGGTTAAATGATATTTAGTAGACTTTACCGCGGCCTCCCAAAGTCCTCCAAATGACGGCGAACGCGGCGGTATGAAATGCCATTTTATGTCATTTTCCAGTAGGAATGTAGAAAATTTCAGATTTTTTGATAAATCATGGGGAAAATTAATAATTTTTTGAAGGTCATTATTTGCCCCTGCAAAATTTGTTCCGTTATCTGTGTATATATCCTTGCATAATCCCCTCCGAGAAACAAATCTTTTTAACGCATTCAAAAAGGAATCAGCACTCAAGTCACCAACGAGCTCAATGTGAATGGCACGCGTAACAAAACAAATAAAAATACAAATGTATGCTCTAATCAATTTTCGTGAACGCAATTTACCATCCTTTATCATTACAGGCCCAGCAAACTCGCAGCCTACAGTTAAAAATGGACGTGAAGGTAAAAGTCTGGATTGGGGAATATCACCCATCATTGGCGTACTGAAAGAAGGTTTAGCCTTAAAACAAACAAGACATTGGTTGATAGCACGCTTCATCGCATTTTTGCCGTGTATAATCCAATACTTGTTTCTTAACATAGTCAAAGGAGACTGAGTAGCTGCGTGTAAGTTTTTGTTGTGTTCGTATTGAATTAAAAGTCTCGTAAAGTCATGATATGGTGGTAACAAAATTGGGTGTTTAATGTCAGGAGTTAATGTCGAGTGTCTAATTCTTCCACCCACGCGTAACAAACCCTGCTTATCAATAAAAGGATTTAAAGGAAAGAGTTTAGTATTTTTGGAAACTTGTTTATTATTTTGCAGGTCGTTTATTTCCTTGACTTACTCAGAAAATTGTACCATTTTTAAAAGTATATTAAAGTGCGTTGTCTAGTTCATCTTATGCAAGTTCACCAGAATTACGCTTATTTTTGTTTTTTGGGATTTATGTTAAAAATATATCTTAGTAAGTAAGCGAATATTCGCAGTAATTTTATAAATTTGGAATATTTTTTAAATATGTCCTGATCTTGGTACATTGTTTCTGCAAAAAATGATAACAAACCCCCCTTTTTTCTTTCGGGTACATTATCCATATTTAGCTGTTTCGAAACGGGCGAAAAATTTTTAATTTTTGTTAGAAATTCCGGACCGTCCCACCATAAATTACAATCAACTAATTGTCGTGGACTTAATCCGCGGGAAAGTACGTCAGCGGCATTTTCCTTAGAGCTGACATACCTCCACTGAGATTTGTCAGTCAATTCGTAAATTTGTGTCACCCTATTGGCCACAAATGTAGTCCAATTGTTGGGTTCGCCTGCGATCCACGAAATAGTGATAGTAGAATCGCACCAAAAATATTTATTTTTTATGTCTATATCGAGAAAATGTTGTACCTTATTTGTCAAGCATGCTAAAAGTAGAGCACCGCAAAGCTCTAGTCGTGGTAATGAGATTGTTTTTAAAGGAGCAACTCGACTTTTAGCGCATAATAAGTGTGAATGACGCAAGCCGGCGATATCAGTAGTTACACAAGCGCCGTACGCAGCCTCACTTGCATCACAAAAACCGTGTAATTCTATTGCCATATAGTTTGGAGTGACTACTTGTCGAGATATTTTTATTTTGTCAAGATTTGGTAATTGTTCAAAAAATGAAATCCAAAGTGTGTAGATATCTACCGGTACAGATTGCATTGCCAAAGACGCTGCATTATTATTTTAGCACGTACCGTAATAGGACCGGCAGGACCCAAAGGATCAAAAATCTTCGCTATAACCGATAAAATTTCACGTTTAGTAGTTATATCGTGGGAATCAAAATTAGTCGAATAACTCAAAGTATCATTACTAGGACTCCAAAATAATCCAAGTGTTTTGCGTGTTTTGTCTTCAGACAAGTCATAGTTTTCTAACTGGCCCTGATCGCAATCAGCTAAAACTTCACCTTTGTTACAATAAAATTGTCTTAATGGAAAACAATAATCACTTAAAATTTGAACAATTTGGTTCTTTAAAGTTATAGCATTTTCAATTGAATCACACCCAGTCAATAAATCATCAACATAAAAACAATTTAAAATGGCCTTGCTTGCGTTTGGATAATTTTCAATGTTATCAATAGCGGCTTGATTTAAATATCGAATTGCCAGAAATGACGCGGACGCAGTTCCGTACGTTACAGTATTTAATGAGTAAGTTTTGAGTTCGTCCTGTGGCCTTGAACGCCACACGATACGCTGCAATTGTCTATCACTTTTTTGTACTAGAAGCTGTCTGTACATTTTTTCTATGTCTCCGGTAAAAACTACATTATGAATTCTAAAATTTAAAATAATAGATAATAAATCTGTTGTATGACAGGACCTGTCATTAAAATGTCATTTAAAGAAACCCCGGTGTCGCTTTTGCTGAAGCATCATACACGACACGTAGTTTAGTAGTAGTGCTGTCAGTCTTGATGACGCCATGATGCGGTAGGTAATACGTCATGTCAGGAATGTCAATGTCATTAGGGTTAATTGGTGACATATGCCCCAGTTTCTCATATTCGGACATGAAATTACAATAATCACGCTTTAAATTTTCATCTTTTTGTAGCCTTCGTTCAAGGCTGTGAAACCGTTTAATAGCCATATTTTTTGAATCGCCTAAGCCGATTAAATTATTAGTTGTTGGTAATCTTACCTCAAACCGACCCTGTGCTGTACGCTTATAGTTTTCAACAAAGTGTTTTTCGCATGCTAGTTCCTGCGGTAAAAAATTCTTTTTGTCTATTTCACAATTTTCTAATATCCAAAACCTTTCTATTTGTTTATGCAAATCATTGTTTGTTATTAATAAGTTGCAAAGTGTTGGATCGCTATTTTTGTTAGGTGTGTTGTAGAACGCATCAAAAAACAAATTTCCTGTAACAACCCAACCTAATTTTGTCTTGTGTAAGATTGGTTTGTCTTTACCCAATTTAATTTGTCCTATGCATAAAATATCATAAAATATGTTAACACCTAGCAAAACATCTACAGGACGTGACAAATTAAAGTTTTTATCTGCTAGCTCTATATTGCACGGTATGTCCACGTTGGATAGGTCAAAGGAAGTTTGACCTAATTTCAGTTATTTTGTTTACGATTAGGAACGAGTCCTTATTGTGATATTTTTCATTTGAAGAGAAAAAAGTAGGTTCAACCCTTTTAGAAATCTTACTTAATGAAATGTTTATTCCAGCAACAGGAATATTGAAGTTCCGAGTTTTTAACTTTAATTTTCTGGCCAACGTGTCAGTTAAAAAATTACTTTGTGATGCACTATCAAGAATAGCTCTAGCTTCTACAATATTTCCGTCTGAGTCTAAAATTTTAATCATAGCCGTTGCTAAAAGCACTTGTTTGTTTTCTGACGATAAACAATGCATAGTTACTTGTTGGTTTAGTATAGTCTCATTTGCAGAATTAAAATCAATTTTTTGATTATCCTGGCTATCATTTCTTTTGTTATCCGGGCTACCGCTTGTTAAAAATAAAGTTTGAGTACCTGCTTGGATCCCTTTTGACCCACCCTGATTTTCAAATCTCTTATTTTCAGCTTTGTTCTTGTTTGAGATATCGGTACAAAAGGCACTGTCGTTATAAAATAAATGTAGCAAAGAGTTATGCTTACGACCACAGTGTTTACATCCGGCTGAATTGCAAGAATTATGATCATGAAAAGGTCGCAAACAATTATACATAATTTATGTTTTTTAATTTCAGAATAAAGATCATTTTTTGGCATAGACCGTATTTTTTCACATTGGAAATTTAACCCTTTAACGGGCATAACCCTGGGGGCGATTTTTTTCAAATACTTTTGCCGAATTTAGGACTCTTGAAGTATTCTAGTATTAAAAATAGTATATTTTACGAAGGATGAGCTTTTCAATTTTTTTTATTGGGTGGTAAATATACTTACCAGAGTACATTTAGGCTTTAAGATTTCATAAATGTTCGATGGTAAGTATATTTACCACATTATTTTTAAAATAAAAACGCTTAATAGAACTACATTTATTTAAAAATAATGCATTGCTACAAACTACTAAAACCGTAAATCTTAAAAACATATATAATTCTTATTGTTTCTATAGTTTAAGACTAAGATAAAGACACATTATTTTGTAGAAATATTTTATTTTAACTTTCAACCTGAATTATGAAACGGCTCGAAACATTCTAAACAGAGAGCAACATCACATTTTTTACATAAGATATTAGATCTCTTTTGTTTTTTGACTGTACTGCAATGGGCACATCGGCGCCAAGTCTTAGATCTTATAGGAAGATGTACGCCCACATTGACCAAACGTGTCACATTATATACAGTAGGTCTCCCATCAGGATGGTTACGTTTGCGACCTCTTCCTGACTGTACAACCGGTCCTGGTTTTTGCCTTGAACAGAAACTACCTATAAGCTCTGAGGCTAGAACTGATCTAAATTTTAGGTGCGACATGGGCTTCCAAGTATTACTAGACTCAGAGTGGGTTGTCTTATATAAAATATAACTGTTTACGACACAAGATTCTAAGCAATAATAAAAAATTTTGATCCACCATCTTCGACTTTTCCAACCAATATTGTACGAGGAATGTAACTGATCGAAATGATCTACGCCTCCCATGAATTTATTATAATCTTTTATGCTTATCGGGCAATCGACCAGTTTTCTTGTACCATCTTTCTGGGTTCTGAGAACTTGCGATTTTTCAAAGGGGTCATGCATGCTGCTTACCATACATACTGATTTTTTTCCGCGATCTTTCCATTTAGAAATTCCAATATTTGCACAAAATGTTCCATCACATTCGCCAGTTTTCAGTTCATTATCTGGCTTTATGAAACTTTTAGGAAAATATTTGCGTGTTTGCCTCAGTGTGCCGCAACAAAAAAAAATCTTTTTCAACATATTTTTTATAAGAGTAATAGAGGAGAAAAAATTGTCGAAAAATAAGCAATACCCAAAACCCTCAAATGCGTAGGACAGACGTCCAACCACTCGTTCCCCTAATGATTTGTCTTTGGATTCATTTTTGAGTTCAGCACCTTCATACAACGACATTCCCATACAGTATCCCGTAACAGCACAAGCTATAACCCACATTTTGAAACCTCTTTTTATTGGTTTCATGGGCATGTACTGTTTGAGGCTACTTCGACCTTTGAATTTTATCATGGATTCGTCTATTGATAAATATCTGGAAGGATTAAAAATACGTTTGAACTGAATATTTACAAGGCCCAAAAAAGGTCTGATTTTATAGAGACGATCAAAATTTGTTTTCCCCTTTTCAGGCATTGCTTCATTGTCGTTGAGATGTAGATATCTCAAGATTTTGAGGAAACGTTTCAGTGGCATAATTTCGGAAATGCGATTCACCTGAAAATTACGATCACTGCTCCAGTAAAGTCTAATACTCGGTAAATTGTGAAAACCCATGATAATCACAATACCAATAAAAGCTTTCAATTCTTCAAATGAAATACCTAGCTGAACTTTCTTTTGAGCCGCATAAAGATTTGATTGCTCTACAATTCTTTCCAAAAACAATTTAGTAATAACAGTTAAAAAAATTTGCAAGGGGCTACCTAAATTTATTTCAGTACCGGTTGCTATACCGAAAGGTCGATCAAAGCAAAAATTTGCAAACTGGTTTGGAATTTCTGAATTTTTTGTCCACGTAAAACTCATATCGTCGCTGCCGCCATCATAGTCAGAAGAAGAACTAGAACTGTCATCTTCTTCATTCGGGATTTCATCTCTTGGCCGTACTTCCTCCTGAGTATCATGATCACCTTCTTTGTTCTCATGAATGTCATCAATTTCAGATTCAGTATTAGATGTAGGAGTATGGGTTATCATATCATCACCAAGTGAGCTTCGTAAGGTTCTCGGAGTTTCCAAGCCGCCAACAGTGCTGCAGGTTTGGTCGAAAATATCGTCGGCATCTTTATCTCCCTCTGCCTCTGAATTTACAGCCATCTCATCCGAAACCGCAAAATCCCTCAAATAAGCCACATCCTCCTCCTTTTCTAAATTGTAAAACTTTTTTTTCTCCATATCTAAAGACAAAGAAAAGGAAATCAACAATTCACGCAGAAGCTCGAAAAGGAACGGTACTTCTCTCTTAGAAAAACATGGGTACAATGGTCAAGATTATCATAGAGATTTTGTGTCTAGCCTGAAAATTACCTGCACGCTTGTTCTGATCGCTCCGGTACATTACGGTTACATTACGCAGAAATACCTTGAAAGTAATTTCGGCGGTACTATAGTTAAAAATACTAGTACCTGCTAGCATCTGTAGCGATCAAAATTATTAGGAAGTTGTAAAATTTTGTCACTGAATACATATAGACGGATAAGTCAAGACGCTAACAGAACTCGTGAAAATAACCCTCATTTGAAATTATAACCATTTTCTTACTGTTTGATAGTGCAAGGCCACGAAAAATATCCCCTATAATAAAAAAGAGGGTTACAGAAAATTTTAAAACGACTGCTGCAATTATTTTGCCGATTCTCACCCACAAAAGTCATTCTAAAAAATTATTGAAGGATCCCAGTTCAACTTTCCAGGAACAATTCTTTTAGCAAACTCTTAGGTTATTATGAAAAAACTATTTTTCAGCCTCTTACCTTGATAACAAGAATTTTTATGTCCAAATTTAGCAAAAAACACGAAAAATTCACTTTACAGGTCTGCAGATGTTCACTGGTATAAAGGTTTAACACAAATTCACTCATTTGACAGTAGCGGCCGTTATATTTAAAATATGGTACAAATGCTTACCAGCGAGCGTTCCGGTGATATTACAAACATATTAAGTGTAGTCTGGAATCGATAAGCGCGTGCGTTTTCACGCAATGCGAAGTGGTAAATATACTTACCACCAAACCTTAAAGGGTTAAATGATTTTTATGACAAAAGGCACAAGATATTTTTCCTGTAATAAGGTGATTTAAGCTTTTGCCGTGGTTTCCTTTGTCCGTCTTGGTTTTATTTTCAAGAGTTTCCAGAAAATTGCATCGTTTTGTTAAAAAATCTGTCAGTTGCTTA
The DNA here is from genome assembly GCA_963971165.1 of Philopedon plagiatum. NCBI lineage: Eukaryota > Metazoa > Arthropoda > Insecta > Coleoptera > Curculionidae > Philopedon > Philopedon plagiatum. The sequence goes on from OZ020190.1 coordinate 99,434,589, forward strand.
ACAGTAGGAAAGTCAATTCCTTCCTTGTTTAAATATTCCTCCCATTCGCGTTTTGTCGAAATATCTAGTTTTGTACCAATTATGTAAATGAGAAGTGTGTCCCATTTGTCAGTTGGTTGTCCAAGTACTGCTAGGGCACGCAAATTTTTATTAAAATTGTCAAGTAAATATCGCAGTTGATTGTGTGATTCGTTTTTCATTATCAAACCATCAAAAATATGTTTAATATGAGTGGCTACTATCAACCTCTTGTTTTCAAACCTGTCTTTCGGAATGTCCCAAGCTATCATATAATTTTGATTTGAAATTTCCAGTGATTGTATTAACTGGGCGGCTTCACCCTTAATGCATGATTTTAAGTACCAAAATTTTTGAACATCATTTAATTGCGTATTAGAGTGTACTAAAGAGTTAAAGATATCATAAAATGTCATCCATTGACTGTAGGCCCGGTGAAATTCTAGTAAATTTATTGGCGGTAATCTGACCGGACCTTGTAAGTCAACAGTCGCATTTGTATTTGCATTGTTAGCATTTTGAGTTCCTAAAACAGGGCTGTGTGGCGAATTTTGAATTCGGTAGAAATCAACAAGCATTTTCTTAGCCCTCCCTATGACATTGAAAAATTTGGATTCAAATTCTTCCCATTCGGCATCTTGAGAAATATTCCCGCTTAAATGCTCAATTTCAGTTTGAATATCCTTAAACTGTTCCAATAGAAACGATGTTTTGTCTAACCGGGCCGCCATTTCCTCATAGTTTCCAGAAGATTCAAAGTTATTTAAGTAACTCTGAAATCTTGTTAACTGTGACTTAATTTGGCCCCGTTTTAGATTAAGTCTTCCCAGAATTTCAGCCGCTGTGGGTTCGGTTTCGGCCATCTTTAATTCTTTGTTCGTGTAAAATGTCAAGCAGTATACAATTTAATATGAAATACTAGGAATGTGGAAAATTGGAGTTTTGACGACTTACCTAGACTTGTTCAGTATCCATCAACTTTCTTCGGCTGTGTTGCCAGAGAACTTTGTTTTAGGTATTTCCGACGTGTTATCAAGAAATTTGTGTTTTAGTTTTGGCTGTGTTGCCGTAACTTTATTGTTTCGCGTCCGTTTTGCGCCTTACTGTTATTTTTTCACCGGTTTTAACTAATCCGACTCGAAGGACCAATGTTAATAATGGACCCAAAGAGGCCGCGTTATTTTTCGAAATAAAAAAATCGCAATTAATATTGTGTTTTATTAATTACTGTCAACAAAACAATGGTGGACGAAAAGCGGGTCACTGTGTCGTGGTCGTGCGTTCGTTCTGTTCTCACCCTCTTCTTCACACCCTCGTTTACTTAAATTGCACAGGCGCTGACTCCAAAATTACATTTCTCGACACGTAGCGACCTCTGTGAATCTTATGCAAAAGATTCTTATTAAAAGTAAAGAATCCTATTTATGATACAATTCTAAAAGAAACTTATTTATGATACAATTCTAAACAATAAGTTTAAACATGATGAGATATATTCAAGTTATGTCAGGTTACCGAGTAGGCCATGTCCAGAATATCCAATCCAAAGATCCAGAAACTGAATTGCATTGCAAGTTACAAACCAGTGTGTAACTCGTAATGTAGAGTGCGTTAACGTAAAAATTTTGCGTTTTGCAGAAAATTAATTTTTATTAAACTATGTGGTTAAGCTTTGCTTCTTTTCTTTATTAAGTAAGTAAGAAACTTAAAAATAAGAGTAATATAATTAATTTTACATTCTTCAATATTTTGAATTTGTCACGATTTTGGTCACTGTGCATGATATCCGAAGATAAGCAAAACCTTTACTTACGAGTGACGTGTTCCCGAAAAAGCAAAAGTAAGTTTACTAGAGTACGGTTCTGTATATATTATATTAAATATACACTTCGAAGCTAATTTAACGCATATTAATAAAAATTGCAGAAAATCTTTATCTGGTGTATTATTGAAGGGGCGCAATTAAAAAAATTACAGAATAGGTAAATAAATTAACATGTATTCTAAAAAGCCATGGATTAAAGTTATACTGTGTGAGAGGAAAAAGTGAAGAAAAAAGCGAAATTTTAATTTTTGTTTTTTCTTGATATTTTTGTTAATACCGCGTGTTTTCACCTCGATCATTGATTACTGCTTGCCACCGACTCCTCATGCTCATTGTGACAAGAATAGGCAATCATCAACCAATCAACATAAATAGTATCATAGTTCCCTATGAAAACACTGCCAAATACCTGAAGATGGAACATATTAGAATTAAACAGACTGGATTAGGGCTCAAATATAGACAGTTTTGTTGGCTCTTGGGACGAAAATCTCGGCAGTCAGTACACAGTAATATCTTAATATATTACCAAATTTTAAAGCCAGTGTGGGTTTAGGGCATGGGACTGTGCCAAGGAGAGCCACATCAAACGCATCCAAACTTTTCACAATAAAGTACTACGGAATATGCACCGTAATACATACATAATAGTGACTACATCGTGATCTTGGTATCTTGTATGTCGCTAGAGAAATTAAAAATTTGTCATCAAGCACGAGTCTTGGCTCCACCAACATGTTAATGTCGAAGCCATCAAGGACCTAGTTAGAAGGCTGAAGAGGATCAAGCCCTTTGAATTGAGTAGATTTTTTAAAAGCAGAGTACAGAGTGCAAGTGTGTAAATGTTTAGTGCCATGGCCATGAGTCATAACATATAAGCCTCTACGACTCCCCTGGATGAACTTTACCATATAAGGAATTTAATTTTTAAGAATTTTGATCCCGCAGGCTTGTAATTAAAAAAAATTATGAGAGTTCTAACTTGATTTTGATTAATATCCTCCCAAATATCGACCAATCTCTCTCTTAGCTGATTTAAAGTCATTGCTGGCTGCTGTAGAGCTCTAATCTATCTCTCTTTACATATTGTCCTACAGATATTCGATGAGATTTAAGTCTGGACTTCTTGGGGGCCGGTGCATTATGGACAGTTCTATAGCTCGGCTACCGGCGGACAACTTTAATAGTGTGCGGTCTTGCGTTACCATGCATGAGAATGAAGTCCTGATTAATAAACGGGACGAAAGATACCATATGCAGCACAAGAACCGTTAATATACCTATCTATATCTATACCTCCCTCGATCAAGCTCTGTACGGTATTCCAAAGTGATTCCGCACCAGACCATGACCGATCCTCCACCACACTGTCCCCACAATGTTACATTGTCTGTAGCTCTCACCTGGATCACTAGACCCTCATTCGCCTGTCGTTGTTAATGAGACAAAATCTGGACTCATCTGTGAACAGCCTTCGCCTTCATTCGTCTTCCCCCAAATGAAACTGATCACGAGCAATCTCAAGCCGCGCTCTATGTTGCTTAGGTTTGCGAGTTAACAAAGGTTCTGTCGCTCATGATCTTGGATAGGGGTAGTCATTCTCTGTTGTAGTAGTCGGCTAATTAAGACGATGGGTAATGTAAACTTTTTTTCTTCCGTTTTCATGAAGAGCAATAGGAAATGCATATTCTTGTGCGGAGATTAAGGTGTAAAACACAACTTCACATTTCATGTGCAAATTTTTTATTAGCTCATGAGCAGTTTACAAAAAAAAAACACAAGTTTGAATAGTTTATTGGCGTAAAGAAAATTAAGACTGATTCACATTATCAGACGTAGAGCGACACGTCAGGCACCAACAACAAGCCGGCCGTTTTCGAGGTGATTCACATTATCAGATACAAATATTTAACGGCAGGGCGGAGACCGGTTACGACCATACCATTTCCAAAATATTTACTATAGGTCATTTTGTCTAATATTTAGGTTATTTTTTTGAGCGTTAACAGCCTGCTTTTGATAATTTGGCATACTCGTAAGTAGCTTAGAGAAGCTTTTACGCGAAAAAATTGCCATTGTTTAGTGGCTGTTCTTGTTGTAATAGTAGCCTATTATTTGTAAACCTGTCTTAGCTGAGCTAATATAAACTGATTTAATTATAATTTTATTTGGCATTATTTTGCCAATAAATGTTGTTGACGACTGGAAGCTAAAGGTGGGTACTGATTTGAGCATTTTTGCGCGCAGTGAAAATGTGTGCGCACAAAAGACGTGCGTGTAAATATATTCGTTTGTGAATATGATTTGTTTCATTTAAATTTTTGCGTGCAAATTGTCGTTCCAGTGATTATATTGAAATGTCGCAAATAAGACGTAATATAATAATATAATTATTGCAAGTGCCGCGTTCCTAATATTGAATGGAATAGAGGAGAAGAAAAAAAAAGCCTAAACGATGGTAAATTACAAAATTGTACCAAAGCAGGCAGCCATACAGTGTATGTAATTTATTACGTACCATAAGGCTACAGGAACAGTGGTAATTTCCAAAATTTTATTCGCATGTCTTCTGAAGATTTCGAATTCCTAATAAATGCTATCCCAAAATTATAAAATTTAGAAAAAGTGTTAGTGTGCAAGAATGTTTAGCTGTGACTGCAGTTCCATAAAAAAGGAAATCTTTCATACTCATCAATCAATTTGAGCGCTAATTCGTTGCTCCATTTTATCTTGATTTATATTCTACTTATATACGTCGTTACGACGCGATGTTCGTTGACTTGGCACACAACAAAAATAAAATGAATACAATCGTCCACACAAAACTCTTTGATCTTTTCTAAACTAAAGACCAACAGCCGCTGGAACATGATCGTGTGGGTTAACTGCCTACGCACACATGCGTGCGTATTGCATCTGATCATTTTTACGCGTAAACCATTTCTGTGCCCAAATTTGCTCAAGTCATTACCCGGCTTAAGACGTCGCAAAATCTGCGTAGTCCTATTGGAAGTAGAGATCGTAACACTATATAATAATTACTCTCTAAACGTTCTAATTCCAAAAATCATAACAAGCTCCCTTATGCATAGACTTGTTTTTAAGAAGAAGTTAATCTAATTTTGCTTAGTAGAAAAGTTTAGTAAACTGCAAATTTTATTAATTTTTTCAGCAACGAAGCGAATACAGAGTTTAGCAAAACCAAAATATGTGAATCCCAAGAGGATAGATCAAGAACCTATAGATTTTCTTACCCAGTCTATTTCCACTGTTAGTCCAAGTGCTTTGCATTACAAAGCATCAAGGAGGATTGTAGAATTAGCCCAACCAAAATAATGAAACATAATAATGATAAATAATACATTTAGAATTCCAGCTGTACAATTACATGTTTTATTATTTAAATGAGTATGAGTTCTTCGCTTTTCTTCACAAAGAAATATTAGGATTAATAATTTTATTTTTAGTGCCTGGTTGGGTTGAGCTAATTTTAATAAATTCTCGTCGTTCATCTTGTCGCAGATGATCACTTGTCTCTGGCGTCTTGTTATCCCTGACCTGGGAAATACGTGGTGCTGGTAATTTACTTCTCACAAAAAAAACATAATGCAATACAATACAATTTTACACATAATGATTTTAGCCAAATTTCCACTTTTATTTAATAGGCTAGGCAAAGGGGGTGTAGAGTGCATGAAGGGGGGGGGGGGTTTGCTTCAGGAATGTATTGGGGGTAGTTAGGACGTAAACATACTAAAAGTCCCCGACCCTACTCCATCCGCTTCACGGGGGAAGGGGGATAGAAAGGTCTCTTGTTTTGTTTTTTCGCTTATGACTCAAAAATGATGCATCGTAGCGAAAAATTTCTTACATAAAAATGAAAGCCTATAAAATTTTCTACAAGATTAGATGCACCGTTTTCGATATATCTTCTCCCAAAGTTCGGTAATTTTTAAAAAATAATTTTTTGTCACACATTTTTTGTCATAAGTCTCCCGGTAACTCCTCGGCCGTTTGTTTTACACAAAAGTCCCATTAGAGAATGTTATAGAGCGTTAAACTTTCTTCGGGAATGTATATACATATACTCATTTTTTTCCAATGGGTCAGAAGTTACAGCAATTTTTTGGCTAAAAGTAATGAGTTTCCAAGAAAACTCCTTAAAACTTTCGTGATTTTCGTTGTTCCAGAATTGCAACTCTCTATATAAGCTAACATACTGTGCATTCATACTTAAAGAGCGTATACTACGCGTACATGAAGTGCAGTATCAAGCATACATAATATGTATACATAGGTAAAATATTACCAATTTTCAAGTTAACTGTGAAAAATTTAAAACCTCGGAAGAAGGCGACTGTGTAACGATCATTTGTACAATTTTTATTTTACTAAAACTAACTTCAAAACAAGAAATGTGAAACATTAAACTACAAGAAATGTAAGAACAAATGAAAATCTTATTACATGAATAATTATTTTCGAAACACACACAATTAATTTGGCCTGTTTCTCTTGGGACGGGAGGGCCCGGCTTCTGGCTCCACCATCGACACTGATCGCAGCACGAATTGCGAATCACCTCCGTCTTCGTCATCAGTTTCCTCAATGTTGGATAAGGAGTCCGCATGGGATGTAGGAAGGGGCTCAAAGTCTTCTTCGTCGTCGTCCTCGTTCAAAATGGGCACGCCGTTTAAACAGTGCCCCTGGCAGTTTTGACACAGTCGAGAGCAACTCATCGCTGCCTTTTTGCAGCTGCACCTTCCACTGCTGCAGTCTTTCGTGCATTTGCAAAAGATGAGATCCAAAATTTCTCTGGGCACTGCTGGATTTTTCGTCAGCACAGGAGCCAGAATGTTGCCTTTTCGTTCCCAACCCCACAGGTCTGGGGGTAGTTGGTTTCCCAGCTAGAGCTGCACCTGGTGGATGCGAGATCCCGTTTTATGCTGGGTACCGTTTTCAAAAACGAATCGTACCTAAAGGTGTTGAGAGAGTTCATCTTTGCAGGGGCCCCGTACCATTTCAGCATGCATATTAGGATTACTAATCCTAATCCTAATTCCTCAACATCAGAATGCGAGGAGGAGGGGTTGTGGAACACTTCGGCTGCTCTTTGTATGTCAGGATGTTTTTGGTAAATATTAACGAAACCAAGTTTACCCTTCCGGAATGTCGCACTAGTGGAATCGCAGCCAGTGAATGCGTGTAGGAACAAAATTTCCTTGAGTCCCAGCTGTTGCATTTGGTGGGTAGAATAAACGTTGGTTTGCACATTTCCCCTGCCAGGTTTTATGAAGAGCATGTTGTGGTCGGGTGGCGTTTTTGCTGCAAGTAGCACAGTGAGATCGACGTCTTCCCCTATAACAGCCACATTGGACTGGTCAATAGCTGTGCTTAGGTTTGCTATATTGTGATGCCGTTTTCCTGGAGTTTAGAGCTCAGTAGGTTGATCAGCCTATCTTTGTTCTGGTGGTTGGAGAGAAATAATTCTTGAGTCACTGAAATTACTGTTTGCAGGTTGAAGTTGATGTCGACACACCTTTTCATCCGATAGCGTCTTTCCTGTTCTGCCGACTTAGTGCTGTTGGGAGAGCTTCTGTATCCATCAAAAACGATGGTACATCTCCTGCCGGGGTAGTGGGTCTTGATGAATTTCACGTACGTATCACAAATTGTGAAAACTGAGGGTTCCCTTTGCCAGATGACCTTATGTAAGAGAAAGCATCCATCAATCACCAAATTAAAGTTTGGTAGATGTATCCTATCGGTGGTTGGTTTAAACAGCCTGTAAAGGACGGATTTTTTTGTTTTCCTCATACCACCCTCATTGAATAAGGCCAAGGGAAATGGCGCCAACTCGTACTGCAAATAATCCTTCAAGTCGTCGTCACTTTTTTTACTATTCTGATGCATCTAGATATTATATTGTACTGTGGTTCTTTGACTTTTACAAGGTCACACGACTCAGAAATAACATAAAATGATGTAATAATAAATAATGTCAAATATTTATAAATAAAGCTAAACCGTTGGTCGTTGGGTTAGGACTGTGAGTGTGAGAAGTGTTATATATTATGTATGCTTGATACTGCACTTCATGCACGCGTGATATACGCTCTTTATGTGTGAGTGCACAGTATATTAGCTTACATGGATAGTTGAAACTCTGGAATAGCGAAAATAACGAAAGTTCTAAAAAGTTTTCTTGAAAAATTATTACTTTTAGCCAAAAAAATCAAATTGCTGTAACTTCTGACCCATAGGAGAAAAAGTAGTAATCTTTTACCTATGTATGTATACATATGTATGCTTGATACTGTACCTCATGTACGCGTAGTATACGCTCTTTAAGTATGAATGCACAGTATGTTAGCTTATATAGATAGTTGCAATTCTGGAATAACGAAAATAACGAAAGTTTTAAGGAGTTTTCTTGGAAACTCATTACTTTTAGCCAAAAAATTCAAATTGCTTTAACTTCTAACCCATTGGAGAAAAATTAGTATATGTATATACATTCCTGAAGAAAATTTAACGCTCTATAACATTCTCTAATGGGACTTTTGTGTAAAACAAACGGCCGAGGAGTTACCGGGAGAATTATGACAAAAAATGAGTGACTAAAAATTATTTTTTTAAAATTACCGAACTTTGGGAGAAGATATATCGAAAACGGTGCGTCGTAGTAAAAAAATGTACAAAACTAATCTTATAGAAAATTTTATAGACTTCCATTTTGAGGTAAGAAATTTTTCGCTACGATGCACCATTTTTGAGTTATAAGCGAAAAAAACAAAAAAAGAGACCTTTCTATCCCCCTCCCCCCGTGAAGCGGATAGACTAGGGGCGGGGACTTTTAGTATATTTACGTTCTAACTACCCCCGATACATTCCTGGAGCAAAAAGTTCCCCCCCCCCTTCATGCACTCTACACCGCCTTTTCGGCCATTCATTGACAAGCCTATAATACTTTATAACATGATGCGTTTCGCTACACTATAGCTTCATCGGATTACAGTCCTAAATTACAGACTAAGGGCCGGTTGCATAAAATAATTCTGATCTTAGGTTCAACGGAACGCCGATCGAAGTGTGAACTACGTTCATTCGTCATTACGTTTTTCAATGTAAACTGAACTCTGGTTCAGCTGAACTGTGATCAGTTTATGTTGGCACTACTAATATTTAGGTACTTTTGGTTTCTTCCGACTTTTGACATATAACATAACCTACAAGTCGTACTTATAATAAATAAACAAGCATTTAAAAATACAACTTTTAAAACATTGTTTAAAATAAAACTAAAATATCTCGATTTAATTTATGGATAACTAGTGATACAGTTATATACTGATAACAAACAAGTAGGTAGGTACAAATTGTTATTTTTGCTAGCTCCAATATGATTATTACCTCTACATTTATGTATGTAGCTTACTTTATTTGATAAAGTCTTCAAGCTTTTTGTATTCGTTTGTAGATTATTTTTGGTGGTGAAAAACTTTACTTTATATTGATATGGGTTCGTGTAAGAAAAGAACTGTTAATTTCAGTACAAAAGAGGTTGGCATATTAATGAGCCTTGTACTGAAATATAAGAGCACAATTGAATGTAAAAAGACCGATAAAAGAAATAATGATTTAAAGCAGAAAGCTTGCGAGCGCTATCAAACGAATGTAATAGCATTTGTGGAGAGCCATTTAGGGATGCAAGAGTTCTTCGTGACAAATATGAAAATCAAAAAAAGAGGTTGAAACAAAAGTTTGCAGATGAAAAGACTCATTTACGAGGAACTGGAGGAGGGCCTGTAAAACCCAAGATATTTGATGGTATCGATGAAAAAGTCGAAGATATCATAGGTACTCAGATGACAGGCCTGGATTCAGAATTTGGTGGAGACTGTAGTAAGATTTTAGTAAAATTAATCGTAATAACAAATTGTAAAAGTAGTATTTGTTTCAGAATATGACAACATGCAGATAGAAAGTGGTCATAACAATATTTCTGATTCAGGTAAGTCCTTTTCGTTAATTTTTATTTATAGTACTAATGAATTTTTTTAAAATGTAGAGCCACGAGAGGAAGATGTCAAAGATTCTGACGAGGAACATACTCAATACTCAAGTTAATTATCAGGTATAATTAAAGAATATTTTTACTTTTATTAATTTAACAAACAACACGTTTTTTAGAAGTGACTTCTAAGCGAAGGAAGACTGAGCTTTTGCAGGTTACATGCAAATCAACACCCGGCTGTTCGAGTAAGTATTGTAAACATAAATTGGTAAAGGGACTCAGTTACTTTCTAGGGTTCCGTACTCAAGAGTCAAAAATGGAACCCTTATAGGGTCACTCTATTGTCAGTCTGTCTGTATGATTGCCAATATCCCAATATTTGTATAATCTATGTATACATGGTATTCATTTAGTATAAATTTCTTTCATATCGTACTTACGATAGATAGAAAAAAACTTGAGAAGAAAATTTGTTTAGGTGGTAAAATGTAGATTTTGAAAATATTTTTAAATATACTTGGTATATCAGGAAAGGTTATCAGTTCTTTTTTCAGCAACTTTACCTACCTATTGGACCAAAATGACACCAGACAAGCTTCGAACTCCGAAATCCAAGCCATTGAAAACCATTTTGAAGTAGGCCTCTGGTAAAGATAAATTTTGTCCTTAGTATAATATCTCTGAAGTATTACAACTTATTTTTATTTTTAGAAAATAAAAATGTTCTATCGAACAAAATTACTTTGTGGGCTACAAATAAAGCGGAATCAGCCACTCAGCAGAGAGACTACCTTGAAAAAGAACATCTTTTGAGGGTAGAAATGATGAAGGAAAGGCACCAATATCAAATGGCACTTGATACAAAGGAGAGTGACCAAAGAATCCTTATTCAAGCTAAGAAAGCTGAACTAGAGCTGGAGATCCTCCAAATGCAGAAAGAGCAGCTGCTAAGGAATAGTTTAATTTAGGCATTTTATTTATTTGTATTTTTTACATTTATTACATAATATTATATTAAAATAAATATTTTTACAAATTGCTTCGTTTGATCTCTCCATTTTTTAAGACGAGTCAGTTTTAGGTGAAAATAGAAGAAATGCTTTTATGGATATTGAAATAATAAAGTAAGTTAATAAAATAGCTTTATTAAAATTTTACATTCTACTCATGCGCTACATTTACAGCGGGTTGCACCAAACTTTTAATCAAGCGTTACATCCTAATTCAGGGTTAAAAACAAAAGCTATTCAGTTTAACACAACGTTAAATTTTTTTTCTTTCTGCAGCAGCCCAAATTTTGAGCTAATCCGTGATTAAACTGACAATTGCCACTAAAAAACCAAGGTGTTGTTTACTTTTTCATTTGTTTTTAATGAAGAGAGCACTTAACGATGAATTAAACTAATTACACGATATGCTGTGATTAAAGTCATCTTTTTGGAAACATTTTTGATAAAACATTGGTTACTTTGGCAAAAGTTTATGTTCCAATACAAAAAATTAAAAGAAAAAACCTTCCTTCAATATTTTAAAATAAAACTATATACACTTTTATTGCAGATGGGTATCTAATTTATCATAATGCTTAATAAGCAGGTACCTACCTTCACACACTAACAAAAAAATGTAGAAAAAATAAAGGTCATCATGTATAATGTGAATTTTACCAAAAATACGCCTTTCTTCAATAACATACCAAAATTACTCTATACCACTATTTTCTTGTTAGATTTGTGCCAAAACAATATTCTATTACTGGAATCCTTCTTTGTTTAAACTATTCGTAATAATATTGTAATTAAAACAATTTTCCTTCTATAAAAATATAGATATTCTGCTAAATTTCCTTTTGCTTGGCTTTCTTCAATCGCACAGTTTTCTTTAACACCTCTCTTAGTTTAAAGAGCAAACCCTTTTGTGGGTTTAAAAATAATATAACAACTTATAGAGGTTGTTATTTTCCGAGATTTTCTATTTCCTAACCAAAATAAAAAGAAAATTATTTATCTTATTTACAACAAAAATAAAAACACTGGAATCCAAGCAAGTTTGTATTAATCACTTATTTCTTTTTTTTTTGGCACGGCTTTCTCGACAACAGAAAATAAACAAAGTATTTCTTAAAGAAAAACAAAACACGACGTATAACCTAACCTCAAATATTTGAAGTTTTGAAGTACCAGTGTTGCCGTTGCCAGAAATTTCTTTATTTTATACTGGATTTTAATTGAGAAAGTACTAAATGTAATGAAAATGTACTAGATCTTCTCAAAACAGACGCGGCAATGCACTGGCACAGGAGATATAAAAAACCTGTACTTGGTATAAAAAAATAAAATACGTAATTATTCCTAATTTTAAAAATTAAACCATTACTCCCAATCTTAAAAAGGTTCTAGATCTAGTGCAATTGTACTAGACTGGCAACACTGCTCGCACTGCATTGCATCGATCCGGATCAGTTTACGAGCTTTAAGCGAATATACAATAGGCGATTTTAAATCAGTGACCTAGTCATGGCTACGTCACCTTATTTGGCAACGTTGCTCCAGATACTCGGTGTTTAACCTAAGAAATCAAAGTATTAAGATTAAATGAGACAGTGTTGCCCAATCGTCATGATTTGGTCACTGATTTAAAAATGGCACTTGGCACTTAATTTAAAATGAGGTGTCAGATAACAACAACAAAGCCATTTTTAAATCAGTGACCAAATCATTACCTAGTCAGACCATTGGGCAACACTGTCTCGTTTAATCTTAATACTTTGACTTTTTTAGGTTAAACATTGAGTATATGGAGCAACGTTGCCAAATATGGTAGCGTAGTCATGACTAGGGCACTGATTTAAAATCGCATCAAATAACATTGAGGTATCGTGAAGTGATCCCGACTAATCTAATTTTTGTCAATAAAATATGGCTAAGTTAATGCACTTGAAAACAATGCGAATTTGTTTGGAGTGCATATTCAACTTTCTTCAATTTAAAAATAACATTAGAGTGTTTTTGGTCCGCACATTTGTCACTGAAAGAGTGGTTATCGTTATACGGAGTCGACGCAGTAGCGACCTGTCAGCCCTTTATGTTTATTAAGCATAACGGACGTGGTTAATTACGAAGGATTAGCGGTATCTTTAAAAGAGTGCTTATCGTTATATTAGACAATTTTGACATTGACATTTGTTAAAAATTGTTCAGTTTTTTGTGTATGTTTTCATTTTGTGACTATTTTTTGAAACTTTTCGGCAAGTTTTAAGGGATTTTCGTATAATTTTGTGAAGTATTTCCAGTAAAAACCTAGGTACGCATTTTTTGGATTATTTAAAGCTTTTTAAGATCAAATAAAAAACTTAAACATACCACCTCTCTTTATTATAAAACGAAAATTGTCTATAGAGGTGGGGATTGATTAAACAATTCAAGCTTAGTTTTAGGTTGTTTTAGATATGAGCAGCAACAATCAAAGCCCAAGTATACCAAAAAAAACAAGGTTACGCTTTCGGGATGAAGATGATTTTTTGATCTTCCTACGAGAGGTGCTGGGATATAATCCCTTTCTACAGCCACACCTGTGGGCTGTAATCCAGGAACATGTATTTGCAGCCACAGGAAAGCTTTTTTCCATTAAGACACTTAAAGATCATTTAGATCTTTTAATCAAGATTTGGCTTGAAAAAATAAAAAAATACAAAGATCGGTATGTTTTCTTTGTTTCTGTTTGTTTTTGTATAAACTACCCTGATTTTCTTTACAAAAAATTAACTTGTTTTCAGATATGGCATAGAAGAAGATCATACAGAAAAAGACAAGCTTCTTGAAGAAGTCTATGGTATAATGTTGGAGTTCAGACTTACATTTCAAAAAAATCAGAAACAAGCAGGTGTGGCTTCAAGAGACCACTGGGCAAAAGAAAATTATAATTCTGTTTCGCTCAGTTTCCAAAATGAAGAGGAAGTATTGGCTACTAAATTAGATAATGTTATTTCAGTAGATAACACAATAATATTGGATCATCAATACTCAAGTAAGAAGTTTTAATTTAGTTACTTTACTCACGATACTTATTGTTATTAGCCTAATTAGTAAATTACTCCTCCGGGCCATATTTCGTCACTCCATGGAAAGTCTTTATCATAAAAGTTTTTTCCTAAAAACTCTATATTTCGCAGAGTTGCATTAGTAAAACTGCCATGGAAAGACATAGACTTCTCCACTAAATTGTTATTTTTTTGCATTTGTAGAAACCGCAGTTAAACAAGGGACGGCAACCTCTCAGACAACCAAAAAAAGACCCCTGGAAGCTTACTCCCAAGAAAACACCAATTTTTCTCGTAAGATTTTTTATTTTATAGTTTATTTTACACTCACAGGAAATCTGTCTGTTAACTAATGTTTTATCCTTCTTTTATTTTTGTAGAAGAAACTGGGAAGATGAAACAGATAAAAAATTTAGCGCCTACAGTGGAGATTGAGGAAACTTGTTATATTGAAAACCAACAGTCACAGGCAACAACTTGTACTAGTAAGAATAAAATTTGTTTATTAGGGATTTATTTAATTAAATTGAGATGTGTGAAAGTCTGACTGCTATCCCTGATATGGTGGTCCAACTTTTCCTTTTAAAGATTTTAAAGAGATTTGACTGTAGTTTGTTAAAGGATTGGCAAAGTATGTAATTTTTGTTTATATTTTGTTGTAGAAAACACAAACACCAGTGATATTGGTCAAACTCCAACAGGATCTATGAAAGGCAAATACAATGTTTTCAGTGAGTATTTCAAAGTAATTCAAAATATGTAGTACTTAAAGTTAATACATAATTTCTAGATGAGTTAGCAAAGTATTTTTTTTAGACAGGAACAAAAGCCGAGCACGTAAGTCGAGCATCCAAAAACAAGGTCTGGCGATTGTTCAGGAGTATGATAAGAATCAAAATGAAATTAAAAGAAAAGAACTGGAGCTGCGTGAGAAAGAACTACAACTTGAGGAAAAAAACTAGACATAGGAAAAAGAAGATTAGACCTTGAAGAAAGCAGAGAGGAGCGAAAACAACAAGAAAAAAGAAAGACACTGGAAATCTTGGAAGGTTCGATGTCTAGTTTAACCAAAATAGTAGAAAACCAAGAAAAAGTAATATATTTTATTGTCACCTCAAAAAAATTGGTGAATCCTAGCGGGACCTTTGAATAAGAAGGTATTGAGGAGAGGTAGCTTAAGTAAATTTATCCATATTTTTTTAAATGTTACAGTTTCGCCGTACTCTCTCATATTTCAATAAAATTTATTTGTAGTAGAAACGTCTTTACTTGATTGAAATACACCGCATAGTTTAAAAATAGCAAAAAAACAATCTTATGTCTGATCTACGCAGTCACTTCTTGCTACTAGCACCCATCTACCACTATAACAATTTCAAAGTCCAAATAGAAATATTTCAGAAATTACTTAAAGTAAGAAGAGTGATAGCTTGTTTTATAGGAGTTTTACATAATGCATCATAAAATTTAAAAAAAAATGTAATTTTATTTTTTATGTTTAATTTTGACAAAAAATATATTTTAAAATTATGTACATAATTAAAACTACCCTTTATTTTTCTAAAAGATATATATTTTCTGCTGAATATAATAATGTAAACTACTACATAATGATGTAAACTACTTAACAAACTAAAAAAAAATATCATTCACCATTGAGATATTGTTCCAATGCTATAGGATTTATATTGAAAAACTGAGCAGTTTGACTGCCATAAAGGCAAGTGTGACAATTTGCAAAGATTGTTGCAGCTTTATACATTGCTTGTATATTCTGAAGCAATAGTTTTTGATTTTTTTTAAAGTCTATGAATGCAAATTCTGCCACAACCTTACAAAAAGACCACTCCACTGCTTCTCTGACTGAAGACATACTGTTATTGAACATCTCTTGTTCAGGGTTTAAGTTTCGTCCAGGAAACGGACAAAGTATGAGTTCTCTGATGCCATAAGCCTGATCTCCATATATTACAAAATTGCCTTCTGGAAATATGGTTTTTTCTTCCAACTGACCATAAAGGCCACTCTCTCTCAGGATACCTGCATCATGCTTTCTTCCCTCGAAAGGTCCCATAGCATCTAATGGTTAAACCATCAGGAGTAACCAAGCTCTGGTACTTTACGCAATGGGTCCTCTTGTGGCCAGAATAATACCGCTGTTGATCTACCGATGGCCTGCAAATGGGCCTTTTTGTCCCATCAAGAAAGGCCCAACAGTTTTGAACTGCAGCCCCTTTTGCTGCAACTGCCTGAAAGAGAGGAAACTTGTCAGAATAAGAAGAGAACTAAAAAACTGTCTTGCTGTTAGGGGAGTGGGGACCAAGCTCTTCTGGAGATGTTAGAAAAGACCTCCATAAACCTAGCAAGCCCATCTCTATAAAACTTAAAAAGTATTGCCCACCCTTTAAAAATGTGCTGTTCTGTTTTCCAAGAAAATTAAAAAAAGGTGAGGTTGGTAGCTTTACATACAGCTAAAAATTGTTGGAAACCAGAGGAGGAATTATTAAAGGGTGGACGAAATTAGCACATAAAGAACACATTCTGAAATATATGTATTTTTTAATCTCATAGAGATGAGCTTGCTATGTCTATGGAGGCTAATTTCACAACCAAATTTATTATGCCTATTTCAAATGACTTTTTGACTGGAGGCATATTTCTGACAAACTTTTCTTAAACTTACATTTGAATAACCTTGAAGTTTCTCTGCTGTTAACCAATGGTGAGATTCCAGATCCATAAGTAGGTGGTCAAAGGTTTCTTCTACAAAACCTATCACAAAGTTTGTAATTTCTGAAATTGCAGAAATACTACGATCACCAAAAAAATGTCTGATATCCTCGAGTCTATTTGGATATGCCTGTCTTTTCAATGTCATGCATAAAGCCTCAACTCCTAAAAAATAAATAGATAATATACCTATTTTAGTTAAAAGTATCCACACTCAAACAGAAAAAATCAACTCAGAAGTAAACTAACCTGTAGCAGTAAATCCTGCCTGAGTTTGAATAAATTGTGGTATTCTGAGTGCTGCAACAAGACGGGGTATGTCTTCTTTGTCAAATCGAAAATGAGTTTTACAGTCTGCTTCAGACCATTCCTCTAGATCAAATGGAGGTCTTCTGACAACACGATCTCCTACTGCTGCTTGTTGCTCAGGACCACCAAAAACGTCTTGCAATATCAAATTTCTAATTAGGTTCATATTAATCTCACCCTCGACCTCACCTCTTTGTATTACAAACTCAATTATTTCTTCCATTATTTATCTATCAATTTTCCTCAAAACAAACACCTACTTACAAATAATTTTAAGGTTATACCCAAGTTTAAGAACCTAACCTAAAATTGTGACAGTTTGTCTGGTCCGTCCAAAAACTCTGTGAATTTGCGACGAAAAGTTATGGTTATTAACCACAAATTTACCACAACTATTTCATAATTGACGTTTAAAGTGACTGACCAAAAACACTCTATTAATGCCACAGATCAAACTTAAAAAAAACATTACAATTATTTTTAAAAAAGAATAGTCTTTATTATGGAATCTTTATCTAGTTTTACAAATTTTCAGGGAATAATGAACAAACATAATATAAAGAAACTGATGTAAACTTATGTTTTCAAAAATCACAAAACACATTTTATATATGTAAATAACAAATTTTTATTTAAAAACTATTTTAGCATTGATTTGACGTCACCAGTAGGTACTCTTTAAGCCTATATTCAGATTAAAATATCGGCAAAGTTTTTTCTTATGACTTATCTGGTACCTGTAACAAAAGGATACAAAGCAAATAAAGTAAAAAAATTATATAATTACATAATAATTTTAATAAAAGCACTATGTTCTACTGTCTACAGCCCAAGTAAATAACTTGTTTATAGATATCTTATTCTAAATAGGAACAAGTGTATGGGGATATGGGTTTTATATTCACATGATAAAAATGGTAGTTAAGTAAACGTGCCACAAAAAAATTAGTTAATGAATCATGAGCAAAAAGTTTATTAAAGGAGAAAGAGCAAAATTTTACTTAAACGAAGTTGAGGTGGATTAAATAAATAAATACCCTACAGTTTGCTTGAGTTTGAGCATGACACATGTTAAAAAAATTTTCATCGTTATACTACCAGCAATTAGGTTTACAAATTGACCAGTATACTCACGCAGACAAAAAATGTTTTGTTAGCTTAACTGGACAAAAGATATATAGTATGCTATTACGGGTATAATAAACACAGAACTTGAGGTAAAAATAAGAAACAAAATGGTACTCAAAAATTTCGTAACGTAGGAAGTGATAGCTACATATTTAACTAAGATATTAATGACAATATTTTACCTTATCAAGAAAATAACAACAAAGGTTTCGTTTCCAAATTTTTTCCTTGGCAGTAAGGGATTTTGCTGAATATTGTTTGTGTCTAGGATAATCTCTCAAATATCATTCATTTAGAACTCCATTCCTTACATGTAGGTTTATCAGGAAATATGTTTTTGTGCTTTATCTTCCATCAAAAGTTCGATTTTTAGGGTTAGGAATTTTCATTCTTTAGAAATATTAAAATCTTTTGAATGAACCTAAAACAAACACATAAATGGATAATAATGACAAGAGGATAGTAGTTAAGGAAGCTGAAAAGCAGCAATTTTTTTATGTAAAGCATTTTTAACGCAAATTTTAAAAATTAACAGAAAAATTATACAAATTTGGCTGGTATCTGCAGGGTATTTAATGGTTCAATGGTTTCATACAACTTACCTTAGAAATACATATTCATATGTTCAGAAGATTATTTTCTGCTATATTTGGTAATTTTTCTATTCGCTTTGCCTATTTTCCCATTTAAACATACACAAATATTTTCTTTGATACAAAATATCTTCGCTTTTCAAAAAATACAAAACGCTTTGTTGACAATGTTGACATTAAAATCTGACGTTTATCGCTCGACTTTTCCCGAAACTGCGACCGCTTCCAAATCTAAACGCCGATGTTAAGCGATTGCTGTTTCGAGTAGGCCTGGGCCGGCTTTGATTAAATCTTGGGTAACTTGACCAAAATTTAACAACGCAAATTTAACACGTTGTTAGCTAATCATCCTTGGTGCAACCCGCCGTTAGTCTAATAAAGGCTGAAAGTACTCAGTTATTAAAGCTTGTCGTACAATATTATTTAACGCTATATTCTCAACACCTGGTTGTACCACAGGTATAGCAACATTTCCCAATTCAATAGCCACCTCAACTTCTTCATTTACAAGAGGGACATCATCTCTCAACATGCATGCGATATTATGAAGCACTGCACATGAAACAACAATTGATTCCACTTTTTGCACATTCAATTTAATTCCTAATGCTAATATTGGGAATCGACGTTTTAATACACCAAAACATCTTTCTATTGAATTCCTTGTTCTAATTTGTGCTTCGTTAAATAAATGTTCTACAGGAGTTCTTGGATTAGAAAGAGGTGTAATCAGGTATGGCTTGTTACCATATCCACTATCACCCACCAATAAATTTTCACCAAATTCTCCATCTTCAAACCGAGCTCGCACTATTGAATTCCTGAATATATTTGCATCATGAGCAGACCCTGGCCATCTACAGACAATATCCCAAATTTTTAATTTAGAGTCGCATATTGCTTGTACATTAAAATAGCAATAACCTTTTCGATTCCTAAAATTTTCTGGTTCTCCACCAGGATATTGAATTCTCACATGGGTACAATCTAAAGCCCCAATGCATCTTGGAAATCTGCTTATGTTGAAAAATCCCTGTCGAACAGCATGTATTTCCTCATCGGGTAATGATATATAAGTTTCATGCATATGTGCAATTGCCCGGGTTACTTTATTAATGACTGCTTGCTGTAGATTTGTCTACACCAGAGAAAGCTCCAGCTACTTGCAAAATACATCCTGTTGCGAGAAACCTTAAGGTTAGGAGTACCATTTCAGAAGCTGATATAGCTTGATTCCTTAAAAAAAAATATATATATATATATATATATATATATATATATATATATATATATATATATATATATATATATATATATATATATATATATATTAATACGTTATAATGAATAAAAATAAACTAATTTACCTTCTGCTTGTTGAAGAGATTGCTGGAGAAACACTTTCAATAATGTTAGCAACTGTGTTCTTTGTTAGGCGAAATCTTTGCAAAAATTCATTGTCCGTCCATCTAGTAAAATGATCAGGACGTTGTCTGAATGTCCCTGGCATTCTTGCATTCATTACAGCATTCACAAGACCCAAAAAATCATCATCAGTTATATCTTCGTCAAATCCATTCATTTTACAGCACAAATGAAAAATTTTGAGGTTGGAAAATCACTTTCAATAGACAGCTCAAGTTCTGAACGGCCGAAAGTGGGCGTTCAGTTGAACTCCGGATTTGAACTAAGATCAGTGTGAAATACTGTTGGTATAACAACTTTTTTACTTTGAGCTGCGGTTCAACAGTGAACTACAGTTCAAAGTGTTTATACAACCGGCCCTAAATCTTAAATTAAAAGTTCACAAAAGTGTCATAAAATACAACAATCTAGGTAGATAAATAAAATTTTTAATTTAGGGTGTATTATTATACTAACTTACTATGGGGAATTCCCACTGGGCTTCTTTTCTATTAGGTAAATAAGTTTAATAAGGGTGAGTTATTTGATTCTAATTGATCATTAAGTAATAATATGTCGGAATTTTTCAACCAATTTATCTCAAGACTTTCAAGTAAATTCAATTTTTTACCTTTATTTTCTACTGGTAGTATTTTAAAATTATTATCAAATGTATATCTATTCTGTAAAAGATGGTTTGAATATGTAGAATTATTTTTATTATTAATAAAATATCTTTTATGTTCTGTTATACGTGTGAGAAATGATCTGCCTGTTTGGCCTATGTATCAATTCGGACATGATCCACATGTTAACTGATGTTACCTGATTTATTATTTTGAGTAGTTTTACTTTTTTAATTTTTCAGAAATTTTCCTAGTGAATTATTGTTTTAAATGTTACCTTTACGTTTTTTTTTTGACAAAATTCTATCAATAATTGATGGGCAATAACCGCTATTTATCGCAACTTGTTTAATTAAATTTAATTCTTAACTGAAATTATTCGGGGATAAAGGGACACTTATTAACCTATGTACCATGCTATGATACGCTGCTAACTTATGTTGTACAGAATGTGTGAAATTTTTGTGAATTGTTGTGTCTGCAAGAGACGGTTTGTGGTAAATTGAAAAACTGTGGTTATTTGAAATTTTCGTAACTGTTAAATCTAGAAAATTTAAAGAACTGTTGGTTTCAACTTCTGTTGTAAATTTTATGTTTTTATGTAATGCATTTAGATATTCTAAAAATGTATATAAGTGCCTATTTGTTTCTGTAAAACACGTAAATATATCATATACGTATCTGTACCTGTGGTTTATTATCAGTGGTGTGCAGTGACTAAACAAATTTTTTTGAGGGGCGATAGCTGGCATATTATCGCGAAGCGCCATTTATGACTATTTTCCCCAATCTGAATTCATGTCAGAATTTACCGGTTTCAATATATGCAGTGAATTTCATAACACCTTGTATAATGTGGGAGATAGGCAGCAGCTTTGCTTCAAGCCCTTGGTGACTGGAAAAGTCTCAATAATTCACCCTTCAATTTGATTTTTGATGTTGATTGGCCGTAGATTTATCTTATAGCTTTTATTAGGGTATTACTTATCCGGGATCCTGCTACTACTTGCCATAGTTTTTGTACAGGAACGGTATCATATGCTTTCGTAAGGTCTACAAATAGGAGATACACATCTCTGTTTCTTGAAACTTTCTTTTCGTTCAGTTGGGTTAAGCTAAAGATATGATCAATACAAGAGGGACCCGCTCGAAAACCTGCCCGTTTTTCAATTTCTTGATGTTCTTCAAATTCTTATTCTAAAAGATTTTGAAGGATTTTCCGTAGAGACGGCTAATTGTGCTGATAACAGATATACACATATACACCCATAATTACAGTAGTCATCTCGCCGTCCCTTTTTATGGATGGGAGTGATCCAAGCTTCTTTCTACATTGAGGGTATTCTCTCTCTGTATAGGCTGGAACTTCGCTCTATTTACGGTAACAACAATATTATTTTTTCAAACTTGTTACATAGGAACATGGTAGAGAGACTTGGCAACGCCACACCAAGTACTGACGTCAAAACAAACCTTTTTTTCTGTGACTGACGTTGCTGGCTGTTTTTTATATGGCCATGTATTTATTGCCAGTGGTGTGCAATGCCAAAAAAAAAATTTTCAGGCACGATGTCTATCTTTGTTATCGTGAAATGCCATTTATGAATATTTTGATTTAATCTGAATTCATTCCAGGATATACCGGTTTCAATATATGCAGTGAATTTCATAACACCCTGTATATATAAATATCTAGTACGCCTATCAAATTTCTCATATTGAGTTATTAATTACTCCGCACCATTTAAAAGTAGGACATAAAGGTAATTATGTTCTGTTGTACATAATGCATAGTAAATTGAAAATGCTTCATTAAGTGAGCATTCAAAACATGCCTTTGCTCATAAAAATTGTCCATTCTAGCCGAGCGGCGGGCAATAGGTACATACCTTGTAACTGCTGGCATACTGCAATTAACCTTTGGCCATTGTTATTTAAGACAAACTTCCCAGTAACGTTACTATCTACTACCAACACGTGCGTTTTGGTCTCCAAGTATATATTCCCGCTGGTTTCTTAGGTTAAGTATATCGTCTAATTGCAGAACTCATCTTTTTCTAGCTGTAATGCATCTTTGTTGGGCCATACGCCGCTTTTATAGATACTCTATGTCCATGGATATTCAGATTTTAAGTTACAATTATTTTGTTAATTGTGTCCCAGTTAATAAGGTTTTTATGCTACTTCTTGTTTATCAGTACTGAGACATCCCCCTATATTGTTTTTGTTAACTCTAATGCATATATGGATGTAGTCTGCTATTAATTCAATTTCGTTTCCTTTCTTTTTTGTTTCTGTAAGTGCAGCTATGTCTATATTCATTTGCTGCAGTCCCTTTATAATGCCCTCTGACTTTCCTCTTAATCCTACATTCCAGATTCCAATTGTCATTTCCTTATTTCGTTGCCTTGGTCATTTCCGAGAAGGTCCATCCGTCCTCAAGTCATGTAACATGTAATTCCTTAAAAGATATCGAATTTAAAATTATTACATAATATATTGTAAAAAAATATTGTAAAGATATTTTTAAAATTCTTGTCCGCCAGCTTTTGACTGAGTGCTATAGCCTTATATTTGTTCTCTTTAAGAAAACGTTATAATAATGAGGCTCCGCTCATATTTTCTTTTAAAAAACAGAATTTTTTTATTTTTCTAATGTATCCTAAGGCATAGATACGAGCATCGTCATTGTAGGTATTCTAAACACATTTTTGACGCTACTGGAATTTTTTATGGTTCTCTGACATTTTTCGAGTACCCACAAAAGGTGCTGCGCCGTTTGTCAGTTATTGGACATTTTGTTATTTATGTGAATTTTGCCCACAATCTTAACTTACTAATAACTGTTATTTTTTCTAATAGTTATTGTTGACTTGGAAAAAGAAATGGTCATATTTTAACTTGTACGGTACGAGTACAGTATATTTCCAGAAATATGCTAAGACTTTACATTAAAATTTATTCGACTAAATCTGTCTTACACATATGAAGCTGAAAGTATGTCGTACGTTGGTACAGAAAACGAAATCAACCCTCAAATTAAATAACAAAGTAAACTTTAAGATACTTGTAGACATCCATAGTTTTATCGACAAAAGAAAAAAATCATAAATGTTAAAAGGCCACCCCGAACCCTTCTAGGAGGCGATAAGGTCTTTGTTTAAAACTTGTCTCACGCTTAAACAACGAAGGGATTTGCCTAAAATATTACAAAGTGTTTCTCTGTAAGTTGTCCTTTATACAGGGTTTATCGGGGCGGCGGCGGCGGCGCACTGTAGTTTGTCGCTCCAAAACTCAAGAATCACTAAACAAACTTTGATTGAATTTTTTCATTGAATCCCAAACCCTTGCTGATAAGAAGGTGCAGCAAAGTACATGAATATAGCTAATCACTAATGAAACAGCGCGGTTCTGTGAATTTTACAAACAACTTTTGCTTAAAATTGTTAAAGTATGTTCACATAAATAAATAAGCGTTCATAACAGTGACGGCTCGTGAGTTATTCAACAGGGTCGGCAAAATTTGAATCTTAGAAACTCGAGGATTTACTGCGTTTTGCCCCTCAGAAAATATGAAAAAATATATTAAAATTTTTGTGTTGTTTTTTGGTTTTACTTTTTGTATTTTTTTAGCTATATTGCAAACAAAAAAGTGGTCTTAAATTAAGATAACATTGACTTTAATAAAACATCAAGAGAATCAAGGTCACCGTATTCTTAAATGAAAAACATCGTGTTCTTGAACAAAGGCGATGGTCTTAATTCAAGAGTAGCGGTCTTTGTTCAAAAGTGAGAGAACTTAATTTAAGAATACGGTGATATTAGCATAGAGGCACGAGTAATGTCCTTAATTTTAATAAATTAGTTCCATTCGTTTATTTTTTGACGTAGCAAAATGATAAATAACATCATCGTAGAATTTCTGTGTTTCTTATATTTTTTTCAATTAAGATTTTCCTATTGCGATGACGACAAATTGGTTAACCGTTCTTGTTTCATAGTATAATACGTTTTAAGCATGAAAAATCGCGCTCCTTTGATGCCGATGTTGGCGTTAAAGAAAGAAATAAAGAAACCATTTCGGAAACAGTGTTTTTCAGCTGCCTAACTGGTTTGAATAAATAAACGTATACATTTCAAGTAACTTTTCCCAATTTCCAAATATTTCTTGATCCGCATATAATACTTTTAATTCATTTTCCAATTCCGTTTTATTAAAAAAATGTGGGATAACATGTTAATAAACTATCCATTAAGTACTTGGGAAAATCTGTAGCGAAATCTGCAAATTTAGTTTTCTCAAAAAGATTAAAGAATTTTAGATGTTCAAATTTTACAAAGCGAGTCTCTAATTGCATAATTACAGTATCAATGATTTCAAAAAACTAGCACCTATACGGATTTTCGCTTGGTTCGCTGCGTTTCTGACTTTTCGAGGGGAGTTCCGCAACATCTAAGAGACCTGTAAATATCACTTAATATAAATTCTAAGTGAGATTCTTCTCGACAATATGTTTTAAGGGTCTCTATGAGTTTGATTATTCTTCTTTGAGAGTCAACAATATCGTTATATTGATTCTGTAATATTTCAAAAACTACATACGTATGAATAATTTTTTTTTGAAAATGCTTAATAACATATTAAACTCAAAATCGCTTAATAGGGTTTTTAAACCGACAACTTCTTGTACTGAGATAGCGTCTTTTTTTGAAATTATCATCATTAATGATCTCTTCAAAAACTTCTAATAGCTATTCGCGAGAATCTGCTACGGTAGTAACTAGTCGGTATTTAAAATTCCATTGTGTCTGCCAAACACTTGGTAGCCCCTTTTTTAAAATGCGCTCTTAAACATGGTTTCTTTTTGGGGAATTTGGAAAAAAGCCGCAAATCCGCTTTAGTATAGGCAAAAAAGATTCTACCTTCTTTAATTTTTTTGAAAGTGTCTTGCAAAACTAAATTTAACCTGTGTGCATGACAGTGAGTAAATAAAGCTTGTGGAGCAATGCTTTTAACTTTACTCTGTAGCCTGTTTAGTTTCCCCGACATAACAGCCGAGCCATCGTACATTTGACCAACTAGTTTATTGGGCAGATCAAAATCTGAAAATTTGTCATTCAAAACTGTAAAAATATCTTCCGCTTTGTGACTTTTACTTACATCCGAAAATTCCAAAAAATTCTCTAAACTTCGCCATTTAGTGCATACCTAACAACAATGCATAACTGAGAACAACACGATATACGTTATCTGTAGTGTCATCTACTTGCCAAGAAAACAGCATGCTTGTTTAAGCTCATTTTTAACTGTATTATTTAAAGCATGGCTAATGCTTTCAATTATTTAATTTTTGAGGATTTTGGAAACTTCGCTAAATGTTTTTGAATTGACAACAACTCCTGAAATTCTAGATCGTAAGCTTTTAGTAAATTTACAAGTTTCTTATAATTTCCCTGATTTAAACTATCTACCCTCTCATCGTGCCCCCTGAATGGTAACTCCTGAGTTCCAAGAAAAAATGGTATATCAATTAATCGTCCCAAGAGAGCGTAATTTTTTTTAACCGCCTCATTATGTTTTTTATTATTCTCACGTTCAGCAGTATTTAAAACCGTGTAAATATTTTGTTATCTAATTTGAAGTGGCTATACGTGTGCTCTTTGGATACATCGTGTTTTTAAAGTGCCCTAAGTAAATCTCTCAAGTTATCATAGCCGCTTCTACTCCAAGGATTTTAATTTTGTCCAATGATTTTAGAGAAAAGCAAGCACGCCCAACAGAAAAGTTCATTTTTCGCTTCACTTCCAGTAAGCCATTGTTATTTTTGATAGCAGTTTACATTAAATAATCTATTTGAACCATTCCCGCCAGCCGCAGTATTTATTAATGAAGCCATTTTTGGTGTTGGATGGCCATTGCTTTTTACAATAATTTTTTCATTATACGGTAGCGATGCAAAGTCTTGGGATAAAAGTCCATTGACAATATCTTTACTCCTGGAAATAGTTACAATTCGAGCAGCATTTGAAGCATTTCCCTTCATTTTTTAAATACTTACGCTGTTACGCTTTCTTTACCAACTTTTTCGAGCGGGCAAAAAATCACTTAAAATGTTTAACGTTAAAGGTACACAGTACTGCAGCACAATACCTAAAAAGTAAATTACTTAGGCACTTAAGCAAGCGTTCACACTTAGGAAAATGATACTGAAAAGTAAAACCAGCGAAAAACAATAATCAATGGTAATCAATTCACCCACTATCACCTGTCACCCACATTGCCACATCAAAGCGGATTTCCGTAGTTGCCAATATCGCATCATCATGGTTCTGTTACGTTGACCGTTGAAAATATAATTTTAAGAAAATAAACATAAATCTAATCCACATCACAATAAAGCATTCAACAATATGCACTACGCACTACGCATTAAATTGCAATTAAATTACTATTTGCCATTATTCAAAGTACAAGTTTTATTAACTTGATTGTATTGTATTAAAACCTAAATAAATTTTCCATGAATGAAAAAGTGCGCAAATCGGCAACATGAGGCAAATACAAATCTGCCGCAAAGTAAATCTCTTAGGTAAATATGAAACCCCGTGTTAAATCATTTAATTATATGTTTGGTTGCCTATTTTGGTAGCTTTCTTCGGCGGCTGGCCCTCGACGAAAAATACAAGACTACAGTTAGTAGGTGTTTCCTAATTTGTGAGACGACCTGCTATTGTTACTTTCCGCCGTAGTCATTAAACACCTTAAAGCAGATCCTAAAAATTCCTACTTATTCGTATCCGTAACCGTATCGTATCGGCTTACATTACCGATGGAAAATGCCTTAAAGCAATTTTTAACGTTGTTTTAGCGTATCTTGTCCTATCATATTTTCTAACCTTAAATTTAGTTTTTTAGTATAATTCACAAATATCATATTTTTTATTTTATTTTAAATTTATTTGCTCTAAAATGGAGGATATTGTCAATAATCCATTTTTTATTAATGAGGACGACGATGACGACGATCTAGACGATCTAATTGTCATTCACATATTAAATAATGATTTGCTTGGTAACAGAGCCGCTCTTTACGGAGCTTTTGATCTGCAAATGTTGACTAATGCTCAGTGTCTGTCCATGTTCAGATTCGAAAAAGAGCATATACCAAGATTAGCCAGGGCTCGGGGACTGCCCCAACAAATTAGAGTGGGTAGAGTTTTTTTTTTTTCTCCCTTGGGCTCCGTCCGAGACCGGAAGCACTGCGGCCACTAGAGGCCTATTGTGCCTACCCAATACCTTTTGTTACACCCACTCTGTTATCCCAGTTTCCTGCACAAGCCTGTACAGGTCCACAAGGGAGTGGGTGATCAATTCCTCCGGTTCTAACTTTGGTTGCCCGAATAGTTGGTGGCGCTTGCGATCTAGTGACTCGCAATTATAGATTATGTGCTGAACTGTTTCCCTGTCCCTACCGCGTAGTCTGCAGCTAAGGTCTCCCTGGTACAGTTTCATTTTGTTGAGGTGGTCCTTTACAGCCATGTGTCCTGTTAGTACCCCTACGATTGTCCTCAACTGGATCCTGCTCAGATTGAGCAGTTGCCTGGTGAGTCTAGGATTGGGATTTCCTAGCAGCCTTGCTGTGGTTCAGTCCCTGTACTCCATTCCAGTGGACTTTGTGTTGGTGTTTGATCCATCTGTTTACCGCCTCTCGTGCCATGCACTTTGGCACCCCGAGTGATGGTTCTGGGCCAATGAATGGTGCAGCCGATCCCTGTCTAGCAAGTTCGTCGGCTTTTTCGTTACCAGTGATGCCCTTGTGTCCCGGTACCCACATGAGCTTGACTGAGTTTCTGGCAGCGAGCGCGCCAAGATCGTTTATGCACTCCCATACCAGTCCCGAAGTGACTCTGTGGCATGAGAGTGCCCTCAAAGCGGCCTGACTGTCTGAACAGATATAGATCCGCTTATTTGAATAAGCCCTCCTATTGTTTTCCAGCGCACATTGTAAGATGGCGTAAGTTTCTGCTTGGAATACCGTGGGGTACTTCCCCAAGGAGAAAGACATGTCCCTCCTTGGTCCGACCCCATGTACTCCTGCTCCGGTTCCCGTTTCGGTTTTTGATCCGTCGGTGTACCATATAATTGCCCCCGGAGGAAACTCTGGGTTTGTCGAAGTCCATTCCCTGCGATCCGCTATTACTACCTCGTAGGGGATGTTGTATTGGAATTTTGGAGTCATGTAGTCCGATCTCATTTCTAAATCGGGCCCTCCAATCTTCTCTCTTATGAGTACATGTCCCGCCCTTTTCCGCAATGAAACAGGCAGAGTGTTTTGTAGTCGATAGAGACCCATCCTCGCCTCTCCCTGGATGACCAGGTGCAAGGGAGGAAGGTCTAGGAGATTCTCCATCGCTGAGGTGGGGGTCGATCTCATTGCCCCTGTAATTCCCAGACAGGCTAGCCTTTGCAGACTGCTGAGTCTGAGCATTATTGTTTTCTGCGTTGCCTTGGTCCCCCAGACCAAAGCTGCATATGTTATTGCGGGTTTCACCACTCTGGTGTACAGCCAGTGCACCATCTTTGGTGAGAGACCCCATGTTTTCCCATACGTTCGTCTGACCACCGCAAGGGTGATTTCCGCTTTTCGTATGGTTTTGTCCACATGCTTGTTCCAGGTAAGTTTTGAGTCCAGTGTTACCCCCAAATACTTTACCTCTTCCTGCAGTGGAATTGTGACTCCTCGCAGGGTTAGAGGACCGAGTCCATCATTTTTCCTGCGGTTTGTGAACGGGACGATGACAGTCTTGTGTGGGCTTACATTAAGTCCTTCCTGTCCTACCCATTTTTCCACTACGGCGAGGGCGCTCCTCATGCAGTCCCTCACGGTTGTGTTGAATTTTCCTTGAGTCGTTATGACCAGGTCGTCTGCGTAGCCCAGGATCGAGTAACCCCTTTGACTTAGTTCTTTTAGAAGCCCGTCCATTACCAGGTTCCAGAGGAGGGGGGAAAGAACCCCCCCTGAGGGCATCCCCCTGCCTCCCGGGCTGCCAAAGTTTCACCGAGTAGGTCTGTATAGATTACCCGGCTTTTGAGCATACTTTCTACCCATCTGCAGCAGGTCTCATCTAGCCCGATGCCCCTGATTGCTCTGGTTATAGATGTGAAGGATGTGTTGTCAAACGCTCCTTCAATGTCCAGAAATGCTCCGAGAAGCACTTCTCCGTTACCTATCGCGTTCTCCACTCTGCTAACTAGCTGGTGGAGTGCTGATTCGGTCGATCGTCCTGTTCTGTAGGCATGCTGGTCTTGATGGAATGGTCCGTCCCCCATTATTTCATCCCTTATATGCCTATCTAACAGTTTTTCTACCGTTTTTACAATAAAGGACATTAGACTAATGGGTCTGAATGCCTTGGCGACCGAGTAGTTGGGACGCCCATGTTTCGGTATGAATACCACTTTGGTCAGTCTCCAAATCCTCGGTATGTGACCCAGGGCCAGACTGGCCCTTAGTATATGACAAAGCTTGCTGACAAGCAGATCTAATCCCTGCTGTAGCAACGCTGGACAAACTCCGTCGGGACCCGGAGATTTGTAGGGTTCAAATGAGTTTATAGCCCATTTTATTTTTTCAGGGGATATCACCTTCTTAGCAGCCTGCCAGTTGTCCCTATGAGCTCTGTTGGGAGCTTCATTAGGTCCTCCAAATCTCCAGGCTTCAGGTGTTTCCTTTATGATTTTGGACCCAGGGAAGTGAACCCGAAACAGTTCGGTCATTGTATCTTTCCCCGTTAGTGTTTGGTCTCCATTCTCAGTAACAAGAGAGTTGATTGCAGGCTGAGTGTCCTTTGACAGTATCTTTGCGAGTCTGGCACATTCTGGAGTACTTTCAATAGCCTCGCAGTGCCTTCTCCAGGATGCTCTCTTGGCCTTTCTCAGCGCTTTGTTGTATTCAGTCAGGGTTGCCCTATATGCTTCCCAGTTACCTGATCGTTTTGCCTGATTCCAGTTCTTCCTTACTTGTCCTCTTTTGGCCTCCAGGTCTGGTCCCCACCAGGGGACCTTCCGGGAGGAATTTGATGTGGTTTGAGGACAGTTTGCTTCGAATGCCGAAATGGCCGCGTCCGTCAATAGATCCGCCACCAGTTCGAGATCCGTCACGTTATTTATTACATCTTTGAGGCCCCCCAGGTTACGTTCTAGGTCTACCCGATAGTTACCCCAGTTCGTTCTGCGAGGGTCACGATAAGAGTTAGTTTCCCGTTTTATGCACGTTATTTCGAACCGTATGTGTCTGTGGTCCGAACAACTCTCTTCCTCAGACACGTGCCATTTTTTAATATAATTGCCGACGTAAGCCGTTGATATAGTTATATCTAAAACCTCCTGCCTTTGCCCGGTTACAAAAGTCGGATTATTACCTCTATTCATAATGTCTAAGTTATTTGCCATTAGGAATTGAAAAATGTACTCACCTCTTTGATTGGTGTTAGTGCTGCCCCAGATGCTGTGGTGTGCGTTCGCATCACACCCGATGATCAGCTGCGATCCACTTCCTCTGCAGTCTCTCACCAGTTCCTCCACAGCGCTGGGTGGTGGCGCTTCCGGGTCATCGTATGGGAAGTAAGCCGATCCAATAGTGATATTCTTCGGCCCACCCCCCTCCGTTGTTGTTAGTCTTACTGCCACGAGGTCCCTAAAACAGAAATTAGTCAGTGGCAGCATCCTTATATTCTTTTTAATTAGAATGCAGGTTCTCGGTCTGTCGGAGGTTCTATTGTAAACCAATTCACCACCTACTCCCGAGAGACCTTTTATTGTACCTTGGTTGACCCAAGGTTCTTGAATGAGGGCGATGTCGCAGTTCTCCATCACCTTGCACAGGACAGCCGAGGCTGCCCTGCTGTGGTGTAGGTTAACCTGCACGACCCTCACTTTGATTCGCGACGCTCGCTATAACCCTGAAGGTTACCCTTCCAAGTCCATAGTATGCCTTGAATTGAGCACGTTCAAGGCATCCAAGCGACGCCGCGTCTATAGAGAAGGCCAGGGTTTGTCCCTTTCCTTCTACCTTCCGGCTTAGCATCAGCCAGTCTCCCGTGTTGAGGCCAGGATTTTGTCGTCCTAACCGGGTCCTGACTGTTTGTACCTCGACTGCCTCTGGAATCCAGACGAGGACTTTGGGCCTTTTGGGGAGGTCCTTAGAACCACTGTCAAGTCTGCCCCCTCCCACAAGTTTCCCATGGTTGCAACTGTTTGTTGCAGCCAGGTCTTGGTTGAGAGGTTGTTACACGTGATCCAGATGATGCCTCCCGTGTATCTACTCCCTTCAAATTGCGGTGGACTCGCACTCCCGGAGGGAGTTTCGTCCAAGACCGCAACCAGTCTTGCCTGAATCAGGTCAGCTTGCTCCTGAGTCAGGGTCGTATACGGGTGGCGTCTTTGTATCACCGCCATCCTTAGTCCGCTAGCAGCCTTGTTGTAAGAAGAAATGCCAGCCTGTCTCGATTGACTCCTGGCCTTCTTCTCCGGCTGTTTGCTAGAAGGTGAGATGCTGGTGTCGGGATGCGGCCTCTTTTTGGCGGCACCCCCCACTTTTCTCTCTCCCTCCTTTGTTTTTGGCCGGGGCTTTTCTTTTGTCCACGTCCCCGCCGCCATTTTTTCTGCCTTCCGGATCTTCCTTCTTTGGGCTCCGGATAGTTTTGGTTGTTGCAGGCCAACTTTTTCCATCCCTGCAGCTATGTTTGTGACCTCCGGAGTCTTTTCAGCCGGCCGATCGTCCGGCTTACTATCACCTCCCTGAGTTGGTAATTGGGTGTCATCTTCAGAAAGATCCACCTCAATTAGGGTTGAAGAGTCGCTCGTTTCCGAGTCCTCTTCTTTCATTGTTTTTTGTTTTTCTTGGTCCATAAAGTTCCCACGAGTCTGGGGGAAAGGGTGGTCCGCACCGGCAGCGCCCCCTTGCCGGTGTAAGGCTGCTTACTCCGGAATGTCGCCTGGTGTCCCGGAGGCTCCGTTTGAAGCGCCTGATTACGGCTCAGGCGCCATTCATCCCATTGGCACGGGTCGCGTCACACCGTGGGATTAAGCCGCATGTGTTAAGTGTAGGTGAGGTGTAGGTGTTGTAGTGTGCTCACCTCTGTGCCCCGCCGCACCTCGCAGGGCGGCCGCGGCAGGACAGGCAGTGAGCTGGTGTTAAATGTGTAGTGTTGTAGTGTGGGCACCACTGTGCAGTTGTATCCTTCTTAGTCTGGCTTCTAACCTCGGAGACCTTCCCAGCATGGTTGAACCTAGCTGGCCTAGCCCTCCGAGTCAATGAAGCTCGCAAGCCCCGCCGGTACGTCAAACCGAGGATACGATGGGGGGGTGGGTAGAGTTACCATATCAGGTAAGTAGATATGAAGGGGTTTTTACAACATAATGATAAGCCACAAAAATATTAATTTGAGATATTGGGATTTGAAGTTTAAAAAAAATATTTGAAAGAAAGTAATATTAATTCATATTTAATGTAAATTTTGTTTGGTTGCTTTTTCTGTTTATAATGTTTAAGCTTAATATTGAGGAGAAAAAGTAAAGAGTTTTTCAAAAAATAATTTTTTTGAAGAAAAATGTGGCTTATCCCTTTTTTGGTGAGAAAGAAAGATTAGATGCAAAAATAAACCATGTTTATTAAGATGATACAAAAATTGTTTGTACAACAGTACTTAACTCTAAAAAAATATACCAAAATTCATTTTTTGGATCTTAGTCGGCTAAAACTTCTACATCTACACTTCTGCTTTTAACTGGGTATAGAAGAATTGATGAATCGGCGGTATATATGGCAATAACGTCTGAATATTCTTTACCTTATTTGCTGCAATTTTCAGGGGCTCGGAGTATTTTTTTAATATGAGCTAAATTGACACTGGCTGGTCTTCCTCTTTTTAAAACGTTAATTTCGTCATACTGTCCGTTTATCGAGTGCCTAATAAAAAACGATCCGGTTTTTTCTGCTTGAAAATGAAAAGCGTAAACCCCAGAGAAATTCAAATTTTTCTTGTCATCGAAACGTGCATTTTTATTAATATTATATAGCAAGGGCTCAAAAGAGAAAAAATCATCTTGAGTCATAATTGTAACGATAAATGGATTCTTTTTGTTGGCTTCTCTTATGACCGTATGCCAACCTTCTGGTGAATATATTACAGGAGCATGTCTTTTTTGTCGCTTTTCAATCTTTGCAAAATCCCTGTCAGAGGGCAAATGAGTATGCCCACTTACAAGAAAATAATGTGTAATTCGTTTAAACCTGTTCTCTTTTACAAGTTACAACCAAAAGGCCATCATCTACCAGTTCTTGTTTTGCCCCGGATAATTGTCGGTAAAAACAACAAGCTCCTCAACGTCTGACTTATTTTCTAAAAATTTGAAGACGACCGACGTTACTTCGTCAGCTCCTCGCTTAGCATTGTCCTCTGTCCACACGTATACATGTAACCCTTTTCGTTAGTACAGTCATGGACTCCAAGATTGTAAAGCCAGATTTTACGCGAATAGAACGCTGGTCCAGTTGTTAACTTCGGTAAGGGCATGGCTTGCTGTAGATCAAAAGAAATCACTAACTTATTTCCAACACGCCTACAATTTTCTGTTTTAGATTTAAGCAAGTCTTGCATTGCTGTTGCTCTAATCTTGTGTAAATTTAATGTATTCGTTAGCTCTTGAACTTGCTCTTCATTGTTGTTTTGCTTCTCTGTATCTATTTTAATGTTCATCTCATCACAGGTTTTGCATGTGTCTGACTTGGGCAACTTAAACCCTATATTGTAATTAGTGCTACAAATTTTTCTGTAAGCGGTTTCTTTAACAGGTGGTGTATTTTCTGTTTCACACCAGGGTACCTACATAATGGTCTTTATATAAGCCAGAAATAGTCATGTCACAGTTTAAATAGGTCTTGTTCATGTTGTTAGCCCTACTGTAGTGACTTTGATATTTAGGAATCATTTCGATATGTGTTTTTACTGATTGCAGCTGCTCATCAGTAATCTTATTTGGTCTAGTCTTATGTTTACCTCGCCCGTCTTGAGCGGGTACAACGTCCCCTCTAGATTTCATTTTCACAAGGTTATTAATCCTTCCGCGTGATTTCTGAAGACCATGAACGTTCATAAATTCCACCTTGCATACTTGTACAGCTTCACCATTAACATTTAACATGTACTGAACAGTAAATTTTCTTCTTGATTGTTCGCGCTTTTGCTTCTTCTTATACGACCGTTTCTTGGGCATTATTCTTAGACAACCAAAAAGATAGCTGTTTTGAAGGTCAAAGGATCCCAGGTCCCAAAATTTATGGAAAATAGTCTCATGGGTATTTATAAGTTTCTCTCTGCATTTTTCTTTGCAAAAACAAGGTGGCCCCATGTTGCGTGCTTCAACGATTTTTTTGGCCCTTTTAGATGTATACTGATTTCCTGAATTGCGCTTTCTTTTTCTTTTTACGTGGTCGTAATTTTCCTCATTTCGAAGTTTCCATCTGGTCGGAATACGTTCTTCAGGAGACCGTTCGACGCCCCTTGTTACTTGGGAGTAGGAAGGATTTCTTTCTCTTTGACGTTCATCATAAAAGAAATTGACATAAGCACATGTTTTTACCGTTCCAAAATTTTAATGGCAAAAAGGGGATCATGTTTTACTTTAAACTGAGATTTTATACAAAACAATAATTAAAAATGTTAACGACAAGAAAATGATAAGCCACCTGGCATCATCTTTTTGCCACACGATTCGGTATTTATTTTTTTTTCAAAAACATGCTAAGCCACAAAAATTTTAAAAAATACCTACCCCACTTGTCTCTGACGATCCATCAGAGTCACTAGGCAGAAAATCCTTGTCCTTTATGCTATCATCACTATCATCAAAAAATTTTTCATTGGAGCTGATATTTTCACGAATATTTGCGTTTTTAAGAGCAACAGTACCAGCACTGGCAGCCATTTTGATGTGGCTTATCACGTTTTTAACGAACAACCGACTGAAAGCATGAAATGTAACAAAATTATTTAGTGACTAAGCGCGCCATCTATTAGGGAAATGCCAAACTATTCCTATTGTGGCTTGTCATGGTTTTGCTTAGCCCAATAAGGTAATAAAACAGTTTTCTATAAAAATGTGGCTTATCCTTATGTTGCAAAAAGCCCTTCATATCTAGGGATGGCAATTTTTAAAAAAACATCGATGTATCGACATCGTTAGACATCGGTGGACGTCACATCGATGGGTTCAAAACATCGAAAGAAAAACATCGATGTTTCGATGTATCGACATCGATGGAAGTCACATCGATGGATCCGATATATCGAAAGAAAAACATCGATGTTTCGATGTATTCTCGCATAATCTATAATATCAAAACAATAAATAAAACAAAGAAGCATTCAAACTAAAATAAAGTTTATTTTCATTATGCATTTTAAAGGGTCCTCTTAAATTTGAGGTATTACCTGACGTTTTAATAATTTTCCCACACACCTTGCATCTGGCTTCATTCTTGCCTTGCTTCACAAAATATTTCCATACATTACTTATTGGAGGCATTTTGGAAATGAGAAATTAATTAAAAAAACAATTACACCCACAGGGGAAGTCCCGAATTGAAAAATAAAGACTGTTTAGTACTCGCCCGACTGTCAAGGGCACGACGCTGCCAAACCTTGCGCTCATTAAGAACTAATCAGCTGTTTAGATTTAAAAATGCATGGTATTCCTAGCGGCTTTGTACTGCACCGCGATCGTAAATTATTGTGGCAACCCAGCGTTGACTCCCATTCGGGTCATTCATAGCGTTTTCCATTGGTAAATTTAGGCCACGTCAAATGTATTTCTATCGTTCTTCTTTATGTATAGGTAGAAAAAGACACAAACGCACGTACACTCAGTTCGCGCTGGTACTACCAATGGAAAACGCCATCAGTTTTATAATCGTCGCATGTTCACACGAACACGTGTTGACTGGAGTTCGATGTTTGTTCGATGTTCCAGTTGTTACATCGATACATCGATATTTTAAAACATCGATGGAAAAACATCGAATTTTAAGTTCGATATATCGATGTTTTCAAAACATCGATGTATCGTTGCCATCCCTATTCATATCTGTTTTTAAGAAGTGCCATATGAAGGCTATTTCTATTCTTCGGCATATCTGGTTTTTTTTATGTGGGTGACCACTCAAATAAGAAAATTAGAACTGGACTAATTTCTAATTTTTTAGTAAGTCCTAGTGGGCTCGCACACGGAGCATCTGGTATGCGACTACGATATTACTTAAATCTTTTCCCCATGGTCTCAGAAAATCCAAGGCATTTTTAAAAATACAGTCATAATTTATTTTTGAAATTTTTTAGCACTGAATGGTATGTGCATGCTCCTTAGAAGATTAACATACCCAAACCGGTTAGTCGATTTGGAGCATATATTTGGCTATTCAAGTACTGTGCTTTCTAATGTTACCAACATAGTTTTACAGCTGATTGAGGAACAGAACGGCCACTTGCTGGAGAACTTGGGAAATAATATTTTTTTAAATCAACATAAATTACAGCAATATGCCCAGGTATGTCGCAACAGTCGCAACTGTCTTGTCGCACCTTTTAAGATACTACTTAAGGTTTCATAACAAAACTAGATGGCAAGGGTCTCTCACTTCTATTTTTTGTTTATATATAGGTATTGCTTTTTATCTGTGAAAACATTTTTTTAGGCAGTTAACCAGAAAGGATGTCCCTTAGAAAGTTGTTGGGCTTTTATTGATGGGACAGCAAGGGCCATATGTAAGCCGAGTGTCAATCAGGAGGGATACTACTCTGGCCACAAAAAAAATGCACTGCGTAAAGTACCAAAGCGGTTGTACTCCAGAAGGATTGATTATAAGCCTAAAAGGTGCATATGATGGAAGGCGACATGATGCTGGAATTCTTCGGGATTCTGGATTACTGGAAGAACTTCAACAACACGTCGTCTTTCCAGCTCAAGCATTTGTTTTGTATGGGGATGAGGGTTATGGCCTAAGGGATTTATTAATTCGGCCATTTACACAACACGAAATCAACCAAGACCCCAACAGAGAACTTTTTAACAATAATATGAGGGCAATGAGCGTTTCGGTGCAAAGTTGTGCAATTACTTGCTTTCGTAGATTTTAGAAAAAATCAAAAACCTTTAGTGCAAGAGGTTAGCAGGATGTATAAAGTAGCTGTCCTGTTAACCAATTGCCATACATGTCTCTATGGTGGTAAAATTGCCAATACTTTACTATTAATCCTCCGCAGTTAGAAGATTATTTAGCATAGTGCTATTGTGGTTTTAAAGGGATAGAACGAGATTTTTTTAATTCTGATACACAACTGTTTTTCACAAAGTTTTAGTAATTAGTTAAATCATTGTAAAAACCATAAATAAAACAAAATAAATAATAGTAATTGTATTATTAATAATTATTAAAGCAAATTACTATTCAATATTAATGTCATAATTTATTTGAAAATGACACATACGGGTCAAATTGACCTCCTCGTGAAGTCGGTTAAAAG
Organism: Philopedon plagiatum; assembly: GCA_963971165.1. Lineage (NCBI taxonomy): Eukaryota > Metazoa > Arthropoda > Insecta > Coleoptera > Curculionidae > Philopedon > Philopedon plagiatum. The sequence continues at coordinate 99,472,861 of OZ020190.1, forward strand.
CTTAAAAATAAGTACCTAGTCTGCATTTCTAGATTAATGCTTGTTGCAATCACACCTGCCTTGCAAAGCTATTTCTATAAGTTCTTGCTGATTCGAAAATATATCCAATTCAACCTTAAATCTCTTTTTTCCCAATTCCGGTCTATCCTCCTCCATTTGCAGTCTTCGTTTTCTTTCTTCACACTCATGTTCGAATTTCCTTTCTTCCAGAGACATTTCTTTACAACGTATGTTATACCAGCGTTCATTCATTGTTTCTAGGTATCTTAATGATGTTTGCTTGATACCATTTCTGACTCTTGATGGAGCTACGACAAAAAATATTAAGAAATTAGTGTGAAATTTTTATTTTATTTCCTACATTATTATTTTTGTCTTTGGGTGTGGTAGCCAGCTTTACTAATTTACCTCTCAGATACTACAGAAACTACATAAACATTTTAATAGCTTAATTTTTCGTTATGAATTAACAACTAATGACATTAACACCATTCGAGATATTCCAGAAACTTCATGAAGTACCTCCAAATCCATTTACACATTAAAGGGGGTTAAAACATTGATCTACAAGTGCTTATATACTACAAAAATTAGACCCTTACTTAGAATTCCACCACCTCCGCCAGGTCTTCCGCTTCTTCGTTTCCTGATTATCTCTGTCCCTGCCTCTCCCTCCATATTTGCCTCTGGAGTTTTTTCCACCAGTTCTCCATTTTCATCAACGTAAACAACTTCAACTTTTGATGCTTCATCACTCTCATTTTCATTCAATAGAAAATCCTCTTCGTAAGCTAAAAAATACAACAATAACATGACTTTAGAGTGGGGCCCCTGACCACCACTGTACATACTTATTGGAAATAATGTATTTCTAAAAAGATAATTTTAAGGCGATCACAAAATCAAACTTACACTTAGTAGTTAGTGACCCTGCCTGAGCCTGAGAAGCTATCTCTCTTTCTTGGAAGCCTTTTTCATAAGGTGTCCAACGCGTTTTCGATATTTTGAAGTCTTGTATTAAAAGCAAAATGGAATTTAAAAGATCATCTAGTTCAGTCACCTCCTCTTCCACTCCAGATCTAAAATATTAATATGTTTCAGAATAAAATTATATTCATAAAAAGATATTTTGATACGTTTTTCAGTGTTTTCTATTCATGAGTTCATGTAACCAACTGCTCGAACCCATAAGTATGATAAAATACATATATAAGTTAGGAAACCTCTCGACTGGGACCGAAGGTCACAACAAAAAGTTAAATAAAATTATCCCTTACTTGAATTCGTCCTGCTTTTTCTTTTCTTGAAATTTTTGCGCCAGAAGATTAACCCTGTCTCGTAGGCATTTTTCTTTAAAGTCTTTGCCCGTCGCCTTTTCAAGATTTTTTTTAATAAGGCTCCACCTAGACCGATCTGCCAAAGGGTTTTGACCCACTACCTCCCTAAGGAGAAGCAAGTCGTCGTCCGCTGTATAAAACAGTCTTTTTCTCTTAAGTGTTTCATCCATCGCAGTCGTTGCACAAAGGAAACTGTTTAATTATAAAAAACTTTCAACAAAACAAATATTAAAAATCAGTTTTTTTAGGTTATGTTCACTGAAACCGTGACAGTTAGCCGGGATACGATAAGGATAGAGTTTTGATGAGGGAGGCGTAACGATACGGAGCTCGTAACGTATCTCGGCGCGCGTATCGCCTCTGCACATGCGCCGTTCGATACGGATACGGATACGAGCGAAATTTATAGCACGCTTTAAGTCCCTATTGTCTAATATGGAGATGATCGACCGTGTAAACCGAGTAAATAAGTTTGTAAATAGAAGTAAACAGTTAAATCAAAAGATGAATAATTGAACCATTGATTTAAAAAAATAATCAAAATTAAAAATATAGAAATTTTAAATATTAAAAGAGATTTATTTATGCCTATTTTTTTTATTTTGTTGGGTCGGCACTGTGGACGCTGCCGCCCCTGGCGAGCTGCCACTGGTTCATAAGTAACTATATATTTTATTTAATAAAACATAAATATTTTTTTAATTTTTTTTCTAATCCTTTATTTGTAAACATACATAATATGCATTAATAAATTAAAACACAGGGTGTTATATATACATTAAGATCTCGTAAACAGTTGAGCATACAGCCAAGTTTAAATTCTGGCAGTGTTTCATGTTTTCGAGCTCATTTTGCAAAGTACCAAATACTTTGGAAAAAATCAGAAAATTTGCATGTTAGATTATATTAAATCTTTTTTTATTTTTGCTGAATGAACAAAAGGCACTACTAGACACTACTCGCATATTTTTAGCCCGTTTCTAAAGTGTTCGATATTATTAGCTTTATTTTAATTTGCAAGAACACACAATCATTCATTCTCAAAAACTATTTATTTAACAACTGTTCGCCTAACTACAAAAGACTTCTAGACTAACTAAAGACTGTGTTTCCAAAAAACCGTTATAGCCCTAGATAGTCACTACCACTCTCAGCATAAGCAACCAAAAATGCATTGCACTGTTTTACAAGTTGCCTATCATTAGAGTTGGTGTATTATAAAATGTTTACAATTATTATTTCTATATATACATATATATAATTTTATACATTTGTATAAAAGATAAAAAAAGCTTACAGAAAGTGTTGTTCTGTCGTAAAAAATAAAGTCATTTTACCAAAACCTAATCTGCAAATCTAAGGTTTTCTAAAGACATGTCATGAAATATTCGGGGTTTTAGAAATTTAGTGCATGTCAGTAGCATTGACCATAATTTAAACTTTGCTATTCTTCTCTTAACGTTAACAAAATATGAATTCTGCTAGGCGATGTTCTACCTGTTATAATATCTTGCTGTACAATAATACAAACAATTTAAAGTTGTAGTCTAGTATGTACTCATTTAGAAAGACTTATATGTAAATTGGAATTCATGTTCTTTGTTCATTATTTAATAAGTACGAGTAAAAACAACGTACTGAGTTTTTGTTGAGTTTGTCGAACAAACTCTTTGTTATAGAGCTGTGAATTTTGCTACTGAATCTTCGAAGTCTGGAGACGAACATCTCGTCAGTATATGAATCTATGGATAGATCAACCAAATCCATAGATATATCAACCGAATCCCTTGCAACTAAAAAGATGTGAAATATGTCTGCAGTCGCAATTAAGATACGATTATGTTAGATGTATGCGAAGATGTTTTCTGCTGAAAGCGCATTGAGGAATAATCGACCAAATCTATAACTTGCCCCACCGATTGAATTTAACTTTGCAAAATTCTGTTGCAGCTTGGAAGAGCGCTGAACGAGATTATTGTGGTATAATAATAAAATATACCAGAAATATTTTAGTTAAGGTTAATAATAACGCTCTCGTTTTTCTTTCTTAATGCATCACGGAATCAAATTTGATTTTTTTACTCTGCCTCCTTCTGTCTTTGTTTTTGAACCTGTTTGGGCCATTTGGCGCTGCAACTCATTAAGATAAGTTAAACAAATCAAAAATATTTCCTTCGTTTATTTTTTACATAAGTGAACAATGGCCTTCATTGATATGAAAAGTTTTTCTGTTTTTGGCAGTAAATTACCAATACAAATTACCAACATTATTTGCTTATAATGATCGTATTAGACCCTGTTTTTAAAAAATATGTTTATCAAAAAAGAATATATTATACTGGTTTATTACCCTTTACTAATTTGAGAATAATTGTAGATAACCAACAGAACAAACAACCTTAAACATTGCAAAACAATGTCCTTCCGACATGTTTCCTATCTAAACAAATACTGGAAGTTTATAATATGTCTACTTACAAAGTAGACCACAGTTACAAAAAAAAATAATTACTTACTTATTAAATTATTTATCGTTAGTATTTAAATTAGCGAGAATGATATGCTGTATTTCAAGCATAGTTTATAATTATGTTTCAAACTATTATACTACCAACTTTTAAATACATCCTTTGATATTACTGAAATACAAAGAAATGTGTATAAAGGTGTCATTGAGAACAATAACTGATGTGAGATTTTAAAGACTCGCCACGAAGTGAGAAAGTTCAATTTTCAATGTTTTTTTCTTTTGTAAGATGGGCTTAAAATATAGTTAAAATGTTACTTAATGACAACCTGCATACTTAAATTATCTTAAGTTTTTCGTATTTCCCTGGTGAACCAGTTACAGCCTGTTGCACAAACCTTTTAATCACTTAATAAATTTAATTGACGTTTAGAATCATCTTTGACAATGACATAAACATCAGTGCTGTCACATTACAAGTGTCCAGTTAGCTTAATTCTTGATTACATTTTTGTGCAACTGGACGTTAGTCTCATAATAATTACTCAACAATAAAAGTCGCTTCATATTAGGTCTACCGCACACAATCAATTCTTTCTACGACTAACTAGTTTATTCGAGTTGTGTAGGTGTCGCGATTTTATCCCGACTAAACTGTTTAGTTGTGAAAGGTGCTGTGGTAGGATTTCTTTAGGTATTGAAAAATTATACTAATGTTTATTGAACCTTTTACTAGAACATACTTTTACAAAAATGAAATTGAGATGATGACACTGAATATTGACATACCGTAAAACGAGGTGGCTTTGTGACACTTTCCACAGTTTTTATCGATTACAAAGTTCTGTGTTATGAAAGTAAAATATTTCAAATATTACAGATGAAATATCATCCTTTGGCTACTATTCTATCTCATATTCATAAAGAAAAATATTAACAGAAAAAAGTTATTCACAAAATCATTTGTCACAATTTCACCCCACTCGATGGGTCGACTTTGTGACACCCATAACTTTTCATACATCCACAAACAAGCAGTTTGGCCGGCTGACTTTATGACAAATGTTCTAAAACTATATTCTTCATGTTGGGTTTGGCACAAATTCGCCCCCTACATTATAAGTATACAAAAATTGTTTGTCACAAAGTGTACCCAAATAAAAACACGAATCGAAAGAAATGCTTTATTTAACTCAACTTCATAAGAAAATTTGAAGCTCAAAGCAAACTAAATAATACATAACTGAGAAACGTGTCGATAAGTTACAAAACAGTAAAAGGAATGAAAATAAACACTACCTAAGCATAAATGTCCATATCTGGAACGCGAAATATTTCTCGACGGGGCGAAATTTGCACTGGTTTATTAATTTTTTTTGTGAACTATTTCCGAAAGTACATAAGACAGTTCGTCCTTTCGATCAGGCCACTTCCAATTGAAACCACATTTTTCCATTGCACTAACACAAAAATCATTTCCGTTAAGGCTAGTGGTGACGCCAGGAAAGAAGTGTTCTTCATAACGTATAATAACATAATTTCCAATCTTTATTTGCTTTATGTCATCATTAACCACTGATCTACTTTCCGGTGCCTCATCTTCAGACATACTACCATCAAACTCAGTCATGGGAGACGAGCTACTTTCCCTATATGACATCGCATCAGAATCTTCACTTGATTCCGAATCATTTTGACGGCGCCTTACTCGAAGCTTTTTGTTGGATTCTACAGATGGTATTGACGTTAAGAGCTTTTCTGATTGTGTTGATGTCGAAGGTTCATTAGATTGCCCTGACGTTGAGGCTTCTTTAGATGGTAGTACCGTCGACGACGTCGATGGCATATTCTGAACTTCATTGTTTGAAGCCACTTTTTTAGTTTTTTTTTATTTTGGTTTAGCTGTTGTCAACTCGTCAGCAACAAGATCCGCTGCAGTTATACTTTTACCGGGAGCTACGTTTACTCTTTTGCGCTTTTGACGTTGACGTAACCCAGTTGTTGCGTCTCGTTTTCTCTGTAATTGTTCCAAAAAAGCTTCGGCCAAGCATCTTTCACGACGGTACTCTGGTTGTTCATAATTTCTTCTGGCATACGAAACAGCACTTCTGCACGATTTAAAGGATACAAGCCCGATTTTCTGAAACCAACGGGAAGAACTTCAACTGCTCTCTCATGCATGACATCCATTAACTTTTTAAGCAAAGTGGGAAATTGATCTTTGGGTATAGTTCCACATCTACTACCCAATACCGTGTCCTTCCATTCGTGCAAAATTTTTCGTCAGTCATTGGTCTGAAAAATGCTACATCCAGCGGTTGGACTAAATGAGTTGCATTAGGGAGTAATGCTATAAAAGAAATATTATTTGCCTGGCATTGACGTATGACTTCAATATTTAAGTGCGAACTCAAATTGTCGCCTAATAGTACCTTCTTTCCTTCCTGCTTTTTAAGAATAGGTAGCATGAGATTAACAAACCAGTCTTCAAAGGCTTGATAGTCGAACCAGCCGGATTTTGTTCTGTTATACCGCGCATGTGCAGGACCATTTTCTGTCCAGCTTTGCCACAGCTTCTCAGATTTATAAACGACGTATACTGGAGCGATCTCTCCTGCTGCATTTCCAGCTACCATTAATGAAGTACAGGCCTTGGTTGCATTTCGGATTTGCTCCGGATACTTTGTGCCTCGTCTTATAAGCACTCTCGTAGCACCAGGATCATCGCCCAGATTCGTCTCGTCATAATGCCATATATTAGATGGAGCAACACCCTCTAACTCATTTTCTAGATTATTAAAGAAGTTATTTATGACTTCGCGATCCACTGCAGCTCTCGCTAAACTAATGCTTCGAGCCATTCGATTGGCAAGAATATTATTGTGTCTGTTAAGAAATGATGTTACCCATTCTTTGCCGGGAAAATTGTCCTTGAAAGCTTTCACCTTTTTTCCTCTCTAGTCTAAATAAGCCTTTACAATAAAACGGAGGCCATGTGCTGTAACAGGGAAGCCAAACGTGGATACAGCAATTATGTGAGCAATAATTGATTGCTCCTCTTCATTGTTTAATGCCGTTTGGCCACCAGCGGGAAGAGTATGTTTTCCATGCAGCTTTATTAACAAGGTATTGCGGTGGATTCCATATCTGCAAATATTAAAAATAAATTACCTAGCTAAGCTTTTATGCTTATTTACGCATTTTTTACCTGTCCGAAGCATCTCGTATACTTAATGTTTTAGCTCTTATACTTCGAAGTGCTTCCTGAAGCGTCTCGGGCGTGTAATTCTTATATGCGCGTGTTCCAGGCTGCCTAATATACTTGCGTGGCATTACTAAAACAAAAAATGACAGTCACAAACTCGCCCCATGTTTTGTTGATTTTAAATATATGGTGTCACAAAGTCATCTCGCTCATTGTCGCCATTTTACTTTGTGACGCCACTGGTTTGGTAAACACAACTTTAAGACTGTTATAAAATAAATACTTACTTGATATACTAGTTCACACTGGGTACATATACAATTTTGCCTGCTTATTATCGTTTACCCTGTACAGGAGAAAGTATCACAACAAACTAAAATTTACAAAAAACCTATTGTTCATATAAAACGCTCACGAGGCACGCATACGTCTTCTACGATAGCCACCATACTACTGAATACTAGTTAAGAAGCTTGGAATGGATGACAACAGCGGTGGTGGCGCTCGCGTGTCACATATGAAAACTATATTTGAATTTTCGCGGCAAATACACGGTGTCACAAAGTCACCTGGCTGTCCTAAAGCCACCTCGTTTTACGGTACTTCACACACGACGTTTTTCCCATTTTGGTTTTTAACTACACTACTACTTGTAAAGCCATCTAGCAGAGAATAGATTATTGAGACTGCTGCCGCTAAAAGCCGTATCCCAAATACTAAAAAAAAAACGAACCCAATAGTTAGGCAACCTACAAACACCTACAGGTGCGCATACAATCAATAGTTGACGTAGAGATTTCAGTCAATTGTGTGCGTTTTTGTGCAATTTTTGTTTTATTTCCTGCATCCAATTCCGCCCAGCCAGATACATCTTCCAAACAAAGTCAGAGTACTCTGTCAGTGATTTTAAATACAGAGCAGGCTTCTTTTCAATACTGTCAATAAATGACTCTCAATGTCATTATCAATAACTCCCGCCATTTGAGAGCGTTTTCGGTGCAACTCCCCGAATGCTAACATACGCCTGAACGGTTGCGGAACCACTATTTAGTCGAGCCCATGCGAGCTTCAATACGAAGCCATGGATATAGACACGATGGTGTTCGATCCTTTGTCAAAAGGTGATCGATTTGTTTTTACGATTTTTCTGCCGAACAACAACCGAGTCGATAGTAGGCGCATCCCCATTGGACACCATAGCCTTTTGATAGACAACTAAACAGTCGAACACTCAACAATTGATTGTATGCGCTAGGCCTTAGCAGTCGAACGCTTTATGTTCAGAAGAGGAATGCTTTTCGGCGTTTTTTGTTGATTCGCGGATTGTTTGTTCAGGTAGGTATTTATAACGAGACATAAAACGCCTACCGATTTACTAAAATGTAATTGTGCGGCGATTTTATATTACATTTGACTATAATTAAGAGGGGAATCCAAAACAAAACGGTCTTGCAGAGCTTTGCGCAAAAATGGTCATTTCAAAAATCACTAATTTTTAGGGCAATTTTAAGATGGGTATGAAAAGATAAAACATCAAGCTAGGAGTTAAGCCATTTTCGTAATGAAATACGGCCAGATATCCACATATGTGACAAGACAAAATGTACCAATTTTTGTCACGGAACCTTATGAAAACGGATCCGCTCCTTGTCTATATTACCATAAATGTTTTGACGAAAGTTCAGCTTAAACAACTTCCTAATAAAGACGATCACCATTTAAGTCCGAATGGCATTCTTTTATATTCATAATGTCCGTTTTCAGTTGAAAATACTGTTTTTTGTACGTCAGTAGGGTCCATTTCGATTTGATGGAATCCGTTAGCAAGATCTAGCGTAGTAAAGTATTGGCTTTTACCTAATTTGTCTAACATATCATTTATGTTTGGTAAAGGATATTTATCGTCAATAGTCTTTTCATTCAGTTTACGGTAATCGCAAACTAGTCTCCATTTGCGCATGCCTGATGCATCTAATTTCTTTGGAACAATCCAAATCGGTGAAGACCATGGGGAGGTTGAATTTTGAATAATACCTTGATCAGGCATTTTTTGTATCTGGGTTTTTACTTCAGTTTTATGTATCTCAGGATAACGATAGGTTTTCGTAAATATTGGTGTTTCGTCTGTAACGTTAATTTTATGTTGTATTTCGTTAGTAAAAGTTAATGGAATTTTGTTACTATAAAATATGTCACGATATTCAAAGCATAATTTCCTAATAGCATTTTTCTCTTCTGAATTACAGTGCTCTAGGCGAATATTTTTTAAATTAGATTTTAGAATATTGTCTTTATTTTGATCTAAGTTATAGTTTGTTTCCATTTTTGTTATGAAATTTATATCAGCAATATTAATCGGCTCGATTTCATGGGGTTTATTTAATTTGATTTTTATTTCATGATCGGTAGCATTGGTTATAGTTCCGAATGCATAAAAATTTTGTACATTGACAAGAGCGCGCGGGGCTTCAACATTTTTTTCGAAAATTATATAATCGAGAAAACCTATTCCGTTTTCTAAATTTACTGGGATTTTACAGATTTGTTGTGTTCTAGGTGGAATAGTAATAATATGACCAGTTGTTTGTAAGTTATTTTTAAATTCCGTTAATTCTTCGGGTTCATAAATTATTTTAATTTGGGCTCTAGGCGTGCTTAATAATTTTTTATCGATGTTAATATTTGCTTTTACTTGTTTTAAAAAATCTATACCAATTAAACCATCATATTTTTCGCTAAATTTAAAAAGATAAAATTTATGGATTTCATTTATGTTAAAGTTTTTGAAAATGGGTATCAATGCCTTCGTTATGATAAGAAATATTATGAGCTGTTTGTATATTGAAAGTTTTCTTGAAAAACGTTATTTTTATAATATTTATAAGCTAGTTCCGGATTAATTATACTTCTTGAACTTCCCGTATCTAACAGAAAATTTGCGTTTAATTCAGATATATAAATATAAGGTAGATTAGCTATATTTAAGTTCAAAGTGATTAAGTTACTTTTTGTTGTAACTGACCTGGGTGAAAATTTGTATTTTCATTACTATTATCGCTTGTATTTTCTAGGAACGGTTATTGAAGTTCAGCATTTGTTTAAGTAACTTGATCGTTTCTAATGGGGTATTCACAATGATAGTTTGCATTATTATAATTATTATATTCACATTCGCAATTTTGATATTTTGGGTCATTCTCTGGAATGTATTGCGATTCGTTAAAATCATACCTTGGTTGATAGAACTAGGGGTCGTCGTATTGATTTTCAATTTCAGTATTTATAATTTCATTATAAAAGTTCATGTGCGTGTTTCCGGAAGATGGGTCCATTGGTTCTGGTTTAGATTGTTGTATCGGTGGTCTATTTTGGTAAGTTGGATTGTGTGTCAAAAATGGTCTGTATTGGTTTAAAAATGGTCTCTGATTGATTTTTGTTTGACTAGACATTGGTCTATTTCCAAAGATATTTTGATTATTACAATTGTTAAAATTTTGTCTAGGTGTGTTAAACTGGTTTGGAACATTAGGTTTCAAAAATTGATTTGGAAAATTTGGTTTAAAATTTTGATTATAATATATTGGTTCTTGATATGCACTTTTTTGTGGGATATTTTGGTAAACATATGGTTGTCTTATGGGTAATCTTTGCATTTGTTGTTGTATTGGTGTTACTCTTTGAGTTGTTTTAAAAACTTGTGAATTTAAGTTAGTTTGTCTGTTTTGACTATATGCAAAATTTTCTTCCTCGATAACTAAGGACATTGCCTTTTCTAAAGAATCAGGGTTCCTTAATCTTATATTGTTTTGTAATTGACCGCTTAGACTAGTGATGTAAGGATACGTATCCAAAAATCCGTTGGATCCGAATATTAAAAGAATCCGGATTATCCGGAACCGGCCGAGAACTTGAATACGGATTCGGAATCAAAATAAATTCGCATCGGGTGGTTACTAATGCAAAGTGCAAAGAGAAAACGGAATCGGAATCGAGTGTAAGCGAACAACACGGTCTGCGATTTGGCATATTTGATATTGTGCTTTCTCTTTCTAATGACATTTCCTAAAAAAAGATGGCATAGTTATCGGGGTAACGGGTATCATATGAGATGAGACCCATTGGTTAAACTAGTCCCGCCTCACCCGAACCGAATTCAAACGAGAACGGCGCGACGCGGTGCCTTCTTATCCCTAAACTTCGACTTCGAATGGTATGATACCGATACCGCATCGACCTACCTAGCCGTGTATCCGGATAGAAAATGTTTTAGTCTGTTGCATGCATACGTATACATGATCTGTAACCGCTTTCGCGCGGGTCAAGAAATGGATTCGAATTCGGATAATGGATACGGATATTAGCTGATTCCGATTCCGTATGATTCGGATATCTAATGAATACGGATATTTACAACACTAGCTTAGACCTTTTATAAATGTTTTTAGGGCCAAATTGTCATAGTTTTGAAATAAATTTCCTCGGTTTTTAAATTACTTTGGTTTAGCTTAGAAATAATTAAACTTCTTTGATCTTGAGTTCGCATGCCAAAATTATAGGGTGTTTCGTTTTTTTGAGGTGATAGTGAAAGTAAATCTTGAACTAAACAATCAATATTTCTTTGATCACCAAAACATAGATTTAAAGCGTCTTTTATTTGTGTCCATGTGCGTAATTCAATTCTAGAACCAATTACTGTTAAAGCTCTGCCTGTTAATTTACCAATTATTGCTCTTAAAATAAAATTATTAATATCTGCATCTGAACAAGAGAAGGTGTTTATTAAATTTTCGGCACTTTCTATGAAAATTTCTAATGTATGAGAATCACCATTATAATGTGGGATAATATCAACAGATAATTTTATTAACTGGTAGTTTACTGTATTAGGCATATTTAATCTCGGGGGTTGAATTATTTGTCGAGGGTTTACTGAAGTGGTATTAGTTTGATTTTCATTTAAGTTAGTTGTTTGTACTGGAAACTGCGTTTCTGCACTATTTTCAGAAATTGTATTCAAAACTCTGTTCGGTCTTAATGAAGTAAAGAACTGTTGGACTAAATCATCCACTTCAGACATTTAAGATTTGCATTTAAAATGTAAAAGTAGACAAAGAAAAATTTTGAATATCAATAATGGAAAAATAAAATAAATGTACACCTATACTATACACTTATATATAAAAAGGAAAGATGGATAAAATGGATAAACAAAACTTGTGACTTACAGTAGAATTGTTGTTTTCATTTTTGATTCTCTCCTTTTGATTTTTTCTTAATTCTAAGTTGAGTACCAATTTCGGCGACTTTTGTCCTTGTTGGCTCTCGGTGTGTCCAGGAATCGGCGATGTTTGTCCTCAGCCTGAAACGTCTCTAGGAGTCGGCGATTTTTGTCCTTGTCCCAGATTTTGCTCTCCAATTTAAATCGATCGAGTAGCGGGAGAGAAGCGGAGCGAAGGGGAGCCAATATTCGCGCGCTCGGCCATTTTCACGCATCTTTACGTGCATTTTCAACCGGTTTCGTAGCATTATATGGAAAAACTAAGATATACATATTGTTCAATTAAACTTGTACTTTTCAAATCCGTTTCAATAATTAAAATCGGACGATCCATAGAGCATCCAGACCTGTTGCAAAATAGTGTGTTGAAAAATTAAAATGACGATTGTGGCAAAACTAACCGTCGGAGAGCGTCGGGGTTTTGCACACATAAAGTAGCTATAAATTACTACTTTTTTCCAAAGTTTCAGCCCTTAAAAATGGCCGATTTATGAATTTAAAAAACTCTTAATTTTCCGGTTTTCCGGATTTTCTCCGTTGCTACTTATCCTATCGGGACGCTCGACCTCTCATTTTGTTTGTATTTTTATTCTTTACAAATCATTTACACTATTAAGATTGCTTCATTACTTTCCATTTTATACGCAAAAAACTAAAAAAATCGCGTTGTTTTGCTTAAAAATGTTTATAACAAATTAAAAGAAAAAATTTCAGAGTTGGAAATATATCAGCAATCATCTACGGATCATCTTTTAGATGATGGCACAGACGGTTTTCTAATAGTATTTATGTCACGACAAATCACTCTATTGCTTGGCCTATCAACGTTGTTCCCATTTTCGTTTTGTATTTTTTCCAGTAATAATTTTTCCCTTTCTTTGTGGATCCTTATTAGTTCCAACTCTTCCAACAACACCAGTCGTTGGAGCTCTGAATTTGATAAATTCGAGGTTTTTTCTGTTTCCTTAAATTTGTTCTTTTTGGTAGCCGGAGACTTGTCTGATAAAGGCCGAACGTGCGGTGGAGGTGGAATAAGTACCTCACTTTTGGACGTTGATGGCTGAGGTTGTTCATTACACATCCTATCGACATTGCTCCTGAGAAAAATTTGTTTATAAAACAGCAGCAAGACGATAACTTATATTTTTTTGCGAAAAAAGATGCCTTCTTTACAGATTCAGCAATTAATTTTTTTTTGTGTAACCTTTTCTACTAAATACGTGCGACGATGCTATACCATTTATTTGTAGTCTACTTTATTTTCCTACCTGGTACCTTGTGGGAAACTGGGTTTTCTTTTCTTTCCATCAACATCAACAGTTGTTTCTCCCACGGGTTCAAAATAATCTTTTTATTTCCAGTTGCACTTTTGTCGGTCTTTTTCTTTACCTCTGTCTTCATATTTTGAATTTTCTTTTTCAGCTGTCTTTCACTTATATTTTTTTCAATTTGTAGAATGTATTTTTGATGGATTTCTTTGTATGCTTCTTCTTTTTTTTCTTTTATTTTAGGAACTTGGGATTTGTTAAATATGATATTATACTTTTCCAAAATTCCCGTCAATTTGAGGTTGGCTGAAGAATTTTCAGGAACCTCCTCCTCCGTCAAATCACTTATAGAATTGTCTGAATCACTATTCATTTTCACCTTGAAGCGCTGGCGTTCGATACCGCTACTGGTTTAAAATATTTTAATTATTGACTTCTTGTAATGTTTTCACGCCGCCGCGGCGGTATATTATAAACCGGAATGGTACGATCGGCGCACCGGTCGTATCATTCCGGCTTATAAAAATATAAATATCGGCGTTTTCAGTATAAAAACTCGCAAACACACTTTTTGGAATGGTGTAGATACTTCACGAAATCTCCGTATTTTCAGTAAACGCTTGAAATATCTAGCTTTTGCTGGTGAGTAAAAGGAAAAGGTTATTCACTTCAATTTCAGCAAATACTATTAGCAAAAGCTAAATCTACCTAGTAAAAGCTAATACTTAATACTATAAGTAAAAGCTTAGTTTTATTCACACTGGTCATTAACATTGTATGTGCTGCTATATTTCAAGTATCCAATTAGCTACTTCTTGATTAAATTGCTTTACGTAACAGAACATATTACGTTTAGTATAGTTTAAATAATTGTATTTACAACATATTGTACCATAAAGGCGGGTTCACAAGACTAAGTGCGTATAGATGTTTATCGCATTAATAGCAGTTTCCTAATGTTAAAGGCGTTTAACGATTTGTCTAGCTAGATATTGCTAAAGTCTAAAGCATTTACAAGTCTTTGTTTATCCATCTATTTTCCAACAACATAATTAGGTATTAGATTATTTTAATGATAATAATAATTAGCTGTTATATAAAGAACTGATCTGATTTGATATACCCAAATAACACTAATATATATATATATATATATATATATATATATATATATATATATATATATATATTGAAAGAATTTATATCCAACCTGAATTTATATTATCCCGTTAAACCTTTTTTTAAATTAGTCTTGACTCCTCTCTCTACATATATCTACTTTGGTCTTCCCCTACCTCTCATTTTAAAATTACTTAATTCTGTTAATATTGAACGCCCAAGCTTCATGCTAATTAATTTTTTTGTGTTTTCAATTTATCATGAAATCCGTCAGACATAGAAGTTAAAATAGAATAGAGAGCAACAGTTTATTTCAATGTTAGAGAATTACATTTTTGCTTGTCGATCTCAAAATCTTATTTTACTATTTAAATGTTTTCTAAGAAACTTTGTGTGACCCTTTGCGCCACTTAGTAGTATTTACATACATAACTGGTGCAAATCGGATATTTATCATTTTTTAGCTGTTTGCAAAAAAAGGATTGTTTCTGAGTACTATTGAAGCATTTATAACAAAAGAAAAGTTTTTTGGCATTTAACTATTATTTTGTTAACAGAGATTTCCATACTACTGTAAGTTTTGTTATTAGTTTAAATTATATTCTTTGAAATTTTGGATATTTGGTTATTTGTAGCTTATGTTATTTGTAAGTCTAAGTATAAACCAAATGTTAAATTTTAAGCTACACTACGCATCTCAATAAAAAAAAACAGGCTAATTTCCCTTGACTAAGTTTCATGCTTATTAACTTTTTTATGTTTGACACATTAAATTCATAAAATTTTAGCTGCATTTCCTAAGAATGTCATATTGTCTTTCCCGATTTCAAAACGAAAATAATTTTTAACTTATTGTTCAAGTGGAATCAAATACTGCCTTCACCTTCTGTGGACATTGTGGAGTTATTGCTTTTGTATTTGAAACGTAGTAACCCTTTTTCGGCCATCTCAAATTTATAGCCATTAAATGATGGGTCGAAAACTGACAATATGTTTCCAGTTCTCGGCCACCCAAATTATTTTTATTTATAATTGCCGCGCTGTTACGAAATTTGTTGCCGAAAACTGGCCCTTGGGTTCCAAATAAATCTATAAGTATATGCAACAGAACAAGAAAGCTATATTCAAAATAACATAAAATAGAAGGACAATAACTGTTTATCTGTTTTCAGCCGGTTGTCGGCCACTTGGCCGAGAAAAGGATTTATTGAAATGTTTGTAATCTGTTTCTCGGCCACATAACCAACAAATTATTTTTGAAAACAAATGTACCTTTTATCGATTAATTCAATTCCAGACATATCTACTTATATCACATTAGGAAAAAAGTCACTGCTTTTACTAGGGAATGATGTACACTTATGTTCAGTGAAGTGTTCTACAACAGTTGTGCTGCTTAAACGTGCCGATCATGTTCAAGAGCTCAAAAAAGTTGTACCAGAATGTCTAATGGTTAATATTGGAGAATTTAAGTTGGAATTAGTTAGTTAAATACGATGAGTTACAAAAGAATGGCAAATATTTCAAATATAAATTTATTTATTTTACGTTATTACTAATGATTTGTAATTTGTAATAAAAATAAACTCAATTTTAATAAGTCATACTTTTCATTAACCTGAAGTGAACAAAAAAAAGTTGTTTACTATTTATGGATGTAGTTAAATCATATTAAGGCCAGGTTTATCAAACTTCTTAATTGTAAATTTTTAACTCTATTTGTACAAGCTAAAAATTCATTTACCAAAGTGTATGACATACAATAATGAAACGTCTGATAACAACACTGCAGACATTGCTGATTACTTTGCAGATTTCTTTTCATCTGCATATATTATGCAAGTACTGACTGTCCTCAAGATAAAGAACTAGATAGTCTGGGACCGACGCACAGTGTCGTGTGGTATAGGCGAAAGTGGACATAAATCAATAACGGGTTATGTGAGTGAATATTGGATATTTATTGATTATTTTTTAAAAGGGTACATCTAAATCTATATTGGGCAGTAAAATTACTTCCTATGATAAGCAAACTAATGCACAATTAATCTTTATGTTTTTATTCATGGTCAGAAATTTGTAATGAAATATTAACACTATGTTTATTAAGTGTATTAAGCTTAAAAGGACATATTTTGTTACTTATTGCTGTTGATTAACTTCGAGTCATATTCTTGCAAAAGATAAAATATAATGGAAGTTAATTTATTCCTATAATATTAATTTAATTCTATAATGTTAATTTATATAAATAGAGAAATAAATATAACTCAAAAAAAATAAGATACCTTAGGAGAGAAAAAAATCTGATCCGGTGGCACTTAAACCTAATTCTAAATTACTCGAAGGTGTTTATTCCTCGATCTGCTCAGTTACATATTTATGAATTTGAGAATCAAATCTAGTCTTTTTAGATACATTTCCTATGACTTGATAACGCGGGATCAAATGTCAACAAAAGGTGTTTCATCAAGTCCATATCTGTGTTGACCCTTGATGCTTTACGCGTATGACTAAAAAAAGAAAAGTATTTTTATTCGGGAATCTCTTAATATCTAGTCATAGCCCAATCTTTTTCCAAAACTTCGTTAAGTCGATGAGGTAGGTATTGATAAAAAAAGACTTCTCGTTAATTCCGGACTATCGCTCAGTTCGTCCCAGATCCTTTCTATCTCATTTACGAGGGCATCTCTAGTTTCGGATCGAACGTTTACATCATTTACATTTTTTTTGTTATTAGACCCCACACATTTTCAATAACATTAAGGTCAGGACTTTTTGAAAGCCATAACGTTGTCTCTATATTATTATTGTCAAACCATTCTCTGACATGCCCGCATTATGCACTGGACAATTGTCTTGCTGCAAAATAAAATTATTGTCAGGAAAATGTTCAGAGATGCTCGGTAATATTATACGAGTATTGTCTAAAATATTACTGTAGTTTACTGCATTAAACCGGTCATTAATAATAGTCCAACATACCTCAAGTCCGTGAATAATTAACCATGCCCATTCATTCACTGAAAAGCGTCCAGACTTGTCGTAGTTATTTACATATTGTCCATCGAATCTAGTACTACGATGACGATATACCCTAACGTGCCCATTACATTTCGATTGAAAAACTTTTTCGTCTATAAAGACCACTCGATCCCAATTTCCTCGTACCATATTATTTAAGGAAAAATAATTCTTTCCTGCTTATGTTCATCAATTAAGTAACTTAATTTTTTTGCTACTAGACAATTTTTTAAACGAAATTTTTGAACTCTGCGGCACGCCATTATTCTCGATCCTGGAAAGTTAGTTTGTTCTATAGCAATTCGTGCTATATATAAAACGGGTTTTGTTTTAAATATTGTATTAGGGCCTTATCTTCCTCCTTATCTTTTTTTCTAATGTCGCATCTCTTTCCCCCATCTATGTTTTATTTTTAGTACTGTATTTTTGCTTGTATGCGTATAGGAGCAATATATATATATATATATATATATATATATATATATATATATATATATATATATATATATATATATATATATATTATATGGTTTTATTTTTCCATGGGGTTGCGGTCAAAATGTTTACATTAAAACAATAGTCATCTTTGACGTTTCGGTTTATTTACTGACTAAACCATCATCAGAAAGTTAACTACAAATTTTTAAAAAGAACTTATTTTAACAGGTTTAATAAACTCAAAAAAACCCACCGTTTAACTATGATGAACAAACTTAGCACTAATACTACTACATTTTAACAAACATGTATTCTCTACGAGACACAGAGTTAAACTATTATTTACTAACTTGCCTTAACAACCAAATTAGCATCGTACCTTTTAGAAGGTATAATGGATGGAAAGTCCACTATAGGTACAAAATGTTTTGTGAATAATGCAAAAATTTTATTTTTATGACATAATTAGGCCTCCATAAACTGAACTTAAATTTTCGGTATCTGACCTGAAATTGATGGTGTTATTGGTTTTTTTAATATGAATCATTTCTTTAATATTCCTTTTTTTGTTATTCGATTCAAACTCTAATAGTTGAACATTATTGAAATTGAAATTATGTAGTTCGTCAAGAGCATGTTTGGATAGGGCTGTGGGGTTATGGTTGGTATTACGCAGGCTATTCTTATGTTCTTTTATTCGGTTTTTTAAATATTGTTTTGTTTGTCCTATATATGTTTTTGGACAATCAGAACAGTCAATTTTGTATATTAGATTTGTCTAAAATTCTTTAGGTGTTTTTGGTTTTAAATGTGTAAATAATTTATTAGTACTATTGTTTGGTTTTTCGGCAATATTTATGTTATATGGTTTAAGGACTTTTTTAATTTTTTGATTTATATGGGGTATGTGTGGTAATGAAATATAGTTACTTTCGGTGTTCTGAGTTTCGCGATTTGTGGAGTTATTGTATATTTTATTTATCCGGTTTTTAATGATCGGTTCACAGAAGTGTTTGGGGTAATTATTTTTTTGTAAAACGTCTCTAATTTTTCTAAGATTTTGTGGTCTATTTATCGGATTAGTTAATATGACTGCCCTATCAACTAATGAATTGACTACGCTTTTTTTTATATTTAATAGGTGTGTATGAATTAAAATTGAGATATCTGCCTGACCATACAGGTTTTGTGTACCAGTTTGTCTCGATGTTGCCCTCTATGTCATAGGAAATATTGATGTCTAAAAAATTTATAGATTTGTTTTTTTCCTTTTCATGAGTGAATTTGAGTCTGTTATGGAAGTTGTTAAATTTATCCAGGGTGTATTGAATTTTATTTTCCGGTATACAAAGGATACAGTCATCGACGAACCTTTTAAAGAATGAAGGTTTGTAATCGAGGGATTTTATTACATTTGACTCAACATATTCCATCACAAGATTAGCTATGGTAGCGGAAATAGGTGAGCCCATCGCAACACCATATATCTGGGAGTAAAACTGGTTGTTGTATTTAAAGAAGGTTGAATTTAAACATAGTTTCGTTGCTTCAATAAACTCTTTTTCAGGAATGGTTGTAAAGTTTTTTATTTTATTCCAGTTTTCTTTAATGCTACTAATTGCTAGTTCAATTGGGATATTAGTATATAAAGAGACAACATCGAAAGAAACAAGTACATGGTTTTTTGGAATTTTTATATTTTTTATAGTATTATGGAAATCCCATGAGTCTTTTATATGGTAATCAGTGTTGCCAAGAACTTTGGTTATTGTGTTAGATAAGAATTTGGATAAGTTATAAGTTGCAGATCCAATTGTACTTACGATGGGTCGTAAAGGGATATTATTTTTATGCAATTTTGGTAACCCGTATATATATATGGAGGGTGGCCGTTATGACAGATTAGTTTAGTTTTTAAATTTTTATCAATATAGTTGTTTTTGAGCCAGTTGTTTAAAGTACTATTTAGTTTTAATTGTATTTAATTAGTTAGGTCGTATGATTCTTTTTTATAAGTGGAGGCGTCATTTAAAAGTTCTAGCATTTTTCTTTCATAATCCTCCTTTGTCATTAAGACAGTTTTTTTGGTTTTATCAGCATTAAGTACAATAATTGATTGGTGTTGCGAAAGGAAATATTTGGCTTCTTTTAAAAATTAATTTAGTTTGCATTTAATTTTTTTGTGAGAATTAAGTATTTTATTTTTGCATCAAAACAAAATCAAACAATTGATGAAAGAACAGCATCCGATTGAAAAAAATAACCCGATCAATGAAAATTGGATAACAAATTTAACAAACATTGATATACCTGACCACATAAAATATATACTCTCTCTTGGCCCACGATTCTCCATAAATGAAAAAAGTGAACCCAATATCGTTGAGCATATAATAACAAATGTCGAAGCTGGCATAGAAAGTCTAAATCCAAATGACAAAGAAATAATTAGAACCAGAATCACTAATATATTAACAAATTGCAAAAATAAAATACTTAATTCTCACAAAAAAATTAAATGCAAACTAAATTATTTTTTAAAAGAAGCCAAATATTTCCTTTCGCAACACCAATCAATTATTGTACTTAATGCTGATAAAACCAAAAAAACTGTCTTAATGACAAAGGAGGATTATGAAAGAAAAATGCTAGAACTTTTAAATGACGCCTCCACTTATAAAAAAGAATCATACGACCTAACTAATAAAATACAATTAAAACTAAATAGTACTTTAAACAACTGGCTCAAAAACAACTATATTGATAAAAATTTAAAAACTAAACTAATCTGTCATAACGGCCACCCTCCATATATATACGGGTTACCAAAATTGCATAAAAATAATATCCCTTTACGACCCATCGTAAGTACAATTGGATCTGCAACTTATAACTTATCCAAATTCTTATCTAACACAATAACCAAAGTTCTTGGCAACACTGATTACCATATAAAAGACTCATGGGATTTCCATAATACTATAAAAAATATAAAAATTCCAAAAAACCATGTACTTGTTTCTTTCGATGTTGGCTCTTTATATACTAATATCCCAATTGAACTAGCAATTAGTAGCATTAAAGAAAAATGGAATAAAATAAAAAACTTTACAACCATTCCTGAAAAAGGGTTTATTGAAGCAACGAAACTATGTTTAAATTCAACCTTCTTTAAATACAACAACCAGTTTTACTCCCAGATATATGGCGTTGCGATGGGCTCACCTATTTCCGCTACCATAGCTAATCTTGTGATGGAATATGTTGAGTCAAATGTAATAAAATCCCTCGATTACAAACCTTCATTCTTTAAAAGGTTCGTCGATGACTGTATCCTTTGTATACCGGAAAATAAAACTAAATACACCCTGGATAAATTTAACAACTTCCATAACAGACTCAAATTCACTCATGAAAAGGAAAAAAACAAATCTATAAATTTTTTAGACATCAATATTTCCTATGACATAGAGGGCAACATCGAGACAAACTGGTACACAAAACCTGTATGGTCAGGCAGATATCTCAATTTTAATTCATACACACCAATTAAATATAAAAAAAGCGTAGTCAATTCATTAGTTGATAGGGCAGTCATATTAACTAATCCGATAAATAGACCACAAAATCTTAGAAAAATTAGAGACGTTTTACAAAAAAATTATTACCCCAAACACTTCTGTGAACCGATCATTAAAAACCGGATAAATAAAATATACAATAACTCCACAAATCGCGAAACTCAGAACACCGAAAGTAATTATATTTCATTACCACACATACCCCATATAAATCAAAAAATTAAAAAAGTCCTTAAACCATATAACATAAATATTGCCGAAAAACCAAACAATAGTACTAATAAATTATTTACACATTTAAAACCAAAAACACCTAAAGAATTTCAGACAAATCTAATATACAAAATTGACTGTTCTGATTGTCCAAAAACATATATAGGACAAACAAAACAATATTTAAAAAACCGAATAAAAGAACATAAGAATAGCCTGCGTAATACCAACCATAACCCCACAGCCCTATCCAAACATGCTCTTGACGAACTACATAATTTCAATTTCAATAATGTTCAACTATTAGAGTTTGAATCGAATAACAAAAAAAGGAATATTAAAGAAATGATTCATATTAAAAAAACCAATAACACCATCAATTTCAGGTCAGATACCGAAAATTTAAGTTCAGTTTATGGAGGCCTAATTATGTCATAAAAATAAAATTTTTGCATTATTCACAAAACATTTTGTAGCTATAGTGGACTTTCCATCCATTATACCTTCTAAAAGGTACGATGCTAATTTGGTTGTTAAGGCAAGTTAGTAAATAATAGTTTAACTCTGTGTCTCGTAGAGAATACATGTTTGTTAAAATGTAGTAGTATTAGTGCTAAGTTTGTTCATCATAGTTAAAAGGTAGGTTTTTTTGAGTTTATTAAACCTGTTAAAATAAGTTCTTTTTAAAAATTTGTAGTTAACTTTCTGATGATGGTTTAGTCAGTAAATAAACCGAAACGTCAAAGATGACTATTGTTTTAATGTAAACATTTTGACCGCAACCCCATGGAAAAATAAAACCATATATTATAATTTAAACGGTCAGGAAAAAACAATAATATATATATATATATATATATATATATATATATATATATATATATATATATATATATATATATATATATATATATATATATATATATATATATATCTGTACCTCAGAGGTAAACTGTATTAAGTAACTTTTCAGGAGAGCGGAAAAACAATTGCAAATCGCGTAAATTAAGTATATCTCAAAGACGCTATAATTTACTAACCTGGAATTTCGCCTATGGGATTATAAGTAAGTAATGTAATAGGGATAATTATTTGATTCAGAAAAAATTAAGCTATTCATTATTCATTAGTTTTAGTGACTTAACATAGTTTACCACTAGTAAAGTTGATGTGGCATGGGACTTAAAACATATTTTAGTGACTTAACATAATTTCCCTCCAGTAAAGTAACATAATTTGGATGTTTCATGTGTCGTAAAAAATATTTAAATGAAAAAGTTTAGTGGGAGAGTTGGGCAACGGACAGTATTTTTGTGTGATTTGGAAAAAGGACAGGATTTAAAGATCATCCATATAATTTATTGGTTATAAAACGCAAAAGAGAATTATTTCAAAATCTGTAAGAAGATGAACGAACGAATGATGATGAGATGAATTTATTTCAAATCATACTGAAAGTACTGAAAGTTTATTCATCTTTTATATTATCTTGGTGAGGTATATTTTCATAAAATGAATGAAAAATACGTGGAACCCAATGCAGTAACTTCTGCAAATGGTGGAATTTGTTGGTACTTACGTGTTCCGAACTAAAGGAATATCTTCAGGAAATTCTGCCCTGCGTGAAATTCGATTAAAATCCACTTTTCTAAAATCAGCAGAAGTAAAATTTGTTTTAAAATATAATATCCCCATATCATCTGCTCTGACTTTCATGTGTATCACTTCTGATATTTTAAAATCTTGACTATTACTTCTCTTTTTTATTGGAACAAAGGGAGCCTTACTGCTTTCCACCAATGCTTTGAAATTTTTGAAGTCTTCAACTTCCATGTTTATTACTGTGAACAGATTGGAGCGGCTTGCAATTCTAATGAACTGCTGTCAAACCCACGGAGTCATAATTTCAAATTGTGGCAGTTTTTTTCTCTCGTTCGATAACGGTATGATCGCAATCCATCTCGAGATGAGTATGACCTCTAAACAAATATTTATGGTTAATAACCTTCAAGATTGGTATACATTTTAAAATGAAAAAATATGCTAGTACAGCGTTAATGTTTCGATTTTGGAAGGCACAGTTATCGGACCATATAGTCAAAACTTCTATGTCGCTGGGAATGTTAGTTAAGGCATACTTTAGTAAACAAGACGCCATCTCATTGCCACCATGACCACCCACAGTTTCGTCCCATATGCAGCAGTATGTTTTATTTGTTGTGGAGTCGCGAATAGTGTAATTAAACGTCCACAATTTTAGGGAATAAAAGCTCTGAGCGTTTGTCAGCATTGGCGTAGACAAACATATTTCCAGGTCTACCATGATAACTTTTGTATTCAAACTGTCTCTTGCATTAATTTTGTCTGCCTTTTTGAGGTCATACCGTTCTTTTGCGTTTCTGAGATGTTAATCATATGCTTGCTGTATGGTTAGCCTCTGAGTACTGTCTGAATCGTGTAACTTTATCAAGACTTCGTCACATAGATCATAGGTATCGTTAACGAATACCTTAAACCCGTAATTAAATTCCGTGTTAAAATGTGTTCACTTTTTAGCAATGAGCTCTTAAGGAATTTTATTTTCAATGCGCTCCTGCTTATACATCTGAAACATGCGAGTAATGTTAAGATTATTTCCCAGGTATTTTTTAATGCTTCTTTCCCGACTGTAATGATCCTCAACTACGAGAAATTTGCTGATATGTGTCCTCACGCCATCTCTTACTCTATCGTCAATGTTATTTGGTGGGATCTTTCTTCCTCTTCTGTCTTCCGATACTATAGCGCCACAGAGTATTTTGGATAATGCTACATTTACAAAACTTTGAGAAATGTCTAACGTATGGAGAAAAAATGTTTTGCATACTCGTATCTTCTCGTTGTCAATACAAAAAAAGTGTTGATTCGTCGAATTCCTTTTGCCTGCTTTTTTACCTGTTCTACTTCTTCTCTTTTCTACATTCGATGTTTCAACCGAAGAGGCTATAAATTGACGTTTTTGGTTGATATCTCTGCTGGAAGACCAAAATTCCTGTAAAATAGTGTTACGACTATGAGGTAAAATTTTCTGATAGTCCTATTTTGCGTCCTTTCGCATTTTTCTTTGAAATATACTCCTCTCCAGAATTCTTCTAATATTACACTTCCAATTTTCCGTATCTCTAGTACGCTTTCTCGATTTTCTTTTTGTCCTATTATTTTCATTCTCTTGTTCATCTGCATTCGTTTCTTCCTCTTGCCCATCTACATTATATTCTTCCTCTTTTTCATCTGCACTACTTTTTGGTTCAGTTTCATCTGAACTCCTTCATCCCTACAATCTGGATCTTTTAAGCTGTCGTCTGAATCAAAATCATCTCCGTTATTCATTGTGCTAATTTCCTGGTAAAAATACGGTCCAGAATTTGTATACCATGACGTTGTAGCACTCTGAGCAAAAAAGGTATTCGAATTATCTATTTCTGTCAATTGTGGACAGTTTGTTGCATTGGTATTTTCAAAAGCTACATTTCTAAGTAGGGTTAATTATTTTGCTGAGCAATCTGGATGAATAAAATCCACAAGGTCTCTCACAAGTGACGGATCAGACTTATCTAATGACATTGGCGTCTGGGATTCAGGTAAATTTGTATTATCTCTTTCTGGTGATTTAAAATAGCATATTTTATAATTTGTATTCTCAAAAAATGGATTTATAGGTGGTTAGTTGAATTTCTTGCTGAATGAAATCCAAAGTGGCATCTGAAAGTAACATAATATTTTGTCATTAATGGTAAAGAGAAACTATACGCTTTTGCCAGCCTTTTTTTAACATTCGCAAATTATTTAGTAGGTATATTTAAGGGCTCCAAATTTGGAGTGTGATGTCCAATTAACTAAAATCACACAACGTTTTTTGTTTTTAAAAACAGATGGGAAAAGACATAGTATCTTACATTATTCCTATGAAAACAGATAACCTAATCACTAGGCAAATTTTGTAACCTAAATATTTAATTATGCTTAAATAGGTAGGTACTTACCGCTGAACTTATTTTGTTTTCCTTGCATCATAGCAAATATTTTCAAAGTTCTGTCACTTATTCCAATCATATTGGCTAAGCTGTTTAAATTTTTCACACTAATAATAAACACAACAATGAATAATGAAATTATTTGTTGTTGATTCCACTAAGAGCCCGTGCAGAATGCCGGCCCACTGACAATTTCGAAGGGATTACGTATTAAGTACGTCCTTCTGTTGATAAATTTGCGGGGCATATTGTAATAAGTCATTTTAGTACATTTTACCTCTGAACTGGTAAGTGACTTGATACAGGTTTAAACTGGGTATTTCGGTTATCTTAAAAATTAGACCTTTGAAATTTTTTCCAGAGGTCAAGTATGTTATTAGAAGTGGTATACAGCTATCACGTTAGATACCAGTTCCCACCTGTAGCCGTTAATTTAAATGTCAATTTTAGTTTAAATTTTCGCCACTGTTATATCGGAATTAGGTACAAGGTATAAAGTCAAGCTGGCCGAGAACAGGCATAATGATTTATCCAATGGTATTGTTGCCGCATTTACTATTCCACAGTAGAGAGGGTTGTGCCATTCATTTGTCGGCTAAAATCGGCCAATCAAATTTTGACATTCTAGAACCCTTCGAGCTGTTGTTGCTTGTTGCTTTACACACTATACGTAGTCAGTTTTTTTATCTAATTTACTTTATTTTCATAAGATATTGGCGTTATTTTTAAGAACATTCTTGTTATAATTAGTGTCTTATCATGCAATATAAGTATTATATATCCAACTGTTCGGGGAATTATGCTAAAGGTCCCACAGTTGGCGTGTTTGGAATCCCAACAAACGAGGATATGTGTGAAAAAGGCGGGCTGCGATATTGCGCGCAGGTTATGTGCCAAATAAATACAGCCGGGTTCGTGAATTATATTTTCAGGTGACGATTTAATATAAATATATCTCATTCGGTATTCTAAAACTGATAGGATTATTTATCAAGTAAGTTGCCAAACTGTCCGAAACATATGTCACAAAATATTCGAAGTCAAAGTAAAGACAAACGTTTTTAAGAATTTTATTGTATTTCGGTCCTTTAACATGCGATTGGTTTAAAATTAATAATAAATATAAAATATCTATATAAAGTCGAATATAAATCGGGTACTTTATTAACTTGGACAGTAGTTACATATTATTCTCCTCAATAGTATCTCAAATGCTTTATTCAAAAACACTGTGGCAAAGAAAAGGCTATGTCGGACTGACGAAAGAAAACTTGATACCTTAATAAATTATGTATTCGCCATATTAGCAATAGCTATTCCCATTAAAAACAATATCAAATTTGTTTGAAAGCAACCGGTATAAACTTACTAATATTTTAAAATAAATAATAACCAAATAAAACAAACAGTGGCCGATCGTCCGTGTAGAAAATATCATTAATTTGGTGCATCAGACAAAAGGCCTATAACAAATTCCAAAGTGTTAATAGATACATACTCATTCATATACACTATTGGACAAAAGTAGAGAAACAAAACGGTTGTTTCTTTAAATTCCACTAAATTTTTTTGTAAGCCTGTGTCTGTTATTTAATTTTAATTAAATACTTTCCTCACAATCTTAGTAATATCTTATAACAATCTGGTAAATTTACAGGGACAAACAATTATAAAAATTAAATCAGTCAAAAATAAATGCGCCAAAAGTGAAGCAACAAATGTCATCTAACAGTATCTTATTTTAAAGGATAGAAGAAACAAAATGCAAAACATTTAAACATCAGCTTCATTACAGCAGTCAGAAACGTTAAAGCAGGGGAGAGTGTTGTACCTTGGGACACTTTTTATATTTGGAAGTGTAAATTTTTTATTAATTAATTTAAAATTGTGGGATTTGAAAATTTATATTATATATTTGATATATTGATTATATAAAAGTGTATTGGAAAAATTGAACAAAAATTATATTAATGGAACAAAATTAACTTTTTTAACCTTATATAAAATGGACCAAGGTACAGTCTGGTCTGGTACCTTGGTCCTAATGTTAATGTACCGAGGGCCAGTCAAAACTAAAACTAAAAAGATAATCAAAATTACGTATAACATAAGATTAAAGCAAAAAAAAAAGAAATACAAAAGTAAGTAAATATTTGTCTAATGTTTATTACCAATTTACATTATCTACTCAACATTATAATGACCAAAATTCACATCAAAGCGAAACATTGTGGCATGTCGAGCTGTTCCACCTACATTGCTAGGTGGGGGTAATTTTGTAATTATGTCCTCTTTAACCCTTAACCACCGACGTCAAACATACATCACACTATCAGCGTCGTGCGGTCACAGTGACCTAGCTTCCTATTTTCTGGATTAATTCACACACGTTCTGGATTTGTATTGTATGCAACAGATGACTTACTGTTAGATTTACAAGACAGGAAAACAATACCAGTAATGAAATTGTCAATTTTATTAACTCCACAAAAAAAGTTTACATTAGCGAGCATTTATGCTAAAAATACGAAATAATTTTTTACTGCTGGATATTAAAAAAAAATATCAACAATCTAATACTAATTTTCTAACGGTTATAGTTGCGTAATTATAACAAAAACATAAAAGTAAAAAAAAAATTAACGTAATAACAAAAATCACACACTTCAAAAGTTACAGATTAGGTTTGCAATTTATGCACACTTTTGCACTGCACTCTAAGCATATAGCTTTGTGGCACGAAAAGCATAGATGGAAGGTCTCTCTTTTGATTCTAGAAGGACATGTATAACATGTCTTGCGTTTTTCTAATCTTCCTTCTTGAATAGCAGGGATTGGATTATCAGGAATATCTGGCATGCTTCTAATGTTTGCCCTTAGCTGGCAAGGTATACGAACATTTTGCACTCTTCTTTCGAGCTCGGGCCTAACCAACTGATCAGCGAGCAATTTGAGGAAGTCTGCTTTTTCTAGAGTCGGATTATTTTTATACGATTGGTGAAGTACATGTGCATTGACACCACTAATATCGAGCACTCGAAAGAAAAGTACCATTGGCCAGCGTTGTGTACGTCGACTTGAGGAATGCTTCGCACATTTCTCATCAAGCGCATCGACTCCTCCTTTTGTGTTAATATCTTTATCAATCGCTTTGGTATGATGCATTGATGAAACGAGGATCACTGCTTTGTTTTTTTTCGGCACAGAGGAGTCTAAGGTCATATTGTTTGTAAAGCCAAATAGCGATGAGCCAACTTCTCTATTTGCTTTGGCTAAAAATTCTGGAGGAATTTCTCTTTTGTTTTTTTTTTCATCGTCCCTACGTAGGTTAGTCCTCTATTCCGGAGCTTATCAACCAATTCAATTGACGAAAACCAATTGTCTGCGGTGATATTTCGGTTTGTATTATAAATTGGTTGTGCCAACCTTAAACCCGCTTGTGTACGCTTACTACGTTTTTTTAACTCATCAGATAAACCAATTCCGTCTGTATCTTTACCGCTGTTTATGTAACCGTGGTAGAAATAATGGGTTAAGTTATAGTATTACGTAGATAAATTATAACTTGGAGTACCCATTTATATTTTTACGCATTTTGATCTTGAATAACCTTGCAACGAAGAAGAGATCAAGACGCAGTTCCCGCAAATAAGTTTTGATTCGTTACAAATTTCAATAGTGCTATTGTCATTTTAGAGTAACTTTCAGGTAAAGGATAACACGGGAGGACCTGCCCATACGTGCGCCCACACATGCGACGTTGCCAAAATTTAATATTTGAGGGAAATACCTTTTAAATTTGTTTTACTAAAAAAAAGTACGCTAGAATTGTCCAACAATAACCTATTAATAATTTATAACTGCCAAAGACGCATGATACTTTAAAAAATTACTTACGTGAAATACAATATTAATTTCCTACGTATTTAAAAATGTGTTAGGTATAGGATGTATTTTGGAAAAAAAGCATAATTTCCATATGGGTTCCTTTTTTTAAAATCCTACACCTCATTACATTTTTAAGATAACTAAATCTAAAACAAACTTCGAGAAAGTTCTTCTTTCAGCGAGACTTTAAAATTTGACTGCATCGCATAAAAACAGTAATATCACCCATTTACTACTTATTTTTTTGGTAGGTTTCTGCCTTCGGTATTATTACTTCCATAAAAAACGGTTTTCGTCGGTATTATAACTACAGTTAGGATTTTAGTTTTTTTCACTCACTTAATCGTGTGAAATACGACCAATAAAAATAACAAGCATCAATAAGAAATGCCTTGCTATTTCGTATTTAGTTTTAATATTTTTATTCTAGGATAGCTTTTATTCTAGGATCACGTTTCTTGCACCAATAAAAGTGTAAACTACTATTTTTTCTATTCATATTCCATTAGTTTAATAAACCAAAAATTGACTTAAACTTCATATATATTTAGAAACATTTAATTTATGTAATTATTGTACTGTTACTGGAGTTCATATTTGCCGTAATTAAGAATAATTACCTACATAAATACAATGCTTTGGTGCAACTAAGACTCTCTGCAAGTGCAGCGCGAAAACTATCCAACTAATTCCAACACAACCCGGGATCATATGCGTGACATAGGGAACACGTATATTTTTGCATAAAATAATTTTTATGTGCAAATACTGCATAATTAGTAATTAATTATCTGACAATGTTTTTCCAAACGAAAATAAATTGTAGTACACATGTGAACCCATTAGCGTCACGGGGTAGCAGGTAAATGATTAATTATTTATTATATCGGAGAAAATTGGTTACGGTTGCGGCGTTTGTAATGATAAAAAATTCTACTTTTAAAGTAAATCGTTTTACTGGCCTTACAACTTTTTAGCCAAGCTTATATATTAAATCTGGATCACTTAACACAAAAATATTAGTAAATTTACAAAAATGCAGGTAATAGTAGATTAAACAATAAAATAATACATAGTCAATACGAAATAAAAATTGGAAAAGGAATTTAACGTCTGTCGTACATCAATGCAAGCCACGTCGTCGGCGGCATTTGATCTAACGGTGCAAATACTGAGAAAAGATCATAGCGGGTTTAAAAGTGTCACACAATTGTTAAATTCGTTTGGTGTGTCGTGAGGTAAAGATCTCCTGCAGGATGCCGTTAAGTTCGTGTGACGACTGACTTTAGTGTTTGTTTAAATTTTTAAAAAAGTAAAGAAAGTATTAGAATGAGTGCGAAAAAAAGCTGATGTTAGAATGGTTAATACTTCATTCTGATGTTTTATTTCAAAGCGATACTGAGTAAAGAACGGAATTTTGTTTTTTCCATTAGCAAATAACTTTAAGTAAACATCTAGACCAAGATTCAGCAACTAATTTCTAGTAGGGTTCGGATACTTTGAAAAATTTTATCGATTTCGGGGAAAAAAAGAAAAACTTTAAATGGACCGCAGGTAATTGTTGTTTCTCAAAAAGGAACGTAGATCATAAAAAGACATACTATTCGTTTTAAACTTTTATTTTTACTTATAAAAATAATATAAGATAGATAAGTATTTGTTCTTACAAATTACTTAAGTTTTTTTGGCGGTCCAGTTTTCTACCTTCCGCGGTCGGAATCCAGACCGCGGTCCTCCAGATGCCGACCCCTGATCTAGACTCATAGTCGTCCCACGCAGTGGGAAAATTAGTTGTTAGTGTTACATTGTAGGAAAAAGTATTTTGCGGTTATTTGCATACATAAGGAAGTTCTATCCCCTACATGCCCTAGGGGCATACCAACTATGTTTTGTGTGGAGATTTTTGTGCTGAAAGAAAAAAAATTCTTCTGAACTTTTACTTTCCCTGAAATTCAGTTCGCATGTCTAGCGCGCTCGGTTTGCACGTGGTACGCATTTTGGTCTACTGCGCAGATGTGAAAAAAACGAAAATTATTTAAAAAAAAATAGAGAAGTCGAAAAAAAAAGTTGGAAGGAAGTTGGGGAGAAAAGTTAAAAAGTTAAATACGTAGTTATACCTTTACTGTTGGCGATAATATATTCTTAAAAGTTAATGGGTTCGAGTGTAGACTAGGGCTCGGAATTTTTGAAATTAAAGTATTCGAATACTTACTTCATTTATTATTCAACTATTCGAACTATTCAGTGTTCTAATAGTCTCCACGAATATTTGAATAGTCGACTAGACTAGTAGAATTTTCGAATAGTCGATTCGAATATTCCAATAGTTTATTCGAATATTCGAACAGTGGGTTCGACTATTCGAATAGTTGATTCGACTATTCAAATAATCAGATCGACTATTCGAATAGTCGATTCGACTATTAGAATAGTTGATTCGACTATTCAAATAATCGGTTCGACTATTTGAATAGTCGATGCGACTATTCGAATAGTTCATTCGACTATTCAGATAATCGGTTCGACTATTCGAATAGTTGATTCGACTATTCGAATAGTCGAATAATTGAAATTGAAGCGGAATCGGCCTTTATTCTAATACTTGAATTGACATTCATAATCAGGTGTGCTATTCTCGAAAATGTGAGAAGGGAGTTCCAATATCGACATTATTACTGCCAAGAAATTCGTGGCGGTTATTTTTTTTTCTATTGGTATCAAAATATTTACTTATTTATTTGTTTATTCAGATACGTACATTACAGAGAAACTCCGAATAGTACTTAAATACAACCCACACAAAAGAAAGGAAACAATGTAAAAAGTACAAATGCGGCAAAACAAACTTATTCGGTCCAACAATACAACACATCAAAAAGTAATCATTAATATCGCTCCACTCTTCGTTACCCCATTCCACAAAGGGGATAAGAATTTATATAATTATATAGTAAGGTTGTCAATAATACTTCTATTTTTATTTTTAAGAGTTACCGCAGAACAGTTAAGATTCAGATTATATGGTAACATGTTTAAGTACGACATTATTCGGTTAATGGTACTGTTTTTTTCCAATATCAGTGCGACTAGGGTTTATAGAAAATAGTTCTAGTTGCTTCGTATGGCGTAATGGCACTCTAAAATTTATCAAGGCCAAAAGGTCCGCGCAGTCTACCCCATTATTCAGCAGCTTGTGGCCAAAGACCAAGGTCAGCTGAGTTCTGCGTGTTTCCAGAGTATCCAGGCCCAATATATTAAGCCGCTCATGGTACGGTAGAACTGTCCACATTTAGTTTAACCAACAATAACATGACAAACTTCTATTCTTTTAATATGTGTGTTGTATAAAGGAGCCCATATCATGCAACAATATTCTAGGTGGCTCCTTACCAATTCGCAGTATATAGACTTAAGGACCTCGATGCTCCTGAATTCCGGGCATTATGGCATGACAAAGCTCATCATCCTAAAAGCGTTTGCTGTAACATTGTCAATATGGGCAATAAATCTCAGTTCCCTATCGAAAATGATACCAAGATCATTGACGTGTAACCCTTGGTAGTAGAGAGCCATCGATATTATAAACTGTTTACCTTTTTCTGGAAAAAGATATAACTTTACCCTTGGTTGTGTTAAGTGCCATTTTATTATTCTCACTCCACGTCAATAACTTGTTATTTGATCCTGCAACAACACGCAATCACTCGCGTTAGAGATGATGTGGTAAATCTTTAGGTCATCGGCGAAAAATAGAAAGGAGCAATGATCAAATATGTAGGATAGATCGTTCACGAATATCAATTTTAAACAACTTTTAAAGTAATAAGAGAAATAAAGGTATTTCAATTTTTAATGATTTGACGATGTTTGAATTTTAAAGGCAAATTTCAATAATTTAAATAAAATTTAATTGAAATTAAAAAAATTAAAAAAAAATCAAGTAAAATAAAGCCGAAATTTAAAAACGAGTTAAGATACGGACCTCGGCTTTGAGGTAATAAGTTTCTTTTTAATGATCTTTAAAATGAGGTACCACATAGCATAGGGTTGCATCTAAAACTTTTGATCTCAACTCCCTAGCGTCACCCCTCAAGGGGGTTGGAAAAGTTAAATTACATAAAAAAGTAGATTAACCAATAAGATACACCTAAAATTTGGTGCCTCTATCTTTACTTATAGCAAAGATAGTTGCCCATACTAAGATATATCGTAGAGGAAAAGTGGTTTGACATTTTTACGTAGCATCCAGTGACGTAGTTAGTTCTTCTACATATATTATATTTTTCAGATATAACACAAAGTTGTTTTTTTTTTTAAATGGAATACCCTATATGTTTTTTAACAGTTCGACTCCAAATTAATTTACATTTTCATTAGTACCACACACTTTATACTTATTTTTTTAAATATCCAAATAATTAACATTTTGTCGACACTGTTCCAAACACCACGAACAAAAAACTCTTCGCAGCTCAGCATCTCCAGGATGTAAATTTTGAACCTTTCTATATCGGTAGTGTCGAAATTGTTTTTTTTAATTATTTTCTTTCTGTTGACTTCAATGCTTTTCTCAATTTCGCGCGATGATGCAGACGGCTTTGCTTCTATATATGCCAGCGTATTTATTTCGTCAGTGTTCGCATTTTCTTTATTATATTTTTTTGGCCTAGGTTTGGACAATGACCCGATCGTTTGCAAATTTTGTTCTAACATTCTAAACATTTTAAGGGCGGCCTTCGCTCTGGATATATCAACATATAAGTTTGAGGCAGCGATGATGTTTTTTTTCACTTTCGGTATAACATTCTTATATTTACAAATGTTTCAAAATTTTCGTACACCATGATTACTAATTTAATAACCAAAGCTACAACATAAATAATATACATAAATGGTTTTTGACACATTCATCCAATGTTTCCAAAGCCTATACATATTTTTGCATGTGGATATTTCAGTGGTTTTGCTTTCGATGCATTTGGCTGGATAAAACAATATATTGTTTAAATTTAAAGGATATTTTTTAGAAATAAATATAAAGTATAAATGCACTCAAAAAACAAAACCCAGCGTCGATACGAACGTATATGCAAGACTGACTTGTAAATTCGAAAACAAGGGCCTTTTAAGGGTATCCCAAAGAACTCATAAATACTTCAAAATATCAACAGGACTGTGTAGCTCTCAATAGGAAATTAATATAATACGGCTGACATAACCCCGTTAACAAATCAACTTCTAACCTAGATAATCTTATTTTTAAAGTGGTTGCGTCGTTTTCTTAAGTTGTTACAAAAGTGTGTGGTATTAATGAAAAGGTAAATTAATTTGGAGTCGAACTGTTAAAAATATGTATATTAGGGTGTTCCATCTAAAAACCCCAACTTTGTGTTATATCTGAAAAAATATCATAGATGTAAAAGAACTAACTACGCCACTGGATTCTACGTAAAAAGATACACAAAATTTGATGAAACACTCTGATATCTTTCGAGATATAGAGGCATGCCGATATTGTCCAAATTTCAAAATCGCCCGGTAACTTGAAAACAAATCGGGGTAGCCATGAACTATTTGCAGCGCTAAAGTTTTTAAAATCGAGCTCGGAGATGCGTCGTCAAATATTTTCTATCTACTATAGTTTCGCCAAAACCCCGTATGACTGTCGAAAAAGCGCCACCCTATACAATTGAACATTAAACTTAACAGTGGTTAAGAGATTAACAAACCTTTTAAAAATCTGATTCTCCTTCGCCCTACGATTCGTAGTAAAATAGATATGAAGATTAACACAATATTTTCGATACGCTGTATGCTTTTAAAAGTTATTACGGACTACATACACATAAAAAATCCAATAATATTACATAAGAGAGTAGACAAAGCATGATTAAAAATGAATTTGTTTGAAAGCTAAATTTAGTATCGAATAAGAATGCGTGCTTGAATTAACGTAATAATGCAGTAATACTATGGGCGCCATCTAGGGTTAACTTTTGTAAGTTTTGAGATGTATAACTGTGAACACTTTTTTGCAGACTATTGATTTTGTGAGGATCTGTTTTATTTAATTTCGTTGGTTTGGTTAGATGTTGCTAGTTCTTCTTTTGTAAACTAAAAATTTTAGTTTTTGGCGTTAATAGAGGCTGTAAATAAATTTTAAAAACCAATAACTTACCACCCACTGCTTAGTCCACAGATGGTAACCTAAATAAATAGTGAAAAACGTCGTTTTTCTAATGAAGTATTTTTTGCTATTTGGTGATTGTTATACTATTCAAAATGGCTAAAATTGGCTTGTGTAAAGCTTATCTACCGAAAAATCTATAATACATCAGAAATATCAGAACTCATGCAGTGCGACTGCATACCACAAGCCACAGCTATGCAAAAGGTTAAAATACCCAGGAGGGGTTAGATTAACACCCCAAGAAGTGGTCAGTATGGCTTCTAGAGATGAATGACTATATCATTAGAGGTAAATAAATATTCTGGAAAAGAAAATAAATATGATGAAAAATCAGCTTGATTTCAAAGACTCCCATGAAGAAAAATTAAATGTTTTAAGTGTAGTTTAGTGGAACATTATAAATCACGGTGGTTGTAAAGAAAGTCAAGATGGGAGAAACAGTAATCTTAAAAGTAAAAAAGTGTTTCAAAGGTTGTAGAATCAAATACACTAGTAGAATCAAAAAGTTGGTAGGTATGTAGACTCAGGAATAACTTTATCTACCACATTTTGAAAAAAAAAATGTTGCTCTGGTTAGAAAAAGGGATACAGACTTATATTGAATATTCAGTAAATGACATGACAAGGATATTTCAGAAGTTAGTGAACTAAACAAAAATGCTTTCTGCGGGTAAAATGTCTCAGAAAGGGCACACTTCTACTTTGACTTTTACCAAAGTTTTGCTATTTTCCTTTATTAAAACGTTAGAATCCTACAAACAAAGCCTTTTTTGGCTATGTTTACTCATTTTCAGCTTTTTTTTTTAAATTAAGTTATGCTATTTTGTTTTTTATTTTAGTTATTTATCTAAAAAATGCAATAATAATCTAAATGTATATTTATTGCCAAGGCGGCCATGGAGAATTACGAAATAAAACAAAAGAATTACCTTGTCATTCCGTCTAAAATTATATAATTTGACTGTTTCTGTTATTGTCGTGACAATTAAGGCTATTTTGGTGAAATAAGTGATATTTTTTTAAGGAAAAATGCCTTTTACAAATGAAGAAGCCTACGATATGTCAGCAATTTATTTTCAATTGTTTGAAAACGTAGTTTTGGCTTCGAGAGAATACGCTATGCGTTATCCTCATAGAGTTCACCATTCTAGAAAAGTTTTTCAGCGTTTAGCTCGCCGCTTAAGACAACATGGTCGTGTTCAGCCAGTTCTCTCCTTAAGACACCACCCTGATAGAACGTAGGATGAAGTTATTAATGTACTGGCATATGTTCACGCAGAACCCCATATTAGAATAAGAGAAATTGTCAGAGATTTAGGAATTTCTTACGGTACAGTACAAAGAATCCTTGTGGACAAAAAATTACATCCGTACCATGTAGTGTTACATCAAGCCCTAAGTGTTGCTGATTTTGATAATAGATTAAACTATTGCTATTGGCTAAAAATATGATTAGAGATAATGCCCAATTTTTATCTCAAATATTATGGATAGATGATGCCTCATTTACCATTACACTGAGAGACTAAACCTGCACAACATGCACTATTGGTCAGAGGCCAACCCACACTGGATGCGTGAACTTGATAATCAACATCGATGGACAGTTAATGTCTGGTGTGGAGTTATAAACGGAATGATTATCGGACCGCATATTTTTGAAGGTATGTTAACAGGTGCAATGTACCTAAATTTTTTACTATTTGATTTGCCAGGATTACTGGAAAATGTTCCTTTAAATATAAAAAGAAGCATGTGGTTGCAGCTCGATGGGCGCCCCGCTCGTTATTCACTTATGGTACGCAATTTCTTGATGAACATTTTCCCGACGGGTGGATTGGCAGGGGAAGTGTATTTCCCTGGCCGGCGAGGTCCCCCGACTTAACATGTTTGGATTATTATTTATGGGGCAGAGTTAAAGACATTGTTTACAAAGTCCGACCAACTAGTAGAGAAGACATGGCTATTCGAATTGGAAATGCTTTGAATAGTTTACCTCGGGCTGAAGTAGAAGCAGCCGTAATTTCTACAAGAAGACGACTTCTTTGCATATTATGATTAACATTTTGATGGTGGGACGTGTTCCCAAATTTTTTGTGTTAGTTTTTGTTAGAGATGAGTTATTTTGAAAATATTTTATATTTCCTTCTTGAATAACATACTGTGTGGCGTCTGACAATGTGCCTGGACGCATACATCGTATCCAGAGTAGCGCCACTTAAAGTAGTGACACTGCCACGGCTAGAACTGTAGATTTTTATTACTTGCCCGTTTGTATCATAAACTAGTTTCAATATTTAACATTGAATTTTCAAGAAGTGTTCTTTGGACTGATTCAAAAATAGTTCTGTGTTGGCTAAAGAGTAATCGAAATAGGTGGACAACATTTGTTTCCAACCGCGTGTCAGAAATCCAAGAACTAACTACTAGTTGTCAATGGAATCATGTATCATTCGCTGATAAGCCAACAGATCATATTTCAAGAGGTTTAGATCCAGTTTCTTTATCAGAATGTGAGCAATGGTGGAATGGTCCCCCATTTTTTTATGACTTAGAATTGAAATTAAGTGGAAACGTTTCTCAAATAGACGATACAGTTCTTCCAGAAAAAAGACTTGTCACCCACATTTCTTTAGAGACATTTTCGGATGCAATGGAAATTTTCGCTAGATTTTCCAGATTTCGTCGTTTGCAAAGAACGATTGCGTATTGTCTTCGATTTGCTAATAATTGCTCGAAAAACAATGAAAAACTTAAAGGTCCTCTGTCAGTTAATGAATTGTTGTCATCCTTGAATGGTATCATTAAATGCACTCAAGGACATTCTTTTGCAAAAGAGATGCTAGATATTAAATCTGGTGTTTCCGTTTTATCAGGGCCTTTGGTTCAGCTCGCTCCATTCATCGATGAAAACGATATTCTTCGAGTAAAAGTTCCGACTTACTTTTTTCCCAAAGGTTTCCTGTGATTTTACCTCCGAAAGAGCATGTCGTTAAACTGCTTTATATGCAAGAGCACGCTGATTTGCAGCATGCAGGTCCCC
Source organism: Philopedon plagiatum (assembly GCA_963971165.1). Taxonomy (NCBI): domain Eukaryota; kingdom Metazoa; phylum Arthropoda; class Insecta; order Coleoptera; family Curculionidae; genus Philopedon; species Philopedon plagiatum. Next base: position 99,511,925 of record OZ020190.1, read on the forward strand.
AAACAGTCTTAGCTCATCTTCGACTAAGATTTTGGCCGGTAAATGGGTTACGTGCCATAAAGAAGGAAATAAAAAATTGTTTAGTTTGTTATAGGTTTCGTGCTGTGAATGCCAACCAAATTATTGCTACACTACCTGCAGATCGAACGTCAATGGTTCGTCCATTCCTTAAAGTGGGAGTAGACTTTTGATGTCCCATTCTTATTAAAGAATTCAAGCTTCGCAAAGTTAGAGCTTTTAAGTCATATATTGCCTTATTTGTGTGTATTGTAACAAAGACTATCCATCTTGAATTAATTACCAGTTTGTTATCAGATGCATTTTTGTCGATGCTAAAACGATTTATAGCTAGACGAGGATATCCCCAAACTATTTTTAGCGACAATGGTACCAATTTTCAAGGTGCTAACAATACTTTGAGAGATATTTATACATTTTTTGAGAAAAATAAAAATCCGGTTGAAGATTTTTTGTCTGCTAAAGAGATACAGTGGCAGTTCATACCACATAATAGCCCGCATTGCGGGGGCCTATGGGAGGCCAGAATAAAGTCAACAAAATTTCACTTAGAACGGGTCGTTGGTAATCATCTTTTGACTTATGAACAACTTTCTACATTACTTTGTCAAATCGAAGCCATATTAAATTCAAGGCCTCTGTCCGCTTTGTCATGGGATCCGTCAGATTATACATGTCTTTCTCCAAGTTATTTTTTAATAGGAGAAATGTTAACCTCATTTTCTGAAAGGGATTACAGTACCGTACCAGAAAATAGAACACTGTGAAAAAATGCGACAGATATTCTGGATAAGATAGTCTGCTGAATATCTTAACAGGTTGCAGCACCGTCCTAAGTGGACAACACTGCGTGAAAATATAAAAGAAAACCATTTAGTTTTGCTGCATGAACATAATACCCCTCCGTTAGAGTGGCGATTAGCTCTAGTAATCGAGACTTTTCCAGGTAAAGACGGTAACGTATGAGTAGTAAAAGTTCGAACTCAACAAAGTGTTTTTACAAGACGAATTTCCAAATTATGTCCGTTGCCATTTGCGTAGCTAATCAGGTGGGGGGAGGATGTTGAGTATTCAAAATGGTGCAAATAAAATCATTACAACCCTGCATTATTCCTCCTGCTTCTTTAAGGGTACGAGGCGGTCGGTCTTTATCGGTATCGGTCGTTGTCGGTAACAGGCTGAAGCGCGAGCGTGGCTTTGCATTTTCAGTCCTATTACATCTAGAGAGCGAAGTGACAGCACGCTTAAAACAGAGAAAAGTTTTCCGTCACGTTGACAACAATAGCACCGAAGTTTTGTCTGATCAGTTTGTAGTAACGCGGTCAGCTTGTAATAAAAATAGTTTTTAATGTTTGTACGTACGAGTTTGTTAATATTATTTGTCGTCATCGTTAAACTATACCAATCAACAGTTAAGTAGTAGCCTATGGCGTTTTATTGAAGATACAGTCCACAACAGGGAGAGCAAATGAAAAAGAGAGTCAGCGAAGCCGTCGAGACATCATCAATTTTGCTTTGCGGACCCCAACACTATCCGTTCAGATTTGCTTAAGCGACTATTTTGCGATCATAACCTTAAAATAAGACATAATAACAGATGCGCGTATGCGATACTTTTAACTGTATTTTTTGAATATCGACGTATGTGTAAGCGTCACGTAAACGCCAAGTTGGTTATGATTGGGTTTGGACTAAAAATGAAAAACGTAGGCACCACAAAAGTAGACTTAAGCACCAAGTCACTTAACTAAAAGACGTAAGCGACACAAAAATCACATTTCTTCACGAATAAAATGTTTTTTGCAACTTGTTTCAATAAAATAAGCTTATGTGACCACGAACAGTGATTATTTTTCAAATACTATAATCATAGGTTTGTGTTAAACTTAAACAGTTTTTTTCTTTTATCGTGCACAATTTACTTAATGGCGCTTACGATTCTTGGCCTGATCGTCGTCGAATGAACATTTAGTGTACGAATTATAATTATAAATATATAGAAAACATTTACGTATTGTAAAATTAGATTTTTCAAATTTATGTTCTCAAACACAGTACCGGGTGTCCAATTTTCGTTGTCATTGCGGGGTATCTCCGTTGTTAGTAAAGATAGAATGATGCGGTTTTCGCAAACCTGGGCCACTTTTTCGAGAAACGAAAGATGCCATAATCAGAATTATCCTAGCCCTCTTGGTTTTTGAGCTACAGGGTGAAATTGAAAATTAGCACTTTTAAGACATACCTCGTATCTCAGCTTCCTGATAACCTATCGAAAATGTAAAAACGCATTCTTATAGAACTTTTTACGTAGAATTCAGTGGCGTACTTTAATTTTTTTTTTGGGCTACTATTTTCGAGATTCGACCCAAACTTTGGTTTTTTTAAATGGAACACCCTGTATATTTTTATGCCATTAGATTGCATTAATTTTTGTCGTCAAAATGGTATAAATAGTTTATAATTATTATTTTTGCAAATGGTAAAAATTTAAAAAAATGATAAATTTGATGTGTTATTTTTATATAGTTGGCCGTGATTTGTGTTTTAAAATCCCTACAAATATTTTGTATGTTCTATTTCGATTATTTTAATAAAATACAAGAAAGGGACGCAACAAACTTATTATAAAAATATTTTTTTTTATGTTCTATTTTGATGATTTTAAGTAAATACAATAAACAAACATAACAAACTTATTATTTTAACATAAGCAAAGAAAATTAAAAGAACTGCTCGAAATGGTTGCCATTTTCTCTCACACATTTTTCACACAATGTAGTAATTCTGCGCAGTGAATTTAATATTGGTGCGGGATGCGTTTGTATTTGTCTAAAAGCCTCTTGAGTGGCATTACAAAGATCTTCAACTGTGTTGTGTCGAGTTTTATAAATTAAATTCTGTAAATAGCCCCACAAAAAGAAGTCTAACACAGATAGGTCAGGAGACCTAGGAGGCCATCTAACAGGTCCGTGCGTGCCAATCCAACGTTCGACAAAATGTTCTTCTAAATAATGCCTAACAATTTGGGCATTATGTGCTGGAGCACCATCTTGCTGGAAATATATATATCGGCGATTCGCTAAAGGAACATCTTCTAATAGTTCTGGAATAATAGTTTCTAATATCTGAAGATATCGCTGTGCAGTGAGGCCACCATCAAAAATGTGATATTTGATTTTCGCTCCTAATATAAAACACGCGACACTAAACCCAAATCTTCCCTGTCGCTCACGTGGAAATATAAGATGTTGATTTTCATGTGACCAGTATCTAATATTTTGTCGGTTGAATACCCCGTCGCTACGTATATAACATTCATCTGACCAAATAACAGTCCTTGCAAAATGTAAATCCTGATTTATCCTTCCTAAATACCACTGACAAAAATTCATACGCTTTTCAGCATCTCCAAAATGTAAATGTTGGACAATTGTTGTTTTATAAGGCTTATATTTATGTTTTCTTAATATCGTTTGAACGCGGGACTTTACTACGCCCACTTCCGTCTCAATTGTTCTACAAGAAATTGCAGGCGTTACACTTACAAGCCCCAAGACATTAGTTTCATCCACATCGCGATTCTCTTTATTGTAGATTTTTGATCTCGGCTTTTTAAAACAACCAAAATTGATCAAATTTGATTTTAGTCTATAAAATATCCTTTTATTTGGATGCCTTCTGTCAGGATACCTAGTAGGAAGTGATCAAAGTAAATTAGAGCTAATACTGTAGATATAATTAAATTTTAAAAAAATACCTGTTCCTATAAAGTTCGTCTGCTGCATTTACATTTTCATGGCACTCTATGAAACAAGTCAGCATATTATAATACTCAAAATTTTCAAATACTTCATTTACATTCATTCTTAATGTTTAGAACTAAAAATAATACTTTCAGTCTGACAGAAATGTTGACAACTATAAATATTACCATTTTAAACACAAATCACGGCCAACTATATAAAAATAACACATCAAATTTATCATTTTTTTAAATTTTTACCATTTGCAAAAATAATAATTATAAACTATTTATACCATTTTGACGACAAAAATTAATGCAATCTAATGGCATAAAAATATACAGGGTGTTCCATTTAAAAAAACCAAAGTTTGGGTCGAATCTCGAAAATAGTAGCCCAAAAAAAAATTAAAGTACGCCACTGAATTCTACGTAAAAAGTTCTATAAGAATGCGTTTTTACATTTTCGATAGGTTATCAGGAAGCTGAGATACGAGGTATGTCTTAAAAGTGCTAATTTTCAATTTCACCCTGTAGCTCAAAAACCAAGAAGGCTAGGATAATTCTGATTATGGCATCTTTCGTTTCTCGAAAAAGTGGCCCAGGTTTGCGAAAACCGCATCATTCTATCTTTACTAACAACGGAGATACCCCGCAATGACAACGAAAATTGGACACCCTGTACATACATACATATATTTACTTTTAGTATTCATGTGTTTCTACATATACATTAAATATTTATAATAAACGTACAAAGTGTTCAAATTCATAATATGTATGCACAATTTTTTTCTTTGAAACATCAGTGGCGTGCCCGAAGGGCTCGCTACCAATCATGATCCAGCTCGTCCCTTTCAGGAAGACAATGTTAATATATGTATGGTTCCAAGCCGATCGAAAGACGACAAGCTTAATTTAGTAGGGTTTCAGCCAAATCGTATATATTGTATTTATATGTATAGGTGTTTGTACGATGTAGCGATACGGTGGCTATCATCTTCGTCATAAATTGACCCATTATCAAGAACATCAGTATCATTTTTTTGAACTGGCAACAAAATAGGAATAAGCTAAATAGGTATAATTTTAATCCATAATGCACGTGATAATTAGCTCTTACAGTAAATATTAGTTTTTTTTTAATTTTACTAGTCAGTAGGTTTTTTACGGACACATTACTAACTTTAAAATAAGTATTACTACTCTATTATAAGGCCTGGCCAATAAATTCTTTAGGTGGTACACAGTAGCCACAAAAAATCGAAAAACCTGTAAAAACTCTAATAAAAAACTCTTTATTTCAGATTCTAATAATATTAAGTAGGTATAATAATAATAATAACAGCAAACCTCGGTTGTTAGGTTAGGTTTCAACGCGATTATTCTCACGAACAGCATTGTAATCTTCTTGAACTAGAAATGGAACGGGAACAAGCGAAAAATGTCAAAAATGCCAATTTTTACATCTATCATGCGTGAATGGAATAATAATACAAACCTCGGTAACTGCAAGTAAGTTATTATGTTCAGCATGTAAATTTTCATTAAAAGTCGTTGGCTGTCGAAGAAAAACAATTATTTTAGGGGTGAGCTTGTAATAAAAAAAAGCCTGAACTAACCTGGGAATTTTGTGGGAAATTATCACCGCAAGTAGCAGTTTCCCTGGCGAGATCAATGATTCTCCTTGCTCTGGACATTATAAAGTACACAACACGTTATTTTTTTGAATATTATTGCCACCTTTATCTTACATAAACGTGTTTAACTGATTTCACACCCATAAACATACTATTAGCACAAAAACAACATCGAAACTGAAAGTACGATTTCATAACCCAACTTTTTTAAAAAATTGTGGCCATATGAACTAGTTTGTACTTGATTGTTTTAGTAACATATCGCCGCCGCTGGCACTTGTGACTATAGTGCACCAAAAAATCCTTCAGTGGAGTAGGGATGTATGCCACTTAGAGGTCAAAATAATCTATTATTCAGTTAAGGTTTAATTGCATCCCATGCAGACGATATGTAGGCAATATTTTCCGCAATAACTAAAAAAAAATCAGTTGTGGCCCTATTGAACTAGATGTGCGATATACCAATGACATGTTCTTCTCTTTTTGTTAGCCCAAACGATAATAAAATTAAGATAATTTTCCAGGTAAAGTAACAAAAAAACCTGTAAGCATTTTACAACAGGTTGAATGACAGTAAGTTTATTCTCAAAATCATTTTTTTTAAATATCATTTTTTTTTAAATAATATTCTTTATTGTTCATTTGTATACGGCAAACACCATTTTTACAACAAACTAGAATATATTATAACAATAAATTTAAGCCAGAGTAAACAATCAAGAATACATGCAACAATTGAAATGACAATTTTTGCTTTTACGAGTACTCACCTTAACATAACAGCAAGCCTTTTTCTGATCGAATAGGATTTCTCATTTTCGTATTCGTATGTTGGATTTCACTTTTAATTTATTCGTGCAGTTCATTGAAGGATAATATTGACATACAAAAATAGTCGGAGAACTTGTTCTCATCTTGTCGAAGTTCTTGTACAAGTGTGTAGAATGTTCCTACCTGTTCCCTTTTATGATTAATTGGATGAACCCAGTAAGTTCGGTTAAGCCTGCGACACCTGAGATGACGGTACAACAACCACACGTTTGGAATTCAGTTTCCATACAATTTGAGATGGGTAGTTACAAGCTTTTAACAAACGACTGCACTGCTATGCAGAAAAAAACCGTGGTGTGTGCAAGCAACACACACGATAAAATGCCTTACGATATTTTTTCGTGCATCATTCTAATATCACTAATACATTCTGCTACGGTCATAATACTGTTATTAATATTTTTTTAATGCTGATAAGTTCTCACTATGCATATGACTGAGCGTTACCATCTTTCTGGTTTTTTCGGTTTTCCTCAGTAATTCTTCTTTTCGTGGTTATTACCCTTGATTGGGTTTGATGGGTTTGGGAGTTATTTTTCGTTTTTTAGTTATTACACTATCGCTACTATTTTCGTTGTCAAAAAAGGTTACGGCAGGTAGAGACGCAAGACTGGATTAAAAAGGCTGCATTTCAGATGTACAAACTATTTGTGTTTCTGGTTTGTGGTTCTGGTTCTATTTGTTTATCTGTGGTGTTAGCTAATAAAATAAATAATAATGAGTCTACTTATGTTTGTTTTTGTATATCTAATACTTACAATACCATGGATTTATAAGGACTGGATACGGGATGAGTTCACATTCTTTGAAGCCAAAACAAACCATTCTAAACGACACTGTAAACACAATTTGTAAACATTGGCCACATCTTATTGTACCTTGTATTTTTGTACAAAAAATACGTTAGAAGCATCACAAGATTTACTAAAAGTAATGAAAGCCCTAAAATATTTTATTTTTCTGCTAAATAATAATAAAGTTAAGTTAAAAACGTTTTATTATTTATAGGTTATGTTATTTCTAGAGGTGTTTATTTAAAGTCGCTCCGAGTCATTTATAAATCTATATAAATCTATACGTCGCACTTTTTGTTTTCTAGTTCATTAGACAAAGACGTACGTGTAACCGAGTGTTCAGACCGAGGTCAGCCGTGTTCCTAAACAACCAGCCAGACAGCAACACTTCTGGGCTGCGTTCGATATCATCGCCGGGTGACACACCGGTGTGATTTTTCAACCTGAGCTCCAACACTCCAATGCTATTTTATCTCTTTCTACTACCATTCTTGATTCAATTACGTAGTAATTCGTAGTCTTGTCTATGTTCGTAGTTCGTAAACTGTTCCCCCCCGAGAATAACAAAAACAAAAACAAACAACAAAATATAAGGCTTCACGTTCGAGACGCTCACAGTATACAGATATCGAATCCTATTATAATAAATCCATGTACAATACCAATTAAATCGTACGATATTTTTCCGTACGATCGAAAATCGTTGCATGTGTGAAACTAGGCTTACTAGACTAATGCTTTTTTTGTAAAATACATTTTTTTGTTTTCCAATTATAATCTGATTCTAAGTGCTTACTATCTGGATTGTAATTTTAAAAATAGGAAAATTCTTTTATCAGACATGAAGATTTTATTGATAGTGTCTGTCCACAATCCTTTAAAATTCTCCTTTGATACACCAGTAGCCCTATTCTCGAGATTAGGAGAACGTTCCCTCGGAGGTGTTGCCAAGATATGGAGACTACGATTGGCTGTACCCCAGCAATATAACCGGCGAATCCGTTCCCCGGTTTTGTGAATAGGGGCTCAGTACGACTGAGTTTTTGTTGTGGCAGAATTTCTTTTCTCATTCTAAACCTGTATATCTACCTGTATTTTTTGTGGCTTTCTGTCCAAGGACATATAATTAGTTTGGATGGGGTATTTTTTTATTTTTTGTTCGTGGTAATACAAATTAGCCTTCTTCTAATTTCCTTTTTTGTACCTTGCTTAAATATTGTCGAGTTTTGGTTTTTATCTTAAACCTAAAATTGAACATCAACAAACAGTTTACTAGAAATACAAAAATCTATCATCACACTTAAAAGTCGCCGCATCGCGCCAGCTAGGCGGACAAGAAATTGAAAGGAAAATGGAGACCCGTAGCTCCTTTATCCGCTAATTTCCAGAAGAGTCCACGCACTAGTAACTATTTTTCCAAGCTTTGTGTTGTTGCTGCGGTTTCGAAATAAGGAAGTTTTATAACAGCACATGGAAACATTTTGGTTTAAATTTTGCAAGGTTTGTCTCTTTTATTCAGATATTAAGGAAAACAATTATTTAAAAAATCGGTATATGAGACTCCTCAAAAATCTCTTGAAATCTCCTTGCGAGCCTCTTGTTTTTTGGGACCTTATGCTTAAGAGTCCTGAGCATAATGGTAAATCTTCCGCTGGATCTTACAGATGTTCGATATCTTTGTTCAGGTTTCTTGAGTTTTATAAGCTTACGCTTCGATATATTAATTACTTAACTATTCACTTTATTTCTTTAATTGCTTTCATACACCAATAACTTTTGCAGCCAATATTTCCAGGAATGAACAAAATAAACAAATAAATTGTAATACTTCGTTCTAAAAATAAATTCCTAATGTATTCCTTGACATTTGGAAAACATAATAAATAAATATTGTTATTTTTCTTTCATAATGTTATTCGACTTTTTCAGAGAATATATTGCTAAATAACCAGTAAAAACCACGGCACTTTGTTTGCTTTTAAATCCATTGGAAAACATTACCGGCAACGTAGAGCCGGAGTTTAAATTACGTCAGGCATTAGACTCCTGAATGGAGAGAAAGCGTGTAAAATATTTTTAAAATTTTTATCCCGGGATGTTTTTAACGATCATCATTTATAGTATATTGCGTTAGCTGCAGTTTTCTTTAATGCATTATTCGTGTACAGTCGATGTAGTGGATTGTATAAAGTATCAATATTTTAAATAAAAAAAAAGTTGTATAATCGCTCTGACTAGTAGACTTTTTCGCTTCCAGTGTCAACGCACTATTGACTTTATTTTAAGACTGCGTCTTTAAAGCGGTACAGGTATTGCAGCAGTACCATGTAAAGTGATAGGAAATATTTTTTTCCTTTTCCTTTCTTTCTCCATTTCGTACTATGTAAAAATGTTCGGGATCATTTGTGCTTGCTGATCCAGACACGAATATTTAGAAATAACAAGAAGGTTTTAGCTATTTCTCTCAGCGTTTCTACCCTTAATAATATAGGTTATGTTTGATATTGTGTTTATTTTTGTGATATTTATGGTGTTAAATGGAAATAAAATAGGTAAATATTCTTTTTAACCCGTTAAAGTAGTCTATAGAATTTTTATTTATAAGCACATTGGTTATTTAAAGAAAAAATTAGAATTCAGGATAACTAACTTAAAATGGCTTCTGTAGGTGATTCAAGGGATTTTGAAACAAAAACTGACTACTGGGAGATTATTGTCAGTTTTGACATCCACAATGTTTTTGGATATCCACAATTATTAAAAAGTAAATTTGATAAACTCGACGGAGATTGTAGTGAAATGAAACAGATGTGGTGAAAATTTCTGGACCATTTAAATAGCCTTGATTATGAACAGAAAAGTATTAATAAATGGCAACTCCTAAGATCTGAAATACACATTTTATTGGAATTATAGTAGTTGCTAATTATTTCCAGGCCATGGGATGATGGAAATCAAAGGTCACGGCAAAAGCGACAAATTTGATGTTAGAGATGGAGCGGACAGGAGGTGGCTCTGCTAAATCTCGCCCTCTTACAGATTTAGAAAGGAGATTAATGACTATTTTAGGCTGGAGAGCTGTCACTGGTGATGGCAACAGAGAAATTGGAATTTTAAGTATGAGGTATACAGAAACAAACATAAGTAGAGTCATTATTATTTATTTTATAGGCTAAAACCACAGATAAACAATAAGAAACCAGAACCATGTTGTTTTCCAGAAACACAAACCGTTTGTCCATTTGAAACGCAGCCCTTTTCATCCAGTCTTGCGTCTCTACCTGCCTTAACCTTTTTTGACAACGAAAAAAGTAGCGATAGCGTAATAACTAAAAAACGAAAAATAACTCCATCAAAGGAAGAAAAGAAGAATTCCTGAGAAAATCGGAAAAATCAGAAAGAAGGCAACTCTTAGTCATACGCATATCGATGGCTTAGTGGCAATACCCCGTATCAAACATTCTGGTTATTTTACAGGAAAGGGAAAAAACTTTTTTAAAAGAGAAGGCAACAAGTAGGTCCTTATTTTTTCTTGGGATATATCATAAATAACAAACGTATTTAAGTTTTCACCCTTAATAGAGGTAACTTGTCATCCTCATAGTTGATATGTTTTATACGTGGTATTTTTTATAAATATACTAGATGATACGGGGTATTAAACACTGAATTGTGCTTTGACCATGTTGAAATCTGATTTTGTGTCTTACATTTCTCTATCATTTAAAGTCACATTCACTCTTTGGGAATATATTGTGGTTAAAAAAATTATTAATTGCTTTGTAATTTTAATCTTTACTCAAGTTGAAGTAACAATATTAAAAGAAAAATTTACTTGGGTCTTATTGGCGGATAATAATCTATTGATTTAAGGCATCTAAGGTCTATGATAAATTTTGTACATTTACATAAAAAACCAAAACGAACATGAACAGTAACTTTAATACAATTATTAGAACACTTTTGACTCTTAAAAATTATTCATAGGGAAGATTATTGTAAAAGGAGTGCATTTCTTTGGGTAGCGTAGTAATAATATCCTGAAGATGTTCATATTTTATTTTTGATATTTTCAGGCAACTTTGGTATAACGGTTTAGGCAAATAATCTACATCTACTTCCTTAGATCTTTGTGGCAAAACGGAAAGTTCATCATCAAAATTTATTTTATATTTTATTAAGCCATCTGCTTTATTATAATTTAGCACCCGTATATTAGTGACTGTGGGATCATTTGCAACGCGCCCAGGGCGAATACTTTTGAATCTCAGAAGATTGTTGTCATCATAATTTTTAAAAAAGGTGTGATCTAAATATAAAGCATCGTAGGGGAAAGGCTTGATTCTAGCATTCTTTGTGATATTTACGTAATCATAAGGTAATGAAATATCTTTATTTTTTAAGCACCTCTCGATCACACTATGCACAGAGTCACACTCCATTTGTGAATGTCCTGGCTCGAGATACTTTTGTGTGATGGATTTTTTATATTTCATAGCATAATTACATAATGAGTTAGCTAATACATTATTCCTATTCTGATAGGGGCAGCCATCGCTCCATAAAATAATGGGCTTATCATCTGTGCAGTGCTTTTCTAAATGGGCGATTATAATTGAAGTAAATACTGAGGCGACCAAATCGGCCTCAGACTCATTCCACCAATAATTTGTGCATTGATGGGTGGCCAAATTATAGATGGTGAAGTTGTGAATTTTTAATTTCGTCTTAAAGTAAAATTTATTGGCATTGTTAACTGGGCAGAGTTTTACTGCCTGAACATCCATTACAAAAGCATGTTGTTCATGTGCTTCTGCCTTTGCTTTATCCATGTTTTTTTCTAATCTTGCTCTATCTTTTAGTTGTATGTGTAAATTATATTCTTGCTCTTCTATATTACCAGCTTTAAATGAAACACAAGTATTGCACTGGTCCTTTTTCGGGAAAAATAAAGCCAAATTAAGCGTTTCAAACATCTCGGAAAATATAAATGAGCTTAGAGCAACTTCCTTATTTTCTTGACAATGTTTTGTATACAACCTATACAGGTTAGCTTTGGAACCAAAATTAGCTTCTAAATATAATTTTTTAGTATCCTTTCGGCAGTAATGTGCTGGCATTTTAGGAAGGCTGTCTAAAAATAATTTTAAAAATGTCTTTTGATTATCAACTCTCAGGTTTCGTTCCTGTTCAGGTTTGTCGGTCTGACGATTACTTTTAATAACCAGTCTAGAACTGTGCATGCCATGAAACGCCTCTGAACACCATTGTGATATCATCCACTCCTTTAAACCCAACGTGGATAGAAACATTTTCTTGCATACTTGTTTATTTTCTCCCTCGATTTTTAGGAAGTATTCGTAGGTAAAAGACCTTCTGGAATCACCTGGTACAAATTTTCTACCTACAGGTTTTTTTCGCATTAAATTAGTTATGTAGATCTTTTTTTGGTCCCAGCTTAAATCCTTCCAGAATTTTAGAAAAATCTCCTGTCTTTGCTCTTGGCCAATCGTGTTACAAAATCTGTTTTTATATTTTACGCATTTGTTTGATTTACAAGGAGGACCAATTTTTTTACTTTCCCTCATTTTGTTATGAAAAACTTTTCCATCCCTTGTTCGGGTATAGCCAAGGTATTCTTCACCTTTCATTCTTTTTATTCTCGATTTCTCCCTGTCCCATTCGTTACATTCTGGCTTTCGACGTCTTGTCCTTTTTTCTTTGTTAAGCAAACCATTTTCACCTTCTATATTATCATCTTCCGAGCTTTCCGAATCGTAGTGACTGGGTTCATATTCAGGATCATCTATATCAGCCTCTTCATTTTTTCTAAAATTACCAATTTCTTCAGAAATTTCATTTCCTGATATATTTTCCTCCAAAGCGTTAATTTCTGTGTCCGCCTGATTAGCCTTCTCGGTTTGTTGAAATATACTATTGTTCTGTTCTTTTCTGGTTAGAGCGGAAGTACCATCATTGCCCTTCTGAAGAAAAGTAGGATCGTTTGGATTAATATTCATATTTTCGTGGTAACTAGCTTTAAATTCGGCTTTATTCTCTACGGTTGCTTTGTGTGTGTCATTAACCTGCCAGGTCTCTTTATTATTTTCGCCAGTGTCTTCAATAGATCTTAAAACCTCACTTGTCTCTTCTGCAGTCAACAAATTTGTATCCGACGTAAAAAGCAGCGGTTGCTCTAAAGCCATTTCTAAAATTTGTCTACTACGGTTACTGCCCATAGTTGATTTATGCAGTAATCCACTCATTCTTCCTAGAAAAATTAAAAAACATTTAGGAGAAATACCACGTATCAGCATTGTACTAATATAGACCATTATGAAATAGCACGTATCAAACAAAAATTGGTTGATGAACGTTTTTAAGAGAAATATAAGAAAATTTATAAAATAAATAGCAGATATTGGTTCAAAAGCATAGTAACTATGTTTTCAAAGTACTTACTTATGATATTACTTCTTTTTCACTTAAAGATTATCAAAAAACAGCAGCAGGCGCCTAAACATGCCGGTAATAACCTTAAAACTTGTTGATACGTGGTATTAACAGGAAGAATTATAATACGCGGTATTACACATATCGTACGTGGTAGGTTTCTATTGTCAGTGGCATAACACAATTTACCTAGTATGATGCGTAGTCGTGAGAGGGTGCTAAAAGTACAAAAAAACGAAAAATGAGTTTTTTGATGATACGTGTTGTTGCCACTAGGCCATCGATATGCATATGCTTATAACTTACCTGCATTAAAAATATTAATAACAGTTTTATGACCGTAGCAGAATGTATTAATGACATTAGAATGATTTTAAAGAAAATATACCTATTCCTAAAAATCAAGAAATATAGACTGTACTGGGTCAGATGCTAAGTATTTTGTGATGGAAAATTTTTTATTTCATGAACTGGTTGCTTAGGATAATGCTAAAATGTCCCCTTACCGAGGAACCATCCCATCGATTAAATTTTTTTCCTGTATTTTTTTTGAAATTTCTTCCTCTAATAAACTTGGCGCCTAGCGTTACATTATGTTAATCTGTATGTTTGTTTTGTTTGTTATATGTTTATTTTTTTAGTTTATTACATTATAATGCGTATTAAATTTGTGGTGAAAATGGGCAGAATATTTTTTATTGCTGAACAAAACTAAGAAAATACAATTACATTTGATGCAAACTTTTTTGGATTCTACAGGTTACTATACAAAGAATAATATGAAGTACTATAATCCCCAGTCGCGTCTCTAGGGAGGGGCGCCCCTGAGTGACATCCTTGCATCCTAGTAACGCCACTGATAACCCCAAGAAACTTACTAATTGTTAAAATATTATTAATAAATGGTATAAATGCACGTACTAAATTATGTCCATTACACTTAGTAGTATTTTAACAATTAGTTAATTTTTTTGGAATATATTGCTTCCATATTTCATATTATATTAACCGTTAAAATCAACAAAAGTTTATCAAAAAAACTATTTTTATATGTGTTCAATAATAAAAATAGTCTGTCTTTTGACAAAACTCCGATGTTAGGGTATATTTGAATTTTCAAAAAAAAAATGTATTTTTCTTTCAAATATTTTTTTATCAAACTGTGTTTTAGAATAATTACATTTGATTTTGTACTCGAAATTTTAATTAAATACTTACATTATTTGTTGCTGTTTTAGAAATATTGATATACTTACAAAGAAAATGTGGAAATGCGACTAATGGCTAGTGCTAAAACTACTAATGCTCAAAAGTTGAAATTTTGCAGACGGCTTTATTTAAGCCGTAGACGTCCAATAAGAAAGGATTTTGCAAAACTCGCCCTCTAAAAGCAATCACACGAGCACACAAACTCCTATTAATTTATGAACATAAAACATTAAGCGAAATTATTTTAAAATAGTGGAGAAATGGACCTTACTAACGCGTGAAATTACGAGTTAAGAATACGGTGTATACAACCTTCAAAAAATAAAACATTCTGTGGTTTTTCAGACTTTTTTAACAAATATAGGAATAATAAAAATACAATGGTAATAAAAAGTATCTATATTTTTTATTATTGAAATCACAATGAAAATGAGTATAAAAAATGATTAAATATAGTTTTATTAAACATTTACACAAATACAAAAAAACACTTTTATTGCCCTTTAAACAAAATTAATTTGGTGACTTTACTTCTCACAGTCTACTCGTTGTGATTGACTTTTTACAATAAAATTAATTTTTACATTTAGGTAATTCGTACATAGTGGCGTAGCCCGATTCTAGGGGCGAAGG
Organism: Philopedon plagiatum; assembly: GCA_963971165.1. Taxonomy (NCBI): domain Eukaryota; kingdom Metazoa; phylum Arthropoda; class Insecta; order Coleoptera; family Curculionidae; genus Philopedon; species Philopedon plagiatum. Next base: position 99,527,245 of record OZ020190.1, read on the forward strand.
GAGCGAAATTATTTACGGGCGCCATCAGTGGCGTAAATTACACCCCCGCAAACCCCGCATAGCGGAAGGGCCAGCCTTCTAAGGGGCTCAACACCAACCACAGTTAATTAATTAATAAATGTCTATAATTCTGAATGATTTTTAAAATAGTTGTCTCAGGAAGCACTGGCCATTAAAAAACACATAACGAAATTTGAATTTCTATTTTTACTGATTTTTCAGTGGGCAGTTTTAGAGCGCATAAATTTAACATCAAATACATTTCAATCTGTTGGGGAAACCCAACCGTTTATTCAATTTCTATAACTCTATTTTTATTTCCAAATAAATATCAATAATCAAGCAGGTATAAAATCCCCCACAAAATACATAAGCTCAAACTTGTCTTTCTTGGAAATTTAACTCGCTTAAAATACGCAGTCATCCGCAAAATACAAATACAAAATACAAAAAATATCAAATAAATCTTTCTTTTAATTTTGTTCTTCTGGGACACCTTCAAAGGCCTAGTTTCCTTTGAAGTTCTCTTATCTCCTAGTTTATTACCGTAACGTTCTAAAAATATATTACTAGCAAATGCAGCAAGTATGGCTACCACGTCAACCCCTCTAGCCCTTCACTTCGTTGTATCGAACTATCAGTTCAACCCCTTCACCGGTAGGGCAACATCAGCCTAAATGTGATTCGTAAACGTCATAGCGAGAACGACGCTAATTGGCCGAGTCTGGTCACACCCAGTCTCCGAAAAGGTGGTCCATTTCAGTTTAACTTAGCTCCCGGCGAAGAAACTAGATCACTCGATCAACTACCACAAAGTAAGACTATCGCGTCCCTTGACCTGAAAGATAATCGCGGAGGTCTCGTAGACCAAAGGTCTAGCAGACTAAAAGTCCCAGGATTTCTCTTAGGCATAGTCCTGCAAATCTCGTTAAGTGACACAAATTAGGTGTACTAGTGTGGGAAAAGTCCCTTTGTTTCTCTGAGGCATAGTCCTATAAACTTCAATAAGGGACACAAATTAGGTGTACCAGTGTGGGAAAAATCGCAGTGTTTCTATTAGGCATGGTCCTATAAATCAATAACATCTCGTAACACCAGATTATGACTAATTCATATCAGTTACCTGTCAAAACCAATAGTGTATAAAATACCCATATTTAAAAGTAATAAATATACAAAATGTGATAGTGAAATTAACGTCTTTCATTGTAAAAATGTGCAGGAGACCGCGCATTTGGATGACAGTGAACCAGTTACCTAGAGAAAAATATTACAGTAAGTGGAGGTAGGGTTTAAACTAGAGTCGTACCCTTCCATTTTGGTCCTTCGAGCGACGGATAATTCATCCAACTTTGGTTATTTCAAGCCAGAAAAACTGTTCATTCATGTAAAAATACATAAACTTCACTCAAAGAAAAAATAGAGACTTTCAAGTAAGTACAAAGGTAAAAACATTTCATTTAAACAAGTTCGTGACATCAAATTTCACAAAAACAATAAATTAAAAAACTTTCTAATCATTCTGTCATAGTGACAGCTTCCGTCGGAACATCATCTGTCAAGGTGACAGCATCTGTCCAAAGTGACAACCAAATAAAAACAATAACTTCTTTTATAAAGACATAAAGTAAATTCATTTTGCCGTCGGAAAGTTAAGTGCCGTTTTTAAATTGCAATTTTCGGTTTAAAACCAGTGATTTTCAAATTAAAAAATTTAAAACAAGTGTCTTTTCGGTTCTTTAGTAAATATTGTTTGTTTATAAATATATTTCAAGTGTGTTTATTTAAATTTAAATAATTTATACAGGTAACAAAGCTAAGCAAAAAATGAACACATTTTAAAAAACAGTAATCTTTCAATTTGATGTGATTTTTCTAATAAATATAAATATTTCTGACTAGTTCACTTTTTGTTGGATCGTTACCTTGTGTATACAGTGTACCAAAAAATTTAATTGTTGATTTTTTCAAAATAACTGTTTAATATTGATAAAATGTAGTCCAGTGTGTTTCAACTTATTTATTTCGTCTTTTGGGTAATTTTTGTAGAACAATTCAAATTGTTTTTGCAAGATTAATCTAAAATTTCATAATTACACTCATACAGTGTTCTGCAAAAGTATTCAAAAATTATATATTTGCTTTTTTAAAGGTATTTCAATTTCATGATGTATACTTGAGCATTAGATGCCACGTAAGTTATTTTTGCGGATTGTTAATTTGACATTTATGATCTGTTTTCTATAAAACACATAAAATTAGTGTTTTTCTTTTTGATAATATTTGACTTGATTTCTCATGTGGCAGGTGTACAAATGGTACCTACCATTTGTTATTATTTCTGATTTTTATTCATAAAAACACATAGGGGTTTACTCTGACATTAAGGTACCTAGCTACCTACCTACCTGTTTCAGTTTTTTATTATACTGGTTGTCCCAAAAATAAAAATACTTACAAATTTCAATATTTATTTTAAATAAATATTTTCTGCATTTTTATTCAAAAATTAGAATACCGGGTGTGATCAAAAAATAAAAACATTTTTTAAAATTCTTTTTAAACCAGTTTAAAATATTTTTACTGTTCAAAGATGGATTTAGACACTTTGAAAAATTCTCGCAAAAGTGCAAAAGCTGCAATCACTGGGGTCAAAAATTGGGTCGAATTAAATAAAGATAATCTAATCGATTTCGAGCAATTTCAATCGCGAGAAAAACTCTTGGACAGGGCTTTCGAAAAATACTCTGATTCTCAAGATTGCATAGAGAATTCAGACCCAAGTGACACCGAAGGTAGAGACGACGTGGAAGATAAATACTGTTGGACTTTAGCAATAATTAAAAAATATGTACAAAAATATTCTACAACAGCCAATGCGCAGAGTAGGCCACCTAGCGCAGTTCAGGTGCCAAGTACACCTAATGTAAAATTACCAGATTTGAAAATAACGCCTTTTGATAGGCAAATCTCAGAATTCAAATCATTTTTCGAATTATTTTCAGCATTGGTTATTAACCATTCAGGTTTAACGGATATTCAGAGATTTGCTTATTTGAAATCTGCACTAAAAGGCGAAGCACTAAAATTAGTTGATTCATTGGAGTTAATAGGGGACAATTTTCAAGTTGCTATTGACATTTTAAAGAAAAGATATGAAAATTTAACTTGTGTAATTAATAGTTATTTGAATAATATTTTAGATATACCGCCTATAACAAAATGTACTTCTGTAACGTTACGAGATTTTATTGCGAATTTGAGAAAAAATATTGAAGCTCTTAAAAAATTCAAACTTGATGATAAACACCTTTTCGAATATCTTTTAGTTTTCATGTTCGAGAAGAAATTAGACTTTGGCACGAGACGAGCTTTCGAATTAGATCGTGACCTTGACGATTTACCCGCGTTAGAAGATTTTTTCGAATTTTTGGAAAAACGATGCATAGTTTATGAAAATTTGTCAACTGGCTAATCGCGACCTTCACGGAAAAACGATGATGTTTCTTTACATACGGGTCTTCAGCCCAACGAACAAGTTCAAAATGAGAGAATTTCTCTACATACGAGTCTCCAACCAAACAAACAAGTTCAAGTTAAAAATTTCGTAGTTTGTCGCGTTTCCGGACATAGAATTTATTCGTGTCAAAGATTTTCACGACTTTCTTATATTAAAAAAAAATAAATTTATAAAGGAAAACATTTATGTTACAACTGTTTAGGTCGTCACAAGTTTCAGGACTGTGGGTCCACTCAAAAATGTAAAATTTGTAATGAAAAACATCACACTCTTTTACATCAAAACGCAAGATTCAAGAATAATGTACAGGGTGTTCAAAATTCTCGAAACACAAATTTTCAAAACACAAATTCTCAAACTCAAAATAATTCATCGTCTACTTCATTAAATGATCAAAACGATCAAAATTCTTTAAGAAACGTTCATAACCCTAAAAACTTCCAAACCTTCGTACCAAGGAATCAACGATCTCAGACTGTTAATCAGCAAACAGCACCGAGTGCAAACAAATCTATTTCACTCTCAGCGCTCTCAACTAAAGAATCGCACGTTCTCCTAGCAACAGCACAAGTTACTTTGTATTCAAAGCAAGGTAACCCCGTTAATGCAAAAGTTATGTTGGATAGTGGAAGCCAAAGTTCTTTCATTACACAAAGATTAGTAAACAAACTGCAGTGTACCCCTTACAGAAAGGTTTTAAATATTTCAGGCGTTTCTCAAAACAGCATCCTGGCACATAAAATGGCAGAGGTGTGCATTCATTCTAAAAAGGATAATAGTAAAAGATTCTTAGTTTCGTGCGTACTTCTAGACAACATAACCTATAACAAATGGCAAATTTCAGAAGAAATCGCTGCAGACCTTGCTGACCCTAGCTTTTTCATTCCGTCAGATATTGACATGCTTCTTGGGGCAGACCTTTTCTATTCTGTTATGACCACAGGTGTCCATAGTTTGGGAAATGGATTTCCCACCCTACTCAATACTCATTTGGGCTGGATAATATCTGGCAATATCCCTTCACCATACACATCCTTTTCTGAAAACACTAAGGATTTTCAGTCTCTTACCCAAAACAGACATTGAAAACAAGACACTCAATGGCGTGACAGGCCATCTGATTCTTAAAATACCTTGAACTTCAAACTGTCACCTACGAAACAAATTTCGCTCCCTTTGTTGCCGCTCGAGTAACAAAGCGTAAAAGAGTAAACAAAGACTTTTCTTTCGCTTCAGAAGCATTCTCCTTTCAATGTCTATGGTCTAGCAGACTAAAAGTCCCAGTATTTTTCTTAGGCAGAGTCCTGCAAATCTCGTTAAGTGACACGAATTAGGTGTACCAGTGTGGGAAAAATCGCAGTGTTTCTATTAGGCATGGTCCTATAAATCACTAACATCTCGCAACACCAGATTATGACTAATTCATATCAGTTACCTGTCAAAACCAATAGTGTATAAAATACCCATATTTAAAAGTAATAAATATACAAGATGTGTTAGTGAAATTAACGTCTTTCATTGTAAAAAAGTCGCGGCTGCAGGAGACCGCGCATTTGGATGACAGTGAACCAGTTACCTACAGAAAAATATTACAGTAAGTGGAGGTAGGGTTTAAACTAGAGCCGTACCCTTCCACAATCTGTTGAAATAGATTTGGAAATCGCCAAAATAATGTTAAATTCTAGTTTAACTTTTATTAGACTAAATTAAACTGTCGACTTTTTTGCAGATTTTCCCAAAACTCAACCGTTTTTTTGGTACGCGATTCTAATATACTCTAATGCCAACTCAAGCCTCCACGGGGGGATGCTCCCCCCCCCCCCCCATGAGTCGGCCCCTGGCGGCGAGTGCTTTGGCTAGGAAATAGAAAGCCACTTCAGCATTCGAAAAAAAGAGAAACAGAAAGGCGAGTAGATTATTCGAGGAATTTAGTACTGACGAACGACTGCACGATAAGTAGCGACTATTATAGGTTGATGTATAAAAAGCCCGTATGGATATTATTGTAACTCAATTAAAGAATCGTTTTGAGAGCATGAATTGCACATACGAAAAATTTACTTTCCCCAAAAAATATTACAACTGCTGCTGATTATGAACTCTATCATAAAGCCAGTGCTCTTCAACAAAGCTATAGCAATGACTTATCCGTTGAATTTCCAGCTCAAATCAGTATTGATGCAACGTGAGTTGACTGCCGCAACGGCTGAAGGATATTTTTCTAAACTGAAAATAATAAAAACCTATTTACGTAGTACGATGACGAAAGAGAGGCTTTCAAATGTGTATCGTATATCGCACTAAACGGTTTCGCATTGTGTCTTTTGCAGACGACACAACTCGAAATTGCAGATTTTATAGCTCGTCGACCGAATAGAATCCAATAATTTTCACGGAGAATACACATCAGTCCTTGTGCACCAGTATGACATGACTTAACATGTTCTCTAAATATAAGCCGATTTACCACGGAATGCCTGGCAGGTAAAACGATTGGAAAACGAAAATTTTCATAATCATTTCTCCTACTAATACGGGATTTTAATCGAATTAAACTATTATTGTCTTTAAAAGTTTCCAAACCACATAGTCTTTTTTCACTTTTGTCCATAAAAGACTCACGTTGCACTATTTTGAGCACCAGAATTTCAGCCTCATCAACCTCTTTAGAACTCAGCTGTCTCTTGCGCTTGTCGTCCTTGTTTCTTGTATTGTGTACAAATCGAAACACCCATGCGCACATTCGTAGAGTCTTCAAATATTAAGCATAGAACAGCAAGAAGCAAGGAAATTAAAGTGGGACGATTTAATAAACGTTGCAAAACAATGTGTGGTGGCAATCGTAATTTTTCTAAAAAATACAAAGCTTTTAAAACTTTTGTTCACTTATACAATTTACCACATTGATTGTCTTTTGGCTATTAAAAGGTAAGAATTTTTTAATAAAAATATTTATATTTTTGAATAAAAAAAACTAGATATTATAATTTATACTATTGAACAAAAACTCCCCCCTCCCCTCCCGGTACTCACTCCATTATGGGCTCTGCATTGACTTGCTCAAAATATGACAGGGGGCCTACATCTTCCGGGAACCCTAGCATTTTGCTTTACGCCACTAGGTGCCATATTATATTTTTGAGTTTCTTATACGTTAATACTGAAACAACGGAGTGTGAAATATCTACTTATAACTAAATTATTTATTTACTTTAAAGGTACTTTTCATTTTACGAGCTTTTTTTAATTTATTTTTATTTATCTCATGCTCCCATGCCTATTTATGTTATACATATGTATCAGGGGTTATATAGGATTTAATTTTAAGTTTAGAATAAACTGCCGATTACATGGGCTCGCCCCCCTTGGCTACGCCACTGCGTACATACAGATTTGACTAAAAAGAATATGGTTCATTTTGTTTCCTAATACATGAGTATCCTCCTACTCTGTTGAGGTTAATGGTATTGGTTCTGAAGTAATACTGCGAGTCCTTTTGTTGACGTGCAGTAACCAATTTACCATAAATCTGCAACACATTAATTTTACTTAATTATTTCAGATCAGTATCACTATTTTGACCACAGTTTTTTGTAATGTTCAATTAGATCTACATTTCTTAATAAAGTAGTAATTTTCTCTATCATTGATAAAAAAAAGTTTAATCACTACATTATGTTTGTGTTAATTTATTAATTTATTTACTATATAAATAAAAGAGTCATAAGCTTTATTACTGTTATAACACAATAAAGTGTTTATACAAGTCAAAAAATATGCATATAAGTATCAATAGAATACCAATTATTCTATGTTCTGTTCTAACTAAATAATTAAGCCAAGAAACAACGCACAGTTGCAAATTTGCAAATTTTTGGGAAGTTCTTGAAATATTGTCGGGATTGCCTCATTTAACAGACACACTTTTTGATCCGTCCAATACAAAAAACGCTCTTCAAAATGCTTCGACAAATTCTGCCGTTACTGGATTGCTCCCAATCAGCAACCTCCATATTATTAATCCAAGAATCACGTATCCAAGGATCTTTCGGAAACCTACAATTTATAAAATAAAACTAACAGGTTAAAATATCAACAAATTGTATTAAATAAATTCAATATTAAATTGTCCTTGACTGATTATACTCTATGCCACTGGAGAACTGGCGATTTTGATCTAAGAAACCACATACAAAAGCTAATTTGAGCCGCTTATTTTGAAAGTGGTATAAGTCACATACATGATTTTTTGACTAAAGTAATCCTTCGCAAATGTATGTGTCTAAAAATATGAGTAAATATTTTTGTTTCTTTTTTACTCGTTTTAGCATAACGTTAAGGTGCAATAAGGTGGAATACGAATTTTAAGAAGAAAACAAATATTTTACATATTTTTGTACACAGAATTGACTTATACCACTTTCAAAATAAAATTTTTAATGAATAAAATTAATTATGCCACTATAATTATTTTATTTTTATGGTACTATGTTAAAAAAATTATAATACGACACTCACCCACAAAAAAAGTGACGAACTGAAAATTTACTTCTACTTTGAGGCGAAATATCTTTTAAACGGTTTGTAGCATAGTGTTGAGGTTTTAACTGTTGGATAGAACCATTTGTTGGCAAAAATGTTGTTATTAGTTTTTAGCTTTTCATTATTTTTATTCCAATAAACAGGGTAAAAAAAAAGAAGTATGTTTTTCTGATAATTTTTGAAACGCCCTGTGGGGTGTCATGACAACCAAAACTCAACTAATAAAAAACCATTATTTAGGATGGTCCTTTATCAACATTTTGTTTTCTGAATCATTTTCCGATCTGTTCGGTAACCTGAGATTCAGCTTTTTAAAGAAATTAAAACGTTTTAGTGTAAAAATCCTTTAATCAGGTTTTTAAATTATTCCACTAATAAGAAAACAGAAAGCAAAAAAATTAATGCATAAACATAAATTCTAGGGTGATTGGGAAAAAAAGTATAAGTCAAAAATACCAATTTTTGGGAAATAAAGTTTATTTATATATCATATACTAATGTAGAACAATTTGAAATACTTTGAATTTTTCAGAAATAGCTATGAACCTAAAATATTTGTAGTTATAAAATATTACCCAAATGCAAGACAAGAAAAAAAAACATGACTTATTCTAATTCGACCGAACAACACTCAGAACAACATAATGAGTTATACTAATAAAGCAGAAGTATTAAAGTTTTAGGATTAGTTAACATGTGTAAATACACTATTCATTGTCATCGTCTGAATCTTCTGGCTCAGGGTAGCTATCAGGCATATCACTAGTTTTAAGGTTTCTGTAAAAATCGTGAAATGTGGGCGAAATTAGTGGTAAAAGGGATAAGAGATCTTTCTTCTTTTCGTTTGATATAGGTACGGTAGATGTGTAACACTTCCTTGGGCATAAATTTGTAGCTAACTGGCCCCGACGAACAACACTTAAAGATTTAAAAGGTTCTTCATCATCGAAACTATGCTTGTAAAAAATGAGTCCAGGCTCTCGGGTATAACGTAGCCATTTAACAGATCTCCAGGTAAAAAGATTGCCTTCAGTGTCTTTTTTTCGAAATTGTAGATGTGTTTTTAAAAGGTCGGCAAAATTAAGAAAATCGAGGTGATTCAATTCTATCACTTCGAATTTTTTCTTCTTCCCAACCGAACGAACTAATTGATACCAATCATACGGATGTGATATGGGTACTTGGAGCTTCTTCTTTCGTTTTTCAATCAGCCCATGGTCCACGTCACATTCTAAATGAGTATGTCCACTTACTAGGAATTTATGGTCTACTCTTTCCAAGTTTTTATTATTTTGCAATGCTACAAGAAACATGGCAGCTACATGGGAATTTTTGTTTTGTCCTCCACAAGTATCTGAGTAAAACGTTACTTGTGATACCTGCGGAGGAAGGGTAGTGAGTTCTTTAAAAATGCATGTGGCGATTTGGTTCCCTCCTCGGCCACCTTCAGCTTCGTGCCACATGTAGCACCTTACCAGCCCTTTACTACTCTCATGAAGAGTAAGATTAAATGTCCACAGTTGCCTTTTGTAGAAGGCAACTGAAGTATTAAGCATAGGTGTCGGTAGACATTGCTGAAGGTCAAACATATAACAACGCTTGCTTTCGGCACCTGCGGCTAGATTTTTATCTTTTCTTTTCTCTTCGTATGCCTTATCAGCTTCTTCATGATGTACAGCTAACTGAAGCTCACTATTTTTCTTTTCTTCGCCTTCAGATACTCTAATTTTCATTCGAAGGGAGTCACATGTGTTGCATGTATCCACTCTTGGTTCTTTGAAACTAAGGTTCATTTTATGAAACTCTCTTTCATAGATGTGCCTGGATACGGGTTTACCCTCGGCGCTATTTTGCTCGCGGTAAAGGTCATACATTAAACTCAAACTGAGATGTGGAGGCAGGTAACGTTTAGAACTCTCTTTCCTAGTATAGTGTGACTGGTCAAGTGGAAATGCTAAGATGTGGTCTTTTACTTTTTGTACTTTGTCGTTACTATGTTTATTTGCGGGAACTGATCTTCCTCTGTTATCGTCGTGGGTAATTCCGGACATACTAGCATTCTTGTTGGAAAGGGCTAATGTAACAAACATCTGAGTTTCTCCAAGAGTTTTCATAAAACAGCCGCGACACACGCGAATTCTTTCACCATTGATAACAAAGTGGAAAGTATGAGTCTTTAAACGGAATTTTTCTTTCTCAGGGTCCGCGGTTCTTTTTCTTGAGGAAATGGGCTGTGTAGTATCGACCAATCCAGCGACAAAATTGACTCTCTTATTTCTATCACCAAGCGACCAATATTCTTCAAAGATCTTTTCTCTTATTGTGTTTTGTTCGTCCAACCTCACTTCCAGTTTTTCACTACATTTACTTCGGCAAGGAGTCAGTGGTATAGAAACTCGCTCCTTAACTACTTTTCCTTTTGCTGTTACATAGTCTTTTCCGGCATTTCTTTTTATTTTTCTCTCATTTCTTTTTTTTTTCTTGAATATGCCCCTTTCTCAGCACCAGTTTGTTTTTGAGTTTCAGATACGGTTTCGTTTACTGAGTTTCTAACTTTTTTTTCCCCTTCTTGATGTCTTTTTTAATGAAACGGTTTTAAACACGTCAACTTCATTATCATCGCTTGATTCAGATTGTTCCGGTATGTAATTCGCATCAGCTATGCTATCATCGCTGAAGTCAGTAATGTCATCAGCACCTTTCTGGGAAGTACCTAAAAAGTTTGATACAAAATTTAAGAACAAAACTTCGAAAAGAAAAAATATTATTTACCTGGCATATCTATTATTGACGACTCACAGCTTTCAATTTGGTTTGCACCACTTGTTGCTTGAACAAGGGAAGGCTGAAAATCTACATCCATGAAACTCTCTTCATAAACCTCATCCAGTTTATCTGAAAATACATTAAGCATTTATGTAAAAACTCAGGAGAAAGTCCCATGACAAAGAAAAGTCAATTTGAAACTATTAAAAAGGTCATAAAATAAAACAGCATGACAAAGTAATTTTACAAATTTGTGTAAAACATTTACCTGTAACGACTAATGATGAGGTAAAATTCTGCTCTGCATTCGTCAACTGATTACAAGAGGAATGGGAAGCTGCTTCTTGCAACTGACGGCTAGTAATTTGGCAGGGTCCAGCATTTTGCTGCTCTTCTAGAAACAAAAAAAAACATATGTTCAATAAGCAATCTATTGAACACATAAAAATGTATCACAATTTAAAAGAAAATTTCATTGATATGAAAATGTACAATAGGGAACAAAATAATCATAGCAAATTAGCGCAGATCAATGTTGTTCCTGGCAATGAGAGCATTTCCCTAACACCATGAATAAAAACGAACTAATCCCAATGCATACCCCTCCCGAAGGCGACAAGCCAGAATCTGAACAGTTAAAAAAACAAAACGAGAAAAAACCATTCCGAACTAACCCAGTATTACCCAGCACCACTTAAAATAATGAAAATAAGAAGTACTCCGAGAAAGTGTAACCATAGGTATTTTAAACTATATAATACTTAAAATAGATACATTTGTTTCAAAGCAACACTGACCCGAACTAATAATCCAGTGCTAAAAACAAAAAATTAAAAAACTATATGCTCATACAATAAAACACGCGAAATAACCAACTTACCTTGCTTCTTAAGAAGTTCAAAAATCTTCTTTGATCTATGACTTGCCATAGCTCACTTGAAAGCACTTTCACGATTTTTTTTTGAAGCTACACGTTTAAAAATCACTTTAAAACAGCGAAATAAACACTCCGGCTCAATCAGGGACACTACTGGAATTTAGAGGTTAGGTACTAAGAGTACAAGTCCTGACGCGCCACAGTAAAAAACAGTGATCGTAATAGTATAAGGGACTTATACTGTGTTTACCAAAGGTTCAAATAAACTAAGTGGACTTAAACTATATTGATTCAGATATATTAGTTATACTATTTTGTACGTCGTATAGTACTCCTGTACTATAACGCAAATTACTTATACTCTTTTGCCCAAGCACCCTAGAATTAATATCGGGTGTTTCCGTCTCTAGATCTCATCACATCCGCTAAGCATCGGGGCATACTTCGTAGTAGGTTTGCAAGTGACTCCTCTGTTATGTGGTTCCACTCTTCAATGAGCGCTTCTTCGAGTTGTTGGCGATTTTGAGGAGCATGGAATCGATTTCTGAGTTTTCGGCCAAGTTGGTCCCATAGGTGCTCGATTGGATTCATATCCGGGCTTATAGCGGGCCATAGTAAACGCTCAGTACCGGACTCCTCCAAAAATTGTGTTACAACACGGGCGGTATGAGGTCGGGCATTATCATGCATTAAAATAAAATCTCTTATTATGGGAGCAATTGGTAAAACATGCTGTTGCAATATATCGATGTACCCCTGAGCATTTAGGGTGTTTCTTACTATACATAAATTTGTACGGTATTCAGTGGAAATCCCAGCCCACACCATTACAGACCCACCTCCAAAATTTTCTTTTTCCACAAACATTCCTTCTGAGTACCTTTCTCCTGCCCATCTCCAAATTCTTCGCCGTACATCAATTGAATGCAAACAAAAACGATATTCATCGGAAAATAGTACACTCGACCACTGATCATTATTTTTACGCTAAAACGTTATAATTTCTTTAAAATGCTGAATCTCAGGTTACCGAACAGGTAGGAAAATGATTCAAAAAGCAAAATGTTGCTAAAGGACTATCCTAAATAATGTTTTTTTATTAGTTGAGTTTTGGTTGTCATGACACTCCACAGGGCGTTTCAAAAATTAGAAAAAAAACATACTTCTTTTTTTTACCCTGTTTATTGGAATAAAAATAATAAAATGCTAAAAACTAATAACAACATTTTTGCCAACAAATGGTTCTATCCAACAGTTAAAACCTCAATATCGTGCTACAAACCGTTTAAAAGATATTTCGCCTCAAAGTAGAAGTAAATTTTCGGTTCGTCACTTTTTTTGTGGGTGAGTATATACAGGGTGATTCACGGTCGATGGTAGGTTAGACGTTTATGGAGAACGGAACGCGGGATTTTTTTGAAAATTTGGCAACGTGGGTAATTAGCTATGCTCTGTCCATCTAAAATATTTTCAGCATTGCGACGTTGCCGCTTCTATCAAAAAGTCCTAGCAACTTTATTTTTTTAAATGGAACACCCCATATATTAATAAATTTTTAGAATCGCTCTTTTATTACAATACTTTTTTGTTAATATTACCCTATACCTATCTCTATCGGTTTTCGAGATAAAAATTAGTTTGTGTTAAATATGGTCCAAAACATGGCCCTAATTACACGTAAGTAAATTAGTGCTCTCAATTCATGGAAAGTTGATATTTTGGCGGTAGTTTAGACAGACCCGATGTATTTATTTTTCACCATGAAATCGACTCCATATCATACAGGGCGTGCTAAGATTACTATTATTTCCGTTGTTCATAAAAGGGGTCAAATGTTCGTTTTTTTAAATGAAACCCCCTGTATATTAATCAATAAATTGAAAGACGAAGAAAAACGCTTTAAGATGGTACATCATATTCCTATACCTAAATCATCAAGTTTTCTTAATAAAAGCGCTTTTTTGTGAAAAAAAAAATAAAGACTTTAATTTTAAGTAACCATGGATATCAAACATCAAAATATCAAACTTACGACATTTTGACGACTGTGTTTAAAAAAATCTCCCAAAATGAACGCAGATAATCATTATTCAAACGAAGTTCTTATGAAATTATTTATTTTACACGGACAATGTGATCAAATCATTGCCAGAACTTGCAGAAAATTTAACCAAATGTATCCTGAATTGACACAAATGAACGAAAGGAAGTTTGTAAGATTACAAAATAATTTCATTAACATGTGAAAATAAATTAAATAACAAAATTAGGAAGGTTCAAAAAACAAAACTGTAAACAAAATAAGAAATTTTTACAATAAATGCTGGAAATGTTGTCCATTACATTCTAAACATTTTAGTATGTGCTTTTGTACGCGACTCGTAGTTGCTTTTTCAATTTCATGGGGATCCAGATCTTCAATACACCGAACTATTCGCCGTCGCAGTTCTTCTTTGGTAGGCACTGGAGTACTGTACACTCTTTCTTTTAAAACACCCCATAAATAAAAGTCAAGCGGCGTGAGATCGGGGGATCTCGGTGGCCAATCCCACGGCCCTAAGCGCCTAAACCAACGATCGTCAAATATTTCATAAAGTACCCTGGAAACTTCCTGGGTGCAATGAGCTGGCGCTCCGTCCAGTTGAAACCACGAATTCCTATAATCCTCTAAAGATAAATTTTCGACGAAATCGGTAACAGTCGTCCTTAGTATTTCGAGATATCTCTCAGCATTTAAAGTGGCATCATAAATAAAAAAGCTAATTTTGTGCTTTTTTAAAATACAAAAAACATTTAGGTCAAATTTTTCTTGAAATCCCATTTCTTTTGTCACGTGAGGATTATGATCAGCCCAAAAATGCTTATTTCTTCTATTAAAAATCCCATCCCTTGTAAATTTTGCTTCGTCGCTCCAAATGATTTTTGACAAAAACTCCGGATCCTCTTGTATACGTATTAAAAGGGTTTCGCAAAAATGCACTCTACGTTCAAAGTCTTCTGCTTTGAGGGCTTGCACTTTAGTAAATTTAAACGGATGCATTTCGTGATTTCCCAAAATTCGTTGTATTGAAGCATATGATACACCCAAATCTTTTTCTGCACTACGAATGGAAGCCTCTGGATATGCATAAAAATATGCCAAAACGTTGACAATATTATCTTCATTTGAAGTAACAGGTTTTGGTAATGTTAGAGGCGCTTTTAAATTTGAGCCATAGTTAATGAAATTATTTTGTAATCTTACAAACTTCCTTTCGTTCATTTGTGTCAATTCAGGATACATTTGGTTAAATTTTCTGCAAGTTCTGGCAATGATTTGATCACATTGTCCGTGTAAAATAAATAATTTCATAAGAACTTCGTTTGAATAATGATTATCTGCGTTCATTTTGGGAGATTTTTTTAAACACAGTCGTCAAAATGTCGTAAGTTTGATATTTTGATGTTTGATATCCATGGTTACTTAAAATTAAAGTCTTTATTTTTTTTTTCACAAAAAAGCGCTTTTATTAAGAAAACTTGATGATTTAGGTATAGGAATATGATGTACCATCTTAAAGCGTTTTTCTTCGTCTTTCAATTTATTGATTAATATACAGGGGGTTTCATTTAAAAAAACGAACATTTGACCCCTTTTATGAACAACGGAAATAATAGTAATCTTAGCACGCCCTGTATGATATGGAGTCGATTTCATGGTGAAAAATAAATACATCGGGTCTGTCTAAACTACCGCCAAAATATCAACTTTCCATGAATTGAGAGCACTAATTTACTTACGTGTAATTAGGGCCATGTTTTGGACCATATTTAACACAAACTAATTTTTATCTCGAAAACCGATAGAGATAGGTATAGGGTAATATTAACAAAAAAGTATTGTAATAAAAGAGCGATTCTAAAAATTTATTAATATATGGGGTGTTCCATTTAAAAAAATAAAGTTGCTAGGACTTTTTGATAGAAGCGGCAACGTCGCAATGCTGAAAATATTTTAGATGGACAGAGCATAGCTAATTACCCACGTTGCCAAATTTTCAAAAAAATCCCGCGTTCCGTTCTCCATAAACGTCTAACCTACCATCGACCGTGAATCACCCTGTATACAAGCAACTTTATTATTTAAACAAACACATTTTAATAACATTTTAATATAGTTTACAACCCTCAGTCTTCCTCGCCTTCTGATATTGGAGTAATTTCTTTTCCACTGCTAGATGCTATATGTTTTAAACTTTTAAAATGATCATGGTGTACTGGATGGATGTATGGTAGTAGGTCCATCATATCCTTGTACTTGGCAGCGGTTATTGGTCTCGGATTTTTATTTAAGTCAACGCAATATTCGCATAGTCTCTTGGACGACCTCGTTTTGGTGTTAGGTCCAAAATCAAAAAAGGAGACTTAAGAAATCTTATCCATTGTATTTTAAGACAGTTGACGTTGTCTCCTTGCGTATTTTTCTTTCTTTTCGAGATGGCATCTTCCAAACTTTTCGTGGATAGAAAATCGCGCTGCGACATTTTGTGCACTTTAAAAGGCCTTTTCTTCGACACTTTGCAATTAAGTCAAAATACTGGCTAGGCACATAAAGATTACTTGTTTTCCTAATTGATACCTCTATAACACCAAAGTCCCGATCATTAGGTAGGAAAGAATGGCCAGAAACCATAAACTAGTGATCTACACACCTCAGGTTTTCTTTCTCCGACGATTGTACAAATTTCATCCATATTAGAGCCATCTTAATGTTCGGTGCATGCATCGCTGTAAGCCACAATATTTTTTTGAGGTAACATTGGTCTCTAAGTGTTTCTTAATACAAGATGCCACTTATTGTGCATCTCTTCATGCTGAACTTTCATCCCACATATACATGTTAACATCATTATTAATATTGAGGGTATGAATTCCCAAATTAAGCACATACATATTCCGTTTGTAATAAGCGACAGATACAGTGAGTTTTGGATAGGGTAGTGCCTTTTGTAAATCAAAAGTAAATACCAAATTATCTTCAGGGTTTTGTTGTGCTTTGGTCTGATCTTTTTTCATCGATTCTCGAGCAAGTTCAGAATTTCTCAAATGTTTGTCATGTTCCTGTAGTAGATTTTGTTTTTCATTTTCATTACCAATATCTGAATTTTAAGTTTCCACATTCACATTTCTGGCATGTGTCCTTTCTAGGCTGATGAAAATGCAAATTCTTTGTTAAAAATTTTTCTGTAAGTCCATTCCTTAATATGTGATAAATTATTTCCGTTGCAGGCTTCAAGATAAAGATTATACGTTTTTCTTAAGTCCAGGTTCGGATCTAAGTACTTTCCCCCTGGATTATGAGCACAGGTATAATGACTTTCAAAAGAAGGAAAGCCTTTTATGTGATTTCGAGCAAATTTTAGATTATCAGCAGTTTTACGCGTAGAACCCTCCATCTTTCCCCTTAGATCGGAACTTGAATTATCTTTTTTCTACTCACCTGTGTCGTCAAATTCATCATAACAGCACATTTAAGTGTAAGGCATACACGATTATGGTTTAAACAAGCAAAACATCAGCAAAAATAAGCGCTATCTGTGACCGAATCTTTAATAACGTCATCGACAATCGTCAGTTTCGTTTATTATGAAAGTGGTACATGGCACTAGTTCCACTTTCAAAATAAACAACTGCTTTATAGCGTTAGGCGCGCAAATTTGCTGCGCCATCTATCGGTGAATAAGCAAACAATGACTTACGCCACTTTTATAATAAACAGATTGGACATTTTACTAGACATTAATGACTTAATCTCATTTTTTACAATTTTTGACTTATACCATTTTCAAAATAAGGTGCTCATTTATGAGTGAAAATTGAAAAGAATACGCCCAAAATTTTAATATTGGCGTTAAAATGGCATAAAATAAATCATGTTTAGAAGCTATGGTTATAAAATAACTAATTTTAAAAAGATTTGCGATCATTTATTGTAGATGAAATATGTGATTTATTAATAATTACCTGTGAAACGTAACTCCAGGCTCCTTTCTACTGCTGTGGCGTTTACAACCATAAGCTGCATACCCCACCATTATGCACAACACAGTTTTTTTTTATATGAAAGTCTTAAAACACTCCGATTATAAAAAAACACATCTGTACCAAATCGTTTTTTTTTCCACCAAACTAATGGCGTCTTGTTCGTTTTCGGTCGCAGATGGATAATCTTGTCCGAGTGCAGTTTGCGGTATCTCCTCTCCTCCCTTTCTAAGGATTGACCAATAAGCAAGCAAAATTAAAATCTCAAATGGTCATAACTCAGTTGACTTCTACAGATAAGCAAAAAAACAAAATGAAGTTATCTATGCTTCTCTCGATAGTATTTCTCGTCAAAGTTTTCGCTCTTATTAATTAATTTGATCTTATTAAATAATTATCTCAGTTTCTTTCAGGAGTACCTTCTACAATATTTGTTATTGGCGTCATTACCAATGGTTGCTGTAGAAAACCACTATCCCCAATAATCCATGATCGATAAATAATTTTCTTCCAAATACCTGCAAACTACCAAGTTGTGCCAAATAAATGAATCATGTGCTGCCCCATCGACATTTGCGTTTACATGTAAAATTTCCAAACTCGCATCATATATAATTTGTACATTCTTGGAGTGGTACCTAGACAAGGTGTTATACGAATAAAATTCCTTTTTCTGTTAAAATATAGGTGCTCGTCCTCTACAGGTTGCAACATTGCCACATGAGTTCCATCCATTACCCCCAGCATCCCAGGAAAACCAAATCTTTTCATAAACTGAAATGTTATTGCTTGTTTTCTATGGGCATCTATTTGAACCTTTATCCATCTATCTGCAATGGCTTCAATTGCTTTAGCCACTTCTGTTATTGTATTGCTCATCGCTTGCTGTGAAAATGCCCTTTTCGTACCCTTTTGCTACTCAAGCCTCATAAATAAGTTCTATTAACATTCGTTTATTTAAGAGGAAAAACACCAATGAGGAAAGAAATATATGGGCTTAAAATATGTATCTGAGAGAGTACGAATTATTTAACAAAATCAAAGAAATCTTACCTCCCTGGAGGGTTTTAGTTGTTGGGAAGAAATTCGAGAGCCGAATGCACCCTAGGTGTTCGGTACCATACAGGGTCGCTGTTAAAAGGAATAAAAAAGAACCCTTAGGAGCCAAAATTTCAAACACAGAACAAAGGAAGGCACACGTTATCAAAATATAAAATCAAAAAACACTCACCTTCTTGGCATCGATTTCGAGGTTCTACACCTCTACAAAAAGGTAGGTTAATTCCATCACATCATTCACATCACAATCACAATTAAAAAATCCGGTCTTAGCAGGGGCGTATTTAAAATTTCGTCTAGGGGGAGGGCGCAACCTCACTTCGAGCTACACAATAGTACAGACAAATAAAAAATACGGGCAAGCTCGAGTGCGACATTTTTTTTTAACTAGGAAATGTACACTATTTCATAATGGACGAAATATCTAAACCTGTTCTTGCGAAAACAGAACCGTTTGTCATCCTAATTTACCAATATTCTAGCATTTTTTAAATTTACTTATTATACCTTCTGTCCATTTGCACTAATAGGTATATGAATATTTTTCGAAAACACATTTTTTCCAAAATATATTTTCTCGAAAACAGAACCTTTTCAATAATACAGATATTCGAAAACTAGGGATGTTTTCAAATTTCTTTTTTCTGAAACCAACTTCGAATGTTTTTTAACCACTTTTTGAAAACTAAATTTTTTCAAGAAAACATGTCTTTTGAAAGAAGATTTTTTAAACATTGTTTCGAAAAAGACTTCGAATATTCATATTAAAAAACAACACTGTTTTGAAAGTAATGTACTACAGAGTAACATAGCAAATACAAGGAAACGTAAACCTGATCAAACACAAAAAAGGTTCGTTTAGGCTGGTTTAGGATATTTTTGTCATTTATTCATTGACATTTTCTAAGTCAGTAGAGGTCATAATTTTAATTTGGAAAAACTATGATTTCTAAAAGATGTTTTTCGAAAAAATTTACTTAATTTAACATCAAAAAAAAAAATTGTTGGAAAAAGAAACAGCTAGAAGATATCTTTGCTTACACACGACAAATTGTTTGATTAATATGAAAGTGTAAATATTCTAGCATTTTTTTTTTATTTATGCCTTCTGCTCATTTGGGGGGATATACGAGTACTTACGGAAGTGCAATTTGTCTAAAACCAATTTTTCTATTTTTTTTAAAGCACTTTTCAAAAATACATTTTTTCAGAGAACATCTTTTTCGAAATTAAATTTTTTCAAGCAAAGACTTTTTGAAAAAGTAATTTACGAGAAAGTAACGTACCAAACGTAAGGAAACCTGATTAAACCCAAAAAAGATTCGTTTGGGTTTGTTCAGGGCCTTTTTTCGTCTCTTTTTCATTAACATTTTTCATGCTGCTAGAGTTCATAATTTAATTTTCTAAATATTGTTTTCGAAAAAATATGTTTTCGAAAAATGTACCTATTTTAAAAATTGTGTGTTTGGATACATTTTTGAAAAAATGTACTTTTGAAATACGGGTTTTGGAGAAAATTCAAAATACTTCATAAATCCGTTTTCTAAAAAACATCTTTGAAAAGGCGGTCAGGACATTTTTGCAAAAATGTACGTTCGAAATATGTTTTCGAGAAAATATTTTTGAAAAATTTCGTCAATACATTTTCGAAAAGGCTGTTTTTCCAAAAATTTATTTCCAAAGAGATGTTTTTTGAAAAAAAAAATTATTAGGTTATTTGTTTCGTGTAGAAGCCAAAACTATCTGGCGCAAATTTTGATAAGATCGCAGTGAGATGTGTAAGGAATGTTTTCAGAAACAATCTAAGAGCATGTAAATCAAAAATGCCAAAAGTGCTTGAATATTTATATTACATATTAATATTGGCCTATTATTCACATTTTTTGGTATTTTTTGGCATTTCGAAGACCTTACAGAGACGGCAAAATATTTGTTTTTGTTTATAATATTTTGTAGAATATGTAGAAATGGTTTAATGTTATATGTTACAATATTTATTTTTATAAAAATCGCTATTGAAATCCTTTTTCTACAAGGCTCTAGGGGCCCCCCCTAAATCCATCACTGGGGTCTTAGGCCTAATCCATAGGTACCCCTAAAGCGGCGTTGCGTCACGAAGCAAGCGAAAAATACGCGTTCCTCAAAGAACAATCATGCAGCAAAAACTAGAAAAATTTGTAGAAAACAGCAAAAAACTTGAGAAGTAGTGCTTGAGTTTGACGACATTGATAATTAATAATCGTTCCCGCAGACGCAATGTCAAAACGCGTTTCAGAATACCTCAAGTGCACTCTACTATCAGGACTTCTATACTCTAGTCGCTAAACCGTAAAATAAGGTCCCGGTCACAGTAGGGCCGGGCTAAAGCGAATTGACGAAATTCTCCTACTGCTCCGGTTCGTAAACAGACGGACCTTGTCAAAACTCGATATAGCCTTGACCAAGTGTCTAAAATTTAGAAAGGTAAATATAAGCAATTTTTTTTAAGTAAGTCTAATTAGAAGTTAAAATCAAATGATGGAAAACTAAGCCAAGGCAAGCTATTAAAACAAGGGAATAGGAAGATTTAGACAAGATAAGAGGTATTCAATTAAATTAAAACTACTCTGGTCTAATTCAAAACAAAGGCGAACATCAACTACATAACATGATCGTAGCACAAAGGTACAGTAGTTGTACTAAGGTAACCTGTCTTAAAAGTGCTGAAAATAATTTCAACCAAAGTTAGGAATTAAATGGGCATTGTTTATCAGAAGTAATTACTGAAATTAGGCAACACACTGTGACAAATTTCCCTACACACGTATATTCCGACCGGCCTGAAACATTACACACAAAACATTACGCCTTGACAAATCTTTAAATCCTCATCGAACGTGGCGACAGCACGTATTCGGGTAATAAATCGACGTTGCCACTCTCACTACAAATTTCACCATTATGCAAGGGAAATAAACGACTAAAAATTTATTATTTCGAAAAATAGTAATATATCTTATTAATCCTGGGTCATATTCTTTAGCCTGTAGTATTTAGAATTACAGATATTAGCTTACAGTAATATCCTTATTTTAGTGCAGTTTATCGATCTGATGATATGCCATATAACTGAAAGTCTGGCAACAGCCATCACCGACAAGTAGATGGGGGACCATATAGTAAGCCAGATTATACGTAACTGGGGAATCCATAATCGCTCTAAAATATAAATAATGGTATCTCGCCCTGTGTCTAAATCAGTGATTGGAAGTAATTACACTACCCCACGAAAAAAAAAAGTCATGTCCACTGGACTAGAGCCCCATGTCTATATGTTTTCGAGGTCGCTGAATCCGAATCCGGCATCCGTTTCACCCCATCAGGTCATTGGACACCATAAACCACCCCCTTAATTTCTCGGGTTGCTCAGCATTTGACTCGGGTGTCCTCTGCTCTTCTTCTTTGTTTATTCCAAAGTGAGAGGTGGGGAGGATAGAGGGTTAACATTCGATCCGAAACCCACCCACTGAGGGGGTGAAACCACCCTTTCAGGGGGTAAAACCAGTTTTTTTGTTTTCGAAGGATTTTTGTCAGAATCACGACAAAGGAGGGATTTGTATATACATATATATGTACAAATATGAATTTATATATAAATTATATATAGACATATATACAGGGTGTTGGAAAAATGCCGGTACTCCCAAAAATTTCCCAGGGGGGATGTTTATTTAAGGACGTCTCACTCGTATAGCATAGGAAATTTTCCGGGGAATCGAATAACGTTTGTAAGATTTGGTCCCGATAAGGGTCTGGGCCCTGTGAGGCCTAAGTTTGAGTTTTCATATGGGGACCCCCGTTTTTTGCAGATTCAGATTCAGTCGAAAATTTTGCGTTTAGATACGTGGATCTCAAATTTTTATGGGCCATATCGGGCCCAATACTAGCCTTCGCCTTTAGAGAGCCATTTTGGTAGGCCTGTGACATCATCATGGGACCGTCAGATGGAAGGAATTTGTGAATGGAGGTGAGCAGTGCGTGGCAATTTAAACATGCGATCATGCTTATCTATAGCGATTGGCTGGTTGTGGCTACAATCAGCAATAAGTATCCAGCTCCCTAAAATCCTTCGCTTCGATTGGGCCCAGGGGCCTCATCGGGCCCAAAATATGACAACGCCATTCGATTCCCTGGAAAATTTCTTGTGCGATACGCGTGGGACATCCTTAAATAAACATCTCCTCTAGGAAATTTTTAGGGGTACCGGCCTTTTTCCAACACCCTGTATATATGTATATATATTATAGGCTATAGGCTAGTATTGGGCCCGATATTGCCCATAAAAATTTGCTATACGAGGGAGACGTCCTTAAATAAACATCCCCCCTGGGAAATTTTTGGGAGTACCGGCCTTTTTCCAACACCCTGTATATATGTGTATATATAAATTCATATTTGTACATGTATATGTATATCCAAATCCCTCCTCCGTCGTGATTCTGACAAAAATCCTTCGAAAACAGAAAAACACTGGTTTCACCCCCTGAAAGGGTGGTTTCACCCCCTTAGGGGGTGCGTTCCGGATCGGATGTTAACCCTCTACCCTCCCCACCTCTCACTGTGGAATAAACAAAGAAGAAGAGCAGAGGACACCCGAGTCAGATGCTGAGCAACCCTAGAAATTAAGGGGGTGGTTTACGGGGTCCAATGACCTGATGGGGTGAAACGGATGTCGGATTCGGATTCAGCAACCTCGAAAACATATAGACATGGGGATCTAGTCCAGTGGACATGACTTTTTTTTTTTCGTGGGGTTGTGTTATTATTCAGGGGTTCTCATACAATAGAGATGTTACAGTTTACTAAGAAGCAAAATTCCAAAATCTATTGATTTTAATACAGTCATGCGCGGAAATGTAACATAGCCCGGTTTTCCACCAATATTTGTATTTTCACAGTAATTTGCACAGAAAATAAAGAGTTTTTTATGTAACATAGACAGTTATTTCAACCCTAAATGGCCTGTTCGGACTCGTGAAATGTGACGTAGCAGCGACATCATGTTCCACTTTTGTAGGGCATGGTTTTTTGACTGAAGTATAAGATCAAATAGAGTGTTATGTTTGGATATTTAAAAACGTTATCTTTATACTACCATTCATACCTGCTGTAAAAAGTTTGTTGCTTCTAAGATGAACTTTCCCAAGCTGGAAAAACGAACTCTTCTAAATATATACAGATTTTTCAAGTCACCGCTACCAGTTCTTTTATTTTAATGGTATGTGAACCGCTCGGCATATCTGAGCTACTACTATAAGTTGATTTTATCTTCTAAGTCGGTCGTGTGAGCTAGGCTTTCAAAGGGATCCTTGTTCGGACTGATTCAAGACAAGAAGCGACAAACTAGATTTTTTGCGTAACAGAAGAGATCACCTATAGGTTCAAAATTTAGCACGTATATGGCAGGTTGATTAGAAAAGATAAATTTATTTTTAAACTTGCCGTTAAGGTACTTATGAACCCTATGAAAACTGCAGATTCGAGGTGCATATTTATTTGCATTTGCGTTTGGTAAGCGGATATTTCTGTATTTGGAAAATGGTCCCTATATGGGCTTAGAAAATGTAACTTTATAATATTCTGTCGGAAACAACATTTCGTTAGAGCATGTTTATCAGGATTATAAATTTAAACTCCTAAATAAATCTGCATTTTCGTACAGGAAATATAAAATCATATTACCCTGAAGAATTAAACAGTTTTTCTTAAAGAAAAGCACCATATAATTTAGGACACGTTGTTATGATTTGTGTAATGTTCCTGTACTCGTAAAAGAGGAATATCTCATTATGTTTTATAGTTCTCTTCGTGCTTATAAGCCAGCGGTCGGCGGGATCTTCATGCGGTGTGCATATAAAAATTGTTCCTTAAATAAGCTATACATTACATTGTTCTTAAGGAAAGAAACATATTTGTGCCAAAAAATATTTCTTCATTTTCCTTCGGTTTGGTAATATTAAAAACGGGCCGGATGCAAATTAAAACGAAAATACGCTTGCTTATCGAATACGTGTATTCTAACAACATTGCCTGACATTGACTGCCTTTTTTTTAAACAAAGATATGTTCACTATGTCTAAATTAACTTATATTAAGAAACTGCCAATACAGCACTCTTCGAGGAATTCATATCAGCCGCCACGATCTGTCTTGTGTGATTTCGTTTACTTGCTTACGTAGCCTTTTGAATGTTGTTTTCAGTCGGCCACGCTGCTATCATCCACGCCCTCGTGGATTGGACCTGCAATTTTAAAACAACGATTTTAACAAAAATTCGAGAATTACCTTAATGGTGTTAGTTAAAATCAAAATATCAAATCGTAGTTTCTTTGATCCATCCTCGGCTGCTTGGCTTCAGGCTACTAAACAAAACTTAAGTAATAAACTTAACTAATGGGTTAGTCATTAAACTAAAGCTAACTATAAGTAACTATGAGTTAAGGAAAATATTCAATATTACCACACTTATTAAATATTTTTCCTTAAATTTTAATTATGAAAAAGATTTGTATTAACTTAGTACAAATCAATTTCATCTTTTTCGTGTGAGAGCTCTCTTTTATTTGTGTCACTTTGGAGTTCATATTCTACGTCAGAATCAGAACTCACTTCGACATTATAGGCCTTTAGCTTATCTAGTGATACGATCCCAGAATACTTTCTCTTAGAACGTAAAGAGCCTTCGGGATCTTTCACTACGTAGCGATCATGATCTAACACTTTTGTGACTACGTATGGACCAGCATATTTGGGTAGTAACTTTTTACTGTTCCCATCGTTATGCGTTGCGTTTGTCCTCACTAATACTTGGTCACCTTCTTTAAAGCTGCGTCCAGCTTTTCTGTGAGCATCAAATCTCACTTTTTGTGCATCTTGCTTTCTTTGCAAGATTTCTTTGGCTTCGTCTCGAGTTTCCTGCAGGTTTCTTTCCTTAAATGATTCTAGCGTTATTTCGTTATCTAGAATCGCGTTTGAAATACCCCTTGGAACGTATCCAAAGAATAATTCATATGGTGACTTCTTCGTTGAAGCATTGATTGTGGAGTTCATACCCCAACGTACTTTTGCCACGTTCTGATCCCATCTTTCTTCGTCATCCGTTAACGCGGAAAGACTAGACAGAATCGTGCGATTGTAACGTTCCACTTGGCCATTTGCCCGTGGTGTTGCTGTAGCGTTCAGAACATGTTTTATATTCAGGTCTTTACAGAAATTGACAAATTCGTTACTTGTAAAACAGCTACCCCTATCTGATATAATTCTTCTGGGTACTCCAAATTCTTCTATAACACTTTTTAGATATAGTATTAGAGGTCGTGCTTGAGTTGATTTTACTGCCTTCATAAACAGATACTTCGTAAAGGCATCAACTATGACAACGAGGTACTTGTTTTTCATTTTTGATGTTACAAAAGGTCCTAAGTGGTCCACGTGTAAAGTGTCGAAAGGAACAGCAACTTTTTCTATTGGATGAAGAAGTCCTGCTCGCTTCCCTCCTGGTTCCTTGTTGTACAAACAGGGCAAACAACAGGAGATAAACTTCTTTACATAGCGCCTCATACCAGGAAACCAATAGAGTTTGTTAATAACTGAAATCGTCTTATCCAACGATAAATGTCCGACTCCGTCGTGAAAATGAAGTACTACTTGACGCCTAGCTGCTCTTGGAACGAACCACTTTTTTTGTCTATTTTTCATGATTTTATATAAGCGACCATTTTCCAGACAGTACTCTTTGTGGATATTTTGCTCTTCTCGGTTTTTGGGTTTCTTCTGCAATGTTTCTATAAGAAGTTTACAACGATCATCAGTCAGTTGAGCACTAAGTACCCAGTCGTCATTTGAAACGTTAATTTCGCCGACAGGAACCACAAATTCATCGTTGGAATTTCTACTTAATGCGTCAACATGAGTCATCCTTCGACCCGGCCTATACTCAACAACAAAATTAAAGTCCTGGATAGTCAACCACCAACGACCAATACGAGGTACAAGATCTCTCTTACATAACGTCGTTCTTATCGTATTGCAGTCAGTAATAACTTTGAATTCAATTTCGATAAGATAAACTCTAAAATGCTTTAACGAATCCACTACTGCAATGGTTTCCAACTCGTATGAGTGGTATCTCTGTTCTTCCTTCGTAGTTTGACGGGAAAAATACATGATAGGCTTTAACTTTTTGTCTGTTTGTTCTTGCAGAAGTATGCCACCAATACCCCATTTAGAAGCATCTGTGTGTACTTCCGTTCTTAAACTTGGATCGTAGATGGCTAAAACGGGACGAGACGATAATTTTTCTCTAAGAGTGTCAAAAGCTTTACGTTGCTCAATACCCCAAAAGAATTCCGCATCTTTTTTTGTCAGCGATGTCAAAGGACGAGCTATCGTGGCAAAGTCCTTTATATATTTGCGGAAATAACTTGCTAATCCAAGGAATTGTCTAACCTTATGCACATCCGTAGGCATTGGATAGCTTTTAACAGCCTCAGACTTTCGTTTGCCTGGCTGAACACCTTCTCGACTTATCTCATGACCCAAATATTCTACTCTTTCCATAAAAAATATGTTTTTTTTTTAACAGATCTTCAATTATATCCTTGACTCTTTTCTCTCAGCGTAAGAGAACCGATACGGACGATAAACTACCGGTGTGTCATCTTTCAAATGGATTGACATTTTTATTACGTCAGTTTTACCTAATTCATTAGATTTTGTAGCAAAACACCACCTAAACGCGTTTATCAAATTAAGTAAACAATCTGCTTGTTCAGGAGCAAGATTTTCGTTACATAGCAAATCTTTTTTGCTAAATAACTTGCGTTCTCGCACCTCAGTTCTAAAATTAGTAATTTTTAAACTTAAGGACTTATCTTCAAAACAATGAACACATCTAGCAATAATAGAATTTGCTCTTACCTGGAGATCTTGTTGTGAAACGTTGGTAATGGGAACGAATCCATTTTCGCCAAGAGTAATACATTCACCTAAATAGTGCTCCTGACCAGGAATAGAACGTAGACCTCCAGAAACGTAGATCTCTCCGTTGAATATATGGCGTGTTGTAACAGCAACGAGAGCTGTCGTCTTAGACGGTATCACAACATCTTCTTTTGGCCACAGAGGAATTTTCTTCACTTCTAACTTAAGAACATCATTAAGGTCATCGTCCGGTGTAACAACTCTAACTTTCTTGTCGACAATCAGTACTACTACTTCGGGTAAATTCAAAAAAGTTTGCCCTATCATCACTGGCACATCTTGAACATGGTTTGGGGTAATCAGAGCTTTTACCTTTGCCCGGACACGATCTAAAACAAGGTCGATTTCAACCTCACCAACAGCTGACACAATGGAACCTCCATATCCAGAGATCACTGTCGAACTAGGATCACACTTTAATCCCAGAGCTTGAGCTGTTTCGTCTTTAATCAGAACTGCACCGCAACCTGTGTCCACATAGGCGCGTGTTGGCTTTCCGTTCACCAAACACTCAACAAAATAAGTGTCATTACTGGATCTTGATTCAGGGTTAACTAATTGGTTTTTTATAACTTTTCTCTGACAGTCGTTTGCCAGATGGCCTACTCTCTTACACTTTGTACATTCTATTTTTGGCTTTGGACACTTAGATGCAAAATGCCCACGCATTTTACAATTGTAGCACTTTTGTTCGGTTTGATTTACAATATGTTTAGGCTTTTTCAGCGGTGGTCCAACTCGTTGTCGAACATCATCTGTTGTAAAACTACTTCTATTTAAGTGAGAATGCTGTGCAAAATTAACAGGGTTTTCAGATTTTAAAGATGATAAGTACTCAGCGTACAACCCATCTGGTGTATTATAACTACCAGCTCGTGCACCCACTTGGACTGTTGGATCAGTAATTCCGTCTATAAGGCAGGCTACAGCATTCTTGGGACTGATATCACAAGCGTTGATAAGCTCCAGCTTACTAAAATAATATTCTTCCCAAGTTTCAGTAGGTTGTTTATATCTATTCATCATCTTTCTAAGTATTTCTGCATAATCTTGATGTTCAGGAAACGATTTCAATAGCAGAGCTTTCCATTCCTCCCAACTAAGATCATATGTTGAAAGATTATCATACCACTTTCTGGCTAGACCCGTAAGTCGACTTTGCATGTGGAAAACTTTGGTATCATCAGTCCATCCATTAATTCTTGCCAGTTGCTCTACTTTTTCTATCCATTTTGCACAACTTAAATTAGGATTGCCAGGACTAAACTCTGGAATGCACTCTGGTCTTACGTAAGATTTGGTTAATAATGGCCTCTGTGCAACATTGTGTTCTATAAGTTTTTCTACTAACAATTCCAACCGCTTAACACTGTCGTCAGAAGACACAGTTGGAGACGTCGAGGGTGGCGGAGTAAGACTTCCTGGTGCAACATTAACATTGCCACCCGATGATCTTGATCTATTTTCCACCACACAAACTTTAGATTTTACATTTAAGTCCCTACTTTTATTATGAGTCGTGTTTTTACGTGAACGCTTATAATTTGTAGCATCGTCCTCTGAATGTGAGTCAGAGTCCGTTGATAGTGACCGTGAACGAGGCATTATGGCTTGTAAAGACCCAGTTTGTACGTTAACTGAATATTATCAATAACAAACTACAGTTTTTCCAAAATTTAAATTTAAATTTAAATTTAAAACAGCCAACTTAACGGTAATGTCTTTGTTTAATTTATACGTTAACTAAACACAAGTGTCTGCATAGTATTATGATCTTAAATATCTATTACTTACAGTCGTTTAGCATTCAACGTTGGCTAAACCACAATCTAATACGTTTTAACAACTATACATACGTGTGTGTGTCCAAACAGTAAACACAACACTTTTTTTTTACGCACTTAACTTTAAAAGCCACAGTCACAAAAAGCACTCAACATAAGAAAAACACCAGTTTTGTAGGAGTATCCCACCGCTGCACTATTAAAAACGGGCCGGATGCAAATTAAAACGAAAATACGCTTGCTTATCGAATACGTGTATTCTAACAACATTGCCTGACATTGACTGCCTTTTTTTTAAACAAAGATATGTTCACTATGTCTAAAATAGCGTATTCGACTACCCGCACTAGTGCGCACTGAACGCGCATTTTGCGAGGGCAGGGCAATATCTGCGTTCGGCTTGGTGACTTGGCACGCCGAGAATGCGAACTTTATAGAACTGAAAATTTCGGCGGTGCAATACAACATAACCTAAAATATATTCTGTGCAAATTTATTGTTTACATCAGATTTTAGAATTTTCTGTTGGATTAAAAAACATGGAAAGAACAAGAAAGTTAGTTATTGTTATGAATATATTATCCAGCAGTAGCAGTAGCTCTTCAGATAGTAGCGATGATGAAGATAGTTTGTTAGCAATAACTTATCCAACGAAACGAAGGAAAATTGAAAATTATTCAGAAATTGTGGATAGCTATTCAGATGAAGAGGTAGTCTGATATATATTTTTATAACGTCTTTGAAGTAAAACAGAACAGGTCGTGTGTTTACCATACTTCCACTGAAAAACACCAGTAGATAGGATAATCAAATTAAAATACTGTAACAACTTTTATTTTTCAGTTTAAACGGAACTTTCGCTTAACTCGAAAAACATATGAAAAAATAAAAGATTTGTATGAAAAGTCCGCATATTATCCTAAAGAAAGAACAAACTCAAGATATGACTTAATACCTGCTTCGGTGTCTATTCTTTCATTTTTATGGTTAGTATATTGAGCAAGATTTTCTATTTAAGAGGAATCTTCCCACTTTGCAGGCCTTCTATTGACACTAATTTATTATTTTTTCTAAAAAACATCTTAATATTCTAAATGCTACAATATTTTGCAGGTATGCTGGGAATAAGTGTTGCATCCGTGATGTAGCCAGCAGGTTTTGCCCAGCGGAGTCTACATTCCATCTTATTATAAAAAAACGTCATGGATTTTTTGTTAAGCCTAGCTCCAAATATTATAAAGTTTCCACAAACATTTGAAGAAAAAGCAAGTTTGTCCACTGAATTTCAAAATGTAAAAAAAATTTAAGAAATAGGTTAGGTGCTTTGTATTTATTTTCACATATTTATTTTAGCTTAGTGGATTTCCAGATGTTCTGGGATGTATAGATGGAACATATATCCCAATACGAACCCCACAACACAAAATAAAATCGACCTATGTAAATCGACATGACTTGCCATCTCTAACCCTGCAAGTGATAGTGGATTACAAAAAATTGTTTTTGGATGTGTTTACGGGAGTCCCAAGTAAAATACACGATGCGAGAGTTTTTAAACTCTCGTTCATTTCTAAGAAGTTGCCAGAAATCTGTGGGCAAAAATGGCATATAATTGGTGACTCTGCATATCCACTGAGAAGGTATTTATTCACTCCATATAGGAACTATGGGAATCTTACCCCTCAACAGAAAAACTACAACAAAAAATTTTGTCAAACTAGGGTAAAAGTTGAAAATGCATTTGGTTTGTTAAAAAATAGATTTAGACAGTTAATAAAAACGGAATTTTCTTCTGTTCAGAGAACGGCAAATTTTATAATTTCATGCTGTGTCCTTCACAATTTTTGTATATTGAATGCAGATGAATGGACCGATATTTTGGAAGAACAAAATGATGATAACGGTGGAACGAATGATGAAACAGTGGTCGAGTTTTTATCAGAGTCAAAGGGAAAAAAAGAAGGTGAAGAAAAACGTGATTTGTTATCTGTTTTATTATATCAGTAGCTTTAGGTTGATATATTATATTGTTCTTTAAATAAAATTTTTCATTAGTATACTTGTGAAAAGCTTTAATTACAAACAAAATGACCCTAAAAATGATCTTTCTTAATCACAAACAAAATAAAGATTCTTAATTACAAACAAAATAAACATTCTTGATAACAAAATAAATGCTCTTTTAGTATGACCCAAAAAAATGTACATCCTACATAAGAAACAAAATGAACATTAATTATCACAAACAAAATAAATACTCTTTGAGCAAAACACAAAGAAATGTACATCACTTAAAAATAACAAACTTGAAAATAACTTATGTAGCATTAACTAAAAATAATTACAGGTAAGCATTTTAAATACCTGAATACAAACATTGTATAAGTAGCCTTTAGATATTTTTAAAAAGTTCTTTCAACATTTCTAATTTTTCCCTATGCCGTCTCTCTTTGTTCTCCTCCCTTTCTTGATGGTGCTTTTCTCTTTGCAATTTTTTTTCCTCATTTATTTTCTTGAAGAGGCTCGCTACTGTTTCACTTTTCTTTATTATCGCTTTTTCTTTAGTACTACAACTACTTTCTATCACCTGTGAAACGTTTTGGTCCTGTAATACCTCTGGTGCAATGCTGTCATCTATTGAAGATATTTTTTTTAACTCATCTTCATAATCTATTTTCATTCTTTTTGCTCCTGTTTTTTGATTATTGTCGATAGCCTTCTTTTTTCTTTTCATAATAGTTTTGTATCTGTTTTCAATTTGGGTGGCAGTTTTACAACTGTTAAATTTGTCATTCACTTCCTTGGAAATGTGTGACCACATATCTTTTTTCAACCTAAATTTTTTCATGGGGCCTACCTCTGCTAAGTATTCATAATATTTATCTAATAAAAATCTAGTTTGTTCTTCTGACCATTCACTGTTCTTTTCATCTTCTGCTGACGATGGGGGATCTAACTCTCCGGTGGCAGGACTACGTAAACCCATTACTGCATGAACAACTTCTGGCTGAAGACCTATCGTATCGCGATCGCCTAAAATGAGAAATATGGAAAATTTAACTTAAAACAATATGGTATAAGAGGATTCTTACTACCCAAATGTTACACACTTTACAACTATCTTACCATTGTCGTCAATAACATGACACAAAATGGTACCATCAGCCATAACTAATGGCTCATTATTTTCGTCTACAACGACTTCCGTAATTTCATAAGACATTTTTATTCTCTTCTAATATAAAAAACAGCAAAAAAACCAAGTGACAAAAATCTAAAAACAAATCAAACGTCATTCGTCACGCGTGCGCGGGATGGCAGAGACGAATATAAAAACTGAGCTGGCTCCGTGTCGACCCGCATTTTCAGATTTCGGACTCCGATCGTGCAGGGGGTGAACTAGCCTGGTGCCAGTTCGCCCTGAACTCACACTTGCATTTTTAAATTTCGAATTTGCTCCGAGCGCGTGCGAGGTACCCGAATACGCTATAAATTAACTTATATTAAGAAACTGCCAATACAGCACTCTTCGAGGAATTCATATCAGCCGCCACGATCTGTCTTGTGTGATTTCGTTTACTTGCTTACGTAGCCTTTTGAATGTTGTTTACAGTAAGTAATATGAATGATACACAAGAATAGTTTTTTAACTAAACTGCTGTTAAATTTTGGATATTTACAAATAAGAATTTCCATTCATTTTATTTATAGTTTATGTATGTATATGCAAATATTCAGTGCACATATCTTGTGCTACGAATAGTTGACCGAAGAATCAGACACTACAGATTTAAAGGTATATTCACTATCTCTAAAACTTGTTCAGTTTGACAATTGAGAGTTTAAATTGACAAGTGTACGAGAGTATACTATACATTTATTATGGAGTTTTTTTTTGCAATAATCAGTTATTTTTGCAGTACGTGTCAGTGTAATTCTTTTTAGAAACAAACCAATTGGAGAAATAATAGGAAAAAACACGTGTTTTGAATTACACATACCATTTTTTTCTTTAAGCTTAATTACGCTGCTAGTAAAATAACCATTCCTCAATTGGTAATATCTACCAGTCTTTCCAAAAGAAAATAAGTTTGATTCCGTATTTTAAATTTTATAGTTTAATATTTTTATTTTAGAGTTTATCTGACCAAATCCTTTTCTTATGTAACTTCCCACAATTAAAAATTCCGTGAAATGAGTTTGCATACAGGCCATTTAGGTATTTGTTTCGCCACGAACCTAAAGTGGACGGTACTGTGTGATTAATAACATATTAAATAGGTAACAAATTAAGTAATCGTCCGTCCATAATATCTATAAATCTTCCCTACAGAGGAAATATATTAATGTTACATTTTAAATATCAGATAAGCATTGTATTTGAGTTTTAATTCTTATTGTCCTATCAAGGTGTCTTTTGTTCCTCTTTTTCTGTATCAGTAAGTAATCAATATTCTTTTATCTTCTAGTTCTTTCCATCTCCTGGTGTGATTTTTATTTCTAAGCCGTAACCCAAATATCTTTAAGTTTAAAAACATACTAAAGCTTGTGTCGTATTCAAGGCTATCGTTTAACATATTCTTCTCGACGCATCTTTAAAAAGTCTTCTGTGTAACATTTCTTAACCCAATGCTGCTTTTCATCGATATACAAACTTTTAATGAGGCTTCGTCAAATCCATCCATCCATTCGTCAATCCATTTATTACTGATTTTACGAAAAAAAGTGTTTCTTTTTAAAAAGTTCTACATCATGAGAAAATATCATCGCCATTCCAAAGTTGGATCTAGGACATACACGGTGGCTCAAAAATATAAAAGTCCTAATCCACGTAAAGCTTAAAAGACACAAAATCGTTATTTAAAGGTAAACTGCCACTATAAATGTACTAGAGTTAACTTTTTTTATGTTAGTGAATTAGGTTTGGAACATACAGAGTCTCTTAACTTAAAGATATATCATACAATTAATTTTCCACTATCGAATTTACAAAAAAAAAATATATTTTTATAAGAAGTCCTACAATGTAAAAAGAGCATGGTTATTCAAAAACTTGATGTAGGACAATACAGGGCGACTCAAAAAGCTGAAAGTCACAATTTAAATTTAATTTTTTTAGCCACCCTGTATGTCCTAGATATAAATTATAAAGTATAACTTGTTTTCGAAATATAAAAATTAGGTCCATTCGTGGTATAGGTAACCCCATCCGGGAACACCCTGTATATTGTTAAACATAATATAATCTAATTTTAGTAATCATATGTTTATGAAACACTTAAGTACATTAAATATTTATAACTAAACCTATACCTTTATCTCGTAACTTCTCCTCCTCAAGCATTTTAATTTTTGCCTCCAACTCCTTGATTTTTTCTGTAATTAAAATCAAGAAAATAAATAAACTTTTTTTTAAGAAACAGTGTTACCACAATATACAAAAATAAATAATTTCCAAGTCAATTTGTCATCCAACTCCTCATTATGACAAATATTTTAGCATGTGTTAGAGTTTTAATTCTTATTGTCTTATTAAGGTGTCTTTCGTCCCTCTTTTTCTGTATCAGTAAGTAATCTATATTCTTTTATCTTCTAGCTCTTTTCATCTCTTGATGTCATTTTTATTTCTAAGCAGTAACCCAAATATCTTTAAGTTTAAAAACATACAAAAGTTTGTGTCGTATTCAGGGGTATCGTTTAACATATCCTTGGCGACGCATCTTTAAAAAGTCTTCTGTATGTTCGTCAAATCCATAAAATTTTATGCTCTTCTAGATATTCCAAATTCATAAAATTCTGTTATTTGTTTTTCAATTTAGTAAGTAGGGGAGAAGTGTGTACCTTGGGACATCAAATTAAAAACTGCTTTAGTTCTACCACTAATTTATTAAATAATTTTGTTTTTCCCTTAGATGTTACATTAACGTATTCCCTGAGATTATGTTCATAAACCTAAACTTGGATGTAAATATAAAAGTATAAAAACCGTCAAATACTAAAAAAGTAAATGTGTCCAAAGGTACACTGGTACACTGTACCTTGGGACACGTGCTAGTGTTCCTTGGGACGTTATGTTATTCTACATTATAACAAGAAAAATCAACAGTAAAATACATCTGGCGGCTTCGTCTCTCAGTTCCTCCTATTATTTGGGGAGCTGGTAAGGTCATAACCACATCTGACGTAGAAATTTCAAAAGTAGTTTCATCGTCCAAAATAAACTTATCTCCTACTATTTTTTTTAAATATCGGACATTTAGTGTGTCTGACAATATTTCAGTTACTTTTGCAATGAAAAATTTACGAGACTTTTTCCCTTCCAATTTAACCAGAACAAACCCATCCGTTTTTATTTCTTGTGATATTTCATCTTCACTCTCTTCTTTTGCCCACTCAACATCTTCTAAACTGCTATCGGAATGTACTGACTGCACATCTCCTTCCGAACTCTCACTGCTGCTAGAAACAACAATTTTTTATGTGAAATTAAAAATAAATATCTAATACTAAAGCAGCAGAGTTTGATTTTTTGGAATATGTATTGTAAAACATTAACGGCCAGATTCACTATTGCTAAGACCCGTCTAAATTAACCAGTGTAAGGATAAGGCAACCAAGTTTTGTACTATGAATTTATTACTGAGTTTTTCGCAAATTTATAAACAAAAGGCAATTTAGGTACATATTATACCGGCAAAAGAATCTAATGAATGCAAGGGAAAGAGTAAACAACGTTGCAAATTTGTTTGTAAACCAGATGTGGTAAGAAAAGTTTAAATCTTATCACCGAACAATTAAACCGATTTTCAAAACTGGTTCACAAACAATTGGAAACGTTGTTTAAGCCAACAATTTTTTTGACAGTAGGTTTTTTAATTTTAATTTTTCGACGCTTAGCTGCTGCTTCTTCTTCTACTTCATTTTTTTCAGGCGTATCAGTAAGAATTCTACATCGGCCTAATTTTCGTCCACCACGTCTTCCGCCTTTTCTTGGCCCTGCCTTGGGGAATGGTCTTATTCTGTCGGGAGTTATATGCCTTATTTCTGATGTACTTGGATCTGATTGGTTATCTGTAACAATACAAAATTGATTATAATAACATGAAAAATTAATTTGCAAAGAAAAAGTTACCTCTTTTGATTCCGTCGTCATGTACTGCTAAGTTCTCTGAAGTAGTAGAAATATTGTTGACCGCTACTAGTGGTATATCTGTTACATCTGTAACAACACAAAATTGATTAGAATGACATGAAGAATTAGTTTGTAAAAAAAGTTACCTCTTTTTGATTCTCCTTCGTCATGTACTGCTACGTTCTCTGAAGTAGTAGAAATATTGTTGACCGCTACTAGTGGTATATCTGTTACATCTGTAACAACACAAAATTGATTAGAATGACATGAAGAATTAGTTTGTAAAGAAAAGTTACCTCTTTTTGATTCTCCTTCGTCATGTACTGCTACGTTCTCTGAAGTAGTAGAAGAAATATTGTTGGATGGTACTAGTGGCCTATCTGTTACATACGAACTTAAAAATTCGTGTTCCCCAAACACATTACGGTTAAGTGGGAAGATTCCAGCTACCCTGAATCCGGATAGAATATTTTCGGATGTAAATGCTTTAGGATAAGCTTTGCCTACACATTCAGCCACATCATAGATTACCATTGGTTTACCACAATTAGAAAGGAGCCACTCATTACAAGCCGTATTATAATATTTTTTTAATGGCCCAAATACAGTTCTGTCCAGGGGCTGTAGCTTATGGCTTGTGTGCGGGGGTAAAGTCAACATGATAATGCCATTCTCTTTTGAAAAATTTAATGTCTCAACTGAAATATGGCTGTCATGGTTATCTAGGATTAAAAGGGTTTTATTTTCTTGACTGGAGCGGGTATATTTCACAAAATGGTGTAAATATTCCAGAAATATTGTTGAATTAGACCAACCAGTAGGATTAGCCTTGCCTACACTACCTGGTGGACCTCCTTTCAACATATGGTCTTTAAAGTGCACCCTAGGAAATATAAATAAAGGAGGAATGGAATTTCCTACTGCATTTATGCCACCAATTAATGTTATGTTTTGGCCTCTCTCGCCTGATGTCATACTACCAACCTGTTTATTCCCTTTTGGTGCTAGAATTCGGATTGGCACATGGACTGTTGACATTCCAGTTTCGTCCACATTGTAGATATTTTCTGGACCAAAATTATATCGTGTCATCACATCGTCTAATTTATCAAAAAATGTGTTCACATTAACTTTATTGAAAGCTGTTGATCTTGCCAAGCTAGTAGCCTGCGGCTTTCGTAAACTTATATCATTGTTTCTTTTAAGGAAAAATTTTAACCAGTCCACGCCAGCTTTTTGATTAAGGTTCCAAGAATCAGGACATTTTATACCGTTTGCTGTTGCATAGTTAAGGGCCAGCTTTCTTACTTCGTCTGTAGATAAACCATAATGCATGTTGGCGCATTGTTTTAAATATAAATTTAATTCGTTTTCCTGAGTACTGCTGAAAACTTGTTTAACCGCATTACTTGGTGCATAAATAAACTCTGTATGACCATCATCTCGAAATTTTTTTAAGTGTCGACTTAGAGTTGATTTGGTGACATTATATTCTTTAGAGGCTTGTCTTATGCTAAATCCATGATTTATAACTTTATCAGCAGCAGCCATGACAGCCGCACGCGATGGATTTGGTCTTTTGTTTTTATTTTTACTTCGTGGCATCTCTAAAAATAAACAAAAATATGTACTGTGTACCTTGGGATGTGTCCCGAGGTACACGTGTGGTAATGTCCCAAGGTACACAGAATGGTCATTATAGAAACATAACGCAATTACTAAAACAAAAACATCATTATGTTTTTTAAATTGACAAAAAGACTTGTAAAATTATTCCACAAACACCCCCAGCAACTTAAATTTAAATAAAATTACTTACTTTATTTCTCAAATTAGACGATGTTACCGGATTAAAATTTACTTCACACAGGTTTAAATCGCACTTGACTCATATATCCGCCATATGCAAATAAAAACGTTTCAAAGTTCATGTGGCGATATCTTTTATCAAATGGGAGAAGCTTGGTGCCAATTCGACAGAATACCGTAATATCCTTAGTTTCTATGGAAGTGTCTCAAGGTACGCACTGTCCCGAGGTACACACTTCTCCCCTACTGTCACTATACCTGATGCACCACAAAAATAAGAGAACTTCGAATATACACATGAAAATTCGTCATACAATTGTTTTTTAAATGGTTCCAACTTATAATTTAATACTAGTCGCCATTAGCTCTTATCATACCTTGAAAGGTCTTGGATGAAAAATCTGTAAATAGTTTTTTTCGAACATAATACTTTTTCCTTTATTTTCCTAAAATACCTACAAACCTGTAGGTTACTCGCCAAAAGAAGGAAACTCTTCAGTTCATGTTTAAGTACAAAGTACAAGTTACGTATTTACATCTTTATAACGTAGACGGACTTATCTAGTCCTATTTACGGTAGTATTTAAGTACATTTTTAAATTGTATCTTTAAATTTATTCCCGAATAGCTTTTTTAGCTTCAGAAGCGGCACAATATCCTAAAACTACGAAACGGAAAGTTAATATATTCGCTTTATGAATGGTAATGAAGTTTTTCATTTGGTAATTTTTATTTATATATTTTAAATGTCCAGATCAATTAAAAATTTGAAATTCCCTCCACCATGTACGATTTTTAATATCATCATTATATAAAGAATATTAAAATAATAACCCTTAATCATTAATATTCCATTTTCCCAACTTGTAGCATTCTTATTTTTAGAAAATTGAATTAGAGAATAAGACGATTATTGCATTTCCTTACGTAATATGTAAAGCACATGGTAATAAGCATTGAATATCCGACTAATAAAAGGACCTGGATTTCTTTTCCTTATTCGAGAGCAGAAGGGCGGAGTGTAATAAAAAATTTTCAAGAGGAATATTAGACTTTACGAATATACTGTCAATATAAATTCTCATCTTTACCTGTTAAATCACTTACGTAGACTTAAGGAAAAAGTAAGGCTGCTATGTATTTAATTAACACAGTAGCACATGCATTTTTATGGACAATATGAACAAATCTGCTAAAAGTTACATTATAAAGAAAATACTTGGCGACAACGACTCAAATCGAGAATCTTCTCACCAAGACATCTGACAGATTCACCATGAAGTTATATACAAATATTATGGCATCTGCTACATAAGTACTTAATACTACAAAGACAAGCATTTACGGCGTCCAAGTTCCAAGATTCCCAATTTTCAGTTATTTTGAAAACAAGCAAATCGCTGAAATATTAGAATAACTCTGTTTAGAATAACTGGTTTTTATGACAAATGTCAAAACCTAATTGATCAGATAGAAGATCTTAATTTAAACCAGTACTAAATCCTTTTTAGTGAATCTGAGCGTTATTAAAGTTTTAGTAAAATGTTAAAAAAGCATTTTATATGTAGAATATATAGAAAAAGATCGCGTCTTGATTCTTTTTGTATTTCTTACTTTGCTTTTGAATATAGTTTAAAAAATCTTTCGAAATATGTCACGTTTCTATATTAGAGAAAATTAATGTAAAGCGTACTAAAACAAAAACCAAAAATTTTTTATAAAACATTAAAACACTGAATGTGACTGACTACTACAAAATTTGCTTAGAGACCTCAAAAACATAAACGCTATCCTTAGACCATGATTACTGATGGTGGGTAAACACTTAACAGAACTAACATTAGATTAAAATTATTATTAAGAAACCAACAAACATAAATAGTGTAATAATTCTCAGAGTTTGGTAATAACACATTGTTTTACGTGACGAAAATAACATTTTCTGCAAGTGAGAGGACAGTTTACCAACCGAGGCGAAGCCGAGATTGGTATGTCCTTGAACGAGTGTCCTCTACAAGTGAAACACTATACTTTTTCTACGACCACGTTAATGTCACATACCAAGATGCACAAAATTTTAATGTGAACAAAAATTTTATTATTTCTAAGTAACAACAACAACTTGCCAAGAATACAACTTAGTCATTCAGAATTAATATCTAGGTCGAGATCGAGGTTCATCTGATATTACAATACATTTTTTATTGGTGATTTATATATTGGTTAATTGTTATATTAGAGCTATTATTTAAAATTATCATGGTATCACAGTCAAGGTTCTTATGTATGGAAGTAGGCGACGATATAGTGTTGAAATATTAATAATTACTGTATGGCTTTCCTCACTCCTCAACAAACTACCTTCTTACGGTCTTACTCCCAGACTATGTACCTGGATCGGGACCTTTCTCTCTAATCGGCGCATATCTGTCGTGGTGGACGGTCAGTCGTCTAACTTTCATCCTATCAATGCTGGCGTACCCTAAGGTTCAGTCCTGGCACCAACCTTACTTCTTCTTCACATTAATGACCTGCTCGCTTCAGCTACCAATTCCATCCACAGTTATGCTGACAATAATACTTTTCGCTCCAACATTCGTTTTTCCAGACAAGTCTCGAATCAAGAGCTGCATAATAGACGCAGATCTATGCTCCTATCCCTTTCCCAAGATGTTCAATAAATCTTAGACTGGGGTGCCAAGAACCTTGTTTAGTTCAACACCTCCAAAACCCAGTCTTGCTCCCTATCACGCAAAAAAGTCAGCAACACTTACCCCATCCACATGAAAGGCCAAGCCTTACAGAACAATGATACTTTTGATCTTGTTGGCATCGCATTCTAAGATTGCATTGCATTTTTCTGAAAATTTAAATGCTGTGTTTTTTCTTTTGATATCATCCTGGTTTTGACGAATGTGGTTTCTTTAAAAGAATGTTATTTGTGTTTTTTCCTAAAGACTATTTCTACTACTAGAAATTATTTTTGCTTAAAAGATGTTTTATAGAATCTGACTACTGTAAAATCTCCATTTGAACTAGAATTTTGCTTATGGAAAGTAAATTATCTCTTAATATTTCGAAAACAGAATACACAGATTTTTCGGAATACATAGATCAGAATCACAATATAATTTTACATGATTATAACTGCAAGGATAACTGTTTTTGCTTTCCAGTAACTCTGTAGATTCTTATAAATATCTAGGATGAATACTAGATTCGAAATTTAGTTGGAAAATACATATGAAGGGCACAGGGGAAGAACGGCCATGGTCCATTCAGACAGATTGAGAGAGAAGCGAAACTTTATGTCTACTTACTTCTGAGAAAGCTGGATGTAAGGAGAAAAAATGATACGAACATTTTTGGTAAAAACATATGTTTAATATAAAAAGTGTCAGATGAAAAGTAGTTGTAATTCAAATGCAGTAATATAAATTTAAAAAATTATAATTTAATCCTGGACTCATGCTACTTTTTCCCGGAATCAGGCATCTGTTGGTGGATCGTCGATATATTCATCGGCACTATCTTCAGGTTGATCGACAACTGTTAAACTTTTATAAAATTGTTTGGCTTCTGGTCTTTCAAGGGAGGCGGTTAGGTCCTGCAAATCTTTCCATTTGGCCTTTTTGATGTGGACTCGAGCCTGGTAAAGTTTTTACAGCGTTATCTCTTTTCATTCGTTGTCATTCTTCATTTTTCTGAAATTTCTTTTAAGGTTCTTCTTCTCAAATTGAGAGCTAGCATATATGCCCATAAATGAGGATTTGTGAAAAACCAAGCGGCTATTTTCAAGGTCAAACTTAAGCATCCTGATCGGCCGAGTTGGGAAGGAACACTTGGCTGTATAAAGCGGTGACAAGAACTTAATCCAGTTTGGTAATTCACAATTTTTGCCACAGTCAATGACTATAAATGGTGTAGGTTTCAAACGGCAGTTTCTCAATACGTTACTCAAATCATCTGGTATCTCACTGTAGACTTTTTGATTCACGAAGCTCATGTCTCGGTGTCATTCGAGGTATGAATGCCCCCTCCAGGTTCGTTATCCCTTGATACCGTACAGTCACTATCCATTGTTTGCAATACTTGGAAATGCAAAAACACGTTATGGATTGCAATAGGGAACTTGCACATTTTTTTTTATTGCATAAAAATGTTCAGTCACATCAAAAAATAACATATGCAAAATATTACGACTTAAATATCACTCCTTAATTTTTTATTAATTATTAAAGTTCGCGCGCCAATCGTAACATTCAAAACGAGCTCCATGGCGCGGGAATGCGTGTGACGTCACACCGTGCGTCGGGCAAGCAACGTTAAGCGGCAGTGCATTGACATCGA
Source organism: Philopedon plagiatum (assembly GCA_963971165.1). NCBI lineage: Eukaryota > Metazoa > Arthropoda > Insecta > Coleoptera > Curculionidae > Philopedon > Philopedon plagiatum. The sequence goes on from OZ020190.1 coordinate 99,570,126, forward strand.
GGTGGAAAATTGAATTGGCAGGGTCTGTTTACGTTTGTGTGTTTATTTTGCGTTTCAAAAAGCCCAAATAATGGAAAATACTAAGAAAAATACATACTACAAATACTGTATAGTGCCAATGTGTCCTAATACGGCTTTTAAAACTTCAAATAAACTGTGTATTCGTGTACCTGAAGATAAAAATCGCCGCGTAAAACGGTTTAAAGCATGTAGAAGAAACGTAAAAGACATTTCTGAAAAAAAACTGCACTTCACGTATGCGAAGATCATTTTAATGTAATAATACTTTAAATTGTTTTATTCATATCCTTAAAATATTTTTAAGGTAAATTTTTGGCCGATTTATATAGATGTGGAAAAATATTATGGCGCCAGAAACAGTCGGCTGCGTCTATTAACATTTCTGTGTATTTCTGGTCATATTCCACCCATATATGAGAAAACCAGTTTTTTCAAAATTTGGATCTGCAACACAGAATAAACTTTTCTTTTTGTTACATATAAACATCTGCAGCTGAACTTGTGCTTTGTACTTTGCCGTAATATCATTATTTTTTTTAAAATAATTAGATACCGCTTTTTCAGACTGAGGACACTTTATTTCAACTACATATTCCTCAGATATGCCATCTGGAGAAGCTCCAAATATTGGATGTCGAATCCAGTTGTAGTCCTATATGACTTAATTTAATTGCATATCTAAGCCTGTTTCAGTCTCCTCATCAATGTTGCAAGTTACAGCATATTGTTTTTTCCTTACATTGTGTTCGGGTGTTATTTTAGCTTTCACTGTGCAAATATTCTTATCTCTTCGACCTTGGACCCATCCTACAGTAGAATCTCCATAAAAATACCTTCCAGATCTACAATTAGTTACCTAATTATACTTATTAATACTTAGAAAAGGCATTTATATATTTTTTGCTACTACTATAGTCAATGCAAACATATTTTTGTGCCTAATGAAACGCTAAACATTCTAAACAGCAATTAAGAGTATATAAATTTAACAAAAAACACAAGTTGCAGGATATAGTTTTAAGTCAAAGAAAACATACTTTTAAATATTTTACAGTTTTTCACTATTTTTATACTTTAATCTAAAATACACATTTTTAAGGCGTTTATCACTACACTAGTAGATTTAAAACAATATTTTATGTTCTTTAAGTATCTGAATAATTCACAGATCTATTTAAATTTTAACGCAAATGATAAAATAAACTGGTATATAGTGTGCCTACTTACTTGCAAGCTTTAACACCGCGAACTTCACCAAGCGAAAAACTCTCGGAGTTTTATTTTATAAAAGTTGCCACCATAAACATATACACAGTGGGTAAATTGTCTGATTTTCCGTTTAAAAAACCTTCATCAGTCATCTTGGAACAATATTTATTTACTCTGAAACTTAAAACCCTCAAGCACACTAAATTTGTTACCAAACGATTGTAGCCTTGGCGTACTGCCGCTCTCGGGTCATGTCTTGACGAACGGTTTGACGCGAACGGTTTGACGTCACAACCAATGGAGTCGCGTAACTAGAATTGTTCAAATTATGCAAGCTTTAATAGTTTATATTTAATCCAGGGGATTAAAAAATTATTTTTTTTTGTGAACTATGGGTCTTTTCATGATATTAGCTTACGTTTAAGAGTGTTATTTTTCAAATTTAATTTTCATGCAAGTTCCCTATTAACTTATGCTTGGAATTAATCAACATTAAAAACTGATACCACGATCAGCGATTACATATGAAAACACGTGCACGAAATGAACTAAACCAGTGTTTACAATACACTGCAGAGAGACTTGATTGAACGTGTCAGCAAGCGCAAGGACTGATGCCGTTCTTCCATACACGCGTGCGGACTGATGTCATTTTTCCCCGGTGACGGGGAAAAATGACATGGAGCAGGTTTTTTTTTGATTGAAACTGTTTACCATTTGATCAATTTAACTACCTGATTGTACTTGCAAAATGCCACAAGAAGGCAACGCCAGCTCATTTTCGATAATAAGTGGACTAATGCCGTTTTTCCCCTGGTCCCTTCATATAGGACAAGTTTTAATAACCATTAGCAACCCTTTCAAATTTTTATGTATGTAATGTAATGAGAATAGTTTTAAAAAATCTGTTTACTCGTCCTTTTGGCAATCTTATCTGCACTATGACTTATCTATTTGGGGTTCTGGAAACATAGAAGAATTACAGAACATCATAATTACAAAATACCATCTAGAAAACATTCCTTTAATACAAGACTTATATAACGAAGAATTAAAAATAAGGTTTGTTAGTATGACACTGAAAGTGACTCCATTGAGATGGTGATGAAGATGGAAACCTCCACGTAGGCGTACCTAGGAAATATTATGTTGTAATATTAAATTAGTAAAAAATAGGATTTGGTTAACAATCTGATTAGTGGGTTGTCTTAGGTAGTGCGCAATGCCTTAAAATATACTGAGTATCTATATCCCACAGTATTTAGACATATTTCGCACAAATTACTCTTTTCACAGAGTAGTTATTTACTTGCAGTTATATGGAGAATGAGGAAAAAAATAGGAATTGTGATTTTTGGAGATTAAATTGACAAAAGCGGATGGATTAAAAAATGCAGGAAATAAAGTATAATTTGTAATTTAATTTTGAGTTATGCAGGAGTCAGCAATGGCAAGATATTTTAAATAGAAAAATTATCTGAAGTTAGGTGATTAAAACGGAGTTAAGATAATAAAACAATTTTATTGGTGTCTCCAAATCAACATCTTAGTATTTTTTACAGTCCTAAAATTTCTATTTATAAATTTAAGAGCGTAAAATAACCTTACCCTACCACACAACCTAATCAAATACTGGCGCGAATATCTTTACAAATATTTACAAAATAGGTAATAAAATCATTTTCCAGGTCCAGGAAAACAAAATCGTTAACAACCTTTTGTACAAATTTGGCCCGCCGAAGTATATAGACAGACATTTATATTTAAATTCATCGGATTACCTCCTACCTCTAGCTGAAATCTGCAATATCCTTGGATGGAGAAAATTTATAAGTAAACTGTTGATCTGCGCTACTGAATTATTCCTTAAAGGGCTATCGAGCAATTCTAAGTAATGTAAAATAAAAAGGTGACTATGACAATGCTGACTGTTGATATTTTGCTTAATAAGCGCGAGGTTTTCATAAGAAATATTGTTTATATTCAGTAAAAGTAAAAACAGGAGATCCTTTGTTTCAAAATCATAACACTCATACCACTAAGGTTAAAAGCTTTTTTCCAGTAATTATTTTACAAGATCTAAAATCTACTTTTTATGAATAACTGATTCTAGTAAATTTTTTTAAGTAGATAACCAAAAATGTTTTCACAAATTTAGAAAGCTATGATAAAAAATAGATCATATCGTTTTTGTTTGTCTGTCTAATGCACCTTTAGTCAACATTGATAGAGGGAAATCTGATTTCTTCGGTGATTTTATCAGGAAAGAAAAAAATATTGCAATGGAGTTGACCATTAGGTTGAATTTTTGTTCAATTTTTTTCTGCCATTTTAATTTTAAATTGGATCCACAGATTTTTAGCAACCTAAGCCTTTAAGGTATTGCGACCATTAAAAAGAGTCCAAGTATACCACCTAAAAATGTAGGTAAATTTTAAAAAAGCAAATTACCGAAAAATAATTTGGTCTTTATTCTGTTTTCCAGCTTACCATAAAAAGTTTAAAATTTCTGTGTTTTTTCTTAGTAAAAATATGAACAGGATTTTTTAAAAAGTAAAACAAAATTATGTGTATTTTCACAGGAATTATATGCTATACGACGTTTTCATTTAACAAGATTAAACCAGAAACGTACTAAATCTTAAGGTATTTATTTAGTATATGTACATGTTCCTGAACCCTAATAAATCTCCGTCCGAAGATCATTTGGAAAAACAGGTTAAAACCTTATTTTTGCTTAAAAGTTCCCTCAGTTTTTCCAATCGTTTATGCGTCTTACGTAAATAAGAGATCGAATAGTAATACTTTTTGTATTATTCTTCTTTTACGACAGGACATAAAATATATTGTTTTATTTCTTATTTCGACAATATTTATCAGACCCAGGTGCAGAAGATGTAAAATATTGAACGCGATATCATTTTGGTTTCAATTTTCTGACGTTAGGGAGTACAAACTATTTTGCCTATTCATTTGTCATAACAAAAAAGCTTGCTTAAAGTTTGTGGGAAAATTATTAAAACATTTACTGAAATCAGTATTTTAATGAAGTAGGATACAACTCATGTAAATCGTGACCCAAAAAGCTCTGGCGCAACAAACAGTTATTATTTTGTTTTGTCAACATAAAGTTAGGCTTTATTAAATTGACACTTGGTTTGGAAATAAAAATGCCACGACGATATTGATTAGTAATAGATGGTTTAATACATAAAAAAGAAAGCATAAGCATTCACGGCCTAATTCACAAAATCTAATTCAGTTGTTATTGCTAGGATAACTATATGTTCTACTTTTCGAATTCAATCTTGTTTCAAAATTTGTTGTTAAGATCCCATTAAATTTTAACTTTAGTTTTATTTTTATACAACTATAGCTGTTACAGGGTCGTCAACAGGCCCCCTTCCTGATCACAGGCGAGGTCTCAGTCTAAGAGCCAAGTCTAAGACCTACCAATGCAACCCACAGCAGCCCCTCCTGGATGATCCATATCAGTAGGTTCCAGCATCTTCATCAGATCCCTTTCCGGGTCAAAGGTGATTACCTCTAAGTCGGTTCTTCTCCGATCCCGCATTGTTTCTGGTTACCCAGTAGAGTAGACATGTGACGATATAAACATATACACTATTCTAAATAATCGGTTATTGAGAAATAACCATAGCCAGGAGGACATTCTGAGTACAACTGTACCCTGGGGAGCATTTCAAAGTTGGAAAATTATATTTTTTTTGTAAACCGTTTTTTTTATGGAACAGAATGATGGCTCATTAGGTTAATATAAAAGAACATTTGTTACGATTATTTCGATACCAAACATACATATTCCCGTTAAAACGATTTGCTTCTATTTATATTCAAATACGAAAATAAAACAACAGAACACGAATTGCTTCTTAATATAGAAGTATAGTTACTTCTTCTTCTTTAGATGCCGTGTCCTCCAAGAACATTGGCGATCAGTAGCATGGTTCTTATCTTATCTACAGCCTTTCGAAACAGCGATGTTGTGCTTAACTCTTAAATACTGTAGTGGAGTCTCCCAGACTCACCAAAAATTTCCATCTTAAGTATTATAAATACCGCTTGGTCGATCCTCACCACGCGCCCTGTACCTTAAGCCAACATCTCTTTACGCATCTTTCCCAGTCGACAGTGCAGAGGAAGTACTTTTGTGGAAGATATTGTTGGTTAAATTCCAAGCGGAGACTGGTAGACTCATATATAGTGTAAGTGTCACAATTTTAAAATTGTTTGAAATATTACTTTTTGTTTTTTTGTAATAATAATTTAGAATTCGAAATGTCTCCGTTGCCCACTACATCAAAAAGAGTTAGACCAGGAGATAAAGCTTATGAAATCATTCTTGAAAAATGGTTTGATGAAGTAGATAACGCCAGCGACATCGACGAAGGTGACGAGGACCATGCGATTCTCTCGGACCACGACACGGAGAGCGAGAAATCAGTGTCAGAGACGGGAATAGTGCAGAAGATGAAGATATCAATTTGGAACTGCAAGAAAAAATAATCATACCAAGAGTAAAAAGAATTTTGAATCAGTGACCAGCAAAACAAAAATTTTTACTTTGGCAGTGTGCGTCGAAAATTTGTAGCATTTGTTCCAAGAAAATGTCTACATGATCTAATTGCACGTTTTGTTTTTTGAAAGCAAAACCGCCCTTTTTGCATTATATGTACGAGCTGGAAACTTTCTTTTAGTATTCAAAATACTATTGACTAGATTTTCCTTAAGTGTTACAATTAAAATAAGTAAAATTAGGCATGTGTAAAAAAAATTAATTTATTTTCGAAAACCCTGTATTGAGTTTTCTTGTAACAAATTCGAAATGTTATTAGTTGTAATAAGAAATACAGAGAGTAGAAATAATTAAAAGAGTGTGTTTTTTTCACATTTTAATTATTTATTTTTCTTGGCATTTTAAACTAGGGGTCTCTGAGACTCCCCGTAGTCGCAGTGTTAGAAAAACGTTTTATAGTACTTAAGGGTTAACCCGTACCATTGACGGAGATTTTTTAGCCATGATGTTTTTCGACGACCTGCGCTTCTCTTTCCCTCGATTTACCTTGAACGATAATGTGCAGCAGTTTATATTTATCATTCCTCATAACGTGGGCAAAATATTCAAGTTTTCTCTTTTTCACAGTATTGATGACTTCATGTTGCTTATTTAAGCGTCTCAGGACTTCCGCATTTGTCACCCTATCAGTCCATGATATTTTAAGGATTCTGCGATAAGCCCACATTTCGAACGCCTCCAGTTTCCTACACATTGCTTCCGTAAGGGTCCATGCCTCAACGCCATACAAAAGAATATCAAAGACATAGCAGTGTAGCAAACGGAGCCTCAAAGGAATGGACAAAGCTCAACATGTTAAAATTTTGCTTATTTTCAGAAAGGCGGGCCTTGATTGCTCAATTCTGGAGTTGATCTCTTGAGTTAGATCCCAACTCTCATTGGCCCAACAGCCAAGATATTTATACTGTGCAACCCTCTCCACCACATCATTTCCAACTCGTAGTTCGTTTTGTACGTCAATTCCGTGCTTACTGACCACTAACCACTTTGTTTTCTGGACGTTAAGTTTTAATCCCATTTGCTGACTGTGATATACAACTGCAGATAAAAGTGTTTGTAGGTCTTCGAAACCTGTGGCCAGGGTCATCTGCGTACCTTAAGTTGTTTATAACGACTCCATTAATGATGATGCCTTCTGATCTTTCATCAAGGGCTTCTTGAAATATATGTTCAGAGTACAGATTAAAGAGTAAGGGTGGGAGAATGCAACCTTGATGAACACCTTTCATTATAGATACTTCTTCCGTCAAATGGCAGTCAACTCTCACTGAAGCATACTGGTTCCAGTATAAATTGGCGATTATGCGCATGTCGCGTCCGTCCAGTCCTATGTTACTGACATTTAGTAACTTGTCGTGCTTGACCGTATCAAATGCTTTTTCGTAATCAACAAAGCAGATGAACACATCTACGTTGACGTCACGACATCGCTGAGCAAGCACCTGAACACTGAAAAGAGCCTCACGTGTTCCAAAACCATTTCTGAACCCGAACTGTGCATCACCCATGTTCTTCTCGCGCTTACGATAAATTCTAGAATGTATTATTTTTAGAAATAATTTAAGAATGTGACTCATTAAACTAATACTTCTGTAGTCCTTACAGCATTTCGCACCAGGTTTTTTAGGCAACGTGACAGCGTTAAACAGGTCCAATAAATAGGTAATGTCTTCCTTGAATGTTTTCATAACTTCCAGATATATACGATCCCGTCCTGGAGCTTTTCCGTTCTTAGAATTTGAAAGAGCATTTTCAAGTTCTGCTCTGGTTATGTCAGGGCCATCTGATGAAGTGATATTATGTTCAGCTCTTCGGATATCATTGAAAAGATCCCTTATGTACCTGGTCCACTCTCTCAGTTTTTCTTCAGTTGATGTCAACGGCTGGTTATTCTCATCTACGCGAAGGTCGTTGTTTTTTCTTTTGTAGATGCCTGCTACCCGCTTAATACTCTAATGCATATTAAAAGAGTCATGCTTCCTTTCTAGCTCTTCTATTTGCTCGCACTGCTCGCCGAGATATTTTTCCTTTGCTTCTCTGATCTTGCGCCGGATTTCTTTATGCGTTTCGCGGTACTTTTCTGGCTGATTATTTTTGTATGTTCTTCTAAGATCTATGAGTTTAAGAATGTCATCGTTCATCCACTCTTTGTGTTTGGCTCTGCTACTTTTAAGACTTTCTTCGCTAACTTCTCTTATGGTTGTTTTTATTCTGCTCCATGCCAAGTCGATGTTACCCTTATTGGGTTGCCCGGGGAATTGTTCGAGATGAGCATTAATCTGCTGCCGAACATGTTCTTTAACTTCGGGAATTTGTAGTTTTCGTGTATCCAATACTGGTTGCCTTTGTCTTTTAATAATTGTTTTTAACTTAATTTTAATTTTGGCTGCTAGAAGGCAGTGATCGCTAAAAACATCAGCACCGGGATACGTTTTAGCATTTTTAATGACGTTTCTATATCTCCGATTAATAGCAATGTAATCGATCTGGTTTTTTACATGTCTGTTAGCATTTGACCTCCAGGTGTAAAGACGTCTCGGGTGTTGCTCAAAGTGGGTGTTGGTCAGCACTAGATCATTTTCCTGACAGAACCGAATCAGCCAACTTCCTCTGTCGTTCAAAGTGCCCAGTCCATATTTCCCCACGACATCCCCACGTTGACATTTTCCTACTTTGGCGTTAAAGTCGCCCATTATTAAGTTTATGTCAGAAGGTCGGGTCGGCGACATTGCCTTCTCGATTTCACTATAGAATATTTCAACTTCCTCGTCAGAGGCGTCGCAAGTAGTTGCATATACTTGGATAAAATTACATTGCTGCTACTGGAGTTGTATTAACCTGCAATACGCATACACGATCCGATATGGGTACAAAATTCTTGACGGCCCCTCTGACAATTTTATTAACTATAAATCCCACTCCGTTCGAGTGTGGAGGTTCGTCGTTGCCGGAATAGTAGAAACTCATGCCATTTGTTTCACATGCTCCAGTATTAGGCCACCTCATCTCACTAATACCAAGTAAATCCATGTCCAATCTTGCCATTTCTCTAACTGTGTTTTGTGCCTTTCCACTTTGAAACTTACTGCGTACATTCCAAGTTCCAATCTTTCTCATGGTTAACCCGGGGATTCTTCGCACCCCTTGCCCATTTAAGAGCTGCCGGGGACTGGGAGCCGTTTCTTGTATTTCTTCAACCATGCTAAAAATTTTCCTGGGGATTTAAACGAAGTGGGTTCCCGTTTCCTTCTTCGTCTCAGTACCACAACCTTTTAACTATTTCAGAACGGCTTGTGGTATTTCAATATTAAGCCGGTCCGGATCATTTCCTTTGCGCTTTAGTTTGGTATTGGTGGTCGCTGCTGCCCTCCACCAGGAATGTTTATCGACCTTCCGGTCTAGATCCGTACTGTTCTGCGTCAACGGGGTCACCTCTCGTAGGATGTAGCTCTTCACCATACAGTACGGTCTTGGCTGAAGAGGGGCTAAGTGTTCCTTTATAGGAGCTATTATCGCGTCATTCAGCCCTAGAAATTTGTAAGGACCCGTGTCCAGTTAAGCCAGAACAAAGGTACTACCTCTCCAAATTCCTTTAACCCACCCTAGCTACGCGTGACAATATTATGGTGTAGAGAAAATCGTACGTACGATTTTAATTTTTGTTTGTAACCATGACATTTGTGACCTTTGAAGATGTATTTCGTATTTCTATCTATTTAACTGGCACATGAGTGTCTGGTATCAAAGTAAACATAAAAAAGGTCTTTCATAATAATCTTACGAGCCACGGAGTTCCCATTTGAAGAAAAAGAAAAACAATAAATGAATAATACAATTTCATAACTTTTAACTGCTCCCAAAAATCTTGTATGTGTAAAAAAAGGAAAGTTGCGTTTTCCCATATGTTTTTAACTAAAAATTAAACATGTTGGTAATTCGCAGCACTCTAGATTTAAAAATAAAATTTAAAAAATCAAAGAGTGATTAGTGTGGTATAGTTGTATTCAGAATGTCTTCCTACACCCAATAATGGAAATATACAGGTGTTCCAATTTAACAAACAAAAGAGGGTCCCTTCCGATCAAACCGCAAGTAACCAAAAGTGGTTCGTTATGTCTAAAAATGCAAATGTATGTCCTATATATATATATATATATATATATATATACATATATATACCCTCCATAGTGGCAACGTTGTAGGAAGGTAATACGTAAAATTGAGAATAAGTTCTCTAAACCACCTGAAAAGGTGGTTTAGAGAACTTATTCTCAATTTTACGTATTTCTATATGTACCCCTGACAAGTAGACTTCATTTCATTGTTGTAGGAAGGTGTTTGTCGCATTTGGGCAGCGTAGAAAATGTGATTTTCATGAGGTTCTAGAGTGAAAAATAAACAAAATAAAGTGCAAACACATTAAACAAGTGCTCATATAAGAAGAGAGACTGAAAATAAAAGTGTTTTCAAGGAAACCAGTGAAGATTTTGTTTTGGAACACGTGTAAATCTCAAGCGGCGTTGCCACGACTAATTTGCAATGGTTGACGTAAAGTGCATAAAATGCAGAACAACAACAGAAAATACCTATGCAATACAGTGCCAAAAATGCAAGAAATGGACACATATAAAATGCGTTAATATGACCAAAGCAGGGCTACTAGAGTACGAGAAGGAACTCAAAAAACAAAATGGGAAAAGATGGATTTGCCAACCCTGTGATAATGAAGAAAATAAAAGACCGTCCATAGGACATGTAACCACTCCCAAAAAAGCCGAATACACAATAAATGACGTGATGGAAAAATTACGAGAAATGACATCAGAAATTGGAAAACTGGATTCAAACTATAACAATCTGCTTCAAAAATTTAATGAACAAATTGGTATCAATGAAAGTTTAAAATCACAGATAGAACAGCTGGAAATAAAAATCAATAGGCTTGAAGGGCAGGATGTTCAGGTTAGGACACCGCAAAAAACTACGACAGAAACCATCCAAGAAATAAATGAAAGAGAGATCAGGAAAAAGAACCTAATAGTATTTGGGGTTCCAGAAATTGATTCAGACGAAGCTGAGGATAGAAAGCAACACGATATAAAGTATAGCAGAGATATGATGGAGGGGGTCTGTCCAGAAGTCTTAAAGGACAGCTTAAAGGTCTTCAGAATTGGTGGAAGAGCTCAAGGGAAAATCAGGCCAACGAAGATAGTAATGGAGTCAGAAAAGGATGTTATAAATGTTTTTAAAAAAGCCAAAGATATTAAAAAAACGCAAAGGTTTGCAAAATTGGTCTTTAGTAATGATAAAATGAAACAACAATTGACTCAATACAAGATAAAGAGAGAGGAACTACGAAGACGAACCGAGGAAGGGGAAAAAAATTTAAAAATAAAGTTTTTTAAGGGTGAACCCAGAATAATCGAACTAAAAAACTAACATCTTCTGACAATACTGCAGCCTTGCAGAGAAAAATAGAAATTCTAAACAATGACTCGTTAAATTGTAACACAATTAAAATAATGCATCAAAATATGCAGTGCTTGAGCAATAAAATAGGGGAACTGGAAGCTTTTATTGACAGCCAGACTGAAGAACTTGACATTGTGTGCGTAACCGAACATTGGATGAGAAGCGAGGAAATTCAGTTAATCAAAATTAATGGATATGACATGAAGTCATACTACTGTAGGAAGAACATGCAGCATGGTGGGGCATGTATATTGGTATCCGAAAAGATTGCTTTTGAACCAGTGGATGACATTATGAATAAGTCAATTGAAGGTCATATTGAGTGTGCCTGTATTGTAAATAGAGTTTTAAAAATTATTGTTATATGTATATATCGTACCGGACTTGGAGATTTTAATGTTTTCTTAGAGCGGCTGGAGGAAATTCTCTCACAGATTACGGTAAGCTTTGGGTTTTATAAAATGATTTTATGTGGAGATTTTAATGTGGATTTGCTTGAGACAAGTAATAGTAAGGGCCTCTTTGAGGATTTACTGTCTGCTTATAATTTAGTGCAAACCATTCATGAGCCTACTAGAGTGACCACAACATCAGCTACTCTTATTGATAATATCTTTGCAGATTTTGAGTATTTTGAAGGCTATGTCTTGATAACAGCAATATCAGATCATTATGCACAGATTTTAAAGTTTAAACGTGAATTGAAAACAAATAAAAAACAAAAGGAACCTACACCAAAAAGATTTTTTTCAGGCGTTAAGATAGAGCAGTATAGGGATGAATTGGTGTGTGAGTCATGGGAGAATGTCATGGGGGTGAATGAAGTTGACAGAGCATATGATAATTTTATTTACAAGATAAGAACAGTAATGGATAGGGTTGTGTGCGTAGACATAAACCTCAAAACCATAAAACTAAGTTTTGGCTAACAGCAGGTATAAGGAAATCGTGTGCCAGAAAACGGCAGCTTTATATCCAAAGATTAAATAATGAGGTTAGCGAACTGTATTATACAACATATGTTAGAATACTAAAAAAAGTCATTAAACAAGCTAAATTGTTACACAATAGCAGTTATATACTCAGAGCTGAAAATAAAAGTAAGGCAACTTGGTCTCTGATTAACAAAATAACTAAAAAAGAATCTAGCAATAGAACTGTTTTTGACAACACAGGGGGTCCCATAATATCGGATAAAGAGTTATTAAATTCAATTAATAGTACATTTGTAAATGCATGTCCAGACATTAGAGGGGTACAGTCTCCAGACCTCTCAAAGGTAAACGCAAACGGTAGATCTATTTTTTTGGAAGGAACTACACCCCTAGAAGTCTGCAAGTGTATTGAAGGATTAAAAAATAAGAAGTCTGTGGGGGAGGATGAGATTCCTATTTCCTTACTAAAGAAAGTATCCGATATAATTTCAAAACCAATATCACACATTGTTAATCTTTGCTTTCAGACTGGTGTCTTTCCTTCTAAATTAAAAGTGGCAAATGTGAAACCTATCTATAAAAATAAAGGAGATGCTAGCAATATAGGGAACTACAGACCAATTTTCCTCTTATCTAATATAAGCAAAGTTTTTGAAAAAATAATCTATGAAAGACTAATAAAATTCTTGGATGAGTGTAATGTGATCAACAATAATTGTCAATTTGGATTCAGAAAGGGTTATTCGACAATTAAAGGAATATATTCAGCATTGGTAAAAATATTGGAATCAGTAAACCAAAACAGACATACTATTGCAGTTTGTCTAGATCTTTCGAAAGCGTTTGACAGTGTTGATCATAGTATACTCATTGGAAAGCTTGAAAAATATGGAATTAGGGGAGTGGCACAAGGTTTAATACGTTCTTATCTGACTGACAGAGTGCAGTGTGTGGTTGAGAAGAATGACAGGGGGGAGGCAGTCAAATCGGACATGTGTTTTATAAAGAAAGGGGTACCTCAAGGGTCAATATTGGGCCCACTTCTGTACATTTTGTATACAAATGAAGCTCCTTCAATGGTGAGGGACCATGAGGTGATGTACGCGGACGACACTTCCATTATTATTAGTGAGAGGATGCAGAATGACATGGAGAGGCATCTCGAGGATTCGCTTGGCAGCTTGCAGGCATGGTTTTCAAGTAATAACTTACTGCTGAATGTTGAGAAGACGCAGGTCATACAGTTTGCAGCTAGGGCAAGTAACACCCAAACATATAAGGTGAATAATACTGAGTTGGAGACATCGGCAAAAGTAACATTTTTGGGCATCACAATGGATCAAAGACTTGACTGTAGACCACATGTGGAGAGACTGTCTGGCGAGCTCTCGAGGTATTGTTATGCACTAAGGGTGATTGGGAGTGAGGTGGGAGTGGAGGCTGCTCTGTGCCTCTATCATGCATATGTAATGTCCAGAATTCGATATGGTATTATCTTCTGGGGAAATTCTGTGGATGCCGGGAGAGTGCAGATTGTGCAGAAGAGGCTTATAAGAACAATGTTTAAAATACAACCAAGAGATAGTTGTAAACCAGTATTTAGGAACAGTGGGTTGCTTACCGTGACCAATACATACATATTTGAGTCAGTAAAGTTCCTGGCTCAAAATAAATCACTATTTGAGGGGAGCACTAAAACACATACATACAACACACGAACAAGAAATGACCTTATGCTAGATAAGACAAAATATACCTTTATACAAAAGAATGTACACTTCAACCTTATTAAAATCTGGAACAAAATCCCAGATAGACTTAGATCTGTGCCGCATGAGATGATGTTGAAGAAAATTAAAGTTTTTTTAATTGAGTGTCCGTTTTATTCTGTGAGAGAGTTCTTCAATGCTGAAATAAGGTTTTAGCTGTGATTGATGACATGTTTAAATATTGTATTGTTGTTTTTTTTTTATTTTCATTTATTTACATATGGAACAAATAAAGTATTATTATTATATATATATATATATATATATATATATATATATATATATATATATCCCTTTTATTTTTTAACCGTTCTAATTTATTTTTAAAAACTTTGTGTAGATCCACTGGGCGACAATTTTTTATGATAATACTGTTTACACATCATATACTTATGAAGTTTTAAAGCTATTTGATTAAAAATATTTATATTCCGGGTGAATCTCAAAGATAGCTCGCCACTCTAATTGTTTTAATTTTTGCAATGAGGAAATTAAATTTGGTGGATATATATATATATATATATATATATATATATATATATATATATATATATATATATATATATATATATATATATATATATATATATATATATATATATATATATATATATATATATATATATATATATATATATATATATATATATATATATATATATATATATATATATATATATATATATATATATATATATATATATATATATATATTTAATTGTTATTGTTATTATAATTGTTTTAATTTTTGCAATGAGGAAATTAAATTTGGTGGATATATATACATATGTATATATATATATATATATATATATATATATATATATATATATATATATATATATATATATATATATATATATATATATATATATATATATATATATATATATATATCTATATATATATATATATATATATATATATATATATATATATATATATATATATATATATATATATATATATATATATATATACATATGTATATATATCCACCAAATTTAATTTCCTCATTGCAAAAATTAAAACAATTAGAGTGGCGAGCTATCTTTGAGATTCACCCGTAATATAAATATTTTTAATCAAATAGCTTTAAAACTTCATAAGTATATGATGTGTAAACAGTATTATCATAAAAAATTGTCGCCCAGTGGATCTACACAAAGTTTTTAAAAATAAATTAGAACGGTTAAAAAATAAAAGGGATCTTTAAGTGTTTCCATGTTAAGTAAGACGTCCTGTATATTATGTTCCGGATCAATAAGCTGTTCACATAATTATTAATCTGTGTCACATTTAATTTAGCAGTGGCATGTTATGTCCAAATGCCCCTTGGAAACTACGCGTAATAATGTGGATGCATATTCGACTTTTTTACTTTTACAAATCATTTTAAATTGTTTGCTTACATTTTCCGAGGGAAAATGTTGTGTGAGTTTTATCTTGAAAAGAGTAAATGGCTTTTGTTAAACATATACAGTCAGTCAAAGTGAAACTCATACATCAGTTAATATTATATACAAATATGCGTAAAGTATATTTTACCTTTATCCTTACATAAATAATTTTAAATAAAGAAAAAAAGTGAAATTTTTATAAAAACAACTAAAAAATAGCAATTCTAGATCTCAAAATGAAACTCATACACTATTTAAAAGTTACAAATATTCAGTAACCAATATTTTGTTGCAAGTCCTTTATTTATAATTACATCCTTTAATCGATTGAGAATTGATCACACCAACTTTTCACAGTATTCTAACGTTATTTTTGCCCATTCTACTTCCATGACTGCCCTTAGTTGATCTTTATTGGTTATTTCATGCTTTCGAATAGCGATTTTAGATGACTCCATACATTTTCTATAAAGTTCAAATCTGAACTTTGTGGGGGTGCATCTATAACTTTTGGACAATTGTAAAGCAGCCACTGCTTGATCCGCTCCGCTTTGTGTTTAGGGTCATTATCTTGATAACATTTAAATGTGTTCTGAATTCCAAATTTTTCGGCACGTTGCTTTAAATTTTGTTTCAGAATGTTCAAATAAATATTTTGATTTATTATGCCTTCGATGAAATGCAAATTACCTAGACCTTTTGCAGACATACACCCCACACCATTACAGAACCTCCTCCATGTTTGACTGTCGCACGAAATTTTTTTTCCTTTAAACATTCATTGGGTCTCCTCCATACTCTTTGTTGCCCGTCTGATCCAAAAATGTTGAATTTGCTTTCGTCGGTGAAAATAACCTCTTTCAGAAGTCGAATCCATTTTCTCTATATTTTTCAGCACATTTAAGACGTTTAACCTTATTTACCTTACTAACCCACGGTTTTCAGCAATTCCCCTACTTAAATTGTGTTTCTGAAGAATAGTCCTGATAGTCTGAGGGTTACAAGCCTTATGTAAATACGTTTCTGCTTCTTTTGCTAATTTGACTACAGATATTTTAGGGTTTTTTCTATTTTTCTTAAAATCCCCCGTTCATCGTGATCGTTAAAAAATTTTCTAGGGCTTACTCGAACTTTGTTTATTATTCTGTACTCACGTTTGTAACGAATATGATGCTCTGAACCGTAGCAGAGCTCCTATTAACAATTTTGCATAGCGATAAGATTTGCCTGTTTTATAATGATGAATTATTAGTTTCCGTTCTGCAACACTGGTTCGTCCTCTTTGACGTCCCATGTCTTAACGCGTATTAGAAAACAACAAAACCAAAAAAAAATAAAGGAAATAGACTAACACTACCTGCTTGCAACGAATTGCTTTACCACTGATATAAAATAAACTGAAGTGTATGAGTTTCACTTTGTACCCAAATTTTTATTTTTATCAAAATATTGGCTATGGCAAATTTTCTTTTTGCTGGTGTTTACTACTATAAACAAATATTGATAAGTCAATTCTAAAAATATAAATATCTTTGTTTGTCCGTATTATACATTTATTTGTATTTATCTAATACTCATTTGCATATAAAAGTTGGGGCAGCATGAAATGTATAAAGTAGTTCATAATTTTAATAATTAGTTTGGTAATATCAATAATATTTTAACCCTCGCGGCGGGAATTGAGGTTACGTCCCCCTACAAAAGGGTGGATACAAAGATATAATCAAACTTTTGTTTTAATTGAAAACAGCACTTCTTTCTAACAAACTTCATGGAGTCTGTAGGATATTAGTATTGTAACAAATCAATATCTAATAGAAAAGAAAAATGGTTTTTTAGTTATTTGATATACGAAAAATGATTAATTAGGTGTTAAGCACTTGCACGGGTAACAGTAACAGACCTGGAGTTGAAAATGGGGATTTGTGTTTCATTGCTCAATAAGGCAGTACACCACATTATTCGCGACGAATTAAAAGTGACATTGTATGTAACCTGAAAGTGAAAAAAAGTAAGTAGGTGTTAAATTTTTAAGTTAAAACGACTTGCTCGTTTTATAAGAGGACTCCAAAGCCAATGAGCTTGTTAAGTAAAAGTTAAGTGAAAGGCGGTAGAACTAAAAACCCAATGTACTTTAAAGCCAAGTGAGCTTGCATGATACAAGTTAATCACAAAAATGTAACTGGAAGAGTCAAAGCACTCCGTGAGCCAAAGGGCTTTATCAAAAGTTAAACCAAAAGGTTGTAATAAAAAGAGTCAAAGGACTCCGTGAACCAAAGGGCTTATCAAAATTTGAACCAAAAGGTTGAAAAAAACAGTCAAGGGACTCCGTGAGCCAAGGGTCTTTGTCCAAGGTTAAACCAAAAGGTTGTACCAAAAAGAGTCAAAGGACTCCGTGAGCCAAAGGGATTGCCAAAAGTTGAACCAAAACACTGTAATAAAAAGAGTCACAAGACCCCTTAAGCCACAGTGCTTATCAATAACTAAGCAAAAAGCTATAACTAAGAGCGTCAAAGGACTCCATAAACCAAACAGAAGTTTAAGCAAAAGTCTGTAACAAAAAGGAAAAAAGTTAAGCTAAATGGCTATGTTTATATACCTATATAATATATGAATATAAAAAGTAAAACAAATAAGTCAGATACTGATTGCTCAGTTTAGACTCTCCAAAATAAGTAAAATACAACAAAGTTTTAAAAGGGTCTAAAGAAAATAAGTAATAATTATCTCAGTAAAGTTGTATATTGTGTAATGTACCTATTTCAAGTTCAGGTACCATATCCACATTTTTATAAATTTCAATGTTTTACGACAATAATAATATCTGGGTGTGCTATCTGTATTCTCAAATGACAGTACTTAGCATATAGTATATTCATATAGCATATTATATATAGTAGTATATACTTGGCGTAAATCGTAGCTAACTACCTATAAATAATTAACTTATCAGATAACCACAATACGTAACAAAGGGAAATTCAATAATTAGTGGTTGTGTAATACACAAAAAAAACAGTCACCTATTTGGCTACCTGATAAAGATAATTAGTCGTTACTCCCCAATCTAATATAAGTAATTTCCGTAAATAATACCGATTTTATTCAAATATGTTTAATATT
The DNA here is from genome assembly GCA_963971165.1 of Philopedon plagiatum. NCBI lineage: Eukaryota > Metazoa > Arthropoda > Insecta > Coleoptera > Curculionidae > Philopedon > Philopedon plagiatum. The sequence continues at coordinate 99,588,652 of OZ020190.1, forward strand.
GGGTCACATGAGTGATACTATATAACACACGTAATTTAGTGGCTTGTAGTTATACTTACTGAGACTGAATTGAAAATAATTGAATTCTATGAATAGGTTCAACAAAAAGTAGTTAGGCTATTATTTTAGACAATTACATTTATATTATATTTATTTAGGTCAGTACTTTACAGGTACATATAAGTATTATATAAGTTATCCTATTACATAGTGCTATGCTGCAGTCTAATCTAAAAAACAGACAGTAAAATTAATAATTTACATTAATACGAGCTCTAGCGCGTTCAATATCAGAACTGAATGCCGAGAGTATCGGCAGAGAAAAACCTAGACACAGAGAATAATATCTCTTCTTCCCGCCAGCTCGACCACGCTAAGGCCTTCAAACGGCAACACCCCGAGATTGGCGCGTAGGATTCTCACAATACACCCCGACATTAGCCAGTGCGGTAGCAACACGGCAAGCAGAGAGAGTTTTCTGCGACGCGGCGCGTCTCAGTACTCACTTTCACTGTGCTTTATACCCTTTATACGGACGGGCTATTCCATTTTTAACGCGTGACTACATTTTTGGAGAATATTTTAAACTTTTAATTGTTGTTTTCCATGTGTGTTTTTTGAAACGGGGTAGTTTACTTGTACATATAGTTTTCTATACCTTTTTGTATCTTCGTGTGTTTGTTTTTCAAATCATGATATCACAGGTTTTGTATAATCTTTCCTTTTGGGAGAACTTTAAATTACGCCCACGAAATCTTACTATCCGTGAATTTATACTCAGAAGCTCTCCTAAATGACGGAAATATACTGCATGTTCCGTTTAAAATAACTAAAGTTTTACATTGTTGGCTAGGTTAGCGGTTTTCACTTTTTTTTTCATTGCATAAAAGAACAAAGTGACAAAGGATTAAAGAACGGGAAAAGGGTACGAGCTCGTCCCAATGAGTCATGCTTATTAGCGATGGGTCATTCGTTCACTTTCAAGAGAGCCCGCTCACTCGTTCAGCTCACTTGGAAGAGTCGTTCGCAAGGAGTCGTTCGCAAGGAGTCGTTCGCAAGGAGTCGTTCGATTAAACGAGGACTGCTACCCGCATCTCCGAGCTGCCAATTGCGGCGCTCTTTACTTTAGCGTGACACCTGCATTTGTTCATGTTCATAAAATAGAGCAAAAAATGCTATGAATTACACATTTTCGACTGCCGACGGCACGCTACTTAATTGTGGCGCGGGCGGCTTCAAACAAAAATAAAATAAATATTAAAATATTGGAATGATTTATGGCTTTTTTTGCAGGGCGTTTGAGTTTGGTGGGTACCGAGACCGACACAATAATATACTAATATAATAATACCTAATACTGAACCAGGCTTTTAATAAATCATTTGATTTGATTTTTGGTTGTTTTATGCGTTAGTTTGTTGCTTGAGTTTTAACCTACCCGCAGTATACACCTCTGACTTGTACGTTGTAGCAGATTTCCGGCAAAGTAATTAATCGTTAATCGTAAAATAATAGTAATACCAAAGACGTACAAACTGTGTAATGTATACCCATATAGGCCGCTAGATGCTCCACCACTCTCGTTCTATTATACGACTCCGACTGAGCCGCTCCCGGCTAGCGCTCTTCGCGGCTCGCGCTCTCCGAGTTGTCCGAAACTCGCGAAAGCGTGGAGTGGAATTTCTACGAACGGACGAGAGCGAGCCAGATATTTTAACGAGCGGTGAACGTATCGTTCAGTTGATGGAAGCGGCTCATTCGCGACTCTTTGAAAAGAGTCGTTTAAATCGAACGACTCGTTCGCGAACGACCCATCGCTAATGCTTATCGACTTATAATAGGAAAGTTCAGGTAAGCCGTGAAAATATTTTTTTGTAATAAATGTGAAACTAAAACAATAAAACAAATCTAGACTATATGACAATTTAATGGCATTACATAACATAATTCACATTTTTTCAAAGTTCATTCAGTAAAACGAGGTCATTTATAATTAAGAATATCTGTAAGTCTAGAAAAGGTCCTTTCGAGTATGGAGTAGTGTTGAAACATATATAAAAAAGGTCAAAATGGCACCCAACCCAATTTACCCGTCCGGGCGAGGCATAAATCAACAAGCGATAGCCGACCTCTGGTGCCATACAGTACCAGCCTGCGCAATTCATGTGCACATTTTTTTTTTGTTTTTGTTTGAAACTTTTTCTCAACTTTCTTTCCATTTGTTTATTTTTTGTTTTTTATATTTTTCGGTTCTTGACATCTGCGCAATAGACCAAAATGCGAAACACGCTCAAACCTACCGTGCTAGACAATATTCGAATATTGGAATAGCGCATATTTTCCCTTCAAAATTATTTATGTGTTCGAATATTCAAATAAGTATTTCAGTATTCGAGTATTCAAATAATTTGAGTTTTTCATTTTGTGAATATTGCGATATTTGATTAGTCTAATACCTATATGAAACGATTAAAAATACGTATGCAGTTTACTCAATTGTTTAGTTAAGTTTAGAAAAAGTTTCAAGAAAGAAGTAACAGTCAGTAATGAATGCCAATTCAAGCATTAGTTAGATTAAAGGCCGATTCCGCTTAAATTTTAATTATTCGACTACTCGAATAGTCGAATCAACTATTGGAATAATCGAATCAACTATTCGAATAGTGTGTTCGAGTAGTCGAATAGTCGATGCAACTTTTCGAATAATCGAACCGACTGTTCGAATACTCGAACACACTATCCGAATACTCGAACACACTATTCGAATAGTCGAATGGACTGTTCGAATAGTCGAATAAACCATTCGAATAGTCGAACCGATTATTTGAACAGTCGATTCAACTATAGTCGAACCGACTGTTCGAATAGTCGAAGAAACTATTGGCATAGTCGATTCGATTATTCGAATAGTCGACTCGACTATTCGAAAATTCTACTAGTCGAATTGACTATTCGAATATTCGTGAAGACTATTCGAACATTGAATAATTCGAATATTTCAGTAATAAATGAAGTAAATATTCCAATACTTCAATTTTAAAAATTCCGTGCCCTAGTCTACACTGGAACCCATTCACTTTTAAGAATATATTATCGCCAACACTAAAGGTACAACTACGTATTTAACTTCTTAACTTTTCTCCCCAACTTTTTTTTCGACTTCTCTATTTTTGTTTTTCCGTTCCTTACAAATAATTGTACTTTTGCCGTAAAAGATTTTTATATTCCAATTATTGATAAAAGCTTTAGATTCGATGCTAAATATAAATGATATCACCGTGCATCAGAAATCTCCATAAAACCGGAGATATAATAAAGACATGAAATAGAGAATGATTGGTATTTTGTCTAAGAATATACACTTTGTTAAAAGTATGTTTCATTTAGTTAGGTATGTCTTGTTACATAATACTATAAATACATACATAAATTATTGTAAAAAGGTTGTAGTTTTGTAATTTCATGCAAAGCTTTTCATTTTTACTAAATCACCAGTTAAGTATTAATGGTTTTTTATTTTACTCTACATTTTTTATAGGTTTTCTTGTAGAAGTGACATTGCTATAAATAAGGTACCTACTTAATTCTTCCTAGATTAGTTATTAAATATTTAATAATACATTTTTATACTACTGTAGTATTACTCACATTGTATTTTTTATTTTGCATCATTTTTTTTTATAATAACCCAAAATCTGCAGCGCACGCCCATGGCAGCTTTATTTAAACGCGTTTTGGGGGTCATCGAAAGCAAATCGTATTCTGCCCTGATTAGCAAAACGCCGTATCTGCTAAAATGTTAAATGGAGAAAACTAGCTTTTTCTTTTTTTTGCAGCCGTCTAAAACTAAAGGTTATTGGCTATTTTTTCTTTTCAAATACTATGTTATTTGGATCACAAAATATAAATTTTTGCGAAAAAAAAAAACAAAAAAGATTTAATAATTTAAAAGTAGCAGCAGATATCGCATTTTTCCTAAGCATCCAAACTGAATAGTTACGAGATATGCTTAGAAATAATGCCGTACTGCATTTACCCTAAGCATGCGCCCATACGAACAAATGAAATTGACAAGAAAAAATACAATAAAAGATCCTTGTTTTTCCTAAACTGTTTTAGTTCAAACTAATTTAGTAATAATATATAGGTATAATAACAATATAATGAAAGTATGTTTTAAATAAAAAAATATATTTAACGGGTGTTTAAATACAAACAAATTTTAAACGAATGGCGTTGGTATGATTAACCAAAATTCGTTTCTATTTAATGGCAGAACTTCACCAAGGTTTTTCAAAATATTGTCCCTCTTTTCTAATGGGAAACCACGGGGTTGACTTAAAGAATCTGGTAGTTTCATGTCGTTTGGTTTTATTGCTTTCACCTGAAGAAAGTCGAGGCAGTTTTGGGGTTCAGTATCAGAATATGATACTTTGAACAGAAGAAAGTAGGGGAGACCGGGGCCGAATGGGGTTGCTAACCTTGTAGTTTATTTTTGGAAGGGTAAATAATGTGATAAAAATTCAAAAAAAATCATGGCGATGTATTTGAGTATTGTAAACAATAAATATATATATATATATATATATATATATATATATATATATATATATATATATATATAAACATAAGGCTCGTAGTTTTTTTCTTATTCAATTTAGAAAAAAAAGTATCTTTTACTCCATTCTGCCCCGCCTACGGGGCAGGATGGGGTACCCGCGGTTATCGGGCTTGCACACTTCACAGAGAAGCACGGACTCGTCGTCGTCACTGTCTATCCCCGCACAGGAATTATGCGCCCACTTTTTGCATTGAATGCATGAAGCCCAACCTTCAGTCGAAGCTGAATACTGGTCATTGCAGTATAAACATAGAGCGTCTTCTTCCTCCTCAGAGCTTTCTTCAACTCTTTTTGCCATCTTTTGCTTTTTTGGTACAGACACCACTGTTGCTTTCTTCTGTTTTTGACCTGACAGATTTTTTTTAACTTTGTTTGTTTGTGCCTCCTTAACTTTTTTTGTCTTCTCTATTGCTTCAGTCAGTTCTGCTTTGTAAGGAGACTCTGTAAGAATGGCGGTTTTGCCTCTCTTCCTTTGCACTCGTTTAGCGGCGATATTTAGTTTTGGTATTGGCATAACAACTTCTGGAGAAAGTGCTGGAAAACTGGAGATGCTGAGTTTTTTTATTGGTGCATTAGGACTGTCAGGCATCCAGGAGCATTGAGGTCGAGGGTTATTTTGAGTTTCGTTGTTATTTTCCATCGTAACTTTGGAAGGTGTTAAGAGGTTATTAAAGGAATCGTTTTTTTCTGAAGAATCATCGACTCGAGTAGGACCGGCTTGTGCCTCAGCAATGGGACTATTATTATTTTCTGGAGAATCATCGACTGTAATAGGACCGGCTTGTGTTTCAGCAATGGGAATATTGTTATTTTCTGGAGGATCATCGACTGTAGTAGGACCGGTTTGTATTACAGCAAAGGGAATATTAGTTGTCTCGGCTGGTAAAAAGTCATCATCAGTAAAGATATCCTCATTTGTTGGCCAAATACCCGTTTTCTCAAAACCTTTTAGCGCGGTTTTCATGTTCGCAGCATTAATAAAGGCTTGTCCAAATAATGTTGATATTTGGAATAAAGTAACGACTTTACCTGGGTTCGACCGCAACCATTTTCGTACTTCGTTTTCGTAATATAGACTTAAAGGTCTCATAAATGCCACATCTAGAGGCTGGAGCCTGTGTGAACAGTGAGGTGGAAAGCACAATAAAATAACACCTTTTTCACGAGCTAGATCGATGACTTCGAGGTTTTTCGTATGAGATGCATGCCCATCAAAAAGTAAGAGGACAGGAGTTTCTTTTTTTGCATTAGAAAATTCAATGAACTTTTTAAACCACTTTAGAAACACTTCTATGGTCATCCATCCAGAATCACTAACCTCAGCCCAACCACCAGTCGGCAAATTTAATTCGAATTCTTGTCGTTTCTTTTGTCGGGGGAAAATCAACATTGGAGGCATGAAATTACCCGCAGCAGAACAACAAATTTCGGCCGTAACCGTGTTACCACGCTCAGCAGAAGTCAATACGCCCACCTGACGTTGTCCTCTATTAGCAATAATTCTTGAATGCTGTTTCGGAATTACCGTAATACCGGTCTCGTCGCAATTATAAATTCTTTCGCCAGTAATTTTTTTTTCATTAATAACTCGATTTAGTAATGTAAAAAACTGCGCGACTGCTACTCTGTTGAACCCCATCGCACGTGCTCCAGAAGTTGCCTCGGGCTTTCTCAAACTTAATTCTAGATGACGTGTCATAAAAGATTGGGCCCAGTCTTCCCCTGCCATTTCTGTTTGTTCGTTAAATGGATGCTCACAACCGTTTCGAACCGCTAGTTGATAGGCTAGCTTTCTTAGTTGCCTGATGTTCATTGTTAAGCCAAAGAGTCTCTTTTGCATATCTTTTAAATACGTAACCAGTTCTGACTCCTGATCTTTACTAAAAACACACTGATATTTACCAGCTGTTTTATCAATAACATAATTTGGATCATTCTTGCGTTTTTTTACCTGTCTTTCTAATGTAGTTTGTGGAAGTTGGAACTGAATTGACGCTTTGTTACAGCCCATTACGCCACTAATTACTGCATCTACTGCTTGATTCATAGTTTCAGTACTCCATTGCTGTCTATTGGTCTTTTTAACATATTTGCGAACCATCTGAAAATATTACAAAACCCTAAATTAAGATCATTAAATAAAGACGGGGCGGAATGGTTTACCCCGTTCTGCCCCACCCCGTTCTGCCCCACGTGTACTTAATAACAAAATCTAACTTTTGGCCAGGCACGCTTTACCAATATGTTGAACTATCCATATCAAGACACTTAAACACATGCAGTGTACAGTAAAATAAACAACAACCCTTAAAACAAATAAAGAATTAACTTACATTGTGTTGAAAATGCCGAAAAACTCTAATAACATACACAATTTCACAACGTTTGCTCAAAAACACTCTTAGCTGTTTGCAGTAACCCGTTTGTCGTTGCCTGTTGATAAGTGGCGTTCTAGTAAATGGTGTTAGAGAGCGCTAGTAATATCCGGCTTCTGCAGCGGGAAATATAAAACCTACACCGTTCCGCCCCGGTACCCCATTCCGCCCCGGTCTCCCCTACTCTCCTTTGGTTGCTGTAATTTGGACAATATTTTTTAAATATATTCGATTTGGTTGCTTAAGTTCTTGTTGAGATACATAACACAACATACATACATACATACATATACATTTATAAAAATCATTAGCCTTCATTTCCTTGACATCAGCCGAACCTTTGTTAGCTATGCTTACTGCGTTTAGAAAATCCGGAAGTCATAAGTTTCTCCCTGCCTTTTTAAAGATAGTTCCACCTGATGATGAAAACTATCTGCCGACATAAAAGTATGGCCGGGCTCAAAATAATTGATGACAATTTTGTCAGAATTAACTATATAAACCAGGAAACTTAAAAAATACCAGTTTTTATTTTGGCTGGAACAATTGTCAAGCCAGAGTGTTACAGATTTTAAATCTCTTTGTTTTAGAAAAAAGGCATAATAAGCACTAATTAAATCCTCTTGATCTCTTCCGCTAATACCCTCATGCCATAGAACAGCAAAAGGCTTAGTCTGGCATTTTGTTCCCAGAGGCACAAAAATTTCATTGTAAACGGCAAGTCTTTTAGTAAAGAGTACTTTTTTAAATGAATCCACCCTGGGCATAATCACTTTTTCCAAATCTGCTGAAAAATAAGTGTTGTCTTAGCATTTTCACTAGCATGTCTGCGGTAAAGCTCGCGGGACTCCTTGCCCAAAATAATATGATTTTCCCAAGATCCACATATCTCACAAGTGTCGACCTGAAGGTTATCTTCTTTGTGTCCATGAAGTTTAAAACCTTCGCAATGTTCGCATTCCTCATTGCCGAGTTTGGCAAAGGATATATTTTTCTTTTTAACTTCACTGTGATATATATTGTAAGAAACTTTAATGGTTGGAAATTTTTCAAGAAAACCTGCATGCATTCTTTTCACATTAATGTCACTCGGCAAATATCTAATATTTGGAGTATGCTCACGACGATAGTGGGAGATAATTGGATTAAATGATTCTATATGTGCGTCTATTTCGCCTTTTAGGATCAAATTGGCTGAACGACTTCTACATCGATTGTCATGTAAAGGAGTAATACTGCCTTTGGGGGTATTTGAAAGAACTTCGTAAACAAATCTGTCGTTCGTTGGTTTATATCCCAGAGTACTCAAATAAAAATGCTTACAAACATGTACCATTCCTACATTACTGTCTTTTAGAATATTCTTATATGTATTATTTCTACCGTAACCTTCAATATCCCCCGGTTTTGTTCTCTTTTTAACTTCTAAGCGTTCACATGAATTTAAAACAAATGATCGTCGTTCAATATACGACAGTGTCGAAAACTCGTTATTTATTTCTTTTTTTCGATCTTCTGAAAAATGGAATGTACATTTTAATTTGCAGTTGTTGGTGTTGCATGATGGAAAAACTGGATGTTTCTTCTTAACAGCATCAACTTTCTTTAAATATCTTAGTTTTAAGCTTTCTTTGATCTTTTTTCTTTTACGTACTGGTCCAGCTTTTGTGTAAGAAATGTCAGAATTTTCAGTCACCTAACATTATAAAAGTTACTATTAATTTAAGCTAATAAACATAAATTTTTATTCCTATCGAGAACTTATGAAATTTAGAGAAGAATATTATATTTTACGATACGCATTCATCGGGAGGAAACAAAAACAAAATAAACATGCAAGTACGGGATCATTAAAAATGGGTTGTAGGTAATATCGAGGATATAAAAATATAATTTTTGAGTATTGTTAAAAGATATTACATTTGCCATATTTATTGGAATATTCAAGTTAGGATAATTATGAAATAATAAGAAAATCCACCTGCTATCTACTGTAAGGATAAATCCCAATAAGCTATATACTTCTAAAATCGTCATTTAAATAGATGTATTCACTAAAATTTGCCTAGATTTACTTTTCTAAACGTTACTATATATAACATTACGATTTACATTATTTACGAAATAGCAAAATTTTTTGATTTGCCTAAGATAACAGGGAAATGTTTCCACCCAAATCATTGGAATGTTCTTGATTTACTTTTTCAAAATTTGAAGGGTTCTCGACGGTCCCATCACTACCAAAAAAATAGCTTGTATTTTGACTTCCAAAAACTATTTCGTCCTCTGTGACAACACGCATTTCGCCAACATTATTAAATGAAAAAGTAACGTTATTTTTATTCGAATCACTGCAAGGCACTGGAATTACATTTCTAAAATTCGAAGGGTTCCCGGTACTGTCACTGCCAAAAACGCAGCGTGTGTTTCCATTTTTTGCAACAACTATTCCGTCCTCTGTTACAATCGGTATTTCGTAAACATTGGTATTTGAACAAATAATTTTTCCTTGATTCAAATCATTAGAATGCACTGAAATTACATTTTCAAAATTAAAAGGGTTCTCGGTAATATCACTGTCAAAAAACAGCTTGTATTTTGGTTTCCAACAGCTATTTCGTCCTGTGTAACAATCGTCATTTCGCAAACATTTTCATTTGAAAAACAGACATTTTCTTGATTCAAATCACTGGAAGGCACTGGAATTGCATTTTCAAAATTTGAAGGGTTCTGGGTAATATCACTGCCAAAAAAACAGCTTATATTTTGACACCCGACTATTTCGTCCTTTGTAGCATTCGGGATTTCGCAAACATTATTATTTGGAATAGTAACATTTTCTTGATTTAAATCACTGGAAGGTACTGGAATTACATTTCCAAAATTTGATGGATTCTCGGTAATCGCACTTCCAAAAAAACAGTTTGTATTTTCGTTTGAATTAACTATTTTATCTTCTGTTACAACCGCCATTTCATAAACATTATTATTGGGATAAATAACTTTTTCTTGGTTCGAAAATGAGCTGGACTGATTAGAAGCATTATTAGCTAATTTCAAAATTAATTTTGTTCGTTTTGACATTTTCTTACGACTCAAATTAACACACAACCTTACTATCAAAAAGAGGACTGACAACTGATAAACAAAATGACAAGTCGACACACGTGCGAAAATGATGAGGGTTACTTAGCAAAAACGCGGCAAGTAATACAGGCTCAAGAAGAACGCAGTATCGATAGAGCATTTGCTGCGTTTTTGTTAAACATGTGTTTCATATTGCATTTTTATTAAGCATCGCTTGATGTTTTTGACATATACGGCAAACTAAATGGGTTGAATATAATATGTAGGTGCTCTATACGGCATTTTTGCTAAGCTCATTAATAGAGAATTTAATTAAATACATTTTGGTGCCAATTTTACATTTTTGTAATTCAGTTATGAAATGTCACCTTTTTTGACATTGATTTTCATTGTCAAATGTAGCTCATTTTGACACAAGTTTTAAAATGACATTTCATTTTAACACAAGTGCTAAAATGATTTCATTTTAACACTCATGTTCAAATTGTTGTATTGTTATCAAAGCTATTTCCATAGAAACAAAAAATGCCTTTAACATTATTTTAGTCTAAATGGAATTTAAACAAATCAAATATGTTTTTAATAATTGTTCGTAATAACAACTGAATTACAAAAAATATTGTATGGAATACGATCTTTTTTGCACACGATGTGTTGAACCACTCGCTGCGCTCGTGGTTCAATCTCCACATCTAGTGCAAAAAAGTCGCTCATTTTGCAACTTGTTTCATAAATAACTATTTTTGCATTTTTGGCACATACTGCATTTTTGCTAAGCACGGCAGTATTTATGAATGAAATCAGTACGAGATAATATTCTCTGTGTCTTGGTTTTTCTCTGGTTTCGGCAAAGACCGTGTGTTGGGGAAAGAGGAGTCCGGCGCGTGAAACAAAACATCGTCGTATAAAAATGATGCAAATTTTAGCGTTCTGGCGTGCACTGCACATGCACCTGCATCATATCAGTAGTCAGCTGACAGAATGGTGATGTACGCGGGAGCCTAGACGGCCTGTAGTGGTAGTAGGTTATTTTGATTAAAACCAGATTTTAAATTTTAATCGCGTAATTGAAGTTTTTGCAAAAATGAAGAACATGAGAATGGACTTTTTACATAGATAAGCTTAAATTAGTATGCATATTTTTTTTCAATATTTCTCTTCGTATTTTTCTTGTATAACCACCGAGTTGAACATCCAGTTTAATACCTCACGAGCCGCCACTGCTGTTAGGTGTAAAGGCCGCCTCAGACATCCATGCTTTTCGCTCGTTTTGCTTGCACAGTCTTAAGTTGCTATGCAACACTGAACGCTGACGATCCTTCATACACTCCGTCTTTAAGTACAGTTTTCTCTTCAGTCATCAGTCTTCCGTTTTCCAAAACAAACATGGACCGTCAAAAATTAGCTGTTTGTGCAGCAGCAGTCCTGATCATAAAAAAGAAAAAAAAAGGTGAGACCCCGGAAAATATGGTCCAAAAAATGGTTGCTTTTGAGAGAAAAATTTACACACATTAATTTATTGAATGAGTTGAAGTTAGAACCGGAAGACTGGTTTAATTATTTACGTATGGATGAAGCAACCTACTCCGAACTACTACAAATTGTAATTCCATACATCGAAAGAAGTGACACTAGAATGAGAAAAGCAATTACTGCGCATGAACGGCTTACTGCCACGTTAAGATTTTTAGCAACGGGCAGAAGCTATGAAGATTTAAAATTTACTTGCGCCATATCTGCACCAGCTTTGACCGAAATCATACCAGACACTTGTAAAGCTATTTATGAAGGATTAAAACGAGAATATATGAAGGTAAGCATTTTTAATAGGTATTATTTACAAAAGTTAACAATTTAAATCATATTTTCCATTATTAATAACTACTTATTAAATTGTTCGTTTTGAAGAAAACGCGAATAAAAGTTCCTTACAGTTTGAGGGGATTCAGGATAATTACAATGTTGTATTGCGTTGACCGGTTGATTCTCGGGTTGGGTGGTGGGTGGGTTGAGTGATTCAGGATAAGTATAACCTTGCAGTGTATTGACCGGTTGATTTTCGGGTTGGAAGGTGGGTGGGCTGAGTGATTCAGGATAAGTAGAACCTTGGAATGTATTGACCGGTTGGATTTCGCGCTGCATGGTGGTTGGAATGGGCTGTGGATCATTCACAATATTGGAACATGCTGATAGATTTCCAAGTTGTGCTTGAAATAGAGCTTCATTTATGATTTTCTTGCAGTACATGGCCATTTCTTGTGGAAGATCACTCAGTTCCTGTGCTACATGTTGCCCATACGAAGTATACCTTCCAACTGGTTGTGTCCCTGCTGAAGTATTTGATTGTAACGACTTTGCTATAATATCCAGTACCTCATCAGAACGATCATTTGTCTTTCTCTTTAAAGACGTTGTGGATGTTGCTCTGGATGAGGATCGCGACACAGATGGGGTCGAAGGAGGAGAAGTGTTTCTTGTCGTATTTTCGATTCCATCTATGTTGTCTTCAACATTTTCCGTATCTTGTAGAGTCTGCAATACAAATAATAATAATATACAATTTTATTTCTACAAGATTGTTAAGTGAGCAGAAGATATATCTTATTTTTTATTACAGTTTCCTACAACAGAAGAAGAATGGAAAAAAATTGCAAAAGGATTTGAAATCAGATGGCAGTTTCCGAATTGTCTAGGATGTGTAGATGGAAAACACATCAGAATAACACCTCCACCAGGAAGCGGATCTTATTTTTGGAATTATAAAGGTTATAACAGTTCTGTTCTTATGGCAATAGCAAACGCAAATTACGAATTCATATACTGTCATATGGGAACGAATGGACGTGTTTCCGATGGAGGCGTGATTGAAAACACAACGTTTTTCCAAAAACTTATAAATGGACAACTAAATATACCTAAATCTGAAACTGTTGGAAATAGTACTAAGGAGCTGCCATATGTCTTCCTAGGAGATGAGGCTTTCGGTTTGCGCCCAGATTTTTTGAAGCCTTTTCCTCATGGGGATTTGTGTAAAGAAAAAAAAATTTTCAATTACCGGCTATCTAGGGCACGCAGAATTATTGAAAATGTATTCGGAATAATGGCTGCACGATTCCGTATTTTGCACACCGCTATCAATTTGCGCCTAGACCGTATAGATCTCGTCGTTTTGACCTGTGCGGTTTTGCATAATTTTTTGCGCAGAAAGTGTGGTTCATCATATATTCCACCAGAGAGTATGGATAGTGAAAATTGGCTACAGTCTACAATAACTAATGGGTTACGAATGGAACCCAATATTGTGGCCGGATTACAGCAAGGTCATAATAGACATTTTGGACGAGAGGCAAATGAGTCAAGAAACACTTTTCTTGACTATTTTAATAATGAAGGAAAGGTCAACTGGCAGGATAAGATGATAAGTTAAATCGTATTATTGTTTTCGATATTGAACAGGCCAAGCGTTGACAGTCTTAAAATCCTACGTGATATTTAGAGTGCACCTATCAGCAATGAGGAATGAGGTTTATGTATTACAACTAGTAGTACCTATATTTTTTGACATTCAACACTTGGGTTTATGAAATACAAATAAAATTTCCTTTAATTAGAGTTTTTTTTAAGATTCACCCTAAATACGTACCTGGTTACGTGGACTCCCAATGATTTCTTCGAGAGTGTCCATGCCATCTTGTCTTGGTGTTTCTTGATCAGAAAGAAATAGAAGCAGATCAAAATACCATAAATTTGGTTTCTGAATTTCTTCTGTTCCTGATCCCGATTTTAAGGAATTATTGTACTTTTTTAATTCTTTACGGAAGCAGGTTCTCAAGGAATTGATTTTTTTTATCACCATATCCTTGTTGGCCGCCAGATCGACTTCCTTCAATTTTTCAATTAAGATATTGTAAGCAGCATTTTTTTTATTTTTGTCGGAATATTCCTTGCTCTTAATTTTCCACAAACATTCATGATTTCTATACAATTCAATGAAATCTGAGAGAAACTCTCGTGACATCAGTCTCAGATCACCCATTTTAAATTAAGTAAAAGACGCTATGCAACACTGAGAAGACCAATCAGACTCAACGTCTTCTTCGCAAGCAAGTTGGAACGCGAACGAAAAATCAACCGGCGGCTGATTGCGTTCAAGCCAGTCAATTGACGGTACACAATAAACAAAACGGAAAACTTGATGCCTCACACACACCGTCTTGCATAGCAACTTAAGACTGTGCAAGCAAAACGAGCGAAAAGCATGGATGTCTGAGGCGGCCTTTAGGATACCTAATGTGATGATGTTAGTAGTATGATGTAACTGCCTTTTCTTTGCTTGCGGGCGATGTGGTGACGTTGAGGAACAGCTTCTTTTTGCTTAGGTTTAGGTATGATAGATGTATTCTGGCTCCCCTTTGGTGTAGGAAGTTGTTGTTGTGGTATTTGACTCATCCCCAATCTCCACTGCCATTGTGCGATTATGTCCAGGTACATGAAACATAAAAAGAGTGCGTATCAATACTTATGAATATATAGTTCTAATTTTACATGCTTTAGTTATATTACAATATTAAAATGAGAAAATAAATTTCTCTTTACACGTATCTAATATAAAAAATCCCTAATATTTGAACTAGTCTATAAACTAAGCTTAATTTGCATATCAATATAAATTCCAATTTCCTGTAAATTCAAATAATACACGCATGTTTAAAATAATTACATAATATTCGGATAACAGAAAAACTATCCCTGTTTAGTTAAGTTTGTTCTTTTTTTACCTCCAAGTATACTGAGTTATAATGTTCGTCTAATTTTTAAAATTAATCTTTAGGGTTAGGCTTAGAGTGTACCCTAATATTTAGCTTCTAGTATACCTAGGATTTTTAATATGTACTAGAGAAAATAAAAAAGCAACTCTTAAGTAAGGTAGATGTCCCACTTTCTGGCACCTTAACCCTTAACTGCTCTAACTGTTTATACACACAAAAAAAAGTAGTATCCTATTGAACCTAATAGATTTAAACTAAAACTATCATAGGCATGAATAGGAGCAAATATAAGGTATAATAAACGGAAAATATCTCAAGTATCAAAATATATCCTTCCAGTAAAACTAGATATTTTTCGTTTGACTTTAGTGTAGTTTTAGAATCATACCAGTGAATGATTAACAAATTAATATTGTAGTTTTGAAATTAACATAAATTAAAATTGGTTTGATTAAATGTATTTTAAAAAAGAATAAACTTTGTTTTCGTTTTATGAATAAGCTATTATCAAGTTGCGTATGCGATGTTGCGTTTGAGTACATATTTTATTTAAGTTGACTAGAAGCATATTCAATGCAAACATTGAACTATATCTCTTTGGGACTAACCTACCTTCACAGCAATCCTAGGCAAATTAGTTTATTATCACCTTGAGACTATGTATTTTTCAGATTGATTAAGAATTATAGATAATTTAAATATAGGTAGGTTTCAAGGGCCATATTCAGGTCAGCTAGGATAATATCACTGCTATCAAGATTATTGGACATGTCATGTTTAATACCGGTTTTATATTGATTTATTTTTTTCGCACATATCTATATGAAGTTCAGGATTACACCAAACCGATTAAATTTTATTTAGGTTAGGTGACAAATTTGGAGATTTTATGTGGAGTTCTGGTTCTGAAATTCGTAAAAAGTACATGAAAACATACGCGAATGTAAAAATGAGTTGTATTCTTTTTTGACGTGTCCAATACTCTTGACAGTGGTGATATTATCGTATCTTACCTGAATTTGGCTAAAAATTAAATTAAATTTAGATGTGCAAATTTTTATACATTTACAGACTCTAGCTGCTGATTCGAGCAATGTGCGGGGTTTAATAAATAATACAAATTTCACCAATTTTTTCTTTATTTTTATCGAAACTGGTAACAACAAAGTAACGTAGGTATACATAATTAGTTAATGCTTACGTAAAATTCATCTTGCACTCTATAAATCATCATTGGAAATGTGACACATAGTTTCCCTATATCAATGGAAATTAAATTATTATTGTCTCTTTCTACATGGTATTACTTATTGGCTGTATTTACCAGTGATGTGAGTCGGTCATGTGACCCCGTCATTTTGTGCGGTCGTGACCGCCACGTCACATTAATAAATGACCATCAGGTCATTTAACCTAACCTTAAATTTCATGTTTCCACGCAAGAGTAAAAATCAAGCAAGAAAAAGTCACGAGCGTCATAGAAATGAAGACATCACGCGTGCTCTGTCGCGTGTTAGAATATTCTTGTAACTAGCGATAGCGATAACTCGTCCACAAGTGACGAAGGTGAATCATTAAATATCACGAAGCGAGACAAAAACGAAATAAGTGACGAAATTGCACATGACGCCGAAGAACATGATGCAACTTAAGAACACGCTTTTCTTTTTTAAATTTTGTAAAAATATTCTTTTTTAATTACAAAGTATTTTTTAAACTTTTAGTTTTATTACTAATTTAAAATTAAGGGTATTTTTTTCATAAATGACCTATATGACCGTCATATGACTGTCACATGACCGTCATTTGTCACGGCTGATAAATGACCGTCATTTCACATCATTGGTATTTATTTACCCTTAACAATTAAGTAATTCAAAGTTAAAAACAATTTTATTTTTATGTTTCCGTGTTATGAGGCAGGTTATGTTTGTAGTAGAAAAACTGTAGTGTTATGTTTGTAGTAGAAAAACTAAATTACTACTTGCTACAGTTGCTACCTACTCGTCCTAATCGTTTTAAACTTTGTTTCTTAATAATAATAATATCATAAAATATAACCTCATGTTTATTTATTTAATATGATAATTCAAATAAAACATACATGTACTTACCCGAGAAAGATGTAATTACTTCTTCCGAACAATTTCATAATCTTAATAAGTCTTCCATAATATGTATATACCCGAACCCCATTCTGCGCAAACAGAAACAGAAAGATAACCTGTAACCACCACCCATCAACAAATCCAGATGCCAAATGATACGCATTTCGGTCTTTTCGTCCTTTCGCTGCAGAAAAGAGGTCACGTAATACGGCTAGTATCAAAACAATACCAGGGTTGTTGATTTAAGCTCAAGTTATGTATAAGGAACCGTTTTTATGTTCGATGGGAAAATAAAAATAATTTTTATTTTTAAACGCATCATATTGTATATCAATTTGACCATATATTTATATTTAAAATCAAAATCAGTAAGTTTCATTGCGGTGCTATAGTAATTTATATATAAAAATAATTTTGATGAACTTGATGATAGTATCTAAAACTACTAGTAGGTTAGTAATAAATATATTGTGGGCATAAAATAAAGCAAAATGGTTTCAGAATAAAGCTATTTTTTTGAGAAAAATTATAACCTTATTTTGAGAATAGTTTTTTTTGTGTGTACGTAACATATGTACATACTACAAGTGGGTCTGGCGGACCCGACCACTTACTTTTGAAATAAAATGCAATTTAGTAAGTTCTAACTTTATTTTTACAAAGACAGTGATAGAAAAACTTATATTTACTATATTGGTGGAACAGGTTTTTGTCTATTTACAATTTGCACAAATTTTAATACAACACTGCACGCACATGGGTATTTTACAGTCTGCACAGACGTAACTCGTTTTTCTGTCTTTTTTTGGATCACAAAAACCACATCTATTTCTTTTTTTGTCTCCTGCATTTTGAAGAGGTTCAAACTGACTCAAAACTTGAATGTGTAAAATTTCAGCAGCGATGTTTCGGATTTGACGAGGAACAAAGTTATTGTATATTCTTCTTTTCCTATGCGGTGAATATAATTCTTTAGCAAAATCTTTTATGAAGATACTACGTGGTATTTCTATATTTTTGGAGAACTGATAAAGAACTCTACTATTTACCCCTGTGATATTCAAGATGGCAAAAAACAAGCACATAGGCCATCTTCTGGTTCGTCGGGAAGTCGAGTAATTCGCACACTTTTGATCCAATGAGTCCACCCCAGATTTTGTCGCGTTATAAAAACAAATTATGTCTTGTTTTTGGGTATCTGCATCGACTTGATTGTCATGGTGCATTGAGGAGATTAAAATGACACTTTTAGCCTTCTTAGGTACATATGATACTATGGTGATATCCGACGTAAATCCAAACATGGACAAGTTCACAGGTTTTTGCTTATTTGGCAGGAATTCTGGAGGAATTTGCCTTTTATTTTTTTTTCAAGGTTCCTACGTAAGTGATATCCTTGTTTCTAAGCTCACGCACTAATTCAATAGACGAATACCAATTATCTCCGGTAACATTACGTCTTGAGTCATGAATTGGTTCCGTTATGCGCAATACAAGTTGAGTAGGATGCGACAAACTAACTTTTTTAGAAATGGTGTCATTTTTGCCGGTATAAACTTCTGCATTACTCGTATAGCAGGTTTTGGAATCAGCTAAAATTTGAACCTTTAATCCATATTTAGCCGGTTTATTTGGGATATACATTCGGAAACTACACCGGCCTCTAAAAGGAACCAGCATTTCATCCACAGTAAGGAATAAACCTGGCGGGTAGTTTTCTTTGCAGTTTTCAACAAACTGCTGAAATATATTTGAAATAGGAGCAAGTTTATCTAATTTTCGTCGTTCAGCCCGCGTCTCAGCGTCATCAAATCTCAAGCATGACATAATAAAAGTAAATCTTGCTAGTGACATAGTGCATCTAAAACGATCGCGACCTGTCCCATCAGTTGCCCACATAGACGTAATGTCTTCATGGCCTGACTTAAAAACTCCTTGCATGTACAATAAATCTATGAAAGCCTCTATTTCCACTTTATCCACTGAGTTTATAAATGCAGGGCCAAACGTTTGGCGAGAGTTTCTTGCTCGTTTGAATTTGCCGTATTTCGTCTTCATGATTTCGATTCTAGCATTTGTATGATTTACAATGGCTTCTATAATATCAGAGGTAACAAGAAATTTCCAAGCATCCAATGCAGTGTTGCCAGGTCCCACAGAAATGTTGCATGAGAAATATTTCCAGAAAGCATGAGATTAAAAAAAAGCATGAGATGGCGCCATAGTCGCAGTAGCCTCTGTCAAGGTGCTTGTTCAATTATTGCAGGCTATTTTTTCGCTGTTCAAATTTATGTCGTAAACTTCAGTACCTATTGAAGCGCGATTTGACTTGAAAAAGTAGTTAAATTACTAAAATATTCTGCACTAATAAGCTGAAATAAATAAAACACTCTAATAAAATAGCATTTTTAACAAATTTTTATTCAATGACCAGAAGGAACAAAAACAAAATTCTTAAAAACTTAACCATGTAATAAAGTAAAATCATTGCAATAAAAAATGTTAGTCAGAATCTGATTCATAAATATGTTGGTTGTTAGGTTTGATCATTTCTTTTTGTAGTGTCGTGAGACCAGAAATACAAGGTTGTTTCTAAATAAACTGTGCTTTATTTCTCTTTACAAACGTTAAGATATCAACAGTAGCCGGGCAGCATGTTCATCACCTGCCAGCGTTGACGGAACTGCCCGATGTCGCATCCAAGAAGGACGGGGAAGTTCAAACCGAGTGACGTACTTCCGGCCATTTAAACCTTCCCGCGTAACATAAATCATATCATCACACCTCCCTTCTTAGACACGACCTCCAACAAAAACATAACTACATTAATAAAAAAAAAAGAACAAAATATATGCTTATTATATCATTCTAATTCTCATATTTACTAGGTTTTTTGATCTTTCGTTTTGGGCGCTCACTAGACCTTAACCTAGACTCTACATTCTCCCTGTTCTCTAACTTATCATAAACTACTTCCAATAACACATCACTGTCTTTATTAGTAAAGACTTGTTTATTTTTTTTACACTCGTTATACTTAGTAACATTGGGTTTGTCATAGTGAACCCTGATGAAATCTTGTTCTGGCCTTTTTATACTCTGACTAAAGTTCGACTGATCAATGAAACTATTGCTGGGCTGCTGTAACTTGCTGATGGCATTGTTGGTTACATTATCTGTCTGAGAGTTAGCCTTATTCCCCGCATTAGCTTCTTGATCATTGGTCTCATCCGAGCTTTTCACAGGTAAATATCTTATCTTAAGCAATCATATTTGTTAGTTTTTACTTTAGTTGAGTCAGGCTCCTTTGTTTCAGGTTTTCTTTCACTTCCTGGTATTACCTGGTTCACATGCCGTTTCCATGTGTTACCTTCCTTGAGACGGCATAAATAAGTGGACTTTCCCATGACTTTCTGAATAATAGCTTTTGTCCAGCTTGCCTTGTTTAGATTCCTGTAATCTCTGACCATAACTTTTTCATTTACTTTGAATCTTCTATACTTTCCTCTGTACTGTTTAATTTGCTTTTCCTGTGATTGGTGTATCTGTGTTTCCACTTCTTTTCTTTTTGTCTGACTTTTCCTATCTTCCGACCCTTTTTCTCTTCCTCCCTTCTCCTCCCCTCTATGCTTCTTGCTCTCTCTTAATAGTGAGAGATGATTTCTTAAGTCTCTGTTGAACATAAGCTGAGCTGGTGGTTCCTTTGTAGTGCAATGCTTTGCTGTGCGGTATGTCAGAAGTAACTGCTGTAATAAAATTGATAAACTAATACCTTTATTCTTAGGGTCAAACATCATAGTTTTAAGTTTATTTTTTATTGTTTTTACACAGTTCTCTGCTTGTCCATTTGATGATGGGTTAAATGGAGGAGACGTAGTAGAGGTGATTCCATTCTGTTTAAAAAATAACTTAATATTTTTTGAGGTAAACATTGTAGCAATATCACTTAGTATTTTTCTGGGAAGGCCGTATCTTGAAAATACTTCACATAGCTTTTCTATAGTTGTTTCAGTCGTCATGTCCTTACAGGTAAAAACTTCTGCCCATTTCGAGTAAGCATCTATTACCACAAGAAATATTGTGTTTTTGATTTCACAATAAGCCATTGCAATTCTTGTCCACGGTTCTGTTTCAGCAGGCCATGGTATTAACACAGAACGTGGTGGATTCTGTCTGTGCATCAAGCATGGTACACAGGACTGTGTAATTTTTTCTATGTCCTGCTCAATTCTTGGCCAGTAGACAAAACTACGTGCATTTTCTTTCATTTTGTAAATTTCCCAATGTGATAAATGCAGTAAATCACATATCTTTTGTCTCAGAGATGTAGGTATCACTATTCTAAGTCCCCATAAAAGAATATCATGTTCTATGGATAGTTCATCTTTCCTATAAAAATATGGTTTGAGATGTTCCGGGACTGGTCTCGGCCATCTTTCTTTATTCAAACATTCCATAACTTCCAGTAGTTCTGGGTCATTCATTGTGTGTTCTCTTATTGTGTCGTTGTTTATAGGCCATTCTGCTACATTGGTAGTGTACGCTATAAAATTTATAGGTTCTTCAAAGTTTTCTTCTGTTGCTTCCATAGGTGCTCTTGATAAAAAATCAGCGAAATGATTTTGTTTTCCTTTTATATGCTCAATCTAGTAATTAAATCCTGCCAAAAAGGCTGCCCATCGTTGTAACCTATTTGTGTGCATCTTTGGTATGCCTTTTTTTCATTAAAAAGTGATATAAGTGGCAAATGACGACAACGTAGGGTATATCTCTGGCCAATTAAGTATTGTGAGAGTTTGTTAATTGCCCAATAAGTAGCTAATCCTTCCCGATGTATGGTTGAGTAAGACTGTTCCGCTTTTGATAAGGTTCTGGATATGCAACACACTGGCTTTTCTTCGCCATTTGGTAACCGATGAGACATTACAGCTGCTACTCCTTTTTCTGATGCATCCGTCGTAACAATTATTTCCAATTTTGGGTCAAAATGTGTCAACACTTGATCTGAAGACATAAGTTTCTTCACCCTTTCGAAAGCCTTTTTACATTCACTGTCCCACTTAAAGTTTGTATTTTGTTTTTGGTAGTCCATAGAGCGGGTGCAGTATTTCTGCCAAATTTGGGATAAATTTTCCATAAAAGTTAATAGCCCCTAATATACTTCTAACCTCTGTCAGATTTGTTGGACTTCTTGCTTGCATGATGGCCTCTACCTTCGATTTCAACTTCCTTAAGCCATCTTTATTTATTTCATGTCCCAGATACTCTATTTTGTCCTGGAAAAATTGGCACTTTCCTTTGTTTACTGTCAAACCTGCATCTTGTAGTTTTTGTAAGACTTTTCTTAGATTTTCTAAGTGTTCTTGCTTGTTTTTTCCTGTTACGATAATGTCATCTATATAAGATGCCACGTGATTCATACCCTGGAACAGTTGATCTATGTACTTCTGGAACTTTCCGCTGGCTGGAGTTATACCAAAAGGCATTCGGGTAACTGTAAAAATTCCTTTGTGTGTTGACCATCTCAGTAGTCCTTTGGCACTGCCATCTAGCTCAATTTGGTTGTAAGCTTGGCTAAGGTCCAGTTTTGAAAATTGTTCTCCCCCTTGCAATTTTGCAAAAATCTCTGTTGCCGTAGGTATGGGAAAAGATTCTTGCACTAAACATGGATTGATGGTGGACTTATAGTCCCCGCAAAGTCTGAGTTTTCCATTACTTTTCATAACCGCGACTAATGGTGTCGCCCACTCACTTGTTTCCGCTGATTCTAAAATTCCTTGTTGCACCAATTTATCGAGCCCTTCATCCATTGTTTCCCTGTATGCCAATGGAACTGGTCTTGGCTTACAAAATACTGGTTTTGAGCCTGACTTGACTGAAAGTGAAATTTTTGCGTACTTAAATTTTCCTAGTTTGTTAGAAAACACCCTGGAAAAAGCTTGGATTAAATTATTAACCTCTTTTTTACTCGACTTCAGTTGACCTATATTATTACACATTTCTAATCTTATGTTGAAATGAGATAAGAAATCTCTCCCTAAAATGTTTGGTCCTGATGTTTTTACAATATAAAATTTTATCACTCTGGATATTCCTGAATAATTTACATTAGTATGTATAAAACCTTCTGGAGCAAAAGTTCTACCATCATAGCCTTTCAGCTGAATATCACTGGGATAAAGTGAAAATTCTGTTGAAAAATTTTTTTATAGGTTTCCCAGTTTAAGGCACTGATGGCTGAACCGCTGTCCAATTCACAAGATACCTTTCCCTTTTCCACTAGTATTTCTACTATAAATTCATGCTCTTTTCCTAAAGATAAACAAACCTGTTCCTTTTTTATTTTTCTATCCGACACTTTTTCACATTTTTACACATTTTTGGTTATGTTGAAGACTTGTTTCTCTTCATCACTGTTCTCGCTCTCACTGTCGCTTGAAAAATCATTTTCTGTAGCCCCGTCATCCGCCACATAGTTTACCGGTTTTCGACCGCAAACACGAGCTAAATGGCCCTTTTTACCGCACTTGTCACATTTATAGCTGCGATATTTACACTCTTTTGCAATATGGCCCGCTGTTCCAGAACACATACACTTGTCACAATCAGCTGTTTTCGATTTTTCGCGATTGACATTTTGAGGTTCGATCGGCTTCCGTCTAGATGTCGCTGCTCCCCGGTACTTCAAACCACTTTCGCGTCTATTTTTAAATTTCAGTTTCTGAAGGGCATTCACGTCGTATTCTACCTCTGTACCAAGGTCACTTTTTTGTCTTGTTGAGGTCTTCTCGCTGCAACGCTAATTTAACTAGATCTTCTAAGCTCTTATTTACATCTTCCTCGCATAATCGGTCTACCACAGGACCGCTTAACAGGCCACAAACAAACTTGTCTTTTAAAACATTGGTTAAATTACCTACAAAGTCACCATTTATGGATAAACTACGCACTCGTGCGTACCAAACCGCAATGCTCTCTCCCCCTTCTTGGCGTGCTTCATAAAACTTTCTTCTCTCCCGCCACACATTCACTTGTGGGGAAAACTGCTTTGACAAAATCGCCGCTAACTCCGCAAACTTCTTCGACTTTGGAAGGTCTGGGTGGCACAAATTTCTTAACAACTTGTAGGTATCGACACCTATCACACTCAAAAGTGTGGCAACTTGGATTTTGTCGTCCTCAATCTTATTTGCCACATAATGCTGCTCTAACCTTTCAGCATATATGATCCAATCTTGAGTTCCATCGAATTCGGCAAACTTGATTTCCGCCATATTTGCTCAGATGCTACTTACGTTTTGCTCTTTCACGACCCTTTACACCGCGTTTTATGCGTACTTTAGCCTCGTCGCCATTTGTAGTGTCGTGAGACCAGAAATACAAGGTTGTTTCTAAATAAACTGCTTTATTTCTCTTTACAAACGTTAAGATATCAACAGTAGCCGGGCAGCATGTTCATCACCTGCCAGCGTTGATGGAACTGCCCGATGTCGCATCCACGAAGGACGGGGAAGTTCAAACCGAGTGACGTACTTCCGGCCATTTAAACCTTTCCGCGTAACATAAATCATATCATCACACTTTTGATATGGGGAAATTTGAACATATAGATTTATTTCTATTTACCAGACCTTTTGTATGGAGTATTGCTGTAATAGTAGAAGCTTTTAACCTATTTCTTTGTTTTGTTTTATTTAAATTTACGGCGGAAAATAATCTTTCCACATTTGCACTTGAAACAGGCAAAGTAAGTAAATTAAAGACAAATCTTGTTAGGTTTGGAAAGCGTGGCGCACTGAGAAATACATCTCATCCAGTTGTAAAAAATTTCTGGGATTCTTAAAATCCAATTTATCGATACTTGTAGAACTAATAATCTCGTCTTTTATATAAAAGTCTAAGATTGTTTTCAGTGCTTTTGATACTTCTTTGTAAAGAATGTGAATTTTTGGGGATTCGCTGTGCATCAATTTATTTAAATCATTAAAAATAGGTAAAGCGTGAGATTAAAATTCCAGATATAATTTATTTCCTTCCTTGTTCAGTTTTTCTAAAATTATATCTGCTTGAGTAATATTATTAGCAACCTGATCAGTAAAATAAAGTTTTAGGGCATTATATTGGCTTAAAAGTCTTTTTACCACACTCTCCAATGAAAGCCAACGGGTTTGGCTTGGTTGAAGAATTTTAGCTGGCGCAACATTGACAAATTCCTGAAACTCTTTTAATTCTTCAACTCTTTTTGGACTATTCGAAAAATAGTTGTACACCTAAAAATATTTGTTTAAAATAAATTGATATTATTACTATTTTTTAATATTTACCTCTCTTGATAGTTGTTCAACTTCTTCTAGCAGTTTTTGGCACGCATAAGAGGCACAAAGATGGAAGCTGTGGCAAATACATTTTACTGTGAATATGCCTGGTATATTTTCCTGTAGCCTACTGACTAAGGAATTTCTAATACCCACCATATTACGGGCGCCATCGGAGGCAAAACCAATAAAGTTTGTTTTATAGAATATGTTGTGTTTTGTGAAAAAGTTTATAATTATCTCAAAAAGAGCAGCTCATGTGGTTTCTACTACCGGTATCAGGTCCATAAAATTATCTTCTATTTTATTTTCAATATTCATTCTAACCACTAAACACAAATGTTTGATGCATGAATTAATTATCTGTCGATTCGTCAGCTATTGTACTAAATCTATTATTTTTCATGAGCTCAATCAAATACGCCTTTTGTGATTTTCCAGTCACTTTTTTGACGACCTTAGTTATTTTAGTCCTGCCTGTTTTCATTTTTTTTTGCTATTTCAGAATCTGTACACACAGCATTTAGGTAATCGGTAAAATGTTCCATCAAATTCATTGGAAGATTATGTTCAGCCAAAAAACCCGCTGTACGTATAATACCGTCTTCCGCCTTTTCTTCAACGCTTATTTTACTGCTACTCTCTGCAACCGTATCGGCTATATTTTGCTGCCTTCCACTATTTGCTTCAGCTTTCTGGACCGAGTTTTGATGTTTAACGGATTCTAAATGTTTGCAAAGTTGTACTTTTCCTGCGCCTACGTTAATGTCGCATCTACATATTTTACACCTAAAACAAAATTTCATCTTTAAACATGCAGATTCATTTTGTAAAAAAAACATCAAGTGATTAAATAAATATAACGATAATATATTATTCAAAACTTACCACGCATACATTGTTCCCTTCCTACTGCATTCTACCCAATGAAACCCAGGTAATTTCGCCCAGTCTTTTTTAAAATGTTTGTCAATCTTTCTCTTTTTAGCAGAAGTAGGTCCGGGCACTCCGGACAAGGTTTGGTCAGTTTCACTACCACTGCTAGTATCACTATCACTTAGCACCATAATGTGTAATTTATTTATTTGTTTTCAATAACAAGATTAACAAGTAAAAACAATTATATACGGTACGCGTACGATGTAGCACGTATAGGCCAATCATTAGAGCTTTTTATGTGAAAAAAAGACTAGTAGAAAGCCACCTGTGCCATCATTTGAAAGACACTCCGTAGATATATTCTGATGTGTTTTCGACTAGCAACTCTCATTAATTAATTTGTTATTAACAATTTAGTGCAAAAAACGCTTTTTTTTTTGGTTTTTTGCTTATAAAACGAAAACTATTCGAAGAATTTCAATTCCGTAAATGGAAAAGTTGTAGAGAATTAAATTACGAAGAAAATGAGAGGTGGAACGATGCGATCGGTTGATTAGAACCGAAGAAAATCCGGAAAAAGCGGAAAATTCAGCTTTATTTTCAAAAATTCACAACTTTTTCATTTATGAAGATTAAGAGCTGAAATTTGGCACAGAAGTAGATAATTATATCAGCTTTAAGTGTGCGCAAGGCAGGTGCTGTCGGACCATTAGTTTTTGCGCAAGTGCAATTTCAATTTTTTTATGCATTTTTTTGCCGGGAGCCTGCTTGCGTTAAAAATAGTCCTATGTTAATTCTAATACCGGTTTTCAAAACTAGAAGTAAAATACTATAAATCGTATATCCCAAGTTTTCGTTAAAATACAGCGAAATGGATGAAACATGCACTTGAACATCGGTGTAAATGGCCTTGGGCGCGCGAGCGAGCGAGTGGTGGGGGAAGGAGGGGAAGCGTACATGTATAGACATACAGGCGGGCCGTGCGGAGCGTCCCATCTTTTCACTGGCTTTTCTCAGCCACTACTGCAGCTTTTTTTGATTTTGGGGTTACTGAATACGAGGACTCTGATTCTCTATTCAGATTCCACGAATAATTCAAGATAAAGCTACTATTCCGAATTTCGGAGTGGTCTAAGGATTAGAAGAGACGAGACATATATATATATATATATATATATATTGCCACGCTCTTTTCCGCACAGAAGTAGAATTTTACTTCTACTTACCATTCATAATTAAAAATCCAAAGGTCGGTAAAAATTTTAAAAAAAAAATAAATATTGAGAATTTACAAAATTAACTCACGTAAAGAGTTGAGTTGAATGCGAGAGGCTTGCGCATGCGTGCCAAAAAAAAATGCCCTAGCTCCAATGCCGGAGAGAGGGGTGGATTGAGGGCGCCACTGTTTTCGAAGCCGGGTGAAAAACAGAAACCCTCCTAGATGATGTTGGGACCTCGCTTTCAGCTCACTCACTCACATAAAGTTACCATATTATAAAAGTTAAAAATAGAAACTGCGCTGTCTGGTGAGGTAAATAAAACACTACCATTAAAAACAAATTTACTAATATATTACAGATTCGTTAGGGCAAAAATTTTGATAACACATCAGTGTATCGTGTCATTTTGTGAAATTTGATACAATAAAATTATTAGGTATTATTATTAATATCATGTTATTACTGTGACAGTTTGTAGTAAACCCTGAGGGGGAAATAAAAAAAAAGTACTAATCGGTTTTAAAATTAAATATTGCTAACCATGGTTAGAGCCGAAATTGAATAAATTTGTTATCGTGAAAAAGGTGATCCTGGTTATTACAATAAAAAAAATAAAAGGTTGCCTGAAGGGGTTCGTCCCCTTATGATGGTTTCCTAGGTCAATGCTGACGTGGCCTAGGCAGCTTAACTGTCTCAGCACGATCAAAGGCTGGAGATGTCTCCCAGCCCAAAAGAAGTTGTGGGGTAGCGGTGTTCCCCAGTAAAAGAAAGATTGTGCTGTCTCCCAGCAAAAGAGATGGTGCTGTCTCCCAGCAAAAAGAAAGAGCTCGGAGTCTCCCAGTAAAAAGAGGATCGGTGTTCCCCAGTAAAAAGACGTGGTGGGGTCGTCTCCCAGTAAAAAGAAAGACCCTAATAAAACAAAAGGTGTGCGTCAAGGCAAGGTAAAATTCAGGTATTATGCAAATATAATTTCGAAGAAATATTAAATTTAAATCACAAAAAAAAAACTTTAAGTGGCTGAAGGCCTTAAACAATTATTCATTGGTATCCAGAAAGTAAAACCGAAGGAAATATTTTGAATTAAATAGAGACATCAAGTCAAAAAAAAATAAACAGGCAATATCGAAGCCAATTAATTAACAAATCAAAGTTAAGTTAAAATTTACATAAAAGTAGCCATTGTACGCTACTGTACACAGACAAATATTCATTATAAAATAATTATATTTACATAAGCAATGCAGCTACAAAAATCTTAAACAATTAGATCATACACTGGTGACAAAATAACCAAAATTGTTAGGTAATCGCTTAATTACACAAAAGAAAAGTTTAGCCGCAAAATACAATGTGATAAAATTTAGCACGTTAAGTATAATCAAAAGAGAAATTCAGTATTACTATTACTAAACATATACATCCAAATATAGTAAATGTAGCTTAATATTTATGAATATAGAATAACCATACCGTATCTGTAAGCGTAACCCAAGAATGAACAAATACCATAGGCCATAGTGAATAGTTAACGGTACTATATTACACCCACCCTGAAATTTTGTAACCAAATCTAATAATTAAGAATCAGCCCTGTCTATGTTATACCCAATATTAATTAAAAGCTAATTAGCAGCAGAAAAAGAATAAGTGAAATACGAAAGTCAACACTTCTGACTGTCAGACATTTAAAATATTTACCCAAATTACTATAGTTTTAAATTGCCGGTCTCTAACGCTGTCAGCTGACATTCCAGAACACAAGATCTGAATTTTTAATGACCTGGCTATCGCTTATTAGCATAATTAGTTGATAAAAAGAAACATCATCAGGTTCCAATTCACGGGCATACACCAATGACTGATTCACTATGACTATGAATACGAAATAACAAAATAAAATTTAACCTTGGGTCACCCGGTAGAGTTCTGACCAACATTATCAAAGAATGTAGTAAATCAAGCTAGCATAGCTGACAAAAAAAAAATTAGGTATCGATAAGAATTTGACCTACAAACCTGTGAAGGTCACATAAACCCCATTTAATTTTTAATAAAAAAGAACCATCTGTACATAATTTTTCCTACCACGAAATGTAGCGATCTACTTGTATTTAGAGAAGTTTTAACTACAGAAAAACTAATTAAAAACGTGGACGTCGTAAAAAAAATAGAATCAAAAAGGAAATCAACGAAAATTAATTAAAATAGCAGTTTAATCGCGGAATTGTGTTTTTTTTAAGGGTTTAATAGTGGCAAAAGGCATACCTGTCGATCTCGGGTCGGGTCTAAGTCCACATGTCCGCTGTCGTCGTAAAAACCGACGAAGAGATGTCGAATTTCTTCTACAAAAACAACTAAAACGGCCTCACTGGACCAACAACGTAACGCCAAAATGGCAAACAACAAAACAACGTAAAAGAAATTAGTTGTACCGCATTCACGGATCCCAATTTTGGGTGTCTTTCTAAAGACTTTAGAATGCGATACAGTCGACGACGCGATCAGTTTGTGAAAAGAACCTCTCCACACCCAATCCTTGACGAAAAATTCCAATATCGATTTTTTTTTTCTTTCAAAGCGACGTCACAAGGGGTTGTTTGTAAGTACACTTTGGTACTCAATTAGGTACATTTTCGAAGGCTTTGGATCCATGGTATTCCCCTCAATGCATTGGCACGATGTTCTGCCAGTAAAAATTAACTTAACCAATGAACACCGGCAATATACCAACAAAACTATAACAATTAGATACATTTTTCCGTGTCCATAAACCGACATTCATTAATAGTTCGTACAATTGGCAGTACAAAATGCACCCCACCTACGATTTTGGTCAACCTCGAACCGTAATGCATGAATGAACATTAGAAACCTTTAAAATCAAGGGACCTAGAACTCAGAACGCAGATCCCATCGTTCCTGGCTTCGACGTTTTCCAACAACAGTCACAGAGGGCGGCTCAGGACAGAAAACTAAGATGTATGCAACAGGCTCGACAGAAAATAATTACGGCCGATTCAAATGTCAAAAATGACGTTTCACGTTTGTCAGGGTAAACAAATTCTAATTTATATTTATTGGCAACTATAGTTTTTAGGGCCAAATTCAGACATATTTCCTTAGGGATTAACTATACAGAAAGAGGGAAAACAAGGCTGGATCCAAGACAGACTAGCGACGGAAAATTTGTAAAAATTAAATTCGAGGTTAGGAAAGATTTTGACTAAATGGAAAACAAATCAAAATAAAACGTTCAAGGAATAAGGGAATATATTCAAAAAGGTAGGTCGAAGTCTTAAAACTCAACTAATTGTTGCAACTGCTATAATAATAATACTTTAATTTCGTATGACAAAACAAACCGTAACAACTCCCCCTCTCCTACGAAAGGAGGGAAATTTTCTCGAGAAAATTAACCGACGATAAGTACTCAAAAATCTACAGTATTTACAAGGTAAGGCAAAAAAAAATTAACTACCGGAGCTCCGGGGGTATTCCCCTAGGAAGCAACGGAAGAGAGTGAAAGATACCAGTGGATCGCTACTAACAAAACATATACTCACACCACCAGAAGAATAACTAAACCAAAAAAAAAACTCTGACATGACATGACAGGCCTGAGTGTTTCTGACGGCAGCCACCATTTCCGCACCGCAGAGTCAACTGTGCCTTAATGGTATAGTGGCCACATAGACCAAAATTGGGAAAACGTGTCCCCAGCTCCGGAATTTCCGCCAAGGTCATAATACACCCGTACTCATCATATCAGCTCCCAATAAAAGAAAATAAAGAAATTAAATACCAAAGGTATGGTCTGGGTTTGGCAAAAACATATTAAGTTAAAAAGATTAAGTTTTCAAAGAAAAGTAGGACAGAGAAAAGCCAAACCGGGTTCGTAGATCGTGGCACGCTTGACGGCAGCCAAACACTTCAGCACCAAGAAAACCAAATGTGCTTTTTATAGTGTAGGGCCACGAAGATCGGTCCGGATTTGACACCCGAGAAACCGAAATTTCCGCTAGGCCAAGCATCACCATGGCCGACAACCCTAGCCAACCAAAATTAACCAAGAAAAGAAATAAAATGAAAATTCATGAACCAGTGTGGTTCCAATACAAGGACGAAAACAAACCAAAGGCATAATGAGGTAATTTCTCAAACTGCCTATAAAGACACCTACTAAAAATAATACCCGCAGCTTAGTGGATTACTAAACCCACTAACTCAGGTAATCGACAACCCAAAATATTACAATAACCAAAATAATTAAAAATAAAAATTAACTTTGGTCCCCTTGCCGCTAGACAACCAGCGACCCCTCCAGGAGTATCCGGGGTGGAATAAAACTTCAGGGTGCAGGAAGCACAGCCTGGTAACATTAACCCAAAGATGGTAAGGGGGCTAGCATTGCGTAACACTCGAAGAAAGCGTGAGGTACGTCGTGTACTAGCCTCACTCCAGAGCGTCCCAAAACAGATAACCAACTGTCACGCGTCGAGTCAACCAAAGGGTGGAAAAACTAAAAAGAAAAGATAACTAATATACAACCAAGGTAATTTAAGAAGAGAAAGGGATAGCCCATATGTTCCACCGAGCATAAGGAAGTGAATTATAGTAGACACTAAACTAAAAGATGCACCGAATGGGTAGTACATCAGTCCCTGTATAAAACAAAATAAATTAGGTAGGGTACTCTGAAAGGTGGCACTGCCACCGGCCTGTCGCAACCTAATAGGCCGACTTGAGCTCAGGCCGAACAAAGTAGCTTGGCCCTCCCCTGGCCCGCCGAACAAGTTCGATGGGCAAAATGTTACCCCAGGGGTCAGACTTCCGCCCCCCCTGAACAGCCCTTCCAGTCGGTCTGCTCTCCGAAGGATCAATAGTTCCAACAAAGAACGTCGAAGCGACATTCGGTAGCACCCAACACCGCGCAGCCTAAACAAGGAGATAGGGACAAATAAGTCATAATCGGGAAGGTTCTATTTTGTCTAGTTAAACTATAGACCAAATATAGAACGACAAACTAGGGGTCTAGGTACCAAGACCTAGGCCAAAGTCAAATCCAGGATAACAAAAATAGCAAGTCAAATAAGACTATAAAGAAATATCAAGGTAAAATTAAATTAATAATTAAACACAAGAAAAGATAAGGTAAATCAAGGTAAGGTAAGAAACACCAAGTCAAATACTGAAATAAGACTTGGTAGATATGAAGGTAAAATTAACCGAATAATTAAACCCAAAATAAAATAAAATAATAAAGGTAAGGTAAGATAAGATAATCAAGGTGAGGTAAGATAATCAAGGTAACGTAAGGTAATATAAGAAAGTCACAATAAGGACACTAAATCAGATCAAGCTAGGATAACGAAATCACTCAGCAAGATACGGATTAGTGTCATAAGTCAAATCAAGTTAAGGTGAATTAAATTATCCAAAACAAATTATCAAGTATCATTGCAATCAGTGTATTACGAAATTCAAAATTGGTAAGTTTAAGGTAAATTAAAATAAGGTAATTTAAAGTAAGTTCAGATAAGGTAAATTTAAGGTAAGTTCAGATAAGGTAAATTTATAGTTACTAAAAGATTAATGAATTTATGACTCAAATAAAAATATGCTAAATTTCAGGTAGTTGAGCTAACAAGTCAAATAAATCATCGCCTTAAGAGAAAACAAACTAATGACCATGTGTCGTGTTTACTCCCATCACGTCTCGCGCCAAGACGGGTGTCTGCAAGACACCGCCAAAAGAAAAAAACTCTAAGTTTATGTTACTAAAGCCACAAAAGTTAAAGAAATTTATATAAGGTAAAGATAGATGATACCATAAGAAAAGACGTAAAACGATGATAGCAAGTGAAAGTAGTAAAAATGCTGAAGGCAGACTTACTACGCGCAACAGCAGCAAGTTGGCTGAAGGCCTAGCTTGCCACGGCTTTCGGAGGACTCCTACCTCCACTAGTTCACCAGTGCAGCACAATTCTAAGCGATAGTGTTCAAATCCATCAAGTCTCGCGCCCAGATGGATCCAAACGCCACTGCGCCCGTCACTGCAGGGCATTAAAAAAAAGGTATTAAAAGAAATCGGAATAAGGTAACAAAGAAAAATATTTAAAGGTAAAACTAATCATTATCTGAACTCTCATTTGCGGTCGATGGATTATACAGTTTGAGATCTTTTACGTGCCAAACACCTTTACTTTGTCCTGCTCGATCTTGAAGTTCGTAGGTGCAGGACCCTGTTTTCTTCTTAATAATGAACGGGCCCACATAAGCCGGAGCCAGTTTGGCACTATAATAGTTCGCGGCATCGGAAAGACTTTTGTTTTTACGCCAAACCTCTTGTCCAGGTGCATACTCAACGGTTCGTCTACGTAAGTTGTATCTACGTTGATTTCTAACATGAGATGTTTTAATTTTATCCTGAACTTCGCGATATAATTTCACAAAGGCGGCTTGTCTTTTCCTGACATAATCTTGAAGGTCTGCATTGGTGTTAGCAGTCTCTTCTGCAAAGTCTTGTCCGTACAATTTATGTTCTCTCCCAAAATTAAGAAAATGCGGAGTAAATCCAGTGGTCTCGTGTCTTGATGTTCGCAAAGCACAGCCTATAGAAGCTAGGTTCTCGTCCCAGGTACGGTGGTTATTGTTCTTGATGTAAGATCGCATCATGGTCTTTATGACTCTGTTGACTCGTTCGGTCGGATCGGCTTGTGGATGATAAGATGCTGTGTAGAATAGCTTGGTTTTATAGCGTTGACATAGGTTCTGAAATTCCTTGGACTTCATTTGTACTCCATTATCACACATTAGGAACTGTGGTGATCCAAACATTAGGAAAATACCTTCTTCAACCTGTTTGGTGAGGGATTTAGCTGTCGCTGAACGAGAAGGAAATAAAACGGAGAATTTGGTGAAATAATCGGTAACCACAAGAACGTAAGTGTTACCTGACCTCGAACGAGGAAACGGTCCAATATAATCCAGGCTGATACACTGCCAAGGTTGATTTATCACTGGACGGTCACCCATTAATCCTGCAGGAGGTTTTTGTTCTACTTTGTGCTGGGCACAAACTCGACAAGCTTTCACGTAACTAGTGACGTCACTCCTCATCTTAGGCCAGTAATAGCGTTGGCATACTTTCCAGTAGGTCTTGAATACGCCTACGTGACCTGAAGCAGGTATATCATGGCAACGAGCGAGTATCTTGCGCCTTTTATCCTTAGGAACGACAATTTTCCAAGAACTGGATGGAGTACCAAGGTCCGGATGATTGGTTCTTGCATATTTATACAACATGTTGTTTTCTACACGCCAAGCAGGAAATTTGTCTGGTTGTTGTTCAAGCCTTACAAACATATTTTTATACCATCCATCAGTGGTGGAAGACATCGGAACATCACTATCATCGGTGTCAATAGCTTCTGCGGAGACAGGAACGGATCTGGACAGAAAATCGGCAACAATGTGCTCTTTACCAGGGCGATGGATTAAGGTAAAATCATAGGGTTGCAGACGAAGCGCCCATCGCGCTAAACGACCTTGAGGGTCTTTTAGTCTGTGCAGCCATAGTAACGAATGGTGGTCAGTTACTACCGTGAAGTGTACCCCTTCCAAATAATGTCTCAACTTCTCCACACTCCAAATCACTGCCAAGC
This sequence comes from Philopedon plagiatum, assembly GCA_963971165.1. Lineage (NCBI taxonomy): Eukaryota > Metazoa > Arthropoda > Insecta > Coleoptera > Curculionidae > Philopedon > Philopedon plagiatum. The sequence goes on from OZ020190.1 coordinate 99,623,690, forward strand.
ACTCTTTTTCGGTGACTGTATATTTCATTTCTTGTTTAGTCAGTGAACGTGATAGGAAGCATATTACTTTCTCACCATCATCAAAAGTCTGTGTTAAAACTGCACCAAGGCCATATGCGCTTGCATCGGTTTGCAGGACGAAAGGACGGTTAAAATCAGGACAGGTAAGTATCGGTGCTGTAACCAAAGCTTCCTTGATCGCTTTAAAGGCTCTATCACAGTCGGTTGTCCATGACCATCTGACATTTTTCTTAGTCAAGTTAGTTAGCGGAGCTATGGTGGATGAAAAATTCGGAACAAAGCGACGGTACCAAGATGCTGTACCAATAAATCGGCGAATTTCTGTGACATTCTTCGGTGGTATAATATTTACAATTGCCTCAACTTTTAATGGATCTGGTCGGAGTCCCTGACGGTCCACAACATATCCTAAGTACTTCAATTCTGGCAGGCAAAACTGACATTTTTCTAGTGAAACTATGAGTCCCGCTTCATGTAGTCGGTCGAAAACTAAGCCCAACAGACGTAGGTGTTCATCGAAGTCCTGAGATATGAGAATTATATCATCCAGATATACCATGACCGCTGGTTGAAGGTCTGCTCCAAGGACGGTATCTACTATGCGCTGCCAGGTTGCTGGTGAATTGGTTAAACCAAAAGGCATGCGACGGAACTGAAATAGTCCTCTTCCAGGGACGGTAAATGCAGTATATTCACGCGAAGATTCACTTAAGGGAACTGTCCAAAATGCGGATTTGATATCGATGGAACTGAGGTAAGTTGCATCCCTCAGGCGGTCCAAAATGGCAGAAATATAGGGCAAGGGATATGCGTCTTTCTTGCTCAAACTGTTCAAAATTCTGTAATCTACACAAAATCTGTAGGAATCATCCTTCTTGCGCACTAAACATATCGGACTGGACCAAGCACTCTTCGAAGGTTCGATGACTCCATCTTCCAACATTTGTTTAAGTTCTTCATCGATAATTTTCTGCTTAAATGGAGACACCGGGTAATATCTTTGTTTGACAGGTTTCGTACCTGGCTCCACTTCAATAACATGTTCAGCCACCTTGCAACATCCCAGGCCTGTACCCATTAAAGCAAGTTTTTCTTTGACTAAGTTATCAAGAGTCATTCGCTGAGCAATAGTAAGGGTACTCTCATCCCGTATGCTAAGTACTTGAGTAGAATTCAGTTCATCTGCGAAATGCCAAACATCTTGATTTAAATCCGGCACGATTCCCATGCTCTTCCAGAAGTCAACTCCCAAAATTAAGGTATGAGCCAGTGCAGGCAGGACTAACACATCTATCATGCGGGTTTTTCCCATTAAACTAAACGGTACTTGCATGTAACCAATAGCAGAACAGCTCTCTCCATTAGCAACTGTACATCTTGTTTCTTTACCTAAAAGTTGCAGTCCCAAACTCCGTAGCAACTCATATCCAGGAAGGCCAACAAGTGTTCGAGTGGCACCAGAATCCAGCAAACCTCGTATAGGTGTGCCTATGACAGAAACTTCCAAATATGGACGTTGATCTCCTCGTGCGTGACTAATGATGAAATCTAGAAGAATTTTGGATGAAAAATCGAAATCATTGGTCGTTACACGCTTGGTATTGGGAGAAATCGTACGACCTATTGATTCCCCCGGGAAGCGTTTCCCGAATTAGCACATTTTGGGCAAGATCTTACAGTGACATTAGGTGTTCCACAACGATAACCGTGTGTTTTTCTAGGGCTTTGACAATCTCGATTAAAATGTCCCGTTTGTTGACAATTCCAACAGACTACTTCTCTAGGACCTCTACTGGTAGTAGGAGGGTTGACATGTCTCACTTCATTGACCTTAGTTGGAGGTAAGGCTTCTTGCATATCTGAGACGAAGGCGAAATCAGGTTCTACAAATCCTTGTCGCTTCCGAGATGGCGGTACATAATGTTCTGCACGGTATTTCTTGGCTTCTAAAACCAGGCACTGCTCCTCTAATTCTTCCAATGAGTTCACTATGGGTAACTGAGTGGTGTAAAATGGAGCTAAATTCCTAGCTATCATGTCCAACTTTGCATCCTCACTGAGGGAACCATAACGCCGAAACAGAGCCTGCATGCTTGAAAGATAGTCCACTATGCTTTCTGATGGATCTTGAGTCCTCTCGAGCATTTCTTTAAAGAGTCGAGCACGATAATCTGGTGTTTCAAAGTGTCTGCAAAGCAGTTCAGCTAGTTCTCTCCAGTTGTTAAACCGGGAACGGTTCGCTCTAAACCAATTCAATGCCTTGCCTTCAAATAAATCTATGGCCGACTCAAACAGTTCTCTTTCTGATACATTACGAGCCAATCTCAGCTCTGTTACTCTCTCTAAAAATCCATGGACTGACATACTCTTGGGATCTCCTGTAAATTTAAGGCCCCATTTTTCTATACGTAGTGCCTTGAAGTTTGACACTGGCTGTCTATTCGGGGTTGAACCATGCTGAGTTGGTCGAGGCACTTCCTCTTCTGACGAATCCTCAGAATCAGAACCTCCCGAACGTGCTGCATCCAATAATACGCTCAAGTTGGGATCTCGTCTGGATACTTGCTCTAGCTCGTCAAGAGCAGATAAGGTTTCTGCAATTAATATTGCTCGTGCGTCAGCATCCTCTGACGACAGTTGGCTAACTGGTACACGATCAATTCGGTTGAGAAGATGGACCAAGTGTGTCTGTAGACGTTCAAATTTGGTCTTGGCTTTTTCTCCAGTAACGGACTTAATCGCCAATTTAGTCTTCCTCAAGTTAGTCGCCACATAAGCTCTTTCTTCAGCAAAATCCATATTATAGGGAGGGTGACTTATAGACTTACTAACTTTCTCCATCTGCAACAATGGGCGTAAAGATGCACGAAGGCTTTCGACAGTTTTCGTTTCATCAGCTGGAATGCCACGAACTTGCAACTCATAAATGAGCATATCCTTTCTAAGGTAATGCACTCTCATACTGTAATCCATCGTAAGTTATTACGAGTCAAATAATACACAAACAAAAATAAATTTAAAGAAAAATCAGTAAAATATTAACACTGATTGCACTTGACACTGTAAACTGCAAATAATTTGCACAACTAAATTTTCAGATAATTTTCACTAATTAAACTTCACCAAAAAGATTTAAAAATAAAATAAACCGGTTAGGACAGCGATGTCCTAACAGAAAGAATAACGAAAACCCGTCAGAACAGCGAAGTTCTGATGGCTACTACAAAACAATAGGTAGGCCGCAAAAAAAAATATTGCATTATCAGCAAAAAAATCTCGTCAGAGGTAAGACAACATATCAGAAGCGCAAATATCGATAAATGAAAATTTAAAAAAAAATTTGATAATGTTAGTACCAAAGTGCTCTATCTGGTCTCACCAAACGCAGTTTCTTTTTGTTTGAAGGCCCCACGTTGGGCGCCAAAATTTGCCACGCTCTTTTCCGCACAGAAGTAGAATTTTACTTCTACTTACCATTCATAATTAAAAATCCAAAGGTCGGTAAAAATTTTAAAAAAAAAATAAATATTGAGAATTTACAAAATTAACTCACGTAAAGAGTTGAGTTGAATGCGAGAGGCTTGCGCATGCGTGCCAAAAAAAAAAATGCCCTAGCTCCAATGCCGGAGAGAGGGGTGGATTGAGGGCGCCACTGTTTTCGAAGCCGGGTGAAAAACAGAAACCCTCCTAGATGATGTTGGGACCTCGCTTTCAGCTCACTCACTCACATAAAGTTACCATATTATAAAAGTTAAAAATAGAAACTGCGCTGTCTGGTGAGGTAAATAAAACACTACCATTAAAAACAAATTTACTAATATATTACAGATTCGTTAGGGCAAAAATTTTGATAACACATCAGTGTATCGTGTCATTTTGTGAAATTTGATACAATAAAATTATTAGGTATTATTATTAATATCATGTTATTACTGTGACAGTTTGTAGTAAACCCTGAGGGGGAAATAAAAAAAAAGTACTAATCGGTTTTAAAATTAAATATTGCTAACCATGGTTAGAGCCGAAATTGAATAAATTTGTTATCGTGAAAAAGGTGATCCTGGTTATTACAATAAAAAAAATAAAAGGTTGCCTGAAGGGGTTCGTCCCCTTATGATGGTTTCCTAGGTCAATGCTGACGTGGCCTAGGCAGCTTAACTGTCTCAGCACGATCAAAGGCTGGAGATGTCTCCCAGCCCAAAAGAAGTTGTGGGGTAGCGGTGTTCCCCAGTAAAAGAAAGATTGTGCTGTCTCCCAGCAAAAGAGATGGTGCTGTCTCCCAGCAAAAAGAAAGAGCTCGGAGTCTCCCAGTAAAAAGAGGATCGGTGTTCCCCAGTAAAAAGACGTGGTGGGGTCGTCTCCCAGTAAAAAGAAAGACCCTAATAAAACAAAAGGTGTGCGTCAAGGCAAGGTAAAATTCAGGTATTATGCAAATATAATTTCGAAGAAATATTAAATTTAAATCACAAAAAAAAAAACTTTAAGTGGCTGAAGGCCTTAAACAATTATTCATTGGTATCCAGAAAGTAAAACCGAAGGAAATATTTTGAATTAAATAGAGACATCAAGTCAAAAAAAAATAAACAGGCAATATCGAAGCCAATTAATTAACAAATCAAAGTTAAGTTAAAATTTACATAAAAGTAGCCATTGTACGCTACTGTACACAGACAAATATTCATTATAAAATAATTATATTTACATAAGCAATGCAGCTACAAAAATCTTAAACAATTAGATCATATACTGGTGACAAAATAACCAAAATTGTTAGGTAATCGCTTAATTACACAAAAGAAAAGTTTAGCCGCAAAATACAATGTGATAAAATTTAGCACGTTAAGTATAATCAAAAGAGAAATTCAGTATTACTATTACTAAACATATACATCCAAATATAGTAAATGTAGCTTAATATTTATGAATATAGAATAACCATACCGTATCTGTAAGCGTAACCCAAGAATGAACAAATACCATAGGCCATAGTGAATAGTTAACGGTACTATATTACACCCACCCTGAAATTTTGTAACCAAATCTAATAATTAAGAATCAGCCCTGTCTATGTTATACCCAATATTAATTAAAAGCTAATTAGCAGCAGAAAAAGAATAAGTGAAATACGAAAGTCAACACTTCTGACTGTCAGACATTTAAAATATTTACCCAAATTACTATAGTTTTAAATTGCCGGTCTCTAACGCTGTCAGCTGACATTCCAGAACACAAGATCTGAATTTTTAATGACCTGGCTATCGCTTATTAGCATAATTAGTTGATAAAAAGAAACATCATCAGGTTCCAATTCACGGGCATACACCAATGACTGATTCACTATGACTATGAATACGAAATAACAAAATAAAATTTAACCTTGGGTCACCCGGTAGAGTTCTGACCAACATTATCAAAGAATGTAGTAAATCAAGCTAGCATAGCTGACAAAAAAAAAATTAGGTATCGATAAGAATTTGACCTACAAACCTGTGAAGGTCACATAAACCCCATTTAATTTTTAATAAAAAAGAACCATCTGTACATAATTTTTCCTACCACGAAATGTAGCGATCTACTTGTATTTAGAGAAGTTTTAACTACAGAAAAACTAATTAAAAACGTGGACGTCGTAAAAAAAATAGAATCAAAAAGGAAATCAACGAAAATTAATTAAAATAGCAGTTTAATCGCGGAATTGTGTTTTTTTTAAGGGTTTAATAGTGGCAAAAGGCATACCTGTCGATCTCGGGTCGGGTCTAAGTCCACATGTCCGCTGTCGTCGTAAAAACCGACGAAGAGATGTCGAATTTCTTCTACAAAAACAACTAAAACGGCCTCACTGGACCAACAACGTAACGCCAAAATGGCAAACAACAAAACAACGTAAAAGAAATTAGTTGTACCGCATTCACGGATCCCAATTTTGGGTGTCTTTCTAAAGACTTTAGAATGCGATACAGTCGACGACGCGATCAGTTTGTGAAAAGAACCTCTCCACACCCAATCCTTGACGAAAAATTCCAATATCGATTTTTTTTTTCTTTCAAAGCGACGTCACAAGGGGTTGTTTGTAAGTACACTTTGGTACTCAATTAGGTACATTTTCGAAGGCTTTGGATCCATGGTATTCCCCTCAATGCATTGGCACGATGTTCTGCCAGTAAAAATTAACTTAACCAATGAACACCGGCAATATACCAACAAAACTATAACAATTAGATACATTTTTCCGTGTCCATAAACCGACATTCATTAATAGTTCGTACAATTGGCAGTACAAAATGCACCCCACCTACGATTTTGGTCAACCTCGAACCGTAATGCATGAATGAACATTAGAAACCTTTAAAATCAAGGGACCTAGAACTCAGAACGCAGATCCCATCGTTCCTGGCTTCGACGTTTTCCAACAACAGTCACAGAGGGCGGCTCAGGACAGAAAACTAAGATGTATGCAACAGGCTCGACAGAAAATAATTACGGCCGATTCAAATGTCAAAAATGACGTTTCACGTTTGTCAGGGTAAACAAATTCTAATTTATATTTATTGGCAACTATAGTTTTTAGGGCCAAATTCAGACATATTTCCTTAGGGATTAACTATACAGAAAGAGGGAAAACAAGGCTGGATCCAAGACAGACTAGCGACGGAAAATTTGTAAAAATTAAATTCGAGGTTAGGAAAGATTTTGACTAAATGGAAAACAAATCAAAATAAAACGTTCAAGGAATAAGGGAATATATTCAAAAAGGTAGGTCGAAGTCTTAAAACTCAACTAATTGTTGCAACTGCTATAATAATAATACTTTAATTTCGTATGACAAAACAAACCGTAACAATATATATATATATATATATATATATATATATATATATATATATATATATATATATATATATATATATATATATATATATATAGCTATAGCACACTTAAATTTTGAATAGCTGTGTAACCGTTTAATGCGCCCCTGCCTCTCTCTTCTATTGTTCGGTGATATGGGTACAGCTGTTGCCTTGGGATTCAAACGAATAGAACAGAAAGCGACGCGAACGGTTAGATGCTACAGAGCGTTCGGAGCTGTGAGTTGTACTTTTCGATCTGATTGATCGATCTGATTGATCAATCTGCATCCGACGATGATTCTGACTTTGATAGTTTAATAGATAGCGAGCAGATCGAAGAAAATAAAATAAACTATGCGGACCTTCCGAAAAGAAGGCGAATTTTATAACTAATGTATTCGGCGCAATAATATGTTCATGTTGTTTATCATCCATTTTTAATCATATTAATAAAACACTTTTGTGAAAAAAAAATAGTTATTTATTATACAAGGGGAAAAAGTATTAAATTTTAGCTCGAGGTTGTGTTGTCTCTCGACGCGAAGCGGAGGGAGACAAAAAACCGAGAGCTAAAATCTAATATTTTTCCCGTGTATAATACACTATGTTTTTCTGCGAAGGGAAAAACGACGATTTAATATTGAAAAAAACCGAGGAAAAAACCTATTATTACAATATATTAAAGTCAGAAAATTATCGATGCGAAATTTAAATGTTTAAACTGTTAGGCTGTTGTACTTATAGCGACAATAATTAGACCTGCGTTGCTAAGGAAACCTATAAAGTAATCAAACATCTGTCATTTTAATTCTGTGATTTGATTTAAAAATTGCAAACTTAGTGGTTCTTTAGTAGATATTTTGAATAATATACAGTTAAAAAATGTCTGAAAGGAAATGTAACTTTTGTATAATAAAATATTCTAAATTTAAATATCTACCTCTACTTATGTGTATATATATCCGGGAAAAAAGTACTCACTTTTTTCCCCGGGAAAAAAGTAATTTCATAAAAAGTGACATTTTGTTACCTGTCAACAGAGATAAAATGTCAAACGTTTGTAGCGGTTAAATCTTTAACCACTATTACCCTTATTAGTTCTTAATATTTTTGTAAATTTCCATGATCCATCGCATTCGCCAACTTCCAAAATATCTTGACCAGCTGCATCCAAGCAGATGAGATGTCGTCTAGTACCCATGCGTGGTACTCGTAGATCGACGTACCAGCGTTTTTCGAGACACTCCGATTTTGCTAATCGTGTGAGGAGTCATGATTTTTCTGACTGAAGTTTTTTTGCCTTTATAGTGCTATTTTATGCACCAATTATTGTAATGTGAAGTAGTGTCTGATTACTTACATACATATTATTATGTCTTTTTGCCGATTCATGATTATTCTTCCTGGGAGAAGTCCCGTTTTAATTTCTTATTCGTCATGTGCATAGTAAGGCAGATCCCCTCAACCTAGAGGTAAGCCGTTAACTTTCTTTAATGATTTCGAACGTTTTGGTTATTGTAAATATTATTTACAGGGTTTTAGAGAGGCGTTAGAAATGGTTTTAGAGAGGTGCTAGATAGGATTTTAGAGAGGCGTTAGATAGGGTGTTAGAGAGGCGCTAGAGAGGTGTCCACGTTTCACAGCACGTTTTCCTCCACTTTTCTCATAAACTATCAGAGAAATAGCTGTCCGTAGTAACCAGGATTGGCGGCCTAACATTTAGCCACCAACAAGTGTCTGTTTCACAATGCAGGGGACACTCTAGAAGCTCCCACCAGAACCTAAGGCCAGTCTATTCCATTTTTTTTAATTGCGTAATTTTTTTATACTATAACTTTCGTGATATCCTCTTTATTTCTTAAATTCATTCTTTACATATATTACATATTTACCTGTGTAAGCTAGCCTTCTGATTAATTTAAAATTAAATTCACATGCGACTTTTAAATATATTTTTGTACATAAATGTACATAACATTGGGGTAATCTTTGGCCAAAGATAGGGGTTATGTATATATTACTATAACTCGGGAATTTTGGCTTCACTGCATTATATTTATTTTTGTCAGAACAAATGCATTTTTAAACTATGTTATTTGGTCTTTATAAACATATTTTTTGTTCCTCCTTTGGCACAATTCGCTAATTAAATTGATTGAAGCTAATCTCAGGTAGTCTATTTATTTATTACCAACAAGCAATCTTAAATTAAAAGAGCTTGGTTTCTCAGTTCAGAAGCTCTGAAAACGAATCATTTAAATGAAAAACTGAGTGGCGCCTTTAAAAAGCGTAAGTGTTCCTAGCCGATGACCATCTGTTCTACCGACGAAGAACTGCCGTACGCAAGTGGGTACCTTTCTGAGGAAAACTAAGTTTTCCCCTAAAAGTACGCCACACGTTTTTCCCGTCACGGAAAAAAATATATATTTATGTGTTTAAATTAACAACCTTCCTGCTCGTTTATTTATAGAATAGAAATATAAGAATGTTACTCAAGAAGGTGGAATAGCAGCTTTATCTTGAATTATTCGTGGAATCTGACTAGAGGATCAGATTCCTCGTATTCAATAACCCCTAAATCAAACAAAGAATCTTCCAAAACGGTGCAGTAGTCGCTGAGAAAATCCACTGAAAAGATGCGACGATTCGCACGGCGCGCCTATATGTCTATATAATATGTACGCTTCCCCTCCTTCCCCCACCACTCGCTCGCTCCCTCGCCCAAGGCCATTTACACCGATGTTCAAGTGCATGTTTCATCCATTTCGCTGTATTTTAATGAAAACTTGGGATATACGAGTTATAGTATCTTACTTCTAGTTTTGAAAACCGGTATTAGAATTAAAATAGGACCATTTTTAACGCAAGCAGGCTCCCGGCAAAAAAATGCATAAAAAAATTGAAATTGCACTTGCGCAAAAACTAATAGTCCGACAGCACCTGCCTTGTGCACACTTAAAGTTGATATAATTATCTACTTCTGTGCCAAATTTCAGCTCTTAATCTTCATAAATGGAAAAGTTGTGAATTTTTGAAAATAAAGCTGAATTTTCCGCTTTTTCCGGATTTTCTTCGGTTCTAATCAACCGATCGGATCGTTCCACCTCTCATTTTCTTCGTAATTTAATTCTCTACAACTTTTCCATTTACGGAATTGAAATTCTTCGAATAGTTTTCGTTTTATAAGCAAAAAACCAATAAAAAGGCGTTTTTTTGCACTAAATTGTTAATAACAAATTAATTAATGAGAGTTGCTAGTCGAAAACACATCAGAATACATCTACGGACTATCTTTTAAATGATGGCATAGGTGGTTTTCTACTAGTCTTTTTTGCAATATATGACTTTTTTTGATCTAATGATTGGCCTAGTAGCCAATATGTCGATTGTCGTTTTCGGGGAATAACCGAATACCCGCGCATTTGCACCAACACTCAACCATGCGCGAGATTGCAATTTACGATTATTAGACACGATCCAACGATGCCAAATGCCGGGTTGTAAATTTTTGGCGACACGTTTTTTGTGACGTAAGCCGAATTCCCTTATGGATACTTTGTTATTTGTAGTTTATAGTTACCTTTTCAATTCATTTTTTAAGCTAAAAAGCATGAGATTTTGCGACTAAATAATGAAAACATGAGATTTGTTTAAAAAACATTAGATCTCATGCAAAAGCATGAGACCTGGCAGCACTGATCCAATGCAGTATTAGGGGAATCCCTTTCAAGCCAGATAAAATAGTTACGATGTTCTCTTTTGTTGTTTTACTTCTCTTTGGAGGAATTTTGGACTACTTTGACCTGTCTTTCCCGTAGAAGTACTCGTAATTGGTATTATTCACTTCTATATCTGATTCTTCTCCCAAAGCCGACTCATTCTCATCAGATGGCTGCCATTCTATTTCGCTGTCCGAATTATGATCACTTAAACTCTCAGCATCACTTTCATCTTGATCGCTTTCGTCAGCTTTTTCAATAATTTTATCCTTCCAGCTTCTTTTTATCAGCAGTTATGGTAGCAGAATTCTGCGTCGAAGTACTTGTACTTGGAAGTTCAGGATTTTCCATTTTGTCTTGCCAAAATTCTTCTGATTGGAATATTGCAGCAATGTCTTCGACTGATAGTTTATCACTTGCAGCCATTTTATCTGCAAATGAATTAAACTACAATAAATAAAATGTATTTATAATACCCAAACAAGAGACAATAAACATATTTTAGCATATTTACCTGAAGCTACCTCTTTTCAGAATAGTCACGTATTTACTATAACTGGGTCAGTGCGACCCGGACTCGGCTAGATCTCGGAAAAAAGATCGCTCAGCGAAACACCCCCACTAGTAACTCAAGTAGAACGGACTAACAAGAGAATACACGGAAGCGCGTTGAAGGATCGCCACAACCGCTAGTACGGGAGAGGGTTTTGACCTTGTGCGGGTCACTTAGACCCGACTTATAGTAATTAAGGGTTAAGCACAAAATCATTTAAAAGCCTTGATAAATTAATGACCATAAATTTGACAGGAAAAAATATTTTTTGAACCTAAATTTGACAACAGTATGAACCTAATTATGACAGTGACCCAAATTATGACAAAATAGTGACCCTAAATTTGACAAATATGCCTATGCAGATTAATTATTTTTTTATAATTTTAAAAGGAAGTTTAAAGGTTGTTTACGTAAAAATCAGTTTTTTGCTATATTTTTAATATATTCTAATAAACCAACAAGTTGTGTTAATATGCATGTATGCATATATACTAAATGTATAACAATTAAAAATATAACATAACATTAAGACTTAACAAAGCGTTAATATTTTTCGAATTCTGGAACAGAAAACACCCATCTAGTATTTATTGATATCGGCGCATTAACTTTTCTAATATGTCTTCTATGGGATGCTAAAGTTCGTCGGGCTCTGTTGGCCATTTCCAATGACTTACTCCACTTTTAACCATAACAGTTACAAAAAATTTGTTGTAATTGGGCATTTTTCTTTCTCTTATTCTGCCAGGAAATTTTTGTCTAATTTATGACCAATTTCCAATATTGTTTTATTTGTAGCATGTTTTTCTAACATTTTTGCTGAATTTGATCTGCAACTTTTCTTAACTTTCTTTTCGTCAACTTGTTTTCTTTTTTCTTCTCTTATTCTCTTTCTTTCTTGTATAGCTTCCTCCTTTTTATTTTTTTCGATTTCCTTCTTCAGATAATATTCGTGCCACTTTTCTGAAGAGCACACACTGGGAATTATTTCTTTAAATTTGATTGGATGATTTTTCTCCAGGCCAAAATAAGATATTTTTAAAAAGGGAAGGTATTAAATTTTCATTCTTCCTTATTTTAAAGTCTTTTGAATTTTCAAGATTTTTTCAGTAAACCAATCATTATTCTGTGTATTAATTTCTATTACAATATTTTCCTTATTTGCTTCTTTACCTTTTTTCGTGATTTCTAAACTTTCTTTTTCGCGTTCGGTAGTGGCTTCCTTTGTGCATTCTTTGCTTTTAACATTATCGATTCCTTTTTAGCTTTCTAAAACTTTAATGTCTTGCGTGCTGTTTTCCTCTATGGTATTTTTCATATTTAGTTCACCTTTTTTCGTGCTTACTTCTGTTCCGGATAGTAAACATTGGGACATTAATCCGTCATTAAAATTTACTTACGCGTTTTAAATAATATTAATGCTTATTTGTTTGTACTAATTTTAAAGAAAGTTAACTGTGTTGATAACACGGCCACCAGTTAAAAACAGATTCAAGTGACCGTAGATTGTCAAAAAAAGTTCAAGAAATCTGTCAAGCAATTTTCGTAATAAAAAATAGTCAAGTATATTTACAAGTCAAGTTAATTTATTCTCAAGTCAAGAAATACAGTCCACAAACCCCAACATGGTCCAAATCGAGCCGCATGATCCAAAACAAGCCAAGTAAACCAGTAATTCAAGCAAAAACACAAATTGGTTGTCATTTCCTGAAAAAGCCTGTTTTATTCTCGCTGCACGGCGCAAGCCGCTAGACAATATAACCCAGCCCGGTCAAGACGGTGCTCTAGAAATACGGCAGCAGTTTCAAGGAGGTTCTAGTAAACAAGTAAAGCATTATAGAATCAGTGGGTGAGTCGTTTCCAGTTTTCCTTTATCCCAGTCATCCTATTTTGCCGAGAGTTCAAGATATATTTCAGGAATTTAAACATTACTAGTAGTTTAATAAATTTTTGCACTAATTTCAATATATTCTATAAAATAACAAATTAAAATGTCAGAGCAAGATAAACAAACAAGAAAAAGAGGATCCCTTAAGGCTTCTCTTACTAATTTCACAAAGCATGTGGAACAAAAACAAAAAGAATTATCACAGAAAGGACAAGAACACGCTTTAAGTGATACCGATATTATTCAGTTACAAGATAGGCTGACTCGCATAGAAAATGTTTATCAAGAGTTTAACGATATTCAAGACGATATTGAGGCAGGTGTGGCTCTGGCCAACTTGGACGAACAATATGCTGAGCGATCGATGTTTTGGGAGTCTTATTTTGCCATTACGGCTATCGCAAAAAACATATTAAAAAAGTATGCTCCTTACAAGGAGGACGATCATGTCTCAGCACATTCAAGTCGTTCAGGTGCACAGTCAAACGCCGCCGCATCTGCCAATGCAAATTTAAATATAGGTGGGGTTAAACTGCCAGTTATCCCCCTTCCTAAATTTCAGGGTTCATTTCAGGATTGGTTAGAATACAAAGAGACTTTCCAGTCCCTCGTTCATGAAAGTGAATCCTTATCCCCCATACAAAAATATCACTATTTAAGGGCGTCACTAGAAGGCAGTGCGGCGCAGATTCTTAAATCTATCGAGTTCACATCAGCAGGATGTGACGTGGCGTGGCAAACCTTAAATGACCGGTATAATAATACAAAATTGTTAGTTCACAACCATATTAAAGCTCTTTTCGATCTAGAAAATATCCAGAAAGAATCGTCTAGTAAAATTCGCAAGCTAGTTGATGACACGCTTTAAGTGATACCGATATTATTCAGTTACAAGATAGGCTGACTCGCATAGAAAATGTTTATCAAGAGTTTAACGATATTCAAGACGATATTGAGGCAGGTGTGGCTCTGGCCAACTTGGACGAACAATATGCTGAGCGATCGATGTTTTGGGAGTCTTATTTTGCCATTACGGCTATCGCAAAAAACATATTAAAAAAGTATGCTCCTTACAAGGAGGACGATCATGTCTCAGCACATTCAAGTCGTTCAGGTGCACAGTCAAACGCCGCCGCATCTGCCAATGCAAATTTAAATATAGGTGGGGTTAAACTGCCAGTTATCCCCCTTCCTAAATTTCAGGGTTCATTTCAGGATTGGTTAGAATACAAAGAGACTTTCCAGTCCCTCGTTCATGAAAGTGAATCCTTATCCCCCATACAAAAATATCACTATTTAAGGGCGTCACTAGAAGGCAGTGCGGCGCAGATTCTTAAATCTATCGAGTTCACATCAGCAGGATATGACGTGGCGTGGCAAACCTTAAATGACCGGTATAATAATACAAAATTGTTAGTTCACAACCATATTAAAGCTCTTTTCGATCTAGAAAATATCCAGAAAGAATCGTCTAGTAAAATTCGCAAGCTAGTTGATGACGTTTCGAAACATCTTAGGTCCCTTGAACAACTAGAACAGGTTATCGAAAACTGGGATCCTTTGCTCATTTTTATGATATCTTCTAAATTAGACCAAAACACGCTAGGTGAGTGGGAAAAACACTCAGTCGAGTTAGAAAAGCCTACTTTAAAAAACTTTAAAACGTTTTTAAAGAATCGCGCCGATTTTTTGGAAACGCTAGAATACAAAACAAACGTAAAGACATCGGGTCAAGACGGCAAGCAGGGCAAGCGAGATGACAAATATCCGCGTTATGGCTCCAAGTCGCTAAATGCCACAACATACTCGTGTTATTACTGCAAAAAAGAGCATTCTATATACGCATGCGATAATTTCAAGAATTTATCGATAAATAAACGCACCGAGTTTATAAATAAAGCAAAACTATGCTTAAATGGCTTACGCAAGCACACGGCTAGAAAATGTAGGATGGGTCCGTGTAGAAAGTGTCAAGCATGGCACAACACGCTTTTACACCCAGAAGGCAATCCTACTGCGCCTGCGTCTCCGCAGAATGCCGAAGAGGCGGCAAATACAAATGCTAGCAAGTTGGGTCCAAGCGAGATTTCGTTAAGCAGTGGCGTAGAACGTCCATGTTCACTCGTCGTACTTTTGTCGACAGCCCGAGTTCAGGTTTTAGATAAGTGGGGTAAACCATATATCGCGCGCGCATTACTTGACTCCGGTTCGATGTCGTCTTTCATTACTACGGATCTTTGCGACCGGTTAAAACTAGAAAAGATTAGCACTAATTTAGACGTGTTTGGCATATCAAATGCTGTAAGTAAAGTAAGCAATAAATGCAATATTAGGCTAAGCTCTTTGCATCGACATTTTAATGCAAAACTTACGTGTTTCATTCTCCCCGAGATTACAAGCTTAACGCCAGGTTTTGAGATTGACGTAAAGTCCCTAGACATCCCAAGTGATTTGAATCTTGCCGATGACGAATTTAACAAGCCAGGTCCCATTGAAATTCTTATTGGCTGCGATCTGTTCTGGAATTTGCTAAGGGCCGATAAAATATTTTGCGGCAAAAATAACCCAGTACTTCAAGATACCGAATTAGGTTGGGTCGTATCGGGTCAAGTAGGGGGAACCCAGGTAAAAGTCAGTAATAGGGTAACCTCGTGTAATTTAAGCACAAATCAGGACTTACAAAATAGTTTATTAAAGTTTTGGGAGATTGAAGAGTTTGGCAGTGGTAAACCATTGACCAAAGACGAACTAGAATGCGAGCGGATTTTTACAGAAACTACGCGTAGAGATCCTGATGGGCGCTTCATAGTTACGCTACCGCTAAAGCAATCTGCCGATTGTTTAGGTGAATCGCGCAATCAGGCCAAAAGAATGTTTTACAATACCGAGCGAAAACTTCTTAGAAATAAAGACTTACGCGAACTATATGTAACGTTTATGAACGAATATCAGGCACTTAATCATATGACCGTGGTCAACTCGGACTCTAGCGCGGCAAACGTAGAATACTTTATGCCACATCATGGAGTATTACGCGACAATAGTCTAAGCACAAAACTTCGCGTAGTGTTCAATGCCAGTTCGCCATCTGGTAATGGTCTATCTTTGAACAATATACAGTACGTTGGCCCAGTTCTTCAAGAAGATTTACTGTCTATAATTTTACGGTTTCGTCAAGAGCGCTATGTTGTCTCAGCCGATTGCAAGATGATGTACCGTCAAATATCGGTGAATCCGGGCCCAAGAGACCTGCAAAAGATTTTTTGGCGTGCTAGTCCGACAGAGGAACTTAAAACATATACTTTAAATACGGTGACATATGGTCATGCTAGTGCGAGTTTTTTAGCCATACGTTGTTTGTTCGAATTAGCTCGTGAGTGTGCGGACTCAAATCCCGAGATCTCAGATCTCATCAAGCGATGTTTTTACGTGGATGATTTGCTTTTTAGCGCCGATACCGTAGAACATGCGCAGTACATATGTCGAGAAATTACAAAGATTTTGAAAAGCGGTTGTTTTGAGCTGCGCAAGTGGTATTCAAATGAGCCTAAGATACTCGAAAGCGTCGAGAGCAATGACGTTGCGTGCGGGATTCTAGAATTCGGTCCCGATGAGAAAGCCAGAACATTAGGTTTAATCTGGTCTTGTCATAGTGATAAGCTGTCATACACTATCGACGAGGTTTACAACTATCGGAAAGATACAAAAAGATCGGTATTATCGCTTACCGCAAGAATATTCGATCCGTTAGGACTACTCAGTCCGTGTATTATTATAGCTAAAATGCTAATGCAAAAATTGTGGGCTGAAAAGGTGTCATGGGACGATCAGTTACCAGTCTGTCTAGTTACCCAGTGGCACAAGTTCAAAGACGATCTACCTAGTTTAAACATGTTAGCCATCGAGCGCCATGTTGTATGCAAGAGGGTCAAAAACATTGAGTTACACGGTTTCTCTGATTCATCTGAGCGAGCTTACGGTGCATGTTTATACGTGCGCAGTATCGATGAAAACGGGGATGTCCACGTAAATCTTTTATGCGCGAAATCCAAGGTCGCGCCGATAAAAACCCTAAGCATACCTAGACTAGAATTGTGCGCTGCGTTGTTGCTTGCGCGTTTATCAGATAAAGCTAGGAAATCTTTAGATCTTAAGTTTAGTAACTGTGTTTATTGGACAGACTCCTCGATAACGCTAGCATGGATTCAGACTAGCCCTAATTTGCTAAAGTCCTTCGTAGGAACTAGAGTTTCAACCATACAAGTGTTGACCGAAAATCAACAATGGAGACATGTGCCAACTCAAGATAATCCTGCGGATTACGTTTCACGAGGATTATACCCAAGTCAAATTATAGATTCATATACATGGTGGCACGGGCCTCAGTTTTTAAAGTTACCGCCATCAGAGTGGCCGACATTAAAATCTAAGATAGATGAAATTCCGGAATTAAAATCACATTCAATTACCGCGATTCCGACGAGTATCGACATCGAATTCCCTTTTGAAAGGTTTTCCAATTATTTGCGATTGAAACGCGTTACCGCATATATACTAAGGTTCAAGAATAATTGTTTAAAGCCAGCTTCTGATCGAGAAAAGGGTCCGCTCAGCACGTCTGAGTTAAATTTCGCGGAAAAAGGTCTAGTTAAAATCGCACAGAGACAGTCTTTCCTCAATGAATTTTCTGAACTTCTGAAAAATCGAGCACTTGATTCGAAAAATAAACTTTCTAGTCTGACTCCATACCTAGATCAAGACAATATTATTCGAGTAGGAGGTAGATTAGAGCTTTCCGATTTTTCGCCAGATAAAAAACATCCTATAGTTTTACACTCGAAACATCTTTTAACGAAGTTGCTTTTTGCCTATGAGTACACTCGATTAATGCACGCCGGACCTCAGTTGTTGTTATCTGCCATAAGAGACAAGTTTTGGCCGGTATCCGGTCGTAATTTAGCGAGAGCGACGGTAAGAAAGTGTATTCGATGTTTCCGATTTAGGCCAGAATTTGTACAGCCAGTCATGGCAAATTTACCACGCGACCGCACTGTTCCCTCTGCTCCCTTCCACGTCACAGGGCTAGACTATGCAGGTCCATTTCTAGTTAAACGGGGACTGGGAAAAGGTCGTAATTGCAAATTAGAAAAATGTTACGTTGGAGTATTTGTGTGCTTCTCCACAAAGGCTTTACACCTCGAGTTGATATCAAGTTTAAGTACCGAGTCGTTTTTGCAAGCCTTACGGCGTTTTGTGTCTAAGATTTGCAGTGATAATGGTAAAACCTTTGTGGGAGCCAACCGCGAGCTTAAAAGATTTCTAGATTTAGAAAAGGATAATGTTATGTCCATTTTAGCAAACGATGGGATAAACTGGCAGTTTATCTGTCCATATTCTCCTCATATGGGAGGTCTATGGGAAGGCGGCGTCAAGAGTGTAAAGTACCATTTAAAGCGGGTTCTAGCAAACGCTCATCTTTCGTTTGAGGAATTTACTACCTCATTGACTCAAATTGAGGCGATCTTGAATTCTCGACCTATTTGTCCGTTATCTTCCGAACCCAACGACCTCTCTCCCTTAACCCCGGCTCACTTCCTGATTGGAAGACCCCTGGTAGCCGTTCCAGACGAGAACTTGGAAAACCTCAAGATTAACCGACTAACCAGGTTTCAACTGGTTCAAAGAATATGTCAACACTTTTGGCAACGTTGGCAGAGAGACTACATGTCCGAGCTTCAAGAAAGGCAGAAATGGAGAACTAATCAAGGCCAACTGTCTGAAGGTCTTTTAGTTTTGATCAAGGACGATCAAGCTTTACCTACCGAATGGCGACTTGGTCGCATCATTGAAGTACACAAAGGAGCCGATGGCGTAGCCCGAATTGCTTCGATCCGAACGAGCACCGGAGTTGTGAAGAGAAGCTTTCCGAAGATCTGTCCACTTCCTTTAGAAAATTGAAATTGTGGCCATTTCAAGGCGGGGGGCATGTTCCGGATAGTAAACATTGGGACATTAATCCGTCATTAAAATTTACTTACGCGTTTTAAATAATATTAATGCTTATTTGTTTGTACTAATTTTAAAGAAAGTTAACTGTGTTGATAACACGGCCACCAGTTAAAAACAGATTCAAGTGACAGTAGATTGTCAAAAAAAGTTCAAGAAATCTGTCAAGCAATTTTCGTAATAAAAAATAGTCAAGTATATTTACAAGTCAAGTTAATTTATTCTCAAGTCAAGAAATACAGTCCACAATCCCCAACAACTTCTTTACTAACCACAACTTGAATATCTTGGATAATAATTTTCTCTATGGTATTTTCCTTATTTATCTCTTCACCATTTTCCGTGGTTTGTAAACTTTCAATGTCAGTTTCGGTAATTATTTTCTCCTTGAATTCATTATTTTTGATATTGCAGATTACTACTTCGCTGTCTACAACTTCACTATGTTGTCTTGTATCTAATAGGTCGTTGTCCGAAATTTCTAACTGTTCTTTTGCTATTGCAGTTTCTTTATTTAAATTGTTGAAACGTTCTGCACACTCTTCATCTATTGCAACATTTTCCCAATTAATATTTTCTACAATAACATCATTTCCGATTCCTATTGTTATATTATCTACTTTATGATCGTTTTCGGTTTCTTATACTTTTTCCGTTAGACTCTCTAAAAACTCAAAGAAAAAATAAACTGGTGTATTCTGCTGTTCCATTCCATTCGGAATTTCCAATATTCTTTTTAAATTTATTTAATACTGCTGGTTCTATAAATGATTCATTCGATCAAGCTTACGCTGGATTCCAAGTAGGATGTATTTTCGTCTGGTTTCGTAGATTCTGCATTTTGTGCATGGCCTGATGAAGGTGGCGTATATACAGATCTAAGCACTTCAGAAAAATCAACTGCGTTGACATTAAAAGGGCCGCATGTTCTAAAGGCATTTTAAAGTGTATTATTTTGTTTTGAATTAAATGTTTTTTACATAACATTATTTAGTAGAGGTGCAAAGTCTTCTTTTTTTAAATTCTGTTTTGGTTTCTTAGTTTCCAAGTGTGCGCCTCATTTTTCCATTCACTTTTCAATGGATGAAATACACCCACAGCCATAGGTTGTATCCCGGTTTTTATTTTTTTAGGCACTGTTGGCCCGATTACACTCAGTTCGTATACCTACAATATATCAACTGGCTAAACTAATTATGTTTTAAAGTATTTTTCATACATTTAATAATTACCAGTTTGCAAACTACTGAAGTACTTTTTTGATCAAGTATATATGAATCATACTAGTACCCATTTTGGACACACTTAGACTACAAAATTGACATGGGTGTCAGATTTGGGTTTCATAAATTATTTTAAGAATATGTATTAAGAAAAGATAATAATACCCAAGTAACGTGCGTTAGACAACGAAAACAAAATAATTTTGAAATAACTACACTGTCCCTATATTTGACACAAACATATCAATTTTATAGCAGTCGAGTTTTATAGTGTCCCTAAATTTGACACGTCAAAAAATGGCCGCTAAAGTAGGAAAAGGTTGATATTTTGCTTAAAAACTTCGTTTCCAAGTATGAAAAATACAATAATTATATTAGAAACTTTTCATCGTCAAAAATAACAGCCACGATCGCTTTTCAAAAACAACGTGTTTTCCACTTACCCTAAATAAACTTGCACAACTGACGCAGTTAACGTCTTGCACCCTACACGACCATATAAAGACTGATTTTTTGATGATTGGTCAGCCAATTAGGCGGGAAATATTTATTAATTTGTGTTTAATATGGATCATAGATGCCGTTACTAATACCAGTTGAACAAATAGGTCAATTGTAAGCTTAATATTTAAAAATTATGAGAAACTACTAGGCTAGTCAATGAATGTCCGTAAAGGGGGTGTAGAGTGCATGGAGGGGGGGAAACTTTTTGCTTCGGGAATATGTTGGGGGTAGTTAGGACGTTAACATACTAAAAGTCCCCGCCCCTAGCCCGTCCGCTTCAGGGGGGAGGGGGATAGAAAGGTCCCTTGTTTTGGTTTCTCGCTTATAACTCAAAAACGGTGCATTGTAGCAAAAAATATATTACCTAAAAATGAAAGCCTGTAAGATTTTCTATGAGATTAGATCTATACGTTTTTTCGCTATGATGCACGGTTTTTGATATAACTGCTCTCAAAAGTCGATAATTTTTAAAAATATTTTTTGTCACACGTTTTTTGTCATAATTCTCCTGGTAACGCCTCGGCCGTTGGTTGTACACAAAAGTCCATTAAAAAATGTTATAGAGCGTTAAATTTTCTTCAAGAACATATATACACATACTAACTTTTCTCCAGTGGGTCAGAAGCAGAATTTTTTGGCTAAAAGTAATGATTTTTCAAGAAAACTCCTTAAAACTTTCGTTATTCCAGAGTTGCAGCTATCTATATAAGCTGATATACTGGCATAAATAGCGTACACTACGCGTACATGAAGTACAGTATCAAGCATACATATGGATACATAGGTAAAATATTACCAATTTTCAAGTTAATTGTGAAAAATTGCAAACCTGGGAAGAAGGCGATTGTGTAACGACCATTTGTACAAATTTTATTTTTATTTTACAAAAACTAACATCAAAACGAGAGATATGAAACAGTAAACTACAATAAATGTTAGAACAAATGAAAAATCCTAATACGTGAATAATTATTTTTAAAACACAAATTAATTGGGCCTGTTTCTCTTGGGCCGAGAGGGGCCGGCTTCTTGCTCCACCATCGACACTGATCGCAGCACGAATTGCGAATCACCTACGCTTTTGTCATCAGTTTCCTGAATGTTGGATAAAGTGTCCGCAGGGGATATAGGAAGGGGCTCCAAGTCTTCTTCGTCGTTGTCCTCGTTCAAAATGGACACGCCGTTGTACCCCTGGCAGTTTTGACACAGTCGAGAGCAACTCATCGCTGCCTTTTTGCAGCTGCACCTTCCACTGCTGCAGTCTTTCATGCACTTGCAAAAGATGAGGTCTAAAATTTCTCTGGACGCTGCTTGGTTTTTCGTCCGCACAGGAACTAGAATGTTGCCTTTTCGTTCCCAGCCCCACAGGTACAGGTAGTTGGTTTCCCAGCCAGAGCTGCACGCAATTCATGCTCGTTCGCTGCCCCCTCGCTGGGTGGAAGTGATGCGAGATCCCGTTTTATGTTGGATACCGATTTCAAAAATGAATCGTACCTGAAGGTGTTGAGAGAGTTCATTTTTGCAGGGGCGCCGTACCATTTCAGCATGCATATTCGCCCAGCTTCCTCAACATCAGCGTGCAAGGAGGGGGGGGGGGGTGTGAACACTGCGGCTGCTCTTTGTACGTCAGGATGTTTTTGGTACATTTTTACAAAACTAAGTTTACCCTTTCGGAATGTCGCACTAGTAGAATCGCAGCCAGTGAATGCGTGAGGGAGCAAAATTTCCTTGAGTCTCAGCTGTTGCATTTGGTGGGTGGAATAAACGTTGGTTTTCACTTTTCCCCTGCCAGGTTTTATGAACAGGATGTTGTGGTTGGGTGGCGTTTTTGCTGTAGGAAGCACAAGAGGAGTTACCAGGAGAATTATGACAAAAAAGTGGGATAAAAAAACATTTTTTAAAAATTATCGACTGTTGAGAGCAGATATCTCAAAACGGTGCGTCGTAGTGAAAAAATGTATAGAACTAATCGTGTAGAAAATCTTACAGGCTTTGATTTTTGTGCAAGACATTTTTTACTACAATGCACCGTTTTTGAGTTATAAGCGAGAAACCAAAAAATAGGGAACTTTCTATCCCCCTCACCCCTGAAGCGGACAGGCTAGGGGCGGGGACTTTTAGGATGTTAACGTCCTTACTACCCCCAACATGTTCCCGAAGCAAAAAGTTCCCCCCCACCTCCATGCACTCTACACCCCCTTTACGGACATTCATTGACTACGTCAGATTTAGGGACAATGTCAATTTTAGGGTATTTTACCTTACAAAGTTGAAAGTCTAAGTTGGTACTTGCTAGTGAAAGTTCAAATGTTTTAGAATATAAAAAGCTTGAATTATATCAATTTACTGAGAGGTAGTAGACAGTCTCGAAACAAAAAAAGTTTGCTTTGTGCTATTATTTTTTAAAAGATATCTAACGACATTTTACATGCTATCGATAATAAGTAATAACTGTATAAATACAAATACCAGAAACTCTTGAAAAATCTGTAAAACTTCCTTAAGGGACTAAATATCTTCAGGCTTATTTCGTCTGGTACAATTAAATATAATCAATTTGCTTAAACAGTGTGCTCAAACACAGTCAACGTTTATAAAGACAAGATGCATAAATTCTTAAAACAACTACTCCCCTGGCTACGTGCCACGCAGGGTATTGAATAACATAGGACATTCACTTGGCTCTTCTTCACAAGATTTGTTACCCTTAAAAACCATTTGAAAATACCTTTGTCAGTAAAGTTTAAGCTGCAAATGAACTTTTGCAGTAGGGCTATATCATTATACTGCTGATTGCTAATTCTCTAGCTGCCCTTTACGTAACACTTGTTTTTGTTGTTGCTTATTGTTTCTTAAAATATGTATACCTAAACTCTTAAAAAAAAAATGAACTGGCAACTTTTTTATTCATACTAAAAATGAGTCGTTCTACTCTAAGAAGTATTGTATGTCCATACTCTAAAATAATAAATATATATGTAGGTACTCATATATTCAACTTAAGAACTTGGGCACGATGCTTTAATCTAGCTTTGAATTAAAAAAATGTTATTCTTATATGTATTTTAAATTGTACTCTAACTTTCTTACGTAAGTTTATTATAAGTGTGGCAATCATCTCACGCCTATAAAAATTGTTTTATGCCTTGACTAACTAGTTAATAATGCTGCATATGCTTAAAAACTACTCTGGTTTGGCACGCATGACACTTTTTTATTCATTTCATTTTTGATAATTCCTTTGAATATGCATAAAAATAAAATATAAATAATATGAATGAGTACTTGCAGCATGCGAATATGAGATGCCTGCTAGTTCGGTAAACTTACGCCATTATTGTAAAATAATATAAAATTCTTGGTAACCTACATTCTTTTGGTCAGGTATGTTTATTATGGTTTGTTATGAACTTCAAACAGTGCAAAATTATTCAAGCTTTTGATAGTAATAAATATTTTTTATACCTTGAACGCATAACAATTACGTACTAATAATATTTAGTATTTCTTTAAATGCAAGCAATAATAACAAAATTTAATTTGTTTACTGGTTAGTTATTTAAGAAATATTTAAAACAAACTTCTGAAATTGAAAAGAAAATTGTCACTGGCTATTATGTTAAAAATATAACACATTAATGCCCTTATTTACCAGTAGTCTTCGTTAATTGCGTAAAACTTGAGTTCTTCTTTTTCGCATGATAAAACACATTTTAAAACTTGTAACTAGTCCTAAATAAGTCATGTTCGTTAAAAAAAATTAATCATATTTTTCTGTTACTTTTTCTTTCATATCGCCTATGTGCATAATGTTTAATTGCAAATAAATTACACATCAGAAATAGATTATTGACGGCACGAAAATTGAAAGTATAAACAAGATATAATGTGGGTTTTGTCTCCCAACGTAAAAAAAATTGTAGAAAATGCATCAAGAGAAGGCTGACGAAATGTATTGTGGACATTAAAAAAATTCTAACTTCTGCATAAATTTGACTTTGGACTAGAAGAGTATTTTACGTCTATACCATGCAATGTTAGGTTTTTAACTAAATTTTGAACCAAAGAAAAATCAGTGCAAATTAAAACGAGAATTATCTCAGGTGTTAGATAGGTACTTAAACTCGTATTACTTTGATAAGCTTATTCTCTTAAAATCTTATATCCAACAAAAAAATATTTATAAAAGAAGCTTTTTCTGACATAACCAAGTACCTTTTTCGCTAACGTATTTTATATTCTGAAATAAAATTTTAGTACAGAAACAAATGTGAAGAAACGTAGATATGTACTATTGCGCCCAAAAAAATCTAGGACAAGAAAATTGTAATACTGGGACAGCTGAGTTGGAGCTCCCGGACTTTAAGGAGGTACTCTGAAGGTGTAAATATTAACACCTTACCCTGTAGAAAGTAACCTTGGTTACAAGATTGTTACCTTTTGTACTTTGTGATACGAGGTGAAATCAAAAGTATGTTTTTATTTTGTCCGAATTTTATGGTTGATATACGTAGAAAAAACAGATATAGATATAGGAAGCCCAAAGTTATAATTCTGGATTATATATTTTTTTTCAATTAATCAAAACAACATATTTTAAGCGTATATTAAACATGAATGAAAAATCAAAAAGCAATCAAACCTTAAAAATCAAAATCAAAATCAATAGGTAAAAATATTAAGTCATTTATAAATCTAAAAAATCTAAATTAAAACACATTTTACATATTTTTAATATTTGGTCCTTGCACCATTTTTGACGATAACATCTTGCAACCTTCGCGGCATACTTAAAACTAAGTTTCTCGTAGTATTTACGTTGATTTCATCCCAAGCTTGGTTTATTCTTTCGCGGAGTTCATATTAATTTCTTGGCTGGAAATTATGCTTATTTATAGACTTTATCATTAAACCACAAACGTTTTCGATCGGGTTGAGATCGGGGCTCCTCGAAGGTTATGGTAAAACACGACTATTATTTTCCTCAATGAAATTCTGAATAAAACGGGCTTTGTGTATATCGGAGCATTATCGTGCTGGAATATATAATCTTGATCACAAACTGCGCCAACCGAGAGTATCATTACTTGGTGGAGAATATCGCAGTATAGCGCTGCAGTAAGTCTCCCCTCTACGATCTGACAAGTTCCTGGACCCCTAGCACTAATCCAAGCCCAAACATTTACAGAGTAACGCCCACTTCTATTAGTTTTGTGAGTATATATCTCATCATATCGCGCACCAGATTGCCTATAAACACGGAATATCCCTTTATAATAGGACTGAAATATTTTTTCGTCTGAAAATACCACTGGTTCGCACAAATTATTCTGGTTGGGGCATTCATGTGCAAAATCTAACCTGATTTGTTTGTTTCTGTCCGTTGAAAATATTTTATTAGCGGCACATCGATTCCTTATATCAGAATTGCGAATCCTCCTACGAGCCGTATTACCTGACCCTGGGAAATTGGTCTCTTCTTTGGCCTTTATGGCGGATTCAAAGGGGTGATCTCTTAAAAAATCAACTAATTCTCTATCTTGATCTTGAGTCGAAAGTTTGAGACGAACAAAACCTGCTTTTCTAATAATAGCTCCATGCTCTGCAATTTTTTACTTTGCCAAGAGCACGGTATTTTTGTCGACTTCTACTTCATCTGCTATGTTTCTTATATTGACACCGTCTCGCGTGCAATCGACTGTAGTAATAATTTTTGCTGGGGGGTAACTGAGGCATATTTAGGAAGTAAACGTAAAGTCAATTATTTAAATAAATCAAACTGACAACTGTCACATGATACCTGTATGAGGTTCAACCTAAGGTAATACGTAATAGTCTAGGAGATCACAGTAAATTTCAGCAAATTTTGTTGTCCTAGTTTTTTTTGGGCCCAATGGTACATACATAAGTACATATATGTATATGCACAGTTTAACAAACGTTTTGACTTATTTCTTTATTACCGTAATACAAAAAAAAAACATTTTTACGTCTTGTAAACGACAGGATAAAATAAATAGCATTTACTTCAAACAAAATAAAAAAAACTCTTTGTGGATATTATTTTATGTAAAAGTAAAGATATGTAAAATAATAATTTTTAGGTTTTTTATTTGACCTATTTCTTTTTAAACAAATATACTTTATGGCGTTAAAGTGTTTGAAGATAATAAAAAATGTCCTAGAGATCTGTTTTCCAATATAGTAACTGGTTGGTTGGAATTGGTTGTGAGGTCAATTTTGATTTTTTTCTGCCAATATATGGCCATTTATGTATTATAATATCCAATTTCTTAAAAAGATTTGTATGTACAGCAAAATTATCTTGTAGTTGCTTTAAATATCTAACATCATGTTCTTTAGTTTTCAAAACAATTGATTTAATTTTGTTTTTAGTTAGTTGATGTTCTTTAGTAGTTTTAGCCGATTTTAAGAATGCTGATTTAGAAACGGTGTTTGTTTTAAGCTTTGATGTAAATTTTCATCTATTTTGTCTATTATAGTGTCTGTTTAACTTGTATTGTAAGGTTGAGTAGGGTGTAACATTAAAACGTTTTGATTAGATTGTATATGGGTGCTGGTTAAGTTTTGTAAATTACATTGTTCATCGATAATAATTCCACGGTTAACCGTTAGTTCCCATATATTATGCAGTTTGAGAATTAGCTGATTAAAATCATTTTTTGAAAGATTTGGTTCGTGCAGAATGTAGAAATTTACTTGAAAGGAAGGGTGTAAACCGTTTTGAAAGTGTCCTATAATTTTATCTAACGGCATTTTAGGATCAATAATGTTGTATAACATGATTATATCGTAATAATAATTTTTAATATTTTCCCTTTGCTGTTGTTGCTTATTTCGCAGTTTTGTTCCAAATTTTGATACTTCATACTTCCCTCCAAATTCAAATAAAAAATCTCGTCAGACTTCCCCCCAATTTTTCTGGTTGTTCAATATCATTACCATACCAAATGTATGATGATAATAACAAGTAATAAATTTTGTCTTTCAGACCAGCGGTTTTTTACAGAAATTTTATTAAATTCTCTAAGAAATAAAACACAACTATTGCTTTTACGATAGAAAATAGGTGCTTGGAAATATGGAGGTTAAACTGGTGCAATACTGGTCTTTAAAGCTTCTTCCAAAATCATTTTTACTTTCCTTTAAGGGACATACTTGTATATTATATTTAAAATAAACACTCAACGTGAAAAAATGTATCGTAATATAGTTTTAATTTCAATAAAAGCAAAAATTGTATATAATTTTCAAATTACTTCTGAACAAGAATAACTCGCACCAAGTCGAGTTTTATACGGTTATAAAATTTTCTACGAAGTACAACAGAAACTTTAGCAAGCTCTGATTACCCTTTGGAAAACATATTATAATTTTTCACCATTACTTCACTATACTATACTAACAGCCTGTTGCTGAATACTTTTCATCAAGTATTAAATTTAATTGACGTTTAGAGCCAACTTCGGCAATAACATTAGCATGAATGTGACAGCTCCTAATAATATTAGTTTAATACTAGATTAAATTTTTTGTGTAACTGGACGTTAGTTGTTTTTTGTGCACGAGATTCACTTGAAGGCGATCCACGTTTAGGAGGCGTAGTGATAACTAGAGAAAGTCTTATTAAAATTGTCATTCTTAACGTCATTTCAGTGGATTTTTGTTTCAGGAAAAACAATATTTTCCGGATGTTATGTCGCGAAGAATAAATAATTTTCCCAAAGTTTATAGCCTTCTCTCTCTCATATATCTCTATATATAAAAGAGGAAATTGACTGACTGACTGATTGACTGAGGTATCAACGCACAGTGCACACCGCTGGGTCTAGAAACTTTACTTACGTACTAAAATTGTCCTTTTCTTTATAAATTTGCGAAAAAGCTCAGAAATAAGTTCATAGTATAAAACTTAGTTGTCTTATTCTTACACTTGTCAGTTTAAAACTTTTGGTAGTCAAAATAGACCGGACTAGCGTTGGAGAATCTGGGTGTAAATATTTAAACACGTGTTTTCCAGTTTTTAATAAATAAGGGGTGAAATGGGAGTTCAAAGTTTGTAATGGAGTAAAATTGTTATACGGTTCTATTACCTTGAAACTACGTAAAAGTATCCTACAAAATAAACACATGTTTTATAACTGTTTAGAATGTCTAATTTTGCGTAATAAATGTTAAGAAAATTAACGTGTGAGGGGAGGGGATATAAAAAAGCGACTGGAAAGTTTTACAAGATGTTAACTAATATGTCACTTTCGGGGTTATTAATTATTATAAGCTCAGAAAATTTGATTTTGTCTATGTTGGGGCGTTGTTAGCCACCCTTATAAACACATTTCATAGGTTACGCTGATAAGCAGATCTCTTATTCAGACTTCCTCATGGACAGAAATCACCCTTCTAGTCCGGTAATCTTTTGTAACGTAAATATCATCAGAATATGAAATTTATAGATAGCAATTCGACTTACCTTAGGTAAACATAAAGGAAGAGAGTCAAAAGGGGGAAATTTGGGAGCACTCAAAATACACTATCTACATCTAAGCTCATTTCTTTCTCTCCCTCTCTGCCGTCGGGCTATTTCCTTCCTGCGTCGTCGCGTATCACACATTGTGGTGCTACCGGGAGCGAGTAAGTACGAGAGACGGTAAAATAGTAGGAAAGCAGGAAATAGGAGGTATAGTGAGCAGGTCGTATAGTATAATTTTAAAAGCATGAATAATTAGCAAATTTATGAAAACCCATAATTTTGAATGCAAAGAGACACAAAATTTAGGGTAATTATCTTAATATATTTTAGTTTTAGAAAATGAATTCATTTATGTAGCAAATTTCAGAAAAGAATAACTGTACAAACACACACAAATTAATATTTACAGCGTAATCGAGGACGAAACATCCCCACCCCCATGAAAACGTATGGGTTTTCATAGAGAAAATATAATTTTAATTTAGGGCAAGGGACACAGTTTGGCCACAGGTCTCGTGAGAGTACCCTTAGCCGTCCTCACCGTAGCAACCCGAGGTATCCCATCGTGACCATGGAATACCTCGACAATTCTACCTAATACCCAATTTAAAGGATTAAAATTTTCATCTTTTATGACACCCATAGTATCTGGCACAAGCGGATTAATTGGATCATGCCATTTGGCTATTTACTGCAAAGTGTGAAGGTACTCCCTTTGAGAGCGATTCCAAAAATCACGGTGCACCCTTTGCAAAAGTTGCCACCTTTTAAGGCGATTTATTTGTAAACTTATAGTGTCGGGATCGGGTAAGCAGTAAGCGGTTTTAATGTTAAAAAAATGGCCTGGAGTAAGGACTGCCAGGTCGGAAGAATCTGAACTTATTGGACACAGGGGTCTCGAATTGAGAACAGCTTCTATTTGGACAATTACTGTATTAAGTTCTTCGTATGTTAGCGCTTGCGAACCCACTACTCTTATCAAGTGAGACTTAACCGATTTGATGTTAGCCTCCCATATTCCTACCATAGATGGAGCAGAGGTGGGGGGGGGGGGGGGGGGGGGTAAAAATGCCAAATGATTGCTTCGCTTTAAGCAGAATCTTCAAATATTTGGCGTAAATATTTGTCTTCACCGATAAAGTTGGTGCCACAATCCAAATAAAGATTTAAAGGGTCCCATAGACGATGCATTTTGCACGCACATTTTACACGACGATTGTAACACGAGGTAAAAATAAGCTGTGGATCCCACAGACAGCACATTTTGCACGCACATTACGGTCAGTCTTGACAAGAAGACAGTTGCTTGCGGTGGTCGCGACGTACGAGATGTCTACCGACATTTTGCTTATTGCTGCAGCTATTGCGATTGTTGTCAAGAAAAAGCGGACACGTCATAGATCCAAATGGTCAAAGGACTGGTTACTGCGCAGAAAACGTTTATCTCACGTTAATTTAATGAATGAGCTTCGTCTTGAGCCCACAGATTGGAACAATTATTTAAGGATGGACGAGAATACTTATTTTGAATTGTTAAACATGGTTACTCCATTGATTAGAAAAAAAGATACAAATATGAGAGAGTCAATTTCTGCCGACGAAAGACTTTCAGCAACTTTGCGCTTTTTGGCTACTGGGTATAGTTACGAATGTCTAAAATTTTATACAGGTATTTCACCACAAGCGCTTGGAGGAATTATACCAGAAACATTCCAAGCTATTCTGAAAGTTCTTAAGAATAATTTAAAAGTAAATATAAAGCTTTTCTTATTTTATTATGGTTGGTGGCCAGTTTTGATGTTTGTTAGATGTTTAGTGGGTTTAGGCCTAAATCCACTAAACACCAAAAAAAGCTTCTCGTTTATCGAAGTATTTTAATATTTTACAATGGGTACAGTTATATTAAACTCAAACTACAAAAGTAAAAGAAACTGACAGTAACATTTTCTAAATTACATTTATTGAAAGTGTGCGTAATAATCGGCTACTGACTGCGGACACGAAGAATTCTGATTTTGGTATTGTGTTTTTGCAAATGATATGTTGGGAAGAGGTGTTGTTAAAGATGTCACCTCTGAAGGAGCAGAAGAAGGCATATAATAACCATATAATAACCATAAGCTTTGAAGAGTTGTTTAAACTTCCCATCTCTGCCTGAAACAAGGCATCATTAATAATTTTTTCAGAAATAATCTTTGTTCCAACGGTAAATCGCGTAATTTCATAGCAACGTTTTTACCAAAAACAAATCTGTCATCATCTTTCTTATTTATTAACTGCTAGTGTACAGTATTTAAAACTGTATCTGTTATATCGGTTTTCTTCTGCTTTTTTAACACTAGTAGTCGATGTTGACGTGGAACCTATGGAATCCGTTCCTTCCTGACTGTTCCCATCAATTGTTTGTTGTGTTTCTTCTGCTCCCTAAAACAATAGTAAGCATGTAGATTTAAGAACTATTTCTTTGTAGATGCCGGAAACAGAAGAAGAATGGAAGACAATTGCCAAGGGTTTCCACACTAGATGGCAGTTTCCACATTGCCTGGGATCTATTGATGGAAAGCACATTGCAATTACGCCACCTTCTGGAAGCGGTTCACTTTACTATAACTACAAGGGCTTTCACAGTGTTGTTTTAATGGCTGCAGCCAATTCTAATTATGAATTCATATGGGCAGAAGTAGGAACAAATGGCGGTGTTATCAATAATACGTATTTTTATAAAAACTTGCTATCGCAAAATTTAAATTTACCTCCACCTGAACAATGTCTCCCAAATTCTCGAGATCTTCCATATGTTTTTATTGGGGATGAGACATCTGCTCTAAGACCAGACTTTTTGAAGCCATTTGGCCAACGGGATTTGACTCGAGAAAGCAGGATATTTAATTACAGACTCTCGAGAGCGCGAAGAATCATAGAAAACATTTTTGGTATTATGGCTGCCAGATTTGGTATTTTCAGCACGGCAATAAAGTTACAACCCGATATTATTAATCTTATCGTTTTAACAACTTGTGTACTACACAATTTTGTAAGTTGTGATTATTGCGCTGCTATTCAGCTGGATGATGATGATGATGAAGAAAGTGTAGCTAAATATTTTGTTCCAGTGCAACGGGGTCATAATAGAAATTATGGAAATGATGGCAAAGAAGTGCGCCAACAATTTGTGGACTATTTTAACACTGAAGGCCGCGCGGAGTGGCAAGATAGAATATTCCAAACACAATGAGACAATCGAAGTTATGTATTACCCATAAATTAAATCACTGTCTCGGATATTTTTTGTTTTACTTACCTCTTCCGATTCGACGTTACTATTTTCAAGAATAGTATCCACGTTTACGGATTCGGTCATTGAGACCTGATCGTCCGAAAAATTCAGAAGATTGTAATACCATAAATTAGGTGTATAAATATCATTTTGCCCATCGCCACTTTTCATAGAATCCTTTACTTTTTTTCTTTCCTTACGGTACGAACTTCTAAGTGAATTTAGCTTCTTTATGACTGTATCTCGAGTTACATCTCCATCCACCTCCTTTAATTTATTTGTAAGTATTTGAAAAGCGGCATTTCTAACTGTTTTATTGTGGCAATTTTTGTCTTGAATACACCATAGACAGTTGTGCTGTCTGTATAGTTCTATAAATTCAGTCATAAACTTTTTGTTGTAAGTACGAGAGTCGCTCATATTCAAAAAATTTACATCAACGCATATATTGCAGAGTACTCCGCGGCGGCCAGAGATAAAATGAACTAAAAGTGGAAGTAACACGTGCGATGTT
This sequence comes from Philopedon plagiatum, assembly GCA_963971165.1. Taxonomy (NCBI): domain Eukaryota; kingdom Metazoa; phylum Arthropoda; class Insecta; order Coleoptera; family Curculionidae; genus Philopedon; species Philopedon plagiatum. Next base: position 99,656,737 of record OZ020190.1, read on the forward strand.
CACATACGGCGCAGGATACGGCGCATGATACTCACGACTTCAGGATTTTCTTGATTTCAAGCATGTTAAAACCCGCGCGTCAACTGCGCGCATTTTGAACATACGTGACGCGTTTTCTCGACAGGCCGTGCTTAATGCACAAAAAGATGTGCCGTCTGTGGGGCCCTTAAGATTTTGCCTCGTCTGGCAAGAAAACGACGTAGAGCTGCTAAGAAAGCTTCAGTAGAGAGGTCGGATACCAATTCGAGATGTACTGCCTTTGTACTGCAGCAAATAAAAAGATAGATATAGAATTTGTGAACTCTGGCGCCCCTGAGTCTACCTATAGTAATTGGAAAAGGTCCACACATATCAGAAACTCTAAATTTAGGCAAATCACCCATAGGAGGCTGATAGGGTTTAGGGTTTATCCTCCAGCACGTATGGCATTTTTGTATAACTTTTCGGATGGCCCTTTTAGCAGATATGACCCAGAAATTTTGAAGAAGTCAATACTGAGTGGTCTGTATACCACAATGTAAGTATGTATAATGTATATCATAAATAAGTAAGACAGTAAATTTTGGAATTGCAAATCAGAATGAAATACAGGGCCACCTACCCGTACATACACATCTTTGTCAATAAATGGCTTTAATTTTCGGAAATATTTTGGTAGACGCTTGTTATTTTTTAGTAAAACTATTTCTGAAGCGAAGTAAGTAGATTGAGTATATTTGGTAAGAAATAGCAATGTATTATGCAATTCCAGCAGAGTCAGATGTGGCGGATAGTATACATTATTTTTTTGTTTGCAATTCTTAAATATAGTTACGGCTCTTAAATGCAATTATTCGCTTGACCTTAAAAAGATAATTAAATTTATCGAAGAGGAAATGAATAAAATTTGAAGAAACAAATGCAGTAACAGTAAATTTACTTTGTTCATGGGAAACATCGGCAAATTTATTTAGCGAAAATTCTGAAAAATTCCAGTCATTCCGATGCTGAAGCAGGAAATCTGGACCACTTCAGAGGGAAAAATTCGTGAGCTCTGAGAGAAACATGCCTCTACTGCCACAATCTGCAGGGTTGAGTTCAGAAGGCACATGTGGCCATAAATTTGGTGCAAGCCTTTCCTGAACATAAGATACTCTGATGCTCACAAAAGTTTTCCACCGATGTGGTGAACTCCTAATCCAGTTCAGAACAACTAAACTGTCAGTAGATGCAAAAAATTTTTAAAATTAATTTTTTGTGAAAAAACCTCCAAAATGTAAAACATTAGTTTTGCAAGTAAAACAGCTGCGCAGAGCTCCAATCTGGCCAAACTTAGACTTTTAAGAGGACTAAATTTTGACTTAGCACACACAAGGTAATATTATCGGGAAAAAGAACGCCTATATAATAATATGTATATATATCACCCCACATTTGGCACGTTCTGATGCATCACAGAATCCAAAAAATTCTGAAGAAATTGAGTCAGTAATATTTATTTCACGATCAATTTTTAAAGTATGTAAAAAATGCAACTATGATTTAAATTTGTCCCACTTAGTTACGACCTCCCGTGGCGGTTTTACATCCCAATCGATCCCAATTGACCACAATAACTGTATAAACATTTTAACAAATACAGTAATGGGAGTCAAATACCCAACAGGGTCAAAAGTTCGAGCGAGTTCACTCAACATTGTACGTTTAGTACATTCGTTATGGAAATTTCAAAATGTATAGCGAAAAACATCTGAGACTGGGTCCCATTGTAGTCCCAAGATATTTAAAGTGTAATTGATATCAAAGAAAATATCTTTATTCAATACAAGGTGTTCTGGCAAATCTCTAAGCAACTCTGGGCAGTTACTCGCCCACTTTCGAGCGTCAAACCCACCCCGTGATAACAACTCAAATATTTGATTTTTTGTTAAAATTAATTTTTCAGGATCAGAGGCACCACCTGTTGTATCGTCTACATAAGTTGAGGTTTTTAAAATTTCTGATGCTAATGGAATATCTGTATAGTAATCTGCTAGTTGTAATAATGTTCTGATAGCAAGATATAAACTGAAAACAATCTCGAAAGTAAGAACATTAATCTGATAATGAGAAATAGGTTCATTGGGTGAAAAACGCCACAATATTCTTTTCTAGAGATAAAAATCTTTGTAAAGCAACACTGTAAGTATCGCCGAAATCGGGTGCAGTAATTTTAAAGGGCAATGATACAACATATCTGCCTGATTCCTTTCTAGTAGTTGTTTGAGAAAAATGGTTGTCGCAATATTCGTCCTCAGGGGACTGAACTTTGACCTCTGGAACTTCTTCAAGTTTCCAGAACTTTTGTAAAGTATCATTAATTCTTTCACAACTTGAAACTGAAGAAGTAAAGAAAGATTTAATTACTTTGTTAGTAGGATTAAAAGATAGTTTTACCCATTAAAGTCCAGCCAAATATAGTGTTAATACAAACAGGTTGGTCTTGACCGCTATACAAAATGCTATATTTCCAGACATTAAACGAGGGTATTCCTCAATAGCTTTTCAGTGAGTAAAAGCTTGCAAACGTTTATTGTTATATCTCTCAATTATTATATTATAAGCAATAAGGTAGTTATCGTTCGTAACTTGAATGTCAGATATTAAATTTAAGGGTGGACTTTCCAACGAAGACAGCAAATAATTAAACTTTTCTATATTTGTTAGAGTTCGATTATTATGTATTAAAGTAAAAAAGGTTCGGTGGAGAGTATAAAAACTATATCTCCGTTAAAAGTAAGCAATGTGATTTTAGGTAAAATAGCATGTTCGCGTAAATTTGAATTTTGATTTCTATGTGGAGAGAAAGGAGGGTGAATTGAAGTATTTAAGACGCCATTATCTTCTAACGGTAACTCGAACAATTCGTAATAAATTGTTTCTATCTCATGACGGCGTTTAACAAAATCAATTCCCGTTTTTCCTCAACCTTGAGTTCTTCGGGTTTTGCAAGAAGCAAAGCAAGTAAATTTATTTTTATGATGTTTTTCAGTCTTTCATGATTTTGCTCAGACCTCTGTATCGGATTTTAAAAGGATTTAATTCAGCTTCATCAGCTTTAGCTAATTTAGCTGCATCAATAAAATCAAAGACAGTTGTAAGTTTGCAGTTTGCCTTAGAGCTTTCGATTTTAAAATTTTATCGGCAGACATTTTTAAGAAAATGTAAGACTAACAGGTTAACTGGAGTAAGTAATTACAAAATGTATTTTGTATGTATGCAAATATAATACCTAGAGCATACAAAATGGTTTGAAAATTAGAAAGGAAAAATTTTCATTCAGTAAGTTTCAGAGTGCCCCTGTAATTCGTAAGTTATATCTTTTAAGAAAAGGACAAAAGTTGGAAATATTTTAACGAACTGATAAGAGAACCTCTTTTTGCAAAGGTACAACCGGCTTCAGGTACTAATGTGATACAAATATTGTACGCTGTAAATATTAATACGGTAAAATTTCCAATATTTACTGAAAGAAACGAAAATCCATTTATGCTATTTTGTAATATGTATGCCTAATATTCGCCAGGTAAATCGCAAAAAGTAGTAAAGTGTAGTAACAAAGTAGGTACAGCAAAAGTATAATATAAGTATATAGAAGTACAACGTTTAACAAGTTAATGGCAAAAAGAACTTTTTTATTAATTTTTTTTAGTAAAAAAAAATCCTCTCGACGCAAAGCCAAATTATTGATATAGAGGTTTATGTTTGAAAAATATTGCAAATTGGACATAACATAGTCAAAATTTTAGAACTTTTCAGCCAAACCCTAAATTTTAGATTATTTGATTACAGTATAATAAGATTTCAGTAATAATGCAATTTTTAACATGTTTTATTTAATGTGTATTCCCAAGTCTTACTGTATCTTAGAGTCGGTATCTAGTTAGTGAAATAAAACAGTAGTAATTTTGTATTATTTTATTCATCATCAGTTAAAAAGTTTACGAGCATACCAATTGTAACCAAACATAAAATTGCTCATGCCTTTAAGGCAGGATTTGCCAGTGCTCTGTTAAGCAGTTAGGGAAAAAATAAATCCGTTTGTACCAGGAATAAACCACTCATGGAAAACGGTACACAAATCGGGATGTATATTTTGGGAATATGTTGGAGTACTAGACTATAGTATATTATCAAAATAATTTTCAGTGACGTTGATAGACGGAGCGGGGCGGAAAGAGACAAGGGGGCGGGTTCCAGTGTCGTGTTATATTTTAATTATTGTCGCTGTATTTATGTATAAACATATATAACATTTTATTCTTGTTTCTTTTGTTGAAAAGTGTACCGTTATAACTAGTAACCTAATATTAAGCTTGTATATTTAGTATTTATTAATAGAATAGATTAAGATGGCTGATTAATTATTTGTTGTATATTTTGTGAGACTTAGCGGTAAAAATTGTTCATTTTCATCTTAACGTGAGATCATGTCGTCGATGTAATGAAATTTCTTATAAAAATTTTCTTCTCCACAACACAATTTCCGTTTTTCTATTAAAACACTTTCCGGTTTCTATTTAAATATTTAATGTCTTTATCCAGCGAAATTTTTTGTGTTCCCCGAGTTTCTTTCTTTATTTTTACTACACTGCGGATCTTAATTCTCAAAATCGTCTTTACGACTTTTTTTTAATATGTTAAAAATAGTGCGACTTGTCACTGTCGTGAAAAATCAGCACATTTCTGTTCCATCCTCAACAGGCATTTGCGGCCATTTTTCGCGAATATCTTCGTAAACATGTTTTAATGTCGCGTTCACCTGCATTTAAATGTCGATATTTCATCTTTTTCTTTAGGTGGGCCCTTTGAAAGGGTCTCTCCACTAGACGTGTACTCGTTTTCCATATTTTATACAATAAAAAACCGTACACCACTAATGGATTAACAATTTTATAAGCAACACAACTATCCACTCGCGCCGCCTATGATATGTAAATAAGCTGGCGCCGTTTTTTAAAGAAATCAGCTGATATGCGCATGACTTTTTCTCTAAATAACTCTATCACACACTGAAGAGAGATAAATATCACTCATGCAGATAACCATGCCAAATGACCACTTCGCTTTTAACGCGCAGTGTGAAGGTTGCCAGGGTCTGATTCTTGAAGGCAACAATATTTTACAAAATAATTTTCATTTTCAGTAAAATGTTATCAAAAGTAAGAGATTTTCCACGGATTTTAGCAAACTAATTTTTATTATACATAATATATATATATATATATATATATATATATATATATATATATATATATATATATATATATATATTTTGGAAACTATTTCTTGGGAATAGAGGTTCATCATTTAAACGACAAAATAACAGCTTTACTGACTGTGGAAGTGTGTTCTCCTTTTGCATTAAAGTACGGGGAGTCCAAGTAAATGGACAGCCCCGGGCCGGGTAGACCATGACAGCTGTTTCGTCCTTGTTAGGACTCATTCAGACGGCCATAACCCCAGTCGCACCGTGGCAAACGACATTAATGCATCTTAAATCCGTTTTGCACAACACAAGCGGGAAAAACATACCATAACGCCACCTAGCGGGTGCTAGCTCTAATGCAAGAAGCAGAACACACACTGAAAATGTAAAATCTAAAATCTAAGGGCGAACACGGCATCTCTAGTTTATGAGAAACGCATTTTCGCAAATTCGCCCAACTTGTCGGCACGAATACGTGCAGAGCAAGGAGGGAGTCACAAACGTTCTCACTAGAAAGACGCGTAAACCCTTAACGAAAGGTGGTTTCATTGCAATTACTCCCTTGCAATTTTATAATTTGTATCACGATAAGTCTATCGTGATTTGTATGTTTCTTGAACCATTTCAATATATATTTTTTTGGAAACTATTTTTTGGGAATAGAGGTTCATCATTTAAACGACAAAATAACAGCTTTACTGACTGTGGAAGTGTGTTCTCCTTTTGCATTAAAGTACGGGGAGTACAAGTAAATGGACAACCCCGGGCCGGGTAGACCATGACAGCTGTTTCGTCCTTGTTAGGACTCATTCAGACGGCCATAACCCCAGTCGCACCGTGGCAAACGACATTAATGCATCTTAAATCCGTTTTGCAAAACACAAGCAGGAAAAAACATACCATAACGCCACCTAGCGGGTGCTAGCTCTAATGCAAGAAGCAGAACACACACTGAAAATGTAAAATCTAAAATCTAAGGGCGAACACGGCATCTCTAGTTTATGAGAAACGCATTTTCGCAAATTCGCCCAACTTGTCGGCACGAATACGTGCAGAGCAAGGAGGGAGTCACAAACGTTCTCACTAGAAAGACGCGTAAACCCTTAACGAAAGGTGGTTTCATTGCAGTTACTCCCTTGCAATTTTATAATTTGTATCACGATAAGTCTATCGTGATTTGTATGTTTCTTGAACCATTTCAATATATATTTTTTGGAAACTATTTCTTGGGAATAGAGGTTCATCATTTAAACGACAAAATAACAGCTTTACTGACTGTGGAAGTGTGTTCTCCTTTTGCATTAAAGTACGGGGAGTCCAAGTAAATGGACAACCCCGGGCCGGGTAGACCATGACAGCTGTTTCGTCCTTGTTAGGACTCATTCCACAGTCAGTAAAGCTGTTATTTTGTCATTTAAATGATGAACCTCTATTCCCAAGAAATAGTTTCCAAAAAATATATATTGAAATGGTTCAAGAAACATACAACTCACGATAGGCTTATCGTGATACAAATTATAAAATTTCAAGGGAGTAATTGCAATGAAACTACCTTTCGTTAAGGGTTTACGCGTCTTTCTAGTGAGAACGTTTGTGACTCCCTCCTTGCTCTGCACGTATTCGTGCCGACAAGTTGGGCGAATTTGCGAAAATGCGTTTCTCATAAACTAGAGATGCCGTGTTCGCCCTTAGATTTTAGATTTTACATTTTCAGTGTGTGTTCTGCTTCTTGCATTAGAGCTAGCACCCGCTAGGTGGCGTTATGGTATGTTTTTTCCTGCTTGTGTTTTGCAAAACGGATTTAAGATGCATTAATGTCGTTTGCCACGGTGCGACTGGGGTTATGGCCGTCTGAATAAGTCCTAACAAGGACGAAACAGCTGTCATGGTCTACCCGGCCCGGGGTTGTCCATTTACTTGGACTCCCCGTACTTTAATGCAAAAGGAGAACACACTTCCACAGTCAGTAAAGCTGTTATTTTGTCGTTTAAATGATGAACCTCTATTCCCAAGAAATAGTTTCCAAAAAATATATATTGAAATGGTTCAAGAAACATACAAATCACGATAGACTTATCGTGATACAAATTATAAAATTGCAAGGGAGTAATTGCAATGAAACCACCTTTCGTTAAGGGTTTACGCGTCTTTCTAGTGAGAACGTTTGTGACTCCCTCCTTGCTCTGCACGTATTCGTGCCGACAAGTTGGGCGAATTTGCGAAAATGCGTTTCTCATAAACTAGAGATGCCGTGTTCGCCCTTAGATTTTAGATTTTACATTTTCAGTGTGTGTTCTGCTTCTTGCATTAGAGCTAGCACCCGCTAGGTGGCGTTATGGTATGTTTTTTCCTGCTTGTGTTTTGCAAAACGGATTTAAGATGCATTAATGTCGTTTGCCACGGTGCGACTGGGGTTATGGCCGTCTGAATGAGTCCTAACAAGGACGAAACAGCTGTCATGGTCTACCCGGCCCGGGGTTGTCCATTTACTTGGACTCCCCGTACTTTAATGCAAAAGGAGAACACACTTCCACAGTCAGTAAAGCTGTTATTTTGTCGTTTAAATGATGAACCTCTATTCCCAAGAAATAGTTTCCAAAAAATATATATTGAAATGGTTCAAGAAACATACAAATCACGATAGACTTATCGTGATACAAATTATATATATATAAAAATTAATTGTTATATATGGCTAAAATTGGTGTTTTAGGTTTCCTTGTTATTATATCCTTTCAGCAATTGCCCCCTAGAAGCTGGGATCCTCATGCGTACCCATGATTCGGCAGAGCGGCTAATAATTTTACATTATGATATTTTACTCAACTGTACACTTTGTTCCTTAACCCGCTTTTGCGTGAATGTGACCAAGACTACTGACGTCACTGAAATTTATTTTGATGACATACTATAGATAATACTTGGTTGAAAACTAGGAGCCCAATACCTGGCAATAAACTGGAATGCATGGAAATACGTCAGTACACTCAAAAATATTTAGCTGGAAATCAATGAAGGAAACTTAGAATACTAGGCAACATATGGGAATATTTGGCTGAGAATCGGTAAGAAATAGCTTGGGAATACAGGCATTTCAAGAAAATGTGCATTAGTATATATATTTTGGAGACAATTTCCCTTTGTGTTTATGTGTTAAACTCTGCAACCATTCACTCGTTTTTAAATGGTCATTAGTTTACCTTACAATGCAAATAAAAACTTCAAGCATTCAAAAACCTAAAAATATTAAAAACTGACTTTCAGTTCTTCAAAAGTTCAACCTGATGAAGGCCACCTTAGCGGAGTCATCCGCGAAAGCTCCATCTCCGAGCTGACAAAACTACTCGCTTATTTTTCGTCAGTGATGCTAGGTATCAAGTTAGATAGAGAAAGATATCTTTGTCATGGATTGACCCACCTCCATACCCCAGGAAGTAGCTAGCAGTCCACCAAGCAAAGTGGTGACGAAAGTATATTTTAATAAAAACTTTAAAGGAAAAGTTATCAGGTAAGTTCCCCAGGTTAGGACGAAGCCCGGAACGTCCTGAAGATTTATCTATAATAAAGAAGCTGGCTAGGTCACATCCAGCAAAAGTTAAAACCTAGGTACTATGTGAGTACCTAGGTTCTGCAGTAATTGCAAGGAGGGCAATTTTAATCTGAGTGTCACATCAGCCTTGTTTGATTCTAACTGTTATCAGGGAAAAGTTCCAGTATTGTTTGTTAAGTCCCGCGAACCCCTTACAGCTACCTATTTTTACAGAAGTAATAAACTTACCCTAAATGGATACAAACTTATTCCTAATCTCGTATCTATCTATGGGCTAAGAGTTTTAATGCCTAGCGGCTTACATTATGGCCGCTCCACCATAAGGCCGCTACTTTTCTAGCACTTCACTAATTAAGATAGGTACATTACTATTAATAATCCTCTATAAAAGCAAAGAACTGTACAATTATAAATCTAGCACGGTAGTTCCTAGTCAAGTCAGCGTCCAAGGGCATAAAACTGCATAAATATTGAGACAGCCGTGGTCATTTAAATAAGCAAAATTGATAAAAGGAATGAAAAAAAAAACTGGTTGAAATGAGTTGAAAAAGATGATATTTAAGAGTTACTTTTTAGCTTGCAAATAATATGCAGCATATGGTGAAAAAAGTTATATTTTAATGCTGGCAGAAAATCTTTCAAAAAAGTGTCGTCACGGTCTACAATAATGTTAATAAAGCTTTTATCAAAGGGGGGAAAACAATGCAAACACATCTATCTAAGTTAAAACAACCATTCCCAACTGGACTTGCCCATAATACCGATGTTTGTTGTTTAAAACAACCCTATCATTCTAAATTTTTTTTTAAATACCGTAATTCTTATTTTCTTAATATAGCTGTACCTTCAAATGGGCATCTTATTTCCAATAATCTAGATGGAACTCCATTTTCCATAATTATTCCATCCGGAGAATACGCCAAAAAAGGATTAGTTTCTGATACAACAAGACCTAATTCCAAAACAGTACGACACAAATTTTTCCAATAGATATCTCGGGCTTCATTCTCATACTTAACACCGTGTTTGGTGTAGAATGTTGAAAATGATTTTGGCCAAAAGTAGTTTGATGATTTAACTTCCCAATCATGTCCTTTATACGTATAGATTCCATAACATCTGGAGCCAGTTATTCTAAATTGGCCCTCTTCTTGCCATTTTTTTTTGAATTTGTTTTGGTGGTCAGACATACATCCAAGGAATTTTTGCATTTCAGTTTAAAGTTAAATTCCTATCAACATCTCCTCGAGGGGTAAAAAGGCAAAAGTGACAATGTCATCATAAAGTTAGAGATCTTCGCATTTTCACAAACACATTTTCAAAACATCAGTTAGGGATCTTCGCATTTTCACAAACACATTTTCAAAACATCATTGTTACCTCTAGACTCAAAACGTTGGCCTCTGTTTGCTTGGGTTCTGGGTGCGAGTTCTGTTAAAGAAAAGAAAATGTTAAATCCCTGTTTTGCAATAACATGGAATAAATAATACTGTACCCTAAAAAATACATAAAATTTTAAATATTAGATTTATTGTTTTGTTCTGAATATTTTTCTATCTCGCTTTCATATGTCATATTTAAAATTCGTTTTTTTTTCTTCAAATTTGACTAATAAAATACATAAATAAAATTATGGATTCAGTCATAATTTTTTTATTTTTTCATTGGGATACTGTAAAAATTGGATCAAAATTTAAGAAAAACTTATTAGAGCAAAAAACAGTATTAAAATTGAATTTTAAAAATCACTTCAAATGCGTACTTAAAGGTATTTATTATTGGTAAATCTTTTCTAGCTACAATGGTATACATAAGTTGTAAATAAAAAAACAAAAGGTAAAGAGATCGCACTGAGAATTGGCCAATGGCCCTCCTCCCAGCAGCGGGTAGACCGGCAAGCCGGGAACTGGTGGCAGCTCTGGGAACACCATATGCAGCGGAGTGGGTAGTCATGGGACCGTTGTTCAGGCGAACCCTTACAAAGTATTATATTTGGGAGTTCCATACACGTAACCCTCTACTGCATGATTTTTTCGAATTTTTTTTTTTTTGAGAAAAAAATTGTCTTAAACTTAATTTGTTTTCTTGATGAAACAGGGAACAGTAAGAACTCAAAAAATTGGTATTTTTTTTTTAAATCGTGAGTTTTGTTTCTGTTCCCATATGGGAACATTATGCGCATGACATACTTTCGTAATTCGCAACTAAAACAATTTTTGGGTTATTTTAAATTTATTTTCCTAACTATGTATACGGTATGTATCACGAATAAAAACTTCTTAAATCTAAATGGTATGAAAAGTTAAAAACAGTTTTTGTTAGAATTACAACATAAGTGCACCTTACATTTTGAACATTGTACTCTAGATTTGCCCGTGCATTGTGGAAACTTGCACCTCTCTCTTTCGTAGTCCAGACTGGCCAATGTTCTAATCCATCAAGCTGAATGTTTTTACATGGAGTAGATTCTTGGCATTTTCTTTTGGGCAAAGGAACATTTTCATTACTCGGCCGACCCCTTTTATTTCTATTACCAACTCCTCTATTGCAGAGTTGCATAGCGAGTTCAGTTTTGAACGTTAGAAGAGGAATGATCTTTTCTTCCTGGGCAGTTTGTTTTTTTATTTTTTTGTCGATAACCCATGCATTTACTATAGCCACATCAATCAGGTGATAAAAAATTCTATGGTCCCATTTTTTGCTCTTTACCTTTATCGGATATAGGCCCAGCAACGAATCTTGGAAATCCACTCCACCCATATGCTTGTTGTAAACTTTTACAATATCAGGACCGTTAATTTCCTTTCTACAATTCTCCGATTTAAAAAATCTCTTTACTTTGGTAATTGGTTCGCTGCCACAATAGGTAGATAGCAAAGTCACTATCCTGTTATCAAACTACTGAACTGCGTGTAGGTCGATATCTGCAAGAACAGTAGATTTTTCTTTAATGGCTCCTCTTCCTAGGGTTTTCATTTCTTTTTGCGGTGTCGGCTGAAAATTTTTTAGCCGATTGTGTCTTGTGGTGGCTACCGAAAGAATTTTTTTCTCACCCAAATATGCCGCAAGTGGCAAAGAAGAAAAATAATTGTCATAATAAACTTTCTGGTTTAGATTGGAAGGAATGTTTCGGCATAATCGAATAATTACATTACTAGCAGCACCCAAATTGGGCTCATCGGCTGCCATAATAGTGTCCTCTGCTCCAAAAAGCTCAAAATTATAAGACATTCCCGAAATCCCAGAGAGAACCCACATTTTGTAACCCCACTTGTGAGGTTTCTTAGGGTTGTAAGTCTTCATGTTTGCAATCCGTCCTTTAAAAGTAATAATCTGTTCATCGCAAGATAGCTTTTCTTCCATGGGAAGCTTCTTGCGAGCATTTCGGATCTGATTTATCAGCGGCAGAATTTTTTCGGCTTTCTTATTTGTTCCAGAATTGTCTGTAAAGTGAATGTTGCTTTTCAATCGTTCAAATCTATTTACGCTCATCACATCGGCGATTTGAGCAAAACGGGTATGAGGTGACCAGTGCCTTCTAGTCGTAGGTTGCTTTACCAAAGATGTCCATATAAGAATGCCAACAAATCTCTCCAGTTCATCGACGCTAGTAGTTAAAGGTTTATTCGGATTTTTTTGGATACTATAGATGCAGCTTTGTCGGGCGACATAATCAAAAAAGTCTTCAGAAATAAAAAACGTAAACAGTTTGTAAGGCGTATTCAGAGCTAGGATATCTTGAGGTAAAATATCACTTCCCAAAAATTCTGAGTCTTTGTCATCCCTATTGGTTCTTGTTTCTTTCCACTGGAGAGTGTCAAGTGACTTCAGGTTTTCGTTTTTCCGAATAACGCTCAAGGGTAAGTAATCTTCTGGGTCATATTCTTCTTCCGTTTCTGAATCCTCTTCTCTTGGTTGGAAATTCTCTTGCAACTCATCATCAGACAGTTCCGAGTCTTCACTGTCGCTGGGTATTGGCCTTATTTTATCAACAACAGGATTTTTTGGACGACTGTAGAAGTTTTTTTACGCCTATTTGTTGAAAGAGGTCAGGGTCCATTCTGAAAAACGAATTGTTGAAATTTAAAACCATGCAACCTAATCTCATGATATTTCTTACCGATTTTCATAATGTTCCCATACGGGAACAGCACAAAAATAAGGTTTTCCTAGGGTATGTTTATCATCCTCATAATGTTCCCAAACGGGAACAGGAACAAAAACGAAGTTTTTTTATACTGTTTCATTGTAATAAGATATATTTTATATCAGAAAGCATTCTACAAACATCATTCCCAGCAAAAATAATAAGATAAGACAATTAAACACTTACCTGACCGTAAATTCTTGTAACCAAAATAGAACGATATGCAAGCTTTCTTAAACTACGGTACCATCTGATTGTCAAATTAAAATAGACATGACTGGCGCCATCTAAGAACTGCTTTATACATCATTGTCTACATAGGGTTTAACTCGAGATTTCTAGTAACAGATATCTAACGTTTTACAATTTTTGTGTATGGTAATGACAAAATTTTAAAAAGTTCCCATTCGGGAACATTATGCAGTAGAGGGTTAAAACAGTTAAATTACTAGTACGATAGGCTATTTACATGTGATTGTAAGCTAGTTATTAGTGGACAAAAATTATATACAAGAAACCACTTTGACTCAAAATAAGGGGGAAACTTGCTGTTAATAAACAGCTTGGAATTATCATTTAGCTTCACTGCTAACCAGAGGGGTCACAGTTCCTGGCTACATGATAAACACAGCTCTGTCCGCGGCAGTACACAGGCACGTACTCTGATTGGGCTGTCTGGACGCGCTCGCTAACCACAATCGCTGCTAGCTAAGCGTCGCGCCCTCCACACAGTAAGCCGCTATTATTCGTTTAAATTTAGTGAATTCGATCTAGAGTCGATATAACAACAAGAGAAAGAGGAGGGAAAAAATGTACAAAAGCTTACAAACTACTATTTACAATATAGATACATACGCAGAATTATTTATAAAGAAATATTTTTGGGGTTAGAATCAGGAATTACGTCAGTTTGGTATGTGTATTGTTAGTGTGATTGGTGTTTATAGGGTGTGTGTGGTCGGATCTTCGATTGTATACAAGAGGAAACCCGTTGGAAGAAAGTTAGTCAGTTACCCATACTTTTTATGTTATAGAAAAAAAAAGTAACGTTAACTGGCTTTTCCTGTATATTTCAGGTGTTCCTCACTGTATATCCTCGAAGAACAGAGGTAAGCGTTTGTAGACGGGTCCGTGTGTCTATGACACCCCCGAGTCATAACGCGTGTCGGTGATGTTCGTGGTTAGTCTGGAATTACGTGGCTTACTGCGATAGAATTTTTCGCTAATTTCAGTCATGTAATCCCGTATGGTCGTCATGTCAGTCATCGCGTGTAAGTCTGCAATCCTTGTGCGTCGCCTTGACGACGTGACGCATCTGAGTAGTAAATTCTGCATTCTTTGCAGCCTGGCAAATTGCGTGTCCGATGCAGAACACCACACAGGTGCGCCATACGCCAAGACCGGTCTAATTATTTGTTTGTATACGGTCAGCTTATTCGCAGGGGAGAGGTGTGACCTTCTGCATCTGCTTTGTGAAGGGTGGCTGTGATATGAGGCATGAATGACATCCTCTCAACCAAAGTCACTCCCAGGTATTTGACCCTGCGAACTGGGTTTATGCGCGTGTTGTCGATGGTCAGTGGTACGAAAATTTTATTGTTTGTGAATTTTTTCGTCAGTACTGTACATTCGGTTTTTGTCGGGTTGATTTGAATTTTCCATTTGTCATAATATTTTTGTAAGTTTAGAAGGTGCCCTAATATTTGACGTTTCGCCGCTTCAGCATAGTACGAGTGCGCGTATACAAGTGCGTCGTCGGCGTAGAGTCCTAATTTGGTAGTGGGGTGTTTGTGGGTGTCAGCTGTGTGCAGGTTGTAAAGTATTGGCCATAGGACAGTACCTTGACGGACACCCGCAGTTAGTTGTCGAGGGGTGGAAAGCTCTGCTTCAACTCTAACTCGGATTCGCCTGTCAGATAGGTAGGAATTCAGCAGGGTGACCCAGTGGAGGGGGAAGTGGTGGTAAAAGTAGACTTTGTGCAGAAGACCCTTGTGCCAGACCGAGTCAAAGGCTCTCTTGATGTCCAAAAGCAGCATGACTGTGTTCTGTTGCTGGTTGAATTTCTGCAGGACATCCTGTACAACCTTGGCTATGTGCAAGGTTGTACTATGCCCTGTCCTGAAACCAAATTGTTCGTCTGGGATTTTAGCATCTAGTTCATCCGCCTTCAGTTTCATCAAGAGGGCCTTTTCTACAATCTTTGACATTGTGTCAAGTAATGCTATTGGTCTATAAGAGTCGGGTTCTTGCAGGATTTTTGCCCGGTTTTAGGATGGGTACCACCACTGCCTCCTTCCACTGCTTGGGAAAGTGCTGCAAGAGTAGGATTGAATTTGTAATATGCGTGAGTTGGACCAGAGCTTTCCGCGGTAGGTTTTTCAGTAGAATATTTGAAATATTATCAGGACCCGGTACCTTGTTATTAGACGTGGTCCTGATAATTTTCAGATTTTCGGTCGGTTTCAGTATTAATTTCGTGAATACCGGCGGCGGTATTGGGTATTTTTGCTTCAGTATGTTGTCGATGTCTTGTGTGATTTATATTTGTTCGTTTGTCGTGTCTGGTGTGCTACTGCAAACCTCTGCCAGAGTTTGCACCTGCGTGTCGGCTGTTTGTTTGTCAGTTTGTATTAGGTTAGGCGAAAGAGGGGGGATTTTTTCGAACTTGCCTTTAAGTCTCTTGGCAAGTCTCCACAGGGAGTTGTCTTGAACCGACAACCCCCGTCGAGTGTCTTGCCAGACTTCGTTCTTGTGACGATTGATCCTCTCTCTTATCGTCCGTTGTAGCTGTCTCAGTCTGTCTCTGTCTTGAGGGCGTCTGTAACGCTGCCATTTCCGTCTTGTGATATTCTTGACCTTAATTAAGTTCAAGATTTCATCAGCGAGGCGATCTTCGTTATGCTGCAGCGTTACTTTCTGCGCTACTAAGTCTCGCGCACTCTGTATGTTGTTTGTTAGTCTGTCAACTTCCGCCTCTAGTTGGTCCGTTGTTTGTATGTCGCTGACGATGGTTACGTTTTGGTTCAGGTAATTTCGAAAATTTGCCCAGTTTGCATTTTTAAAAATGATTGCCGCCCCACGATCCCACGTGATCTCAATTGGAAGGTGGTCTGACGACAATTCATTCAGCAAGACTGGGTTTGACAAATTGTTGATGTTTTTGTTTATTGTTAGGTCGATGTATGTCGGTCTCATGTTGTTTGTTAGGTTGGGTTGGGTTGGGTGCGTTGGTCTGTCAGTCACGATGATCTGCAATAAGTTCAATGTGACGTAATCAAACAGCAGTGTACCGTTCCTGTTACGCAGATGGTTACGCCACATTGTATGCCTTGCGTTGAGATCGCCGATCAGTAGCAACTGCGGGTGCCTGTTAAAAAATGCGTCAAAATCGCTATTTGCTAGGCGAAGATTTGGGCGTGCGTAGCCACTACAGATAACCGCTCCATTCCTCAGTTGGACTACCACATTTTCAATTTGATACTGAAATCCATCCAGTCTCTTGTGAGGAATGGAGTGCTTTATCAGTAGAGCCACGCCCCCCTCTTATGTTACGGTCTGCCCTGTATATTAGATAATTCCTGATTTTAAGTTTGGGTGCAGGAGCTAACTTGGTTTCGGTGATCACCATGATGTCAAAGTTATGGTGACCCAAAAAATGAATTAGCTCCCCAATTTTATCTTTTACCCCATTGGCGCTCCAATTGATGATTTTTAAGTGCCTAGAAACTGTAGGCATCAGCGGTCTGCATGAAATTTATTATTTCAATAAACTGCTGCTGGCTATCAGGAATTTTTAAGATGTTAATTAAATTTTTAAACATTCGATTAAGTTCCCTAAGGTTAAAACTTTGCAATTCCCTCATATTTTGTAAGAGATCGCTCACCTGATTCTCCTGCCCATCCTCCGCACTGCATTGTGGTCCAGGGGTTTGACTTGATCTTCTTAGAGGGGGAAATTCATCGTCGTAGTGGCGTTGTGGTCGATGCTGCTGCTGGCTCGAATTCTGTGTAGCATTGCCACCACTTGCCCTGGTGAGAGCGATGCCGACACTTGCCCTGCCGGGGTTTCCCTGTTTCTGCCACGCATTGACTCGTGGGGTGGGCGCTGGTACATATGCTGGTTTGGGTCTTGCTTGGTTTACTTGTATTTTTTCAGCCTTGTATGCGTGTACTGGGCACTCTGTACTATTTGCTTTGTGGCCGCGACTGCAATTAACGCATTTGTCAGGGCGGCCACCTGGACAGGTTTGTGTGAGATGCGTGCCCGCACAGTTCATGCATTTCGGCGCTTTGAAGCAGTATGTCTTCGCGTGACCCCACATCTGGCATCTTTTACACTGTATGATGTCTTTGGATTGGCGACGACGCTCCCAGTAAACCCTGACATTGCTGATGTACTTGGTTTCATTTTGCAATTTAGTGATTTTGATGTCGGCTTTGGTGACCACTAGGTATAGTGGTCTAAACTTAGTATTCATCTTGTATACATTCTTAACCTCTATCTTGTAGTCTCCTTCTAGCTCGTTCTTGATGTCTTCCTCCGGGGGAGTATGGTCCAATCCCTTGAGCACGAATGCATTGGTTTTTAACTCATTTGTCGCATAGGTGTGGTAGCTGGTGTCGGCAGTATCTTGCAGCTGATTTAGGTAGCTCCTGTAATCTGCCATGTCTGATATATTAATAATAATAGTTGACTTCTTCGTGAATTTCAGTTTATATCCATGTTTGATGGTTTTGTTAAGGGTTTCAACTAACTGCTTGTATTCAGCATTGGCTGGTGGAGTACCGTCGAAGACGATTGGGGGAGGGGCTTCTTTTTTGTTTGGTTTTTTATTGCCACTGGGTACAGATTCTTTAGATTTATTTACAATATTTACATTATGTACAGGTGGATTTGTAGGATCTATCGATTCTACGTCCATGGTTTCATCCGCATCTTCTGTAGCTAGCGGGGAGTAGCGGTTACTTGTTGCAATACCGGTATAATCCCGTTGCTTGAGAACATTGGTATACTTAAAATTTTTAGTGAATTACCTCTTGACCAGTTCTTTTTTGTCCTTGCTTTGTTTCCAAGGTGGGACGTGTGTCTAGGTGAGGGGGGCTATTATCAACTGTACTTCTTGGATTTTCAGGGGTTGAGCACTTTGCTGTGGGGCGCTTACGCTAGACATGGTAGGGCTAAGGGAATTGGGTAATTATGTAGTATACCCATTTCTGCTATTTTTGCGTTTTTTGAAAAAATTCTTTTATGGTCACATTCTACTGTCTTTCCTGATTGCCAATATACGTGCGCACGTAAAAAATTATGTTGTTTTTTAATAATTTTTAATGAAACAAACTTACGGGACCTGGGAGCGAATAGGGGTGCTGGGCGGGATAAAAACAAAAAACATCGTAAAAGGCTTAACAACACTTTTCCCAACGTAATGAAGTGTAAAATCGAAGAAGCACGGTTAATAGCTAAGAAAATTGCTTTGTTCTATACAAAATTCCATTTTAACTCGCTATTAGCCGTCATTATTTTCCCACCTGTCAACATTGTAAACAATATTGCTGTGTCCTGTGTTTACCATCATCAGTATCGTCATCTTTAATATTACAATCTTTTGATATAAGTAACAAATTTACATGCTTTTGGAGCTTTTTGGAAGCATATCTTAACGGACCGACAACCTCATATTTAATTTGATTGTTTTTAAAACTTGACTCTAAACCATACACATTAACCGAAATGTTATTTAACTCCTCAAATTTTGAAATATCAGGTAATTCAACTGGAAAATTTATACCTGTTAAATTTAATACTGTTGAATAATGGGGGTAGGATGTAACTTGTGTGCGCTTATTGACTGCTGGAAACAATGCTGACATTATGGCCCAAGCAAAACAACACACCCTGGTTCATCACGTTCACAACTGCTTTCTTCAGATCGATGAACCTTGGCAACTTAATATATGAGGAACCGCCTAGGGGCGAATACTTATTTATGTTAACTTCCAAATATAGTATTCTTTCCACAGCCCAACCTGAAAAACAAAAATAAATATTTTGTAAACTTCTTATTAAATATAAATATCATTTTAAAATGAATGTAAGGTTTGTTCCACTACGGTTTTTTAAAAATTTTATCATACCTGAATCTTTCTCCTGCAATTCCGTGAATTGAACTTTCATTGCCTCTGCAGAGGTATCGTAAACAGCATCCAGATTACTTCCAATGGTGACTACTTCGCTGACCGTATTAAAAGACTTATCACTAAATGTGTCCTGCGATGGTAAAAAATATCGCCCAACAACAACCATGTTTATTTTTAAAGATTGATTAACTTGTATTACATCATTAATCAAACACACTACCTTTGGTCCGATTTCTTCAAAAAATAATGAGTAGTCCACATACTCATTACCGCTGCTTATGCGATATGATGCAATTCTATTTTTAAAGGCACTTTCTACTAGCTCAACACCATCGGAAACTCTAACACAACATTTACTTTTGTGTTGCAATGTTCTTTGATGAGCTAACATCTGATTTTTGGGAACGTTTACATCACACACAACGCAAGTTTGCATAGCAGACGTTGTTGCTGCACCGCTTAGCTTGCCGCTTAGCTTCTACGTTATTATCGAATCTAGCCAAACAAGATTCTTGTTGATGTCGCGATATATTGTAATTACGACTAAAAGATGCACCACACTTTTCACATACGTATTTATTCATTTTCGATGATGGAGACTCGAGCTTACACTTTAGATACCAAAATTCAGAATGAGCAGCTTATCTCCCCCTACCTATTTATAACACAAGACCACAAAAGAACACCTGCACTCTTTCTCACGGTCAGTGTCTAAAAGGATCCGACGACCTTGAAAACATGCATCACAAATGTAACCTTGAAACAAGCGTCGTACACCTGGTCATCAGCAAACAAAGAAGCAGCTGCTCGCGTTCAAGGCCAAGTTCTTGCTCAAGGCCAACTTATTTTTTCAAGGCCAAGATATTCCTCAATGGCAAACTCTCGTCCAAGGTCAAGGTCAAATCACAATCACACGTGCACGATCAACGTCATTGTCCTAATAGAACACCTGTGCGACCAAGGTCAAGTGACGTCACAAAAGAACATCTGCACTCTTTTGCTGTCAAGGTCAAGGTCACGTGACGTCACAAAAGAACAGATGCAAGCTTTTCCTCTCAATGTCAAGGTCATATGACGTCATAGTGGTGGTGGGTTAGTCACAGCGTTACCATAGTTACACTACTTATATTTAATATATATTAGTAGAATAGATTAAGATGGCTGATTATTTGTTGTATATTTTGTGAGACTTACCGGTAAAAATTGTTCATTTTCATCTTAAGTGAGATCATGTCGTCGATGTAATGAAATGTCTTCTAAAAGATTTCTTCTCCACAACACAATTTCCTTTTTTCTATTAAAACACTTTTCCGGTTTCTATTTAAATATTTTATGTTTATTTCGCGCAAAGTGCGTAACGGAACGCGAAGAGAAATTTTTGGCAAGCTATCATCTCGCCTGATGGCCTGCATTATTTTCATTATACTGGGAATTTCATTAAAAAAAACTCTTGCACTTTACCTCGAATGGCATATTTAATGCCTTTATCCAGCGAAATTTTTTGTGTTCCCCGAGTTTCTTTCTTTATTTTTACTACACTGCGAATCTTAATTCTCAACATCGTCTTTACGACTTTTTTAAAATATGTTAAAAGTAGTGCGACTTGTCACTGTCGTGAAAAATCAGCACATTTCTGTTCCACCCGCAACAGGCATTTGCGGCGATTTTTTGCGAATTGCGAATATCTTCGTAAACATGTTTTAATGTCGCATTCACCAGCACTTAAATGTCGATATTTCATCTTTTTCTTTAGGTGGGCCCTTTGAAAGGGTTTCTCCACTAGACGTGGACTCGATTTCCATATTCTATACAATAAAAAAACCGTACACCACTAATAGATTAACAATTTTATAAGCAACACAACTATCCACTCGCACCGCCTATGATATGTAAATAAGCTGGCGACAATTTTTAAAGAAATCAGCTGATGACGATTCGGCAGAGCGGCTAATAATTTTACATTATGACATTTTACTCAACTGTACACTTTGTTCCTTAACCCGCTTTTGCGTGAATGTGACCAAGACTACTGACGTCAGTGAAAATTATTTTGATGACATACTATAGATAATACTTGGTTGAAAACTAGTAGCCCAATACCTGGCAATAAACTGGAATGCATGGAAATACGTCAGTACACTCAAAAATATTTAGCTTTAAATCAATGAAGGTAACTTAGAATTCTAGGCAACATATGGGAATATTTGGCTGAGAATCGGTAAGAAATAGCTTGGGAATACAGGCATTTCAAGAAAATGGGCATTAGTATATATATTTTGGAGACAATTTCCCTTTGTGTTTATGTGTTAAACTCTGCAACCATTCACTCGTTTTTAAATGGTCACTAGTTTACCTTACAATGCAAATAAAATCTTCAAGCATTCAAAAACCTAAAAATATTAAAAACTGGCTTTCAGTTCTTCAAAAGTTCAACCTGATGAAGGCCACCTTAGCGGAGTCGTCCGAGAAAGCCCCATTTCCTAGCTGACAAAACTACTCGCTTATTTTTCGTCAGTGATGCTAGGTATCAAGTTAGACAGAGAAAGATATCTTTGTCATGGATTGACCCACCTTCATACCCCAGGAATTATCTACCAGTCCACCAAGCAAAGTGGTGACGAAAGTATATTTTAATAAAAACTTTAAAGGAAAAGTTATGAGGTAAGTTCCCCAGGTTAGGACGAAGCCCAGAACGTCCTGCAAGGAGAGCAATTTTAATCTGAGTGTCACATTAGCCTTGTTTGATTCTAACTGCTATCAGGGAAAAGTTCCAGTATTGTTTGTTGAGTCCCGCGAACCCCTTACAGCTACCTATTTTTACAGAACTAATAAACTTACCCTAAACAAATACAAACTTATTCCTAATCTCGTATCTATCTATGGGCTAAGAGTTTTAATGGCTAGCGGCTTACATTATGGCCGCTCCACCATAAGGCCGCTACTGTTCTAGCACTTCACTAATTAAGATAGGTACATTACCATTAATAATCCTCTATAAAAGCAAAGAACTGTACAATTATAAATCTAGCACAGTAGTTCCTAGTCAAGTCAGCGTCCAAGGGCATAAAACTGCATAAATATTGAGAGAGCCGTGGTCATTTAAGTAAGCAAAAATTGATAAAAGGAATGAAAAAAAAACTAGTTGAAATGAATTGAAAAAGATGATATTTAAGAGTTACTTTTTAGCTTGCAAATATTATGCAGCATATGGTGAAAAAAGTTATATTTTAATGCTGGCAAAAAATCTTTCAAAAAATTGTCGTCACGGTTAACAATATTGTTAATAAAGCTTTTATCAAAGGGGAAAAACAATGCAATCACATCTATCTAAATTTAAAACAACCATTCCCAACTGGACTTGCTCATAATACCGATGTTTGTTGTTTAAAACAACCCTATCATTCTAATTTTTTTTTAATACCTTAATTCTTATTTTCTTAATATAACTGTACCTTCAAATGGGTATCTTATTTCCAATAATCTAGATGGAACTCCATTTTCCATAATTACTCCATCCGAAGAATACGCCAAAAAAGGATTAGTTTCTGATACAACAAGACCTAATTCCAAAACAATACGACCCCAAATTTTTAAAATAGATATCTCAGGCTTCATTCTCATACTTAACACCGTGTTTGGTGTAGATTGTTGAAAATGATTTTGGCCAAAAGTAGTTTGATGATTTAACTTCTCAATCATGTCCTTTATACGTATAGATTCCATAACATCTGGAGCCAGTTATTCTAAATTGGCGCTATTCTTGCCATATTTTTGAATTTGTTGTGGTGGTCAGACATACATCCAAGGAATTTTTGCTCTTAAGTTTAAAGTTGTAAAATTCCTGGCAACATCTCCTCAAGGGGTAATAAGGCAAAAGTGACAAGGTCATCATAAAGTTAGAGATCTTCGCATTTTCACAAACACATTTTCAAAACATCATTGTTACCTCTAGACTCAAAACGTTGGCCTCTGTTTGCTTGGGTTCTGTGTGCGAGTTCTGTTAAAGAATAGAAAATGTTAAATCCCTGTTTTTCAATAATCTACATGGAATAAATTATACTGTACCCAAAAAAATACATAAAATTTTAAATATTAGATTTATTGTTTTGTTCTGAATTTTCCATCTCGCTTTCATATGTAATATTTAAAATGCGAATTTTTTCTTCAAATTTGACTAATAAAATACATAAAGTAAAATTATGGATTCAGTCATAATTTTTTTTATTTTTTGATTCTTCACCTCTATTCACCTCTATTCCATACATCGCACACTTCTCTCTTATGGGTTCAACCCACTGGGTCTCTAGCTTATTTAAGATTTTCCAAACCACTGACCCCCTGGTGACGAATAATAACACCAATATAGACAAGTCGGAGACCAAATCGGAACCTTTGCTGATTTGTAAAATGGTGTTGCCAGCATTATCTTTGATGTCCCATGATTCTTTTGAGACAGGTGCCTTCTTTCCCCTCTCTATAAATGTTGTCAAAATTATTACTGGATTGTACCCAGTGTATTCGACTGACAAAGCCAGTTCCTTCAAGTTGACCTTGAAGTCTTTAGGCACAACGATTAGCAGAGCTTTTTTTGCAAATTCTTTTGCATCAGCACTGAATTTGTTTAAGAAGTGGTTCTCCACCTCCTCCCACCCATGGTTGACTAACCCACTGAAATCATATAGTCTATCTGTATTTGGTGTTGACATCTTGAATGCAGTTTGTTCAAAGTCCAGAGCAAAGTACTAAAAATTTCTATTTTCCTTCTCTTGCTCTCTGTACCCTAAAAAACTGTAAAATACTGTAAAAATTGGATCAACATTTAAAAAAAAAACAATAATAAAATTGAATTTTAAAAACAACTTCACTTCACTTCACTAGTGTGAGACTTTTTATGTCTTGTTTTTTAAAGCAAACCTTCCTTGGAATGGAATGGATAATATTTTTTTTTATCTTCAACTTTAGAATTCTTTTTATCTGCTACCGTTAGAAGATGTATTGCAACATATTATTTATTTTACTTTTAGAAAAGGTGAACTTAGTACAAATATGTAGTATGTATAATTTTTGACTTAAAATTTTCAACCCATGTTATTTTTTATTGCCCTTTAAAAATTTACAATAAATAAAAATCCTATAACAAAGCACAAATAGCAGAAAGAATATCAAAATTTAGTTACAGTTCTGCAGACTTCAGAGGATGGTTTTATGGGTGCTAAACAGATAATATATTGTACAATTTCTTGTTAGATAAAGTCCTAATATGTTATTTTAAAATTTGAGTCCATTTATATTGTAAAATACACCAGTGACACCTAGATATAGTCAAAATTTGTAACTTGACTCTCTACTTCCAATTATGAAGGGAACATCACATTTAAAATGGGATAGAAGTGTGTTTATGAACAGTGGGGCACTGTCACCACTAATGCATATTTTTTATTTATTAAATATGCGTTTTGCTTAGTAAATTTGTTTTTATTTATCAATCAACAATACTACATTTGTTACTAAGTACGTTAAGTATACCTTTCTGCACGTCATGAATATTAATTTAATTTCTGTAGTGTTTAAATGTTTTTAGTTGTCATAGTTGATTTTTCAACTTTTAATCCATATTATGCACCCCAAGAATAACAATCTTTTTAAAAGCTTACTTGTGTATGGCCAATGCAGATTTCGGTAGACTTCGAACCATCATATTTCTAAATTCTTGTTGTTTCTCTTCACTTAGGGGCTGAACTGATTTGTAACTAAAAAATGATTCCCAATCAACAATTCTTTAGAGAAGTGTGGTGTTTATAATGATGTTTTATATCTTTGCGGGTCACCAATTTATAGGTAATTTTAAAACCTAATAAGCAACCTTTGTTTTAGTTGATTTAATTTTGTTTTGAAAATTAAAAAATTGCATTGAGTTTTAAGATGCAAACACACTATCCCATAGGTAAGGACCGCAAATTTTGACTTGGAACATAAACCCAAATTTTTTCATAATCTACAAAATTGTCTGTAAGAACAGAACTTTTCAATAAATCGAAACATCCCTGTGTATTGAAGTGAATCGAATAAAATTTGCGGCGTTTATGCTGTAGGTCCAGGAGCAACTCCTGCAAGGCTTCAGCGCTGCCATCTTATATGAAAAAATAAAAAAAAAATTGTACATCTTACATAGATTTTTGATCCACTTTTCTTTTAGTCACAAAACTCTTAAAGTCACATCTACTTTTTAGGTCCTTGGAATGGCGTTAGAATACAACTCTTTTCAGAAATACCTACACCACTAAATCCAATTTTATCTCTTTTAATATCTAGTTTTAATGACAAATTTGTTAAAACCAGTTAACTTACCTTTTTTCCTAATGCCATTTATTTAACAGAATATATTAAACGGAGATTGAAATCAAAATAATCATTTGGTTGAGTTTTCTAATCACCTATTTTCTTAATTTTATTTAGATAGATTTTCTCTTAAATTAGGATTTCATGCACCTGGCATCTCCATAGTAAACAATTTTGCTAATTATAAATTTTATCAAAATACTTTTATCACAACATGTGTGGAATATTAAGGGTTTCTTTATGACAATCCATGGACAGTAACATTTAATCCCACCAAAAACATACATTTAAAAAAACGGGCCAAGTTCTCGTCAGGACTGTGTGTTATGTTTAAGGAACGAATAAATCATACGAGCTCGTCGCAAGGTCATGGGCGGCGTGAAAATATTTTTGAGTAATAAATGTAAAATGAAATCAAATCTAGACTTTCTTATAATCTATTGGCATTACATGATATAATTAACATTTTTTCAAAGTTCGCTTGAGTAAAACGCGTTCGTTTATAATTAAGAAAATCTCTAAGTCTAGAAAAGCTTCTTTCGGCATCACTTGTAACAGGAGCGAAACGGAAATGATTATACAAGTCAGTATGTTTAGTTTTCAAAGTTTCAAAAATATTTGTCATTTCTGAAAATCCTGGATTTCTTTCTAAGTTTTTTGGTATATACACTTTTAATTTTGCACCAATGCAATGTCGGTAGGACATGCTTTGAGCTTGTCTATGGTTGTCTGAAATACATTAAAAGAAATCAAAAGGGGAAGGTTTTGTGTCTCCAACTGTTCAAATATACCTGGATACCTTCCCTACTTCTTGTTACACCCAAAGCATCATCTTTTAGACTGGCAATGACATTTTTAACTAAGTCGTAATTTGTATGGTAATATATAATGGCTGATAACCATGTTCCCCACCTTGTAATAACAGGTTGTGGGGGCAATGGGACATTAGGACACATTTCTTTAAATTTGTTTATTCGCGCTGGTGATTTAAGAAAAACTTTTTTACCTCACCAACCAAAGTACCAATAACTGGATAGAAGTCACGTATCAGTTCACATATTCTATGCAAGGCATGAGCTAGACATGTAAAGTAAATCAAATTTGGAAAATGTTCTTTTAACTGGATTCCTGCTCTTAGTATAGGTATATGCCGCACTATCTGAAAGCAGCAAAATAACGTTTTCAGTAATATTCTTATCTGGAAAGAGCGACCTGATACTTTCTACTGCAGCTTGAGTTATCGTCTCACTATTGGTTTTAGGCTGAAATTTACTGTTGACTACATAATATGAGCTTTCCCCTTTTATAGGATTTAAAGGCCCAACTATAATATTACCAACGTATCGGCCCTTGATGTCGGTAGTTTCATCGATGCTAAACCACAACTGTTTTCCTTCAATATTGTGGCGTACAAATAAATTCAGAGTTACACACTGTACACCAAACACCTTGTTCCCGTTCAAATAAGATAGTGTAATATGGAAGCAGCCACTCCACTTAAGTTTTTTACTTGTACTCATTGCGGCTATTGTAAGTGGTCACAGATAATATGAAACAAAATAATTTCAGCAATCCACTAACTTCTTTACACTGAAACTGAACACAAAAATAAAAGCTATATCTATTTTATATCTCAAAAACTAATTAAGTTTACAAGCATTAAACTCCACCTCAGAATAAGAAAGAATGATTGTATGGGAATGTCAATTATGCTTGTATCATTTATTGACCCTCATGCCAAAATTTGTAGGCAACCTTGAACCTGCGCAAAACAAACCTCTTTTTTCCTTAGCTATTGTATCGAATCAGCCTTTTGGCCCCACAAGTAGGTACTACGTAATTAAGAGATTACCAACAGGTATAGTGACCTAATTTTCAGAGAACTGTGGTTGTGCTGTGTTAAATATATTTTCATTTCAAATACCATAATGGCGTACCTTTATTTATACCTAGTTAATGATAGGTATGTTCGGAAAACTATTTAATCTACGTGCAAACATTCTAGCCGAATGAGGATAACCTCGACAAAGAAATTTTCGTAGAGGACTGATGATATATTGTCATATATTCTGTCAATATACAAATGTTGATAATTTATGTACACCTGTCAAGGTGTGTGTATTAGAACACCATTCTTAGAACATAAAAATTAAGTTGTGCCGACATTGTGTGAAACTAAAAAAATAAAAGTTGAGAATTTTTTTTATATCAGTGCAAAGATCTCCACACGAAACATAGTTGGTATGCCCCGAGAGAGAAAACTGGACCGCCAAAAAATCTTAATTAATTTGTAAGAACAATCAAACCTATCTATCTTATATTATTTCTAGGAGTAAAAATAAAAGTTTAAAATAAATAATATGACTTTTTATCAGCTACGTTCCTGTTTGAAAAACAACAATTACCTGCGGTACATTTCAATTTTTCCTTTTTGTTTTCTCCGGACCTCGATAAAATTTCTCAAAGTATCTGGACCCTATTAGAAGTTAGTTGCCGACTCTTGGTCTAGATGTTTACTTAAAGTTATCAAAAGTAATCAAATTCTGTTCTTTACTTAGTATCACTTCGAAATAAAATATCAGAAGAAGGTATTAACCATTCTAACTTCAGCTTTTTCTTTGCACTCATTTTAATACTTTATGTACTTTTATACAAATTGAAATAGACACTACAGTCAGTCTATAAACGAACTAAACGACATCCTGCAGGGGAACTTTACCTCACGACACACCCAATCAAACAAATTTAATAATTGTGTAATACTTTGAAACCCGCTACTAGCTTTTCTCAGTATTTGCACCGTTAGATCAAATGACGCGGCTTGCATTGATGTACTTTGACGACAGACGTTAAATTCCTTTTCCAATATTACGTATTTACTATGTACTATTTTATTGTTTAATCTA
Source organism: Philopedon plagiatum (assembly GCA_963971165.1). Lineage (NCBI taxonomy): Eukaryota > Metazoa > Arthropoda > Insecta > Coleoptera > Curculionidae > Philopedon > Philopedon plagiatum. The sequence goes on from OZ020190.1 coordinate 99,685,044, forward strand.
TTATTACCTGCATTTTTGTAAATTTACTAATATTTTTCTGTTAAGTGATCCAAATTTAATCTATAAGCTATGCTAAAAAGTTGTAGGGTCAGTAAAATGATTTACTTTAAAAGTAGAGTTTTTTATCATTACAAACGCCGCAACCATATCCAATTTTCTCCGATATAATAAATAATACTACCTGTTACCCTGTGACGTTTATGGGTTCACATGTTTACTACAATTTATTTGCTTTTGGAAAAACATTGACCAATACTTAATTATGCAGTGTTTGCACATAAAAAATTATTTTTGCAAAAATGCACGTTTTTAATTTGTAACGCAACTGAACCCGGGTCGTGTTGAATTTCGAGCTTGGACAGTTTTCGCACTGCACTCGCAGAGAGTTAGTTGCACCAAAGCATTGTATTTATGTAGGTAATTATTCTCAATTACGGCAAATATGAACTCCAGTAACAGGAAAATTACATAAATTAAATGTTTCTAAATATATATGAAGTTTGAGTCAATTTTTGGTTTATTAAACTAATGGAATAGGAATATACAAAATGGTAGTTTACACTTTTATTGGTGCAAGAAACGTGATCCTAGAATAAAAGCTATCCTGGAATAAAAATACTAAAATAAATACGAAATGGCAAGGCATTTCTTACCGATGCTTGATGATGTTTTTATTGTTGGTATTTCACACGATTAAGTAAGTGGAAAAAACCGCAATCCAAACTAGACTTATGTCATATGAAAAATATCTGAAATGTAGAAATTATGCCAAGTTCCTTGCCTACACGTTATTAGCAGTGTTTTGATAAGCACAGAAAACTATTGTGTGAATTGAGAAATCTACAGACCAAACTTGGCAAGTTTTCAAGGGTCTCAATATTGCTCAGTTATTTAATGAAAACTTGCCAAGTTTGGTCATCAAATTTATCAATTCACACAATATTTTTTTGTGCTTAACAAATCACTTGCTAATAACGTGTAGGCAAGGAACCATTTTGTTCAGATACTTATAAAACTAGATGATATTCAGTTACAGCATCTAAAATGTCTGTTACTGACGTTTCCTTTTTAGTGTTCCGTGAAACGGAACACTTATGGAATCACTTCGGTGTCGTGCATCCGTTCGTCCGTTCGTCTGTCACAGGCGATTTTCTCTGAAACTATTCGACGTAAAAATGTTTAGTGGCCCAATTATGGACGTAAAATATAAAAAGTTGAGTTTTGATTCTGGGGGTTAATTGCAGGGGGTAAATTGGGACATGAAAAAAAAATTCAAGGGCATCGTGTACGGTATCAAATGAAAGCTTATTCAAGCACAAATTCAACAATATATGTGATGTATTTTTTATGCATTTTTTAAGACTTTTTTTGGAAAAACACCTGAAAATTGCTGTCCCCCACCCTTATCACCAGAAGGATCACTTAGAAAAATCTGAAAAAAATCATTAACATTAAAAATTACGTGTAGATTGAACGAAAATTATCACCATTAAAAAATTCTAGCGCGATCAATTGTTATAAACAATTTAATTGTTTATTTTCTTATAACTGGTAATCCATTGGTTTTAGAGAGAACGTTTTTAATAAAAAATATTTCTTACGATGTGAGAAACAACTTTTTTTCTTACACACTTTTCAAAATTTTTAATTTGGCTCCGCGCATACGCTATGTGATACAGCGTTGGTGCCGTTGGCGGCGGGTAGCGCGGCAGATGGGCAGAGATCTGGCAGCCGAGGTTTGTTTAGGTTAAGTGGGGGGCTGATGGCACGGAACACTAGTTGTGCAAGCATAGCTTGCACTTGATTGACCGATTTTTTTTGGTTACTTTTAGAATCTGACTTTCGTTTCGTAGCCACTTTTCTTTTTACAGATTCACAGAAGATGTGTCGGGTGAGTGTGCCTTTGCAAGATTTGGACGCATAATAACTGCATGGTTTTAATTTAGCTTAGTTTCGCATAGTAAATATTCTGACACCGACTGCCTGCCTGTGCACCTTAAACACGATATATGTTCCAAATTTGAAAGTTCTAACTCGATTGGAAGTACCCTAGATTTATGATGATCTATCAGTCAGTCAGTCAGTCAGTCAGTCAGTCAGTCAGTCAGTCAGTCAGTGGGTCAGTGAATGCCAAAATTGTGATGTTTGGACATATCTTGGAAACTACTCCACCTAGACGTATACAATTTGGAATACTGCTTCTTTTTGGTAACCTGAACCCCCCTATTTCGTAACTAGCCTCCGAGATAGAGGAGGACCAAAAAGGGCTCGAAATTGTTCCTGTAAATATTGCACAGTGCGCTCGCGGTCGGTTTTGCGAGAACTTCGCCTGGCGCACTTTGTGCGCTTTGATAAAGAGAAAATTCAATCCACTGGCACTGAGTAAAAACTATAAGATATTATATAACTTTAGGTCAAGTTTTTTTTTTTTTTTTTTTTTTTATTCTAGTTAAATAATAAAAATGTTACCTTATGAATTCAAATTCATATATAACCTAACCTAAATATAACCTAACATGGTCAGACCGTTGCTCTGCGGTAAATGTTGCAAAAAAGTTTCAAAAACTAAACAGAAGATTGGCTGTGCTGGGCCATGTAAGAACTGGTTTCATGCTGAATGTTCTGAACTGAACGAATATGAAATTGAGAGCTTTTCTGAGCAAGACATTATATGGTACTGTAACGTATGTAAAAGTAAGGTTATGTTTATGCAAGATATGAAAAAAAACGCAGAAAATGGAAAAAATCCGTCATCATCGACATCACTGTCCATCCAAACGACTGAATCTAACATAGATCTTAGTTTCCATGATGCGCAGGATGCTGTAGCTGATGGAGAATCCACCGAAATCAAATACCTTAAATGTTGAAAAATAACACGAACCAAAGTTCTAGTCAGGTCAACAGCCCGGAAATTACACCACGACAACTCTCTAGTGCACTATTAGAAGTTCGAACCAAAACAACCTTAGAGAGAGTTACTAACTTGAATGGCACAAAATCTGGAAACCCACATCATGCCTCTCATCAAAACAAAACCACAGACTCTCATGATAGGAAACACACACAGTCTGTGGGGCGAGGTCAAAATAATACAAATAATGTCAAAAATAGCTGGAGGAAGCCCCCCGCAGTAATAGGAAAACGTACAGTGGATACTTCGACAACAATAAAAGCAGCAGACCAGAAAATATGGCTCTTAATATCGAGGCTGACCACAGATACTACTGTTTAGAGATGAGCGATATCGTGATTTTTTAATATCTATGATATCTGATATCGTTACTTTTTGATATCAGTGATTTAAAAGCGTGACGTGATCACGACTTTCCAGTAGGCAATTTGCTTCTACAAAATATCGTGAATTGCGATATATCATATCACTTACTACTTTTACCAATTAGCTATCTGCACCTGTGCTCAGTGCTGTGTATGTCATGTTCGGAAATAAAACGACAATATATCAAATTTATAATCAAATTAACTTTATGATGTTTATATTCATTTAATTTCGATCTTTGAAGCATACTCTGTGAGGTAAACTTTGTAAATGTTATAGTGTTCCCTTCATTGTAAAGTGCAAATGTACTTATACTGCACTCTATAATTATTTTTTTGACGTTGCTTATTCATTTTGTAATGATTTAGTTGGCAATAAAGGAAATTATTATTATTATTATTACTTATTAAATTTATAAAAACAACAAAGTGGGTAGTAAATTCGCTGGTACACAAACAAAACAAACCAAACAAATACATCGGTTTGTTCAAACTAGTATAAACATTATTGCCCAATATCTAAGCTGGTAGCGTTTTCCTAAAAAAATAAATGGGTAGGTACCTATTCTAATGTATTCTTTAGAAAAAAAAAAGAAAATGCAAAAACATATTTTTGATCGCTTAAAATAAGTTTAAGTACTTAATTCTGATACCTATAACAAACTTACCAAATTACGATCGTCCAATGCAAGCGAAATTGTAGGGTGCTTATAATTTAAATGATTTTTAAGATTCGAGGTGCTCGTTTTAAAAGACAGTTTTGCTTGACATATATTTCATTTTGCAATACTATTTTTTTCATTATCAATTTCAAAAAAATTCCATAAATATCATCTCTTTCTTTTTTAAATAATACTAGACATTGTGTAACAGCAGCCAAAAAACGAAATTAAAAAAATATATGCTCCAGTCTCCAACTCCAACCCCAAGTCTTTTATTCTATATCTAATCCACAAATTGATATACAATATTAACATCAAGCAGACTGAGTAATCATAATCAACCAGTGATCACTGACACCACTGATATCACATTTCACGAATAACGATAACGAATATCAAATACTAAAAATAAATTCCCGTGACTCCGTGACATGCGAGTCGCGATATGCGTTTCAAAAGAAACGTGAAACGGACGTAAGGCACGATATCCCTTGCAGCCCATATGTTCTTCAAAAGTGACATACGAAAATCGACCTAATAACCTAATGCCGATACATGTTAATGGATAAATATCACTTTTCAAGTCACGAGTCACGCTTTTACCCGGACTCTGGTAGCAACTGTTACTTGTGATTTTTAGATATCAGTTAAAAAATATCAGATCGTGAAATATCGCTCTTCTCTACTACTGTTGAGAATCTAAATATCTTCCTACGAAGTGAGGGATGTGCCAATCCAGATACCACTAAACTTAACCTGGAATCCAAAGACAGCTATAGTTCCTTCCGTGTTGGTATATCTAGGGAAGCAGTTGATCATGTTCTTTCTCCTTTAACCTGGCCTTGTGGAGTTTTAGTGAACGGGTTTTCTTTTCCGAAGGGACATATGAATCGATCGAGAAGGACTTTCACGAATCAAATTATAGAGAGACGGTAGATTGCTCATATATTAGTGTGTTACATTTAAATATAAGAAGAATCAAAAATAAAACACTTGAATTGGAAACTCTCTTAGACAACCTATTTATCCGAAAGTTGGCTATACCAAGATGAACCTGAAAGGCTTACAATCCTGGGGTAGAGACTTGTTCAGCATTACTCACGTAAGGACTCTGTTGGGGGTGGAGTATGTCTGTATGTGAGGTCGGTTCTAAATGTTCATTGCTATAATATGCCCTTTCATGCATGTGACAAACACTTTGAGGTATGCCTTTCAAAAATAAAATTTAGTGCCTTTGAGATAACTCTAATCTGTTTACACAGATCACCAAGTGGGGATCTTGACTATTTTTTTAATAATCGATACTCCCTATTTGAGCGGGTTCTTGGTGAGCACACTAAGATTATTCTCTGTGGGGATCTCAACATTGACTGCTGGGGCAGGGCCGACCAGTGACTGAGCTGCGGACTCTTCTTCGGCAGTTTGGTGTTGGGGCCCTGATTGACAAACCAACAAGGATTGGTGTGACATCCGGGACCTGCTTAGATAATATTATAACTAATCTCCCTGTAAAAATGGTGAATGTTTGCAATACTAGTTTGTCGGATCATACCTTTCAAATTGCTGAGCTCGAGCTTGACGAGGCCATATCACCCCGTGTGGCAAAGAAACTTCAGCAGTAATAACAAAATAAAGTTCAGAAATCTTTTATTAAATATAAATTGGGAACCCTTGAACCGGCTTGATGATTTTGATGACCAATTTAATCTTTTTATGATATTTTTTTAAAGTGCTTTGAAGCGGCTTTTCCTTATAAGCAATTCTTTCCCCAAAATACAAGTTATCCTTGGATAAGCCCACAAATTCGAACCTTGGGAAATATGGTTACCGAAATGGCATCGCTAAATAACAGTAACAATGATGTTATCCATGATAGATTTAATATCTTAAAGATGTTTTATAGAACAAATCTATCAACTGCAAAACAGAGCTACAATAATAATAAAATTATAAATGCACCAAACATGAACAAAGAATGTTGGAAAATTATAAATGAAAGTAGGGGCAACCACAGACAAAAAATTTCAGAACTTTCTGAGGAAAACAATATAACCAACAATCTTTCTGAAAGTTATAATATTTTTAGCGAGTTCTTCGATCATTCAACTCCAAATAGAACAAGCGTTTATATGTATAGTTCTCAGGTGCCAACATATAATAATCCTCATAGCTTCGTACTGCATTATTCATAACTTCAATAATTCATAACACTTGTAGCAAACCACGTTCAGGGCATGATGAAGTGCCGGGAAAAATTGTAAAAGAAGTGGCCAACATTGTAGCAGGGCCTCTCTGTTATCTGATTAACAGGTCATTTGCTGTGGGTAAATTTCCCAACTGTGTCAAACTTTCCAAAATTGTCCCTGTCTTTAAGGGTAAGGGGTCAGTTTTGAGTAAGGAGTCTTATCGTCCGATCTCTCTTCAAAGTCAATTTTCAAAAATACTGCAGTACTGCTTCAATCTGAGACTTTACAACTTCTTTGAAAGGTTTGAAATCTTAAGTAAAAGCCAGCACGCCTTTCAAAAGAAAAAATCTACTCTTACAGCAATAGACAAGGTTATAAGATTTATACACGAATCACTGGAAAAAAGGAGCTTCACTCTGGGGCTCTTCTTTGACCTGAGCAAGGCCTTTCATCTAGTTGACACAGGATCTTGCTCGGGAAACTGGAGAGCTACGGAGTCAGAGCTCAATAATACTCATGGATAGAGTCCTATTTGGAATCTAGGACCCAGCAAGTGGTCATTGAGGGGGTTGGATCGGACGTAAGGGGCTGCCAGAGGGGTGTACCGCAGGGGTCACCCCGGGGCCCCTTCTATTTTTGGTCTATATAAATGACCTAGAAGCTTTTTGTCAGTCAGCTGTTGGCTCAGTGATATATGCCGATGATACTACCCTACTAGTCAGTGCCTTGACTAGAAATAGGCAACTAGAACTAAGTCAAGCAGCAATAAACGAAATAAATCTTTGGTGTGATAAAAATGACCTACAGCTCAATGGGCAAAAGACAAATTTTGTAGATTTCTGTACAAAGAATACCATAGTTGATCAAAGCTGGCTTACGGTAGTGGATTATAACGCGCCATTTCTGCTTTCCAGAAGGATCCAGTTTTTTTGGAACCACCCAAACTGGCGATGACCACGGTGAGACGGAGGGTTGGATGATACCTTCGTGTAACATTTGAGTTATTTGGGTTTTCACTTCCTCTTTATAAATTTGAGGATACCTATAGGATTTGGTAAAGACAGGATGAGCGCCATTCGTTTCTATCGAATGTTTTATTTCGTAGATAAACGTCAGGGCGTCTCCCTCGAGATAAAAAATGTCCGCAAAGTCTGAACACAAATTTAAATAAAATACATTTATTTCCTATTGACTTAAAATAATATAAGTATCGGATATTGTCAAATGTGGATAATTCTTTACAGTTAATAAAAAGTAAATATATAAATATACAATAAAAAGTAAATATACAAAAGCACATCCAGACAAACGAACAGTGTTCACAGCACGCTAACTAGTTATAAGCATTATACCTAATATAATTATTTACCTAGGTGTTGCAATCCAAGTACTCTTGAACTGAATAAAAATTTCCAGAGTAAAAAAATTGTTTAATAGCTCTAAGAAATCTACATGAAGCAGAAATTTGCTTTAAAACAGTCGGCAGCTTATTATACAATTTAATGGGCAGAACCAGTGGGCTATTTGAAACAGTCGACAAACGATGCTTAGGGATATTTAAGTTAAAACATTGCCTCAGTCCATAATGGTCAGTGACATCCCGAGCCAATCCAATAACAGAAGAATTTTCTCTTGCGTACTTAACTGAATTATACAAGTAAAGTGAGGGGAAGGTTGGTATACCCAAACTTGAAAACAGTTGACGACATGGGTGTCGGGGTGATTTAAATAGCATAGTTCTTATGATTTTCTTTTGTTGTATAAATACTTCATTAGCCCTTGAACAATTTCCCCACGACACAATTGCATATGCTAGGCAAGACTGGACATACGAAAAGTAGTACAGCTTCAAAAGATTTAGGTCAACTTTTGAGCGCAGTTGCCGGATAACAAACAGATAAATAGATAACTTTGTCAAAATATGATCAATTTGATATGACAATGGAAGCCTCGAGTCTGTAAAACCGCCAAGAAATTTGGCTACTTGTTTTTGCTCTATGGTTTTTTGATTAATTTTTACCAAGAGGCTCTTGTTCAAATCTCGCAATGAGAAGAAAATTAATTCTGTTTTTTCGTAGTTAAGGATTAAGCCATTAGATTGGCAGTAATGTAGAAATAATACACGTTTCTTGAGTATTCTGGCAAGACTGACGTTTTTATTTATTAAAAACAAAAGTAAGTATTTCCATATCAACAAACAGTTGATAACATACATTTTTAACATATGACATGACAAAACAAGGTTAATTGTTTAAATATAAACAACACCCCCACTATTTAAAAATTAACCAATCCTAACTTATTCACAAAGTAAAAATGTTTAGTACTAGACAACCCTTTTGTTAATACATCTGCTGTCATTTGATCTGTCTGCAAATATTTAATTTCTACAAACTTATTAGCAACAGTCTCCCTAACAAAATGATGTCTGACATCTATATGTTTAGATCTCTTATGTAAAATAGGATTTAAAGTTAATCTTTGCGCACTCTGATTATCATTATATATTGTGACAGTTTTGTCATAATCTATTAATTCATTTAATAAATTTCGCAAATAAATGGCTTCTTTTGAAGCTTCACTAAGCGCCATGTATTCAGCTTCAGTGCTTGATAAAGCCACCGTCTTTTGTTTATTACTTTCCCATGAGATTGCTGCACCCGATAGAGTAAAAACAAACCCTCTAAATCGCAGTTTTCTTTAGAAAATCTCAAAGAATAATTTTTAGTGCCTTTCAAATATCTAAGTACACGCTTGGCACATTTCCAATGATAATCAGTGTAGCAATTATTATACTGACTCAGAAAACTTATACAATAAGCTATGTCTGGTCGTGTTAAAAAACAGCTACATACATTAAACTACCAATAAGTCTTTGGTAGGGTATATCTTTGTTACAGATTTCGACTTCATTACTAAAACTATCATCAAAACTATCTAAAGGTGTCAATACACTTTTACAATCAGACATGTTAAAACCTTTTTAACAACTGTTCTATATAGCTTTCTTGATCTAAAGTTATAGAACCATCGCTAAAATTTTTTATTCTAACACCTAAACAGTTTTTGGCTTCCCCAAGATCTTTAATTATAAAATGAGAACCTAACTCTGTTTTCAAAAAAATGAGTATCAATACAATCATTAGAAAAAATGAAAAAATCATCCACATATAGTGCAACTACAGTATATAAACCATTTTCCTTTTTTATGAAAACACAAGGTTCAAATAATGATCTCTTATACCCTAGCTTTAATAGTAAGTCATCTACCCGCTTATACCAAGCCCTGGAGTACTGTTTTAACCCATAAATTGCTCGTTTAAGTAAACAAACTTTGTTTTCTGACCCCTCCGTGATAAAACCTTCTGGTTGTGTCATTGAAATACTTTCCTCTAGTAAACCATTAAAAAAAATTTTAACATCTTACGGCGGGTTGCAGAAAGGATGATTAACTAACACCGTGTTAAATTTTAACACGGTGTTAAATTTTGGTCAAGTTGCCTAAGATTTAATCAAAGCCGGCCCAGGCCCACTTGAAACAGCAATCGCTTAACATCGGCTTTTAGATTTGGAAGCGGTCGCAGTTTCGGGAAAAGTCGAGCGAGAAACGTCAGATTTTGATGTCAACAAAGCGTTTTGTATTTCTTGTAAAGCGAGGTTATTTTGAACCAAAAAGAAATATTTTTGGGAAAATAGGCAAAGCGAATAGGAAAATTACACAAATATAGAAGAAAATGAACTTCTGAACATATACGAGTATATACATAGTATGTATGTAGTATGTACTATAAGGTAAGTTGTATGAAACCATTGAACCATAAAATACCGTACAGATACATAGGCCCAGCAAAATTTGTATAATTTTTCTGTTAATTTTTAAAATTTGCCTTAAAAATGCTTTACGTAAAAAATTTGCTGCTTTTCAGCTTCCTTAACTACCTAACTCTTGACCTTATTATCCATTTATGTGTTTGTTTTAGGTACATCCGAAGGATCCTAATATTTCTAAAGAAGGTGAATTCCTAATCCTAAAAATCGGACTTTTGATGAAAGATAAAGCACAAAAACATACTTCCTGATAAACCTATATGTAAGGAATGGAGTTCTAAATGAATGTTATTTGAGAGATTATCCTAGACGCAATCAATATTCCGTGAAATACCTTACTGCCAAGGAACAAATTTGGAAACAAAACCTTTGTTGTTATTTTCTTGATAAAGGTAAAATATTGTCATTAATAATATCTTAGTTTAATAGGTAGCTATCACCTATCACTACCTACGTTACAAAATTTTTGAAGTAATTATTTAGATTAACGTAAACAGCAAATTTTTTCATGAAATTTTGCACAGACCCTAATTTTGGGTCGTAGAACACGAATCCGAGTCAGTTTTTGGCGGTCTCGTGAAAATTTTTTTTAAACTTTTAGGTTAGCTTTTTCAATGAATTTCTTTAAATTTGTTGGGTGAGCAAAAAGGTGGTCAGGTTTGCTCAGTTTTGATTGATATAGATACATATATATCTATATCAATCAAAACTGAGCAAACCTGACCACCTTTTTGCTCAGGTTGGATGAGCACAAAAAATTTTTTTTTTTTTACGAGACCGCCAAAAACTGACTTCGGATTCGTGTTCTACGACCCAAAATTAGGGTCTGTGCAAAATTTCATGAAAAAATTCGCTGTTTACGTTAATCTAAATAATTACCATTTTTGAGTACAATTTTGTTCCTTATTTTTACCTCAAGTTCTGTGTTTATACCCGTAATAGCATACTATGTAACGTTTGTCCAGTTAAGCTAACAAAACATTTTTGTCTCGGTGAGTATCCTGGGCAATTTGTAAACCTAATTGCTGGTAGTATAGATCATGATTATAATTTCTTTAACCATGTGTCACGATCAAACCCAACCAAACTAACTAACTGTGTAGAGTATTTATTTAATCCACCTCAAATTCGTTTAAGTAAAATTTTGCTGTTTCTCTTTTAATAAACTTTTTGCTCATGATTCATTAACTTTAATTTTTCGTGACACATTTACTTTACTACCATTTTTACCATGTGAATATAAAGCCCATATCTCCATACACTTGTTACTATTTAGAATAAGATATCTATAAACAAGTTATTTACTTGGGTGTACACTGTAGAACATAGTGCTTTTATTAAAATTATTACGTAATTGTGTAATTTTTTTACTTTATTTGCTTTGTTTTCTTTTGTTACAGGTACCAGATAAGTCACAAGAAAAAACCTTGCAGATATTTTGATTTAAAGATGGGCTTAAAAAATACCTACTGGTGACAGCAATGTTAAAGTAGTTTTTAAATAAAAATTTGTTATTTACATGTTTTGTGATTTTTCAAAACATAAGTTTACATCAGTTACTTTATATCTTTGTTCATTATTCCCTGAAAATTTGTAAAACTAGATAAAGATTCCATAATAAAAACTATTATTTTAATTATATTAATTTATTATAGTTATAATTGATATGCTTTTTTTTTTAAGTTTGATCTGTGGCATTAATGTTATTTTTAAATTTAAGAAAGTTGAATATGCACTTGAAACAAATTACGTTGCGACACTCCAGAGCTATTTTATTTCGTTCTGCAGTCATTCTTGATTCAGTTACGTATTTCTCTTAAATCTCGTAAAGTCGTCCGGATCGATCCAATTTTATCCATCGAACACGCCAGGCTCTGAGCCAGTGATGAACAGTGTTGCCAGTCTACTACAATTGTACTAAATCTACAACCTTTTTAGGATTTAGGATATCCCTAGTACGCTAGTACACTTGAGTCAAAACCTTAGTAGAAAATGCCATCCGACGTTTTTAAGAGATACTCGAATCATATTTTACAGGTCTCGTATTTTTTGTTTTGTTTTGCCGCAGATTAGATCCTACCTTTTTCAGAGATTGAAAGTAATTGTTTCATTTTTAAAATTAGGAATAATTACATATTTTATTTTTTTACACCAAGTACAGGTTCTTTATATCTCCTGTCAGTGCATTGCCTGGTCTGTTGTGTAAAGATCTAGTACATTTTCATTAAATTTAGTACTTTCGCAATTAAAATCCAGTATCAAATAAAGTAATGTCTGGGGTCTGGGTCTGGCAACACGGTACTTATAAATCTTGAAATATTTGAGGTTAGGTTATACGTACGTCAGTGTTTTGTTTTTTAAAAAAATATAAATTAGATTATTTGTTTTGTTTACGTACAAGCCCTTTATTTTTCAGTTATCGAGAGAGCCGTGAGTAACATAAAAGAAATGATTAATACAAATACAAACTTGCTTGCATTCCAGTATTTTTACTTGCTGTAATAAAGATCATTTTGCGACGTTAGGACGAAAGTAATTCAGAAAATAACTACCTCTTCAAGTTGTTATATTATTTTTAAACCCACAAAAGGGTTTGGTATTTAAACTAAGAGAGGTGTTAAAGAAAACTATGTGATTGAAGAAAAGTAAGCAGACGGAAATTTAGCAGAATATCTATATTTTTATAGAAGACTACAGTAGGAAAACTGTTTTAATATAATGCCATAAAGAATAGTTTATAATAAGGAACAAGAATTTGAGGAATAGAATATGTTTGCATGTCTAACAACAAAATAATATTATAAAGAGTAATTTTCGAGGTAATTTTGTTATGGTATTTATATAATTTTTGGTAAAACTTACATTATAAACGATGAACTTTATTTTTCCTACATTTTTTGTTAGTGTGTGAAGGTAGGTACCTGCTTAGGTTGGGTTTATGATAAATTAGATGCCCATCTGCAATAAAAGTGTATATAGTTGTTTTTTAAAATATTGAAGGAAGGAGTTGTCTTTTAATTTCTTGTACTAGAACATAAACTTCTGCCAAAGTAACCAATATTTTATCAAACATGTTAAAAAAAACACGACTTTAATCCCACTATATTGTGGAATTAGTTTAATTCAGCGTTAAGTGCTCTCTGGGTTAAAAACAAATGAAAAAGTAAACAACACCTTGGTTTTTTAGTGGCATTTGTCTGTTTAATCACGGATTAGCTCAAAATTTGGACTGCTGCAGAAAGAAAAAAAATTTAACGCTGTGTTAAACTGAATATCTTTTGTTTTTAACCCTGAATTAGGATTTAACGCTTGATTAAAAGTTTTGTGCAACCCGCTGTAAGTGACTTATTTTTAAACCTAATTTGACAGACAAACCTATCAACAAACCTAATGTTGAATGCCTTACAACAGGAGAAAAATTTTCAGTCTAATCTATGCCCTCTTTCTGTATAAAACCCCTTGCTACTAACCTAGCACGGTACCATATTTTATTGTCACTATCAGTCTTTGCTTTAAAAACCCATTTACAGTCATTCTGTTGAAAAGATTCCATTTCATCTTGCATTGCTTCTATCCATTTGTCTCTGTCTGGTCTAGATAATGCTTCGGAAACTGTCAACGGCACATTTTCAATTAAACTTCCCTCAGCACACATATAGGTAACATAGTCTTTAAAATCTTTGGGTCTTCTTTCTCTTACTGACCTTCTGACATTTTCTGGTTTTTCACAAGGCACTACAAAGTCACTATCATTTGAGTCATTTTCTCTAAACTCATTTGAATTTTCAGTAGCACTCAAAATCTCAACTTCAGCCTCCACTTTATCATTTCTTGTCAAATTCTCATATACATTTTTGTCCCCCACTGAATCTGAGACCTGCTTTGTGATATTTACATTTTCTTTCTCTATCACAATACTAACTTCACTTTTTACATCTTCCATAGTGGTTACATCTCTACTGACAAATTCTTTATTTTTGCTTTCGTTATACACTCTATATCCTTTATTGTTTTCACCATATCCAACACTGTTATGGCCAAACCTCCTGGGCCATACATATTCGGAGATGAAACAAGGTGCTAGTAAACAACTTTTAACACTTGCAATATTTACCTTATATACTCCATTTACAAGATCAGCTGTAGCAAGCAGAACATTTTTCTTGTAAATTTTACAACAGTTCCTTTCAAAATGAACAACATTTCCATTAACTGGCTCACAGATAACAGATTTGTGGTCAGTTCAGGTACACAAACACATCTCTAACTTCAATGTCATACTGCTTTGCAGGTTACTTCGATTTTGTTTTTGTTAGCCACCACAATTTCTTTGACATTTGGTTGTGTAGATTTATTTGTGATCCATTCTTCATTTGCAGTTAGGTGAGAACTAGCCCCCGAGTCCACATACCAATCTGTTTTCTTGAAATTACCATTTAAAAACACAGCATTAAATGCATTCGAATTATGTCGAAACTTATTTTCACGGTTACTTTCAGACCATTTATTGTTTCTTTCAGACCATTTATTCGGATTTGGACATTTGTTTTTGAAATGACCGGTTTGTTTACAACCGTAACATCTGATTAATGTCATGTCTCTGTCATTCTTGTCCTTGTCATTCTCGCCTTTGCCACTGTTGCCACTTCGATTCTGGTTGTGATAACTTCTGAAGTTTGCTTTACCGGCAAACGCGTTTCCAGCACTGCTGCCAACATCACCATCACCATCCATATCCAAGAGTTTTGTTTTGATGGAATCCGTCGATATGACAATACCTGAATGCTCGATAGCCATTATCATCGGAGCAAACTTTTCCGGTAATCCCGCCAAAAGTAAGGAACCAATCCATTCATCATCGATATTGAATCCTGTGCCTCGTAATTTCTGTCCCATTTCGACAATCTGATTTACGTAACTGGCCATAGAATCACAATTTTCCAATCGGGTTGAAATTAAACTTCTTAACAAGCCGATTCTTCGTGCAAAACCTGAATCGTCATAAAGTTTCTTCAATGTATCCCAAATCTCTTTGGCACTTTTGGCTTCTTTGATGTGTATAAACAAGGTTGGATCAAGCGTGAGCACTAACTTTGCCTTTGCTTTGGAAATCTTCTCGGCATCCGTTTCAGATCCTTCAACACATTTCAATAAGCCTTCAAGAATGAGATAGTTTTCAACGGCAAAAGCCCAATCATTATAATTTTCACGGCCTAACAACTTCGGCACTACCTGCAAATAATTTGCTGCCATATTCTTGAATCTGCACACTCAAAAAACTAATCAACTACTATTTTTACTGGAAATCCACGAAACTGGGCCCGTAACCTGTAGAAATAATACACGTTTCTTGAGTATTCTGGCAAGACTGACGTTTTTATTTATTAAAAACAAAAGTAAGTATTTCCATATCAACAAACAGTTGATAACATACATTTTTAACATATGACATGACAAAACAAGGTTAATTGTTTAAATATAAAAAACAAGTAATCCTGAACTTGCACAACAGCCTTATTAGCATTCTTGCTAACGTTCTCGACATTGTTACCAGAACACACCACTGCAGTGTCATCCGCAACCCTTATGTTAGAAGTAATATTCTTTATAGTCAATAAAATAATCATTAAATGCCTGAGCGGCCAAATCAAGCTTGTAAAATTAGTAATTAGTTCTTTTTCCTCCTCGTTAAGGTGTTCGGTTCTTAACTGAGTTTTGATAAAAGAAATTCTGTCATGCTGACCTTCATTTTTCTTTATTAACGGTGTTAAGATTAAAGAATGGTTCGGCAGTGTCATCTACCGGTTCTAGCGTTAACTCCGAAAAGTCAATTTCTTTTGGTATCGCGTTGGCATTGATAAATAGATGTGTCAAATTCGCCATGTCCGTTTATTTTGACTAGAGCATTCGGGAGTCTAACTTTGTCCTGTTCTTGCGCGATAAGTAAAGCGCCGGTATTAGAAAGGTCGCATTTTAGTTTAAAAATTCTTTCCGTACGGGCTTCTATTGAAATTTTATTGCACGACACATTTTCTGTAAATTTATTTTTATTTTGAATATTATCATCAACTTTAAATAAAGGGATCGTTTTAAAATTTGTAATGAGTTGCTTAGATTTAATATCGATTACGCATTCATAATCTTCTAAAAAATCTAGGCCTAAAATGCCGTCAAAGTCTATATCCAAGTTATAAATATAAACCTTATGTGGATTGCCTTCGTCAAAAGGGATGATTGCTGATTCCTTAATAACAAGTTTTTGATCGGTTATACCTTGAATAGTGACATTTTCTGGAGACCTTTGGCGATAATTTTTGACAGTGGTTTCTTTAAGAATGGATATTCCAGCACCGGAATCTATTAGAAGTTTAATTTTTTTTAGCGTCGTTTATGTAGTACAGATTTTTTGAATTGACAGTTAAAAGAGGATTTAGAGAAATTTTTGATCTGGGAAATTCAGACCGGGATCCATGTTGTCCAAATTCATGGTCTGGATTTGGTTCTGGATTTCTATCAGGGGGTCAATTGCTTGATAAATCTCTCCAGGTGGGTGTTGTTGGACAGGGGTCGTAAGAAAATCCTGATAATTTTGTTGGTTTAAGGGTTCTATCGGGTATTTGTCACTAGCATAAGAGGGTTGGTTTATTATTGGGGTCTCGATATTCTTGAAAATCGTTGCCATAATAGTAGTTGTCGGGGTAATATGAAAATTCGTCTTGTGGGTAGTCATTGGCATTTACATGGTAAGTTCGTTGTGGATTAGGCCGGAAGTTAGAATTCCTATTTGGAAATGGGGGTCGATTTTGGGTAAATTGTTCGAATATTGTTGGGGCTTGGGTTGATGTTGATTTTGCACACTACCTTGTTGGGAAAAATTTGACGTTGGGTTTTGATTTACTGGCCTCTGAAAATTAGAATTTTGAGGCGGAGTGTAGCGTTGTGCTGGTTGGCTACGGCACTGATTGCCTGTATGTCCAATGCGGCCACAATTAAAGCATTTTAGAGGCTGAGGTGGTGCTCTTCTCGGGATTAAATTTTGTCTTGGAGGGTTAGGTCTGTCGGTTTTACTCGATTCGAGGTATGAGAGTTGGAGTTCTCTCCTGATTCGCCTGTGCTTCTAACAGATTAGAAGGGTTACCGATACGGATAAGTTGCCCTAACTTGGGTTCTAGCCCTACTAACAATGCATTAAGAGCCACACTGTCTATTAAAGACGATTGCGCTTTGTTTTGATCTTGATTTAAAATAGATTTTTGAAACATTTTTGTATTTAAAACCTGTAAGCGATTATAAAAAGTAAGTGGCGATTCGTTAGAAAGTTGTATAAGCCTTTGCAAATCTTGTATAAGAGATGAAAGATCCTGAAAAATCCCCAAAGTGAAGGCTTAAAAGTTGTTTAATTTCTAGATATGTGCTAGGATTTCTAGAGCTTATAAAGCTGTGCAGCTCTACCCCTTAATTTATTTTTTATGTGAATCACTAACAGTGTTTTTTGATCTGTGGTTGCCATGTTGTAGGCATAATCGCACGCGTTCAAAAATGTACCCAAAAAGATCTGGTCACCCTCGAATTCGGGAACGATAGAAAATATCTCAGAAAGTTTGTACGGCTCGATTTCTGCTTGGCTAGTGTTAGCCGCAGCAGTTGTTTGAGAATCTGCTGGATGAGCCATTTTTTATTTTATTTTCAAAAACGTAGTAAGTTGCTCAAAAATATATTTTTTCGAAAATATGCGGTAGACATACGGGAAATATTGTAAAACAGAGAAACTTAGAAAATCGAACAGTTTCTTAACACAAACAGAATATCAAACAGTTTAAAACAAAAACGAGATGATTCATCTACTTACAATACGAGCAGCAGCATCGAAGCGTCGTGTTCTTGACCTTGACTACCAGGGGCTTCACCAGGTGTCCCTTCCGTAGTTTGCCAAGTGAGAGCGTTTCGATGTTTGCAGGTTCTTTGTCTGTTGAGGGATAGGAATCACACAAAAACCACAAAGATTAAAAAAGAGGAAGATCTACCGACATTATTTATTTATGTAACAAATAATTCCTGTTACCAGGTATTTATAAAAAAAAAGTCTAAAAAAGGGAGAACATATTCATTTATTTAACACAAAATATTAATTTCAAAAAATGTAAAAACTAAATTGCAAAATCTATCCTCCTTTTTTGGTTGGCGAATCGGTTATTATTAACCGATACCTGCAAATATTTAATCGCAATATTTCGGTGTAGATATTGTCACGTTTTTTTTTACAAAAATAAAATATATTATATAGTAATATACAATATATATATATATATATATATATATATATATATATATATATATATATATATATATATATATAGATATATATATATATATATATATATATATATATATATATATATATATATATATATATATATATATATATATATATATATATATATATATATATATATATATATATATACATATATATATATATATATATATATATATATATATATATATATATATATATATATATATATATATATATATATATATATATATATATATATATATATATATATATATATATATATATATATATATATATATATATATATATATATATATATATATATATATATATATATATAGATATATATATACAATACTTTTGAACGTTCTAGCGATGGCAGCTGTTCATCGGTGAGCACTAGGTTATGAGTTAGTAGTGTGGTTCACTTTTCTAACAAGGCGCCACCCAGTCTGTATAACTTGCTTTAAGTGAAGAAGAACCCCCAGACTGGGAGATGGACTCTTAGAAAAAAAGATGTTACAATAAAAAGCAGGTTACCATTGACTAAATTTAATAAGTATTCCAGTACTTATTTCCGGGAAAGAAAGAATAAATTATTTACACTAATTAAAAAAATAACGTTTCTGATCGCAGAATTTCAATTTTTAAATACCCCCCACCCCAACTTAATTACGCAATCGAATGGTTGATTGATCAATCAAATTGACACGCATAAAAATATAACACTAATATCAAATCAGAACAGTTTTACAAGAGAAAATAATTTATGAAATTAATATCATTTTACATTAGGTAATAATACGCATAAAAAGTATCAAAATAAAAATATCTATTTAAAGCATGGCAGATCATATTTGATTCATGTTAATTCATACAAGTACATGGAATATACTGGCCTTTGCTATCAGCACATTTCTTTGGCAGGAAAAGATCCATAAATAAATAAAATAAATAAATAAATAAATAAATAAAAGCTTTATTTGAAAGGATTTTACAAGGAAAACTACATAGTTAATTATTAAATAACACAATCCTTCAAAATGGCGAAGTTCATCCTTCACTCGCATAAAGGTTGATCTTACACTTAACCAAAAAGAGAGGTGACTAACTGCATCGACACAGCAATAAGTTTAGGTGTTTAGTTTGATGACTCGGAGATCCTGCAGCGTAGTCACCTCCCACAACCTATTAATAATCATAATCGGAATATAAATAAAAATGATCTATATTATGGCATAACAAACCATAAAATAAAAAAAAAATAAATAAATCTCCCCAAAAATTACTCAATAAGAAACAATGAAATTAATGCCACCTTAAGCAATTGCTAAGCAAAGGACTTGTACAAATTAAATGAGTAGAAAAAACAAAAATATTAAACTTCAGTTAAATAACGTTTGTACTTTTTATAGAAAGCCTTCAAAGAAGATGTCTTTAGAGTTTCAGGTATCGAATTATAAACAGCTGGGACATTATAGGTAAAACTCCGTTCGAACAATTTAGTTCTGTGAAACGGTGGGGTTATGGTGTTTCTATGCCTAATATTAATGTTATGCACGTCCGACCTAAAAACAATTTTTCTGTATAGCTGAGAGGGTGTTTTTGTGATCATAACTTTATGGTAAAAAGCTGCGCAGTGTAGTTTTCTCCTTATTTTCATATTTAACCATCGTAACTCCCTCAGCTTATGGCTCACTGGGTTTCTCCTACGAATACCACAGACTAGACGAATACAACTGTTTTGAATTTTTTGAATTCTTTGAGAATCCAGTGCTGTTAAGCATGGGCCATACACCGTGTCGCAGTAATTAAAGGTAGATAATATCAAAGAGTCACAAAGCAGACGTTTAGTCTCAAGATCAAGCACATGCCTAGAGCCATACAACAATTTTAACTTACATACTGATTTTTTTATACACTCTGAGACGTGCCGGCCAAATCTGAAGTCACTATCCATCCACAACCCCAGATTACGAACATGGTCACTAAACACTACCTCTACGTTATTAATATTTAACTTCAATTGATTTCTCAAATTGTTCCGATTCTTTGACTTACAGAACAACATGGCAGTACATTTATTAGGGTTAAGCGATAAGGAATGTTCCATAGATATACTATAAATATTATTTAAATCGAGATTAATTAATTCGCAACTTAGATCAATATTATTTAGTGGAAAGGAATATAGTAGTTGTGTATCGTCTGCATACATTAGAGTAGTACAGTTCCTAATAAACTTGTGGAAAAAAGCAGTATAAATAGAAAACAGCACTGGGCCCAAAATAGATCCTTGTGGCACGCCACAGGTTAACATCAGTGTATTTGAAATTTGGCCATTAATCACAACAAGTTGCTTCCGTTCTTTAAGGTAATTATCCAGAAAAAGTGCAGCTTCGGCGGAGAAGCCAATATATTTTAAAATAGATAATAAAATAGAATGTTGCAGGGTGTCAAACGCTTTAGAGAAATCTAAAAGAATAAGAACAGTTACCATACCTGCGTCCATAGCGTTGAAAATATTATCGGTCACAGTAAGCAGTGCAGAGGCACAGCTGTGGTCTTTTCTGAAGCCAAACTGTGTATCTGGGAGAATTTTATTCATTTCTAAATGCTCAACCAACTGTTGCTTAATAATCGTTTCCAGTACCTTAGAAAAAACAGGCAGAATGCTTATGGGACGTAAGTCCTTAAAATCTTTAGGGTCACTGATTTTAGGTAGAGGTATAATATGGGCTAATTTCCACAGTGACGGATACTGAGAATACTCTATACAAAAATTTATAATATGCGTGATATATTTGAGCAAAAAAAGGACAACAAAGCAGAATAAATTTAATATTTAAATCATCAGCACCTGTCGCTCCAGTCTTAATAGTCAGCAAAAATTTATAAACAACTTCCTCTGTCACGGCATGAAACTTCAGATGATTGTTTATGTTGTTGTAAACCCCACTGTAATACTGAGACACAGTGGCAGACCCTCCAACTTTGGGAATAGAATTTATGAAAAAGTCATTAATTTTGTTAGGGTCTGATAAATGATTAGGAATTACTCGTTCTTTATTTTTAGTATAGATATTTAATTTATTTAAGGTATCCCAAACAGATTTTTTATTATTGGACAATTGATGCTGTATTATTATTATAAATGGTTGTCCGGAATTTCTTAGGAACTAACCATGAAACACGTATTATTCAGGCAGGAAACATAAGTAGGTAGGAGGAAAAACGTACTTGAACATTGTACATCAGTGTGTACCCCAACAAAAAAAAACTCTAAAATAACAATAAAAAAGCAATAAGTAATGGCATATTATACATTGTTGAAGATATCTTTCCTCAAAGATATTTTGAGAGTTTTTGAATCAAAACAGGTATTTCTTGACGAAAATACAGGAACTTGAAGGTAGATAAAGGCATATTCTAATGAAATAACTGAAATAAGAAACGAATTTTCGAAAGATGATCACGAAAAAACTTGATTATAATTAATTAATTAACATACCTGAATGAAGAATGAAGGCATGGAGGAATATGACTAATATACAATCTTTGTCATTCAGCATCAGCACAGTGTCCAAAAAAATTGTTAATAAGGTAATAGAAACTCTTAAGACGCGAAAGAACCATTCTATAATACATAACTTAAGATACAAAAGCCCATTCTGGGTAAGGGATGGTTTTCGTGTGTAAAACACCACACTCGACACACGGACTCGCAGGAAGTGTCTCTCTTAGCAACAGGAAAAAGGCCTTTTTGAAGATACCGCTCAGAGTACTCTGAAATGGTACCTCGATATTGATTTATTCCAAGTTAAAAAAGGATAGCATTCAAAAATTACATTGTATATGCATATTATTAACCTAAGCAACTAAATTTCTGCCAAAGAAGAGATACGCAAACTCCATTGTATTGATTTTCACGATATTTCTGACGTCATAAATCTATTCAGG
This sequence comes from Philopedon plagiatum, assembly GCA_963971165.1. NCBI lineage: Eukaryota > Metazoa > Arthropoda > Insecta > Coleoptera > Curculionidae > Philopedon > Philopedon plagiatum. The sequence goes on from OZ020190.1 coordinate 99,707,255, forward strand.
ACTACGGTACTAACTTATATATATTTCGGGCGAATGCGCTAGATAACTTGGCAGTACCCATGTATTACCTTAAAATTAAATGTTTTAAATGAATATGCTAATTTATAATTAAATTTACAAAATGTAGCGAAACGCTACAATATTGTCACAATGGGGGTTGTTGCGACTGAGACTAAGTAATAGCCTCTGGGATCGTATGGAGGGACTGAAGTTAAAGCAGGATATAAAAACAGTATTTAATAATTAATCAACAATAATAACAATAAAATAAAGTTTGGCTTTAAATAAATAAAATGAGACACTTACTAATTTACTTCCCTTACATCTTCTCTGTAAGGGCGGCTCTTCTCCCGACCAACGGGCACATGTCTTATCTCGACATCTTAAGAACGACTACCTATCACTCTATCATCCAGTTATCGACGATCGGTGCATTGCTAGGTCAGCATACCTTGACTTACTCAATAAAGTTAAACAAAACCAAGCTGACCTTCAATGTCGTCACCAAGTTCACCGAATAGCAGAGTGTCTATTCATCGTTATTGTCAAAATAATCTTTATATAAATACAGTGTGATTTTAAAAATAATTAATAAAATAATCCATGATAACATAACTATGACAATATAATAGAGCTAATCCATTTAGGCGATCTTCTGCCATAGTAGATCTTAGGTAGCTTTTTATTATTAACCTTAAGCTGGAAAAGCTTCTTTCTGTCGTTGCTACTGAAATAGTAAAAGTGCATAAAATTTTAAAAATTTGGTGAACTATTGGAAAATAGTTTCTATCACACTTTCGCAAAGCTTCAAGGGCATTGCTGGTATCTACCATTCTTTGTTTATATAATTGTATTTCCCCGAGCAATTGCATAAGAGAAGGATTTTCCAGCAGGTCCCCGAATTCCAAAATTATTTCCGACAAAACCTGTATTAGAGATTCGTGATTGCTAACCTTATTAAGAGAATTAGGAATCAGTGTATTAAGACTAAAAGATAGCATGTTCTTATCGTTAAAACGAATATGTATATCTGCAAAAATTCTTCTCCAATAATAATCATTAGGTAAAAGATTGGCAAAGTCAGAAAAGGTTAGTCTTTGGGTTTATCGCCCGCAGAGGCGAGAAATTTTTAAACCTACCCCAAGATTTGTAAGCAGTTTTTGAACTTGTGGAAAAATTACTGATATGAAATAAGTATCAGCGTCGGTTCTTTTTGATTTAGAACATTTAGGAGATCTTCTGCTTTTAATTTGGCCGAATTAATATCCATATTAATACCTTATAAATATTTAGCTAATGGTAAAGTGACGCCAAAAATATCAGATAGACAAACCTCTGTTAAAATAAAATCGCAGTCACAAACTACTTTTAATAATATGTCTAATATGCTTTACTGGAGGAGAAATTGTCATCCCATTGGGTAATATCCCTTAAAGCATCAAATATAAGTGGCAGATCAGCAGCAAATTGTAAAATTGCGTCGTGCCTTTCAATTCAACGTGTTTGGCATGGGCTTTTTAATTTGCATTTTAAGTATTTGTCCAATACATAATTCCGTTTGGATGAAAGGCTAAATAAAGTTACGATTTCTTGGATATTGCCAAGACAATTTTTTACACATCGTACTTTTAGTGATTGCGATAAAACTAAATTTCAACTGTCACTATAGCAGTGACAAATTTTGACTTTTTTTGCTTAATTTTGAATTTCCTGTTGAACTTTAGATAAATTGACAGAACAATTATCACAGTCAATGCCAACACATTTTTCTAAATTAAGCCCCAAGTACTGACTGGCCCAAAATCATCCCAATAATTTGTGGTTCAAAATCTGTAGCAGCGTTATCGGTGCGGCAGTAGATGTGTTAAAGTTATAGTATGATTTATGGAGATCTACAAATCCTAGAAAGCATTCTTTTATTTCATTAAGATGTACAAATCTAACCGTCAAACTTGGTAGAGAATGGTGAGATATGGAAATAAAATTCGGCTTCGTGGACACTTGTGACAATTTTTTAGATATAATTTCTTGCTTACAACAATGAATTAACTCATTGGCTGTGTTTTTGTCAATAGACGTAGCACGAGCGCCAGTATTTTAAAAGATACTCTTTTAATTAAACCTCACCAGCATCTATTCTAAATCTTAGAAGCAGTGGCGTAGACAGAACTTTGTTTGGGGGGGTCCAACTATTTTGTCATTTAGGGTACTAAAGGAGGTTCGTACAAATCAGTTCATGAGAAATACCAAATTATAACGGGATTTCAAAAAAAGACACACTGTACTTACATAAAGTGACCATCCGTCCCGATTTTGGCGGGACAGTACCGCTGTGAAATGGCCAGTTTCGACTTTACAGGCGTCCCGCTTTTGTCCCGCTTTTGTTCAAACAAAAAAAAAAGAAAATGGTTTATTTTGCCGTAAATAGAACTTGCAAGTGGCAACGCCGGGAGTGTCCAGTGCCACAATCATGCAACATTATGCAAAAGAAAAAGAAAAAGAAGTCTTAGTATGGGCAAATATCTTTTCTATTAGTAAAGATAGATACCTACTAAATTTGAGGTGTATCTTATTGGCGAAACATCTACTTTTTTACGTAAGGGAGTTGAGGTTAAAAATTTTAAATGTAACCTTATGCCGTGTAGTGCCTCATTTTAAAGGTCTTAAAAATAAACATTTTACCGCACACCCGAGCTCAGTATCTTATTTCGTTTTTAAATTGCAAGTCTAAAAAAATTAAAAATCGTTAAAAAAAATTTAAAATTAAATACCTTTATTTCTGTTATTACTTTAATAGTTGTTCAAAGTGACCACCATGAACTTCTTGGCAGTAATAGAGTCCAAAATCGACATTATTAGGGTAACCGATACAGTTATTGGCCCCTTAAGCACTTTAGATATGCGATTTATTTAATTTAAAAATAATACTTTAATTTTTTTTTAACAAATCATTTATTGTTCAATAGCCAAGGAACTGCTTAACCTACTGTCAGTATCAAAAAAATCAACAATTTACTTACACATAATACAAAATACGTATTTTTATTGGTTGCATAAAAATATAATTATTGGCCCCCACATCATAGTGATTGGAATATTTCAGTTTAATTATTGGCACTTTAAACTTATGCTAATTTCTTTAATAAAACGCAATTATTTTATTGAAAAAACTAGCTTTTCTTGCCTTAATAATTAACAAATACAAAAGAATAAATAAACAAAAGTAAGAAAATCTACTTAAAACTACAAAAAATTATTTGCTGGCCAACCATTCTTGTTTTCAAATGAAAAAAAAAAAAAGAAAAAGAACCTGTGTAGGTAAAAATTAAAAATAAAATTGAACATTCACTAACGTTTCAGTAACGTATAATAATACCTAAGCTTATAAAAAAATGCATGCATTAAACCTTTTAAAAAAAATTCTTTAAGGCAATTTTTTCTGGCAAGTTAAGCAGGTAAACGTATTTGAATTTGATTTATGCAACGCATTTTTTTCAATACAATTAATATGGTACATTCCAACGCATTGCGTACATCTTATACCACAATTTGATCTCGTTAGATTGTTTGTGCATGAATAACAAATTCCCCTAAAAAGAGGTGTATTTGTGAACTTTTGTCTTGCTGCTTCTAAAGGAACTGATTCACCAGCGATCTCATACATATTGGATGTTAGATTTCTTTTTACACGTACGAGCTGATATAATGATGAGTTTTCTGAATTATGTTTAAATTATATTGGAATTAGTTTTTAAAACTTCTAATGTAAAATCTTTTTATTACTATTCTCTTGATTACCAAGCTTTTTCTCACTATTTGCCGAACTAAACTCCTTTTTTCATTTTGAAGTGATACATTTTCTGAATTATAGACCATTTTGAAATTACTTTTTATAACTTTTAATTTTTTATTACTATTCTCTTGAATACCAAGTTTTTTCTCACTATTTGGGGAGCTGAACTTCTTTACTTTATTTTGAGTATTATTTAAGCCATTATTTATACGTTCTTGGTTAATATATTTCTTGATTTTTTCCTTTTTTTTGGAATTTTGGTATTTTCTTTTCTTAGTTTTTAACTTTTTGTCTTCCTCTACTTGTCTTTTCTTAGCTTCCCGTTCTCTCTTCTTCTTTTCTTTTCCCTTGTCACATTTAGCTTTTCCATGTCTTTCTTTTCCTTAATTTCTTTGTATGTAGACGAACTAAGTACAAATGGTAGCCTTTCAACTTGCTTTTTACCTTTTCTAATAGGAGTTCCAGGCCAATATAAATGCCAAGGTTTGCATTAGACAAAGAAAGGATTGACGTACATGGTGCAGTATCGACATTTGATGAGGTTTCAACATCTTGAGTTTTAATTTGATTTTGAATAGTACTGCTTCTTGTGATCTCGTAACATTCCTCATTATTTGTAGAACAATCAAACGACAGTATTTCTAATTCACTGTTGTTATCAATAACAGCTGGAGTTTCGATAATGTCAATGTCCTGTAAATTAACTATATCTCCCACTTTTACAATTTTTTGTCCTGAATTAAATGTGTTGGCGTCTATTTTGAATGATTCGTCATTTGAAATCGCTCGGTCCAAATTACTTTGTTCTTCTATTTCACTTAAGTCAACAGCCTGAAAAGTCTGTGCTGCTGTGGCGGTATGATTAGCTTCCTTTTCAATGAATTTGTTATGTTGAAGACCATGTTCTTTTTCGGTCTGATTACCTTCAGATACGTTGTTTTGGAAGGCTTGCCATATATTAAATAGGATTAAAAAATCACTATTTTCTTCTAAATTTTCCTTTAATAGTTCAAATCTCCTTATTCTTTCCGGTCCTACTAAATTATTAAAATCCTGATACGTAAGCGTTATGTCTTTTTTAGTATTATCAGTATTTAAAGTTTTATTTGTTTTGCCTCCCAAACATTTAGAATAGTCTATAGCATCCGGGTTCCACGGATAAAGGCCACAAGCTTTAAAACCATTAAATATAGTTTGGGGTTTAACACTATCTTCAATTATGGTTTTAAGCAAAGATGCAAAGTGCTTCTTGTCCAGATTTTCAGTTGGGTGCGTCCTTCGCCACTGAAGAATCCCCTTTCTCCAACCATTTTTCAATGGTTTAAAGATTGATACGTCTGCTGGTTGCAGAATCCTCGTGGAGTTAGAATATAGGGAGACAAGTATAATATTTAGACGCTGACAAAGCTCTGTTAGTTTTCTGTCTAAATGGGTTTTGTGCCCATCAACAAAAAGAAGAACGGGAAATGCGAGGTCTTTTGACTTTAAAAAGTTATAATAAGTGTTTCCAACATACTCGTAAAAGATTTCAGGCTTCATCCAACCAGTCTCACTATAAGCTACACTAAATTATTCTGGTACTGAGCTAAGAATATCTTTGGGAATTCGTTTATAGGGATATACAATAAGTGGCGGTGCAGTTAAACCACTGGCACTAAATGAAAAAGTGCAGTTATGGAAGCTTTTGAGGGACCCGTTTCGCCTTCATATACATTACGGGACCCTTTTGGCGCCAATACTTTTTTATTTGTGCACAAATCAAAAAATTGATTTCGTCCGCATTGAAAATTCGGTTCGGATCATTTAAAACGTCAAGAAAATTCTTCTTTTCTAAGTAGGTGTGGATATCTCGAAACCATTTTTTAATATCCGCTTCGCTAACTTTTGGTGACGCCTGTGTAACTCCTTCAGATTTTCTAACAGAGATTTCTGGATGCCTCTGCATAAAATTTTTGTACCATCCATCTCCAGGTTGGTTATTAGAAAATACTGTTTGTCTTCCTTCAGAATCCAAAAATTGATTTACCGAAATCTGAATGTCTTCCTTTCTTCTAGGAAAGCCCTTTTGGTGACATTCCTTGATCCATTGTACCAACGTATTTTCTTCATGTTCAGTCAGAATTGTTTGTGGTCCATGCCTTACTTTGACAAATTTATCTGATTTTCTGAATTGAAGGGTTGAACGTGGAACATTAAATGTTCTGGAAGCTTCCTTCTTAGGCATTCCATTTTCAATGGCTTCTAGAGCATTGGAAAGATTTTCCTCGGCATATCTTTTACGATATGTTTCACCAGCTTCAGTCTCTGGCATCTCTGATCTAGAAAACAAAAGTTAATAGCTAATAATATTGATTATTAAGGGCAGATACACGTACAGGAAAACTAATGCGAAATTGAGTTTTCTTGACCACAAACTCCTAATATGGCATAAAACTCGATTTTTTGTAAACATTCAACTTTAATTTATCAAAAGGAAATTGTTATTGTCATAGTATTTAACTAGGTGTATGATTTTATTTCTGAAAAAAAGCAATAAACGAAAAAATTTAATAACTGGCACCCAACAAGTCCAATAATTGGCCCCACGTCAATACCTGTTTTCCGTTATTCTTTTTCAAGGAATCATGAATCTTTAAGTATTCTACTATAAAACTAAAAAAAAATATATAAAAAAACGATTGGTAAAATATTTTTGTGGGCATAGAATTATTGGCATGGGTGCCAATTATTATTTATGTGAAATCATGACACCAGTTATTGGCACCCATATAATTTAATAGTTTAAAATATTTTTGAGGTTATGCTGATTAAATAATATAATTTTATCATAACAAAAATGTACTAAATAATAATCGCAACAAATTAATATTTTTTTACATATATATCTAACCAAGTCCTAAAAGTGCTACTTACCAGTATGTGAACATTTGCAGCAAAATAATTCACAAAGCGAACACTCGTATAGACCACTAGCATTAGAACGAGGAGCGAAATTTTGGCAATTCTGAAATTTCCCATGTGACTTTAGAAACATATGTCTGTTGCAACGTTGTCATTTATAAAATCTCAGTCATAAAGACTATCTTATTTTAACGCCTTTTTATGAAAGGGGCCAATTACTGGGTCGGTGCCAAAAATAGTCTTGCTTACCCTACTGTCAAGAAGTTCATTGTGGTCATTTTGAACAACTTTTAAAGTAATTGTTATGGCTTAGCTATGGCGCGGCTATGGCGCGGGTTTTTGCTGTCCCTTATAATCTCTTATAAGGTTGGGTGCCAGTGTTAAGCTTTCCCCCCCTTTTTGAGAATAGATTGCAAAGCCACTATTGCCAAATGGTGCTAAAAATAAATCGCCCAAAACTTGTTATCCTACAGATAACAACTGTGACCTAGGTACGCCCTGAGAAGGTTATCTACTTACAACTCTTACCTAATCGACCAAATCAAGCTGCCTGTAGACCACCTCCATACGCTAGCTCAATCTCAAGGTATAGGTTCTTTGAGTGACAGATGAGCGTTTAGCTTTTATAGTCAAAATCAGTAATTTAGTCAAAATTAGAGAGGCGCCACCATAGTTTTCCTTTCTAAAGTTTAGGCTCTAAATGGTGGTCCATTTAGCCTATAGCGTTGAAACAAAACCAGGAAAAGAAAACTGATATGTCAAATCCGGTATTAAAAATTTTCTGGGTAAGTAAAACAAATTATTGTTTAAGGTCAATACATTTAATCTTTGAAAATGTAGGATAAAATGACAAGTCCTTTTTTTTCCTTTAATTAAATGCAAGCTCCTTTGAGACAAAACAATAGGATTACTTACGTAATTTACAATGTAGCATTGATCCAAGTGTGTTTGAGGGCAGTCACTATATCCGCACGATAAAGTCAGCTGTGCTTTAGGGTCTAGTGACCACGTGGTCAAAAACACTTGTATCAAACTGTTGACCGCCAGAAAGTAAGATATATTTACAAGATAGATCTTGGTCTGACAAGAAAACCATTAAAGCTTTAAAGTTACGGTAATGAAAAATTTACAGTTACTGGAAAAAAGAATATACAAGGTTATTTCCAAAAAGGTCCAAGTGGTTGTGGACACTAGCACGCTTGACGGTGACTATACCCCCTGCACAAAAAGCCAACTGTGCTCCTACAGGATACAGTCACAAGTACCAGCACTGGGTCAGCTTAGCTACCCCAGTCCCGATAGGTCTACTAGGCCAAAACGATTCTAGAATCCACCTCCCTCTACTAGTAACCCCATGAAAATAAATGCTTCCCCTGTATGTACACTTAAAGTTTACGCCCAAGTGAAAATGTAGTTACATGACTACACGTATCGATTCTAATATTTAAAGTTATTATAAGAAAATTTACAAAACCAAAATTATATGTCCAGTCTGGACTAGCGAGGCCTGGTAATACGCATGCGTGTTGTCGACAAACCGCCCACGTGTACAAGTTACTGGCACTTTACATTTGTTCGAACGCACAAGAGAAAAGGTTATTAAAAAGGTAAAACAAAATGATTATATTATTATTATAGCAAATTGAGTGTCTGAAGGACTCCACCGGTAAAGTTCATAACATTAATTCCCCAATAAGGCATCCCAAATAAAAGAACCTCTACGAGGTACAGTCAGTATCATACCAGATAATTTAAAAATAGGGAAAATTGTCCCTTGGCAAAAATCAATGTCGTTAACTCCACGGATAGGTAAAATACTAAAAGCTGCACTTAGCCGTCTGCAACTATCGAAGTTGCCTCTCGGTGCGTTGAAACCATGGAGAAAGTTCTCAAGTTCCCTGCAGAACCTTGTTGTCCCGACGTGGACAGGATATAGAAGATTGTTCCAAAAACTGACAACTACAGAGTCCCAAGGTCATTCAAGGTCATGTCAAAATTTCCTAATGGAATTTTAGGCTCTAAAACACCAGCCCCGATGTCCAGTCCATAAGTTCAGGTACTTTAACCCAAACGTAAAACATTTGAACCAAAATTAGGTAGTTAAAATTTAGTCGAAGACAAAAACTTTATCCAACCAAAAAAAGTTTAGGCCCTTCCAAAAAAACTTAGTCCATCCTAAAAACCCTTAAATTAATAAGGGTTTTTCCGTCCCCGAAGAAAACACATTTTTATCGGCATCATAGCCACGGAATGTATACCATCAAAAAACTACTAAAAACATTCCAAAGGGGATGTTCCCAAAAATTATATTTGCCCATGTGGCATTTTCCAAAAGAAATTTATATCGGTTTAATCCCCATGTGCTTCCTTATCGACGGCCAACCAAGGAAAGAGGACACGTCATCTCCCCCCAATCTCCAATATCCACCAAATGACGGTTCCTTCCACAGCAGGACCAACTGCAAACTTTAAAAAACCAAAATCCCTAAGAATCTACGCCAATTCGACAAATCGCAATACAAAGTTAACCCTTTTCCTTATCAAAATCTCGGTCGTCTGTGCCGCCAGAAACGGCTTACGGTCCTCAGCCTAGAAATCTAAAAAGAAGAATGTCAGCGTCCTGACATTTTACTTATATGACAAACAGCTGGCTGTCACATAATAAACTGTTCCAAAAATAAACACCTTGAAGAAAACCAATTTCGAAAACAAAAAGATCTAGTCGAAGTTCAATACCAATGTATCCCATTATCAAGTTTCGACGACTAGCAATATATACCAAGAAATTGTCATAAAAATATACTACCCAAAACATGGAAAATAATAATGAAGAAACCACTCGAACACACATCGAGCCATATATTTGTCTTTTACTCTTAGCGAGGCTTTACAGAAGGTATAAGGTACTATTTATTTAATTATTATTTAATTACGTAAAATTGAGAATAAGTTCTCTAAACCACCTGAAAATTCCTTATACAATAAGGATTTGAACAAAGCATGGTAAAACAGCCATTCTCCGGGCTATATGCCCCTCCGAGCGCTGGATTACATACCAAAATTTGCCGTATTTTGGCTAACACTGTTAGACAACAAAATACTTGGTTTGACTGCAAGAAACTACCAGGAAGAAGGAAGCTTTTTCTTTAGTTAGGATGTCGTTACCTGCATACCGGTTTCGAACTCTTTAGTTCTCATCAGTACAGGATAAACGATCATACCTACCTTCCGAAACCGCATATCCTTAAAGCTAATCATGTCGAACTGCATAAGCAGTATAACACAAGCAGCGCCATCCATTAGCAGTTTCAAATAAAATTCTTAAAAAAATTTACGGTCACCAAGAACTCAAGAAATTTACAATTACAATTTAATATTACTTTTGACAAAATAAAATTTCGAAAAAGTTAAGCTCACCAAAATGTCAAGAAAACAATTTCCATGTAAACTTTTATCGTCACTAAAAGTTTATTATAAGTCTTTACTATATTCATATACCAACAATGTCAATCAAAACCAACATTAAATTGACCAAGTCCTTATTGTATAAGGAATTTTCAGGTGGTTTAGAGAACTTATTCTCAATTTTACGTATTTATATGTACCCCTGACAAGTAGACTTCACACTTCACATTCATTGTTGAAATAATTTTACCTCACGGTAAATTCTACTCCGACTGCTAATGGATGGCGCTGCTTGTGTTATACTGCTTATGCAGTTCGACATGAGTAGCTTTAAGGATATGCGGTTTCGGAAGGTAGGTATGATCGTTTATCCTGTACTGATGAGAACTAAAGAGTTCGAAACCGGTATGCAGGTAACGACATCCTAACTAAAGAAAAAGCTTCCTTCTTCCTGGTAGTTTCTTGCAGTCAAACCAAGTATTTTGTTGTCTAACAGTGTTAGCCAAAATACGGCAAATTTTGGTATGTAATCCAGCGCTCGGAGGGGCATATAGCCCGGAGAATAGCTGTTTTACCATTATTTGTTCAAATCCTTATTGTATAAGGAATTTTCAGGTGGTTTAGAGAACTTATTCTCAATTTTACGTATTTATATGTACCCCTGACAAGTAGACTTCACACTTCACATTCATTGTTGAAATAATTTTACCTCACGGTAAATTCTACTCCGACTGCTTGAAACTGCTAATGGATGGCGCTGCTTGTGTTATACTGCTTATGTAGTTCGACATGATTAGCTTTAAGGATATGCGGTTTCGGAAGGTAGGTATGATCGTTTATCCTGTACTGATGAGAACTAAAGAGTTCGAAACCGGTATGCAGGTAACGACATCCTAACTAAAGAAAAAGCTTCCTTCTTCCTGGTAGTTTCTTGCAGTCAAACCAAGTATTTTGTTGTCTCACAGTGTTAGCCAAAATACGGCAAATTTTGGTATGTAATCCATCGCTCAGAGGGGCATATAGCCCGGAGAATAGCTGTTTTATAATGATTTGTTCAAATCCTTATTGTATAAGGAATTTTCAGGTGGTTTAGAGAACTTATTCTCAAGTTTACGCATTTATATGTACCCCTGACAAGTAGACTTCACACTTCACATTCATTGTTGAAATAATTTTACCTCACGGTAAATTCTACTCCGACTGCTTGAAACTGCTAATGGATGGTGCTGCTTGTGTTATACTGCTTATGCAGTTCGACATGATTAGCTTTAAGGATATGCGGTTTCGGAAGGTAGGTATGATCGTTTATCCTGTACTGATGAGAACTAAAGAGTTCGAAACCGGTATGCAGGTAACGACATCCTAACTAAAGAAAAAGCTTCCTTCTTCCTGGTAGTTTCTTGCAGTCAAACCAAGTATTTTGTTGCCTAACAGTGTTAGCCTAAATACGGCAAATTGTGGTATGTAATCCAGCGCTCGGAGGGGCATGTAGCCCGGAGAATAGCTGTTTTACCATGATTTGTTCAAATCCTTATTGTATAAGGAATTTTCAGGTGGTTTAGAGAACTTATTCTCAATTTTACGTATTTATATGTACCCCTGACAAGTAGACTTCACACTTCACATTCATTGTTGATATTATTTAATTGCTTATTAAGGTTTCTAAAATTGCACAATAAAAATATTTACTTAAAAAAATGAAGTCCAAAACTGAAATTTTGTTACTAATTATTTATTACATCGTGTTGCTATTTTCAACCCATAACGTAATAAGAGAAATAAAGGTATTTAAATTTTTAATTTTTTGACGATTTTTAAATTTTAAAGGCTTGCCATTTAAAAACGAATTAAGATACGGAGCTCGGCTTTGCGGTAATATGTTTCTTTTTTGAAGACCTTTAAAATAAGGTACCACATTTGCATTTAAAATTTTTGACACCAACTCCTTAGCGTCGCCCCTCAAGGGGGTTGAAAAAGTTAAATTACATAAAAAAGTAGATTTATTAATCAATAAGATCAAATCCAATCAATCACCTAAAATTTGGTGTCTCTGTTTTTACTAATAGCAAAAATGTTTGCCCATCCTAAGACTTTTAGGACACCCTGTATATTAATATAAAATATCGTGTTGGCTTCGATTTTTGCTTTTGTTTAAAAAAAATGGCACCTTAGTGCCAGGAGACCCTTCGTTTTTGGGCAGACTTTTATTTCAGGTTTTTGTCCCTCTTTTGCCTTAACCCAAATATGGTCATTTTGACATACACTACACGACCTTCCATGCACGTTAGGTTTTTTATAATATGCAATAGGCAATAGGGATGAGACCGTTTGCACCAATTGTTTCATCATTCAATTTCACTGTTCAATTGAATAAATTAATATATTTTTTGGATCTATATCCCTCGAAGGGGGAGGTCCGGGCCCCCTGGACTCCCCGTGTGTACGCCACTGCTTAGAAGTACTCTATAACAACCATCATTATTTGGCACCAGATTAAAATCGCCGTCTTTGTTTAATAGGAGTCCACTATCGCGATGTCCTCTTAAGGGTATACTTTGCTGACTATGCAATATTATTGTTTTTAAAATTGGCACTAACCTTTGCCTATTTTCTTGTACGTGTTTGGCTCGTTATTCACTTAGCTAATCTTTGCATTTACATTTAATATATACACGGTTATGATAAAGAAACGGATCACCCTTTTATATAGAAAACCGCCCATTTAATCAAAAATCGCTCGGACCCGTCAAATTAATTTTTTTGAAATGCATTTTTTTTTGAAAAAAAATTTGTACAGGGTAGATCATAAAAGTGCTACATGTGTCAACTTTAATTTTTTTAATGAAACATATGGTATATTTTTACATTTCTATATTCTACATTCAATTCTAGACATTTTTCATTAATCATGCCCTATACTCAGCCGTTTAGGAAATATTAACAATTTTAAATTTTTTAACTAGTTTAAAACAAAATAAACAAACAACAAAGAATGAAAAGAAACTATTTTATAAGATGTTGAAAATGTCCTCCACCAACTGTTCTGCAGTAGATCAATCGAGCTAGAAATTCCTGCTGTACATTTATTACTACTTGTGGAGATATTTCTCTTATTACTCGTCGAATAGACTCCTTCAGTGCATCTACCGAGATGGGTTTAGATTTATAAACTAAATTTTTGACATAGCCCCATAAAAAAGTCCAGTGGATTAAGATCAGGTGATCTGGGTGGCCACTCTATGGACCCCCGTCTACCTATCCACCGCCGCGGAAAAATTGTATTTAAGTACTCCCTTACATGAACAGCATAATGCGGGGGAGCACCATCTTGTTGAAACCATAAGGTTAAACTTGGTAAATCAGGATCATTATCATCTGGAAATTGAGTGGCAAGAGCTAGAATAAGATCATTTTGAAGGAAATTTAGATATCTTTCTCCAGTGAGACTCTCATCAAAGAAAAATGGTCCGATTATCCTATTTTCAACAATGCCCGCCCAAACATTAACCTTTTCATTATACTGGGTGTGATTTTCTATGTACCAATGAGGATTTTCCTGTGCCCAGTATCTGTAGTTTTGTCTATTAACCTGACCATTTAAACAAAACGTAGCTTCATCTGAAAAATAAATTTTTGGACAAATCTTGCGGTATTATCTGTTAGCTCAATCATTATTTCACAAAATTGGTCTCGCCTATCAGGATCATCGTCAAATAACTCTTGTACAAATACTGATTTGTATGGATGAAACTTCTCTTTTTGTAAAAATTTAGATACGGTGGTTTGGTGAATATCGTAGTCCCGTCCAAGTTGTGTGCTTGAGCTATGAGAATCTTCCTGTAGTGATAATAATATGTTTATTTTTTTCTCCTCAGATATACCAGGACGGCCACTTTTAGCACTATCTTTAATAGTACGGGAAGTTCTCCACTTACTTGCTACCCTAGACACTGTTGGTTGGGCAATAGGCGGGCGATTTGGGTATTTTTCATTAAACATATCACGGACTTCCCTATGACTTCTACTTTTATCTCCACAACCCAACATAATCAAAATTTCAATGCGCTCATCTTCGGCTAGACGCATTTTGATGAAATATCAGCAGAGCAAAATTGAAATTTGATTAACATTCACTGACATTTTTTGACGTCTCAAACGTAAATAAGAAATTGTCACAGTTAAAAGATTGTGACTTAAGTTTAGAACGCTGATGTCGAGAAACATACCAATGGTGCATACCAGCATTAAAGTGTTAATATTTCCTAAACGGCTGAAGCTAAGTATAGGGCATGATGAATGAAAAATGTCTAGAATTGAATGTAGAATATAGAAATGTAAAAATATACCATGTTTCATTAAAAAAATTAAAGTTGACACATGTAGCACTTTTATGATCTACCCTGTACAAATTTTTTTTCAAAAAAAAAATGCATTTCAAAAAAATTAATTTGACGGGTCCGAGCGATTTTTGATTAAATGGGCGGTTTTCTATATAAAAGGGTGATCCGTTTCTTTATCATAACCGTATATATATATATATATATATATATATATATATATATATATATATATATATATATATATATATATATATATTATCACTCAAAATTCAAAATTCACTTTTTAAAAACTTTTTATTTCACACAACTAATTTCTTTCAATAACACAATAAAACAAAATATCAAAAATCAAACTTTAAACTGACATAGTAACGGTCAAACTTACAATAGTAAATCGGGGTTTTTATATTAACTATAATGCTGAATCAGTAACTTGGTAAGCGTAATTAATAATATGGAAATAACCTGCGAAACAAAGAAACTGATTATGTTGCATTTCTAGAAGTGTTGCAATTTGCACTGTTCAATAACGTGTGACTAAAAGTCAATTATGACACGTGTAGGAACGGCATATAACAACTCCCCCTTTTATAAAAAGGTTGGTGCTTCGCAGCAAGCTTTAGGATTCCTGGTTGGATTGAAGTTCAATTTGCTCTTCTTCCAGGGTGTCGCTTATGGAACGGGTACTGGGTCGTCTTTTTGGCATAAAAATTCGTTATCTTTGGTGGATTGCCTCTCTTGGCTTGGGCACTGGAGGTGGTGGTGGATCGTCGTTGTCGGTGATAGCCATACCGATTCTGGGGTGTCGTCTTCGTCTACATTTACAGAGGACGTAGAGGACCATTAGACCAGCAATCAGGGTAATGGTAAGGATTGTAAACCAATGTAGGTGTTTGGTTACAAAAGGTTGGTTAACGAGTTTGTCCAACTCATCTGAATATTGATTGAGTTTGTGTTGGGCAATATTCAGGTCTTCGACATCAATCTTGTTTAGCTTTAGAGGTTTCAGGTCGGGAATATGAAGTTTCCCGGGAAGATGACCACAGCATTCGAAGGGTATCTTCACTGGATGGCTTTTGTATGTCACAGTCTGGTATTTGTCGATGGGATATTTTGCATGTACTCTGGTGCTTCCTATGAAAGCGTTACATTCCGACTGCAGCTTCAACAGGGAATTAACATTTATCAGCTTGGTGACGATATCTCTGTTTCTACATTTGACTGTAACTGGCAAGGGATCGGAAACAGCAATGAGCCAGTAATTTTGGCTAAGTTCCCGGACGTTGTATTCTTTAGTTAGTAGAACTAAAGGCTGGCAGGTTTTGGGTAGTTCTCTTAGCTGCTTAAGTAACTGGACCTCGCAGATAGCGTCGCTGTCGATGGGATAGGGCAGGACATCGGAACAAATCTTGGTATTGGCTCCAAGTTGTTTGCATTTATCCAGGTGTCGAAATGACAAGTACATTAATGAATCATCATCACGCGCAATGTATTTTTGAGTAGTTGGCAAGATGTGATGAAAACCTGTTCGACTATCTAGTATTGGTATTGGGTAAAGGTGGTAAAGGGTATAGGTTTCAGGTTCTGTTAAGGGAATTTTTAGCACAAAAATTATTTTCGCTTCGGATTGATAGGCTTCTAGTTCTACTATATCTAGGTATTTTGCGACATTTGTTGAGTAAGTAGGTAAAGGTAGGTTATTTTTAACTAAAGAGCGAGAAATTTCTTGCAAGGAGGAGACCAAATTCCTTTGAGTAATTGAGCATGCAATATTTTTAGACGTGCAAAAGTAGTTGCATCCAAAATGTCATTAAGGGAATCTTCCAGGAAGATATAAGCTTTTCACTAGAGATTCACATAAATTTACAATCTTAATTCTACCTTCATAATATACTTATTAAAATAAAATTTAATATTAAAATTAATTAAAATTAAAATATTATAAAATATTTGCGATCTTAAATATAGCATTTTAAATTTCTTTTATATTATTGTTAAAAGCTTCCTCGTATATCTGTAATTTTTGAATAGTAGTATTAGACGTTTTAATAACAGGTGGTTACAGAAATATGATTTTTTTTAGGAGATTTTTTTTTATTTGATACTCGTGGCTGATAGTAGCCCGAAGAGTCCAAAAGAAAGGAGACTATTTGTAGTAGGGCTTTAACCTATCACCATTAATTTTAGAAATTTGTTGTGTTTCGGGATTTACCACGGTTGCTGAGGTTTTAAATACTTCTTGTATTTCAAAAGGGCCATTAAATGTGTTTTGGGCTTTGTCTTTTATTTGTGATTATTTGACGTACACTTTATCGCCAGGTTTGTATTCGGGAATTTTCTTCGAAACCGATTTGTCAAACCTAATTTTTGTTTTTTCTTTTTGTTGCTCGGTTTTGGTTCGTGCGATTTTGTAATAATATTCCATACGGTTGCTTAGGTCTCTAACATATTTTGATATCAACTCTTTTTTATTAAACATGGTTTCAGGGGGCCTACCAGATGTGTGACCAAAAATAAGTTCATAGGGTGTAAATCCATGGGTTTTGTTTTCCGTATTGTTGTAGAAGTTAACGGCATAGGAAAGAATATTAAATGGGTGTTCGTTAGGATTTTTCCTACAAATTTTTACCTTTTGACAAATTTCGCAGCTTCTTATAAACTTGTCCACGTCTGTGGTAAGTCCTAGCCAATTATATTTTTCTTTAATTCGTTTTACAGTTTCGTTTATGCCACGGTGTAAATTATTTTTTCTTTTGTGGTAATAGTCTAAAATAACAGGGATTTGATCTTGATCGGGGGTAGTAACGATATTCTGACAGATTTTTATTTTTATTTCTTTATCAGTAAAAATAAAAGAAAGAATTTCTAATATAGGCAGGTTTAAATTATTTTCCATGCAATAGGTCTCTGTAGAGCTAAATTCGCTTTGACATTTATAGAGAATAAAGAATAAATTTGCTACTATATTGTCCGGGTCAAATCTTAAGGGAATTATAAAGTACTTTCGATTTTTGACAGTTTTGCTTGTCAAAATATTTATCTGATCTTGAGAAAAGTTAGAGGATTCTTCAAAAATATCGTCAAGTATTTTAAAATGGAGGTTTTCCATCTTATTTTTCCAGAAAAATGTAACTATATTTTTGTGATTTTTATCTAAGGGTTGAGAGTTTTAAATCTCAAATTTCGAATAAGCAATGATTGATTTAGTTTTATATAAGTGCACAAAAGTATCAAATTTTTCTTTAATTTTGTCAAGGTCCGTTTCTTCTTGATTTAAATGGTTAGTTCTTAATTGGTTTTTAATTTGCAAAATTCTGTCATGTTGACATTCTTTTATTTTATTTCCCATATTAAAATTACAAAATGGTTTGGTAGGGTCAGTTACAGGCTTGAGTTTCATGTCTGAGAAATCAACGACCTTTGGTATAGCGTTTGCATTTACGATTGGTGTACAAAATTCGCCGTGTTCATTTACTCTTACTAAGGCGTTAGGAAGTCTAACTTTATCACTTTCCTGCGCGATTAATATAGCGTCGGTATTTGCAAGGTCGCATTTTAATTTAAAGATTTGCTCTGTTCTGGCTTCTATTGAAATTATATTAAATTTTTGACTGTCTAAGGTATTATTTTTGTTTGTTGGTTCGTAGTCCATTCTGTACAAGGGAATATTTTTAAAATTTGTGACTAGTTGTTTATTTTTAATGTCAATTACACATTCGTAATGTTCTAGGAAATCAAGGCCTAAAATGCCGTCGAAATCAATGTCTAAATTGTAAATATAAACTTTATGAGGGTCTTGTGAAGCAAAGTTAATAAGGGTCGATTCTTTAATAAAAAGTTTTTGATCTGTAATTCCCTGTAAGATTACATTTTCAGGAGACCTTTGAGAAAATTTTTGGACTGCATTATCTTTAAAAATAGAAATTCGAGCTCCTGTATCTATAAGTAATTTAAACTGTTTAGAAGCGTCTTTTATATAATAGAGATTTTTCGAGTTGACAGTTAATAATTTTTTTAAAGACGCGTCTGTTCTGGAAAGTTCAGGTTGGGGTTCATGTCGTCTAAGTTCATTGTCTGGATTTGGGTTTGTAAATTCAGCAGGGGATCTGCTTCCTGTAAAGGGTCGTCCGGTGGGCGCTGTTGGGCAGGAAGTGAAGGAAAATTCTGATAATCTTGATCTGAGGATTCAGTTGGATATCCGTCAAGATAATAATGATAGGGTTGGTGGTCTACAGGGTAGTATTCTTGGTTATCGTTGTAATAATATCCGTTAGGATCCGAGTAATCGTAATCGTAATAGTCGGTGGTGTTTACGTGGTGTGTCCGTGGTGGGTTGTACTGGAAATTGGGGTTTCTGTTTGGCATCGGGGGCCGATTTTGGGGTGAATTATTATATTGGGGTCTTGGAGGACTTTGGGTAAAGCTACCAGTTTGTTGAGGATAATTAGGGGACGAAACTTGGTATGCCGGTCTTTGAAAACCAGGGTTTGAAGAAGGGTTGTAGCGTTCTTGTTGTTGAACACGACACTGGTTAGAAATATGACCTATGCGTCCACATTTAAAACACTTTAAGGGTTGAGGTGGTGGTCTTCTCATGACTGGACTTGGTTTCGGAAGACTAGGTTTAGTAAACTTTAGATTTTCAAAATAGGAAAGTTGGAGCTCTCTTTTAATTCGCGAGTGAGCTTCTAGGAGTGTTTTCGGATTTCCTGCACGAATTAGTTGTCCTAACCTAGGTTCTAAACCTGTTAGAAAAGTATTTAGGGCCATAGTCTCTATAAGAGAGTTTTGTGCCTTCTTTTCGTCTGCAGTGAGCTGACTTTTTTGAATACTGGAAAGCATTTTTGCATTTAACACTTGTAGACGGTTTTTAAAAGGTAAGGGGTGATTCGGATGGTAGTTGTTTGAGTCGTTGTAGGTCTTGTATCAGGGAAGAAAGATCTCTCGAATCTCCAAAGTGTAAGTTCAAAAGTTGTTTTATTTCTAGAAACGAATTTGATTTATAGAACTAATAAGTTGGGCGGCTCTGCCTCTAAGTTTATTTTTTATATGAATTACTAACAGGACCTTTTGGTCTGTAGTAGACATGCGATAAGCATGTTCACAGGCGTTTATGAATGTACCTAGAAAGATTTGGTCGCCTTCAAATTCAGGCACAATTGAAAATATTTCCGATAATTTATATGGCTCTACCTCCGGTTGGGAAGTGTTTTCTGGTGTTG
This sequence comes from Philopedon plagiatum, assembly GCA_963971165.1. NCBI lineage: Eukaryota > Metazoa > Arthropoda > Insecta > Coleoptera > Curculionidae > Philopedon > Philopedon plagiatum. The sequence goes on from OZ020190.1 coordinate 99,726,916, forward strand.
CCATTGTTTTTTATTGAAAAAAAAATAAAATAAAATTTAAATATGTAAAACGTAAAATGATTTTCGTCGCTAATATTTGGGAAAATAGTGGAGAGCGGGAAAACGTTTAGATAATCGAGCAGTTTTTAAAACACAATAGTTTTGTTTAAACAACAAAAAATAAATAAATAAACGAGATGATTCAATAACTATACTTACATAAGCACTAGCATCTGAGCCGTCGTGTTCTCGTCGTGGGCTACCAGGGGCTTCACTAGGTGTTCCTTCCGTAGCTTGGGCAAGTGAGAGCGGTCTCGAACTTCGCTGGTCCTTTTCTTGTTAAGGGATTAGAATCCGCCGCTACCAGTTAGACACTTCTTGTTCTGACAGCGTTGACAGATCCTACCGACTGCGCCAATTGTTATCACTCAAAATTCAAAATTCACTTTTTAAAAACTTTTTATTTCACAAAACTAATTTCTTTCAATAACACAATAAAACAAAATACCAAAAATCAAACTTTAAACTGACATAGTAACGGTCTATAAAATTATGTGTCTTTTACAATAGTAAATCGGGGTTTTTATATTAACTATAATGCTGAATCAGTAACTTGGTAAGCGTAATTAATAATAAGGTAATAACCTGCGAAAAAAAGAAACTGATTATGTTGCATTTCTATAAGTGTTGCAATTTGCACTGTTCAATAAAGTGTGACTAAAGGTCAATTATGACACGTGTAGGAACGGCATATAACATATATATATATATATATATATATATATATATATATATATATATATATATATATATATATATATATATATATATATATATATAGCGTGTCTTCGGAAGTTCTTACCATATGGAAAAGAAATTTATCATTGATTTTACGAAAAAAAGTGCCTCTTTATAAAAAGTTCTGCATCGTGAGAAAATAGCATTTCCATTCTAAAAAATTTGATCTAGTACATACAAGGTGGCTCAAAAATGTAAAAGTCCTAATACACGTGAAGCTAAAAAGACACGAAATCGTTATTTAAAGGTAAACTGCCACTGCAAATGTGCTAGAATTAACTTTTTTATGTTAGTAAATTACGTTTGGAACATACAGGAGGTCCCAAAAATAAAATTAATTTTTTTTATCGCTTTACAAAAAAGTATATCTTCATAAAAAGTTCTTCATTGTGAAAAAAGAGCATGGTTATTCAAAAATTTTATATAGGACATACAGGTGGCAAAATAATTTAAATTTAAATTGTAACTTTCAGCTGTTTAAGCCACCCTGTATTGTCCTACATAAAGTTTATAAATAACCATGCTCTTTTTTTGCAAGGCAGAACTTTTTATGAAGATATAATTTTTTTTGTAAAGTTTGTGTTATTTTATTTTTGGGACGCCTGTATGTTCCAAACCTAACTACAAAAAGTTAACTCTAGTACATTTACAGTGGCTTACCTTTAAATTAACGATTTTGTGTCTTTTTAGCTTCACGTGGATTTGGACTTTTACATTTCTGAGTCATCCTGTATGTCAAAGATCAAATTTTGGAATGACGATGCTATTTTCTCATGATGCACAACTTTTTATAAAGAGGCACTTTTTTTCATAAAATCAATAATAAAAATTTTTACCATATGGTAAGAACTTCCGAAGACACGCTGTATATATATATATATATATATATATATATATATATATATATATATATATATATATATATATATATATATACATATATATATATATATATATATATATATATATATATATATATATATATATATATATATATATATATATATATATATATATATATATATATATATATATATAGCGATGGTCTCAAATCAATACCACGTAAGTCAGGAAGTTTCATTTTTCAGGAAAGACAAAAACTTCGTAGTTATACTAAAAATAATAAATTAACACAGGAAAACAGCTAACTGAATACATCGGTGTCCTATACGAAGGTCTAACATGGGATATTTAGAAAAAGTTTGTGATTTTTTGCTCAATTTGACTTGCGAGGTATTGGAGAGAAAAAATATAGGAGTTACGGGTTATTGTAGAACCTGTTATTGTTAATTTATTCATTTCAAATTTTAATATCTATACAACTCAACAAAATCTCTCTACCTATAAGTTTTATATACTTAGAAAAAATGTAGTACAACATAACAAAATTATTCACAATGTGGTAACCTATTGTAAAATAACCAACCGTCTTCAGCCATTACTGGTTTTAATTCTTGAAGATGATTCAATTTAGGTTTTTTAATCTTCAGCCTTTGTTTATGGAGCTTCTTAAAAACGTCTTTACAAACAATCGACTCATTTCGTTTTATTCTTTGCGGCAATGGTGTGTAATTATCATCAAAATTAAGCTTGTAAAAAATTATTCCTTCAGGTGTATATTTTAGGGCTGTTATATCAACCACATTTAGATCTCCGGCTTTTCTTCCAGGTCTTATAGACGAGTATATCAAATTATCGTTAAAATTGGTAAAAAAATCGTATTTTACCATTTTGACTTCATATTTTTCTGGTTCTGATCTTCCTTCTTCTGTTATTCGGGCATAATCACTAGGAAGGAATATTTTTTTTTACCACGTAATTTTCTTTCTATGGTAGCACGTACACTATCGCATTCCATCTGTGTATGACCTTTGACAAGATATTTCTGTTCCATGATAATATTAATTTCCTTTGATAAATTTAAAAGAGCATTGGACATGACACTATTCCGGTTTTGATATGTGCAACCATCTGAGTAAATTGTAATGGGTTTTCCATCACTTAAGTGTCTTCTTATGTAGTCCACAACAAGGATGCAAATGTGGATGCTTGTAAATCAGCTTGCGTCTCGTCAAACCAGTAACATGTACACTGTCTCGTTGCAAGATTATACACCGTAAAGTTATTAACACAGAGCTTTGTTTTGAAATACACAGCACTTGCGCACTTGAGGGACACACTTTTACGGCTTGGAGATCCATGGTAACAACATACTTAACTCCTCTCAAACTTTCTTCCTTGTCATTTACCTTTTCCACTCTAGCTCTATCTTTTTGGTGTTGCTGTTTCTGCCACTCTTCTTCGGTAAGGTTTTTTTCGTTGTATTGACAACAAGTATCACATTCATCTTTCTTTGGCCTATAGAGTGAGATATTTTTCTTTTTTAGCAATTTGGTCAGGGAATCTTGGCTCATTGCAGTTTGATTTGATTCCTTCGCTAAGTAAAGCTCGGTAATTGTCGTAAATGACTGCTCTAAATACATTTGATTAGTATCTTTTCTACAATAGTGCGAGGGCAATTTATTCAGGTTGTCTATAAATGTGTTCATGAATTCATTGGGAACCCGAAAACACCTTGAGATTCCTTTTGATTTTATCTGTTTTTTTTTTGGCCTTCATTTATCCCATATTTACTGTGATCAACCCAATTATTTACTTGCCATTCATGAAGACCAAGTGTGGATAAAAACATTTTCTTGCAAACGGGGATATTTTCTTTACCAGCTTTCAGGGTATATCTGAGTGTTCCACTACGTCGTGATTCTTTATTTTCAGTTCTGCATTGTTTTGGACTTTCTTTGGTAACCGTATTGTCATAGTTATATTATTATGGATTATTTTATTAATTATTTCTAAAATCACACTTTATTTATATAAAGATTATTTTGACAATAACGATGAATAGACACTCTGTTATTCGATGGACTTGGTGACGACATTGAAGGTCACCTTGGTTTTGTTTAACTTTATTGAGTAAGTCAAGGAATGCTAACCTAGCAATGCACCGATCGTCGATAACTGCATAATGGAGTGATAGGTAGTCGTTCTTAAGATGTCGAGATAAGACATGTGCCCGTTGGTCGGGAGAAGAGCCGCCCTTATAGAGAAGATGTAAGGGAAGTGTATAAATAAGTGCCTCATTTCATTTATTTAAAGCCAAACTTTATTTTATTGCTATTATTGTTGATTAATTATTAAATGTTATATTTTTTATAACCTGTTTTAACTTCATTCCCTCCATACGATCCCAGAGACTATTACTTAGTCTCAGTCGCAACAACCCCCGTTGTGACAGTATTACACACAAATGTTTTTCTTTGATCCCAAGTAAAGCTGTCCCAAAATTTTGAAAACATCTCTTGTCTTACATCTTCAGACAAATCCTGACATTTTCTCTTTTTGGATCTAGCACACAACGTCGAGGTACATGTTGGTCCCAATTTGCACTCCTCTCTCTGTGTATCATGGAAAGTATTTGTTTGATTTGCTGGTCTTCGATATCCCAGATATTTTTTTCCTTTTTCCCTTAGTTCTTGATTAATTCTCTTAGTATTGATACCCAGTATTCGCTTTACTGCTTTTTTAAACGTATTATCGTGAACAATAATATCTTCATTAGGCCGAACTATATGTTGGAAATACTGGTCAGGCAAGCCATCATCAGATTCACAGTCGTCTTCAGTAGGATGGTAATCACTGTCAATATCTGAATCTATTGATTGACTTGGCGTCACTAACGAAGATGGATCATGACTGATGGGATCCGGAGATAAGGTACTGACAGTGCTAAAATTTGCCATATTACCCTTGCCAACCCTCTAGGTTCTTGCTCTAAAGTCATAATCGTAGTATGAGAATCCGGGTTTTCTTCCAAATTGTTGTCGACTATATTCTCGTTTCGATCATTATCCAGCATCTTATCCGCCAGTTCTGTCGGACTAGTACAAAAATATTTTGAAACCTGTGCGCTGGAATTTGCAGTTTCAGGGTCCAAGTTTTCCAAGAAACTATCATTAATAATTGCGATATCCACTGGAAGGTCCATTATATTGAATAGGGAATCATTATTTTCTTTTTCATTCGTCGTGATATCTAAGCATTCACTCATATCTTTGGCGGGTCTCTTGGGGATAACTTTCGGCTACATTAACCGATTTTAGCAAACTTGACCTTGTTTTAAAGCTATTTGATAGCCGAATTGCAGCCTGTAATAATGCCTAAGTTTTTGTGTAATCCTGAACCGCCAGATGGCGTATTTTGGTCGTTTCAGGAGTTCACCCAATTTTCCATGAAAAGGTAAATGGAAGACTATATTTTTTATCCTACTTTCTTATTACTTGTAAAGTTGCCTAAAAAATGGCAGAGACCGGAAGTCGCTATCGTTTTTCAGACTTAAGTTATGAGCGAAAATCGACACAGTAATCTGTGTCGAAAACAGTTTAATCAATTCGAAAAGTATGTCTTTTACTGTTGCTGAAGCATATGACATGCTGGCAGTGTATTTTCAATGTTTTGAAAATGCAGTTATTGGCTCGCGAGAGTACGCTGTAAGATATCCTGAGAGACGACATTTTTCGCGGAAAGTTTTTAGACGTTTAGCAAGGCGTTTTGCGAGAAATTGGACAAGTGTTGCCGATGCAAGCCAAAAACAGGATTCGCAGAACTCGAAATGAAGACAATATCATAAATGTGCTTGGTTACATTGAAGCTTATTCTCAACGCAGTATTAGAGATATAGAAAGAGATCTGGTAATTCCTCGATCGGTTGTTCAAAGCATTCTCAAAAAAGAAAGATTACATGCATATGATGTTGAACTTTATCAGGCGCTCACACCACTTGATTTTGACCGAAGGTTAGATTTCTGCCACTGGATGCTTGAAATGACCAGAGAAATTCCAAATTTTTTGTCTCAAATCTTAAGGACAGATGAGGCTACGTTTACTAGTAGAGGTCAAGTAAACTTACATAACATGCATTATTGGTCGGCACATAATCCGCATTGGAAGATAGAAATCGATCATCACAATCAATTTAGCGCAAATGTCTGGTGCGGCATTATTGAAGGTAAAATTATTGTTTTTATGTTTGAAGACACGCTTAATGGAGTAAGGTATTTAGAGTTTTTAAGAAACCACTTGCTAATTCTTTTGGAAGAAATTACTTTAGAAGCTCGTGTAAACATGTGGTTTCAACACGATGGTTGCCCTGCTCATTATACTCTCAACGTCAGAGAATATTTGAATATCCAGTTTCCCACTAAATGGATAGGAAGGGGTAGTTTATTTCCTTGGCCACCAAGCTCTCCTGATTTAACCGTTTTGGACCTTTATTTGTGGGGAAGGCTTAAAGATATTGTCTACCAGACCCGGCCAACCACACGAGAAGACATGATTCTTAGAATCCGAAATGCAATAGCTATTTCTGTTGAAGAAATCGAAACTGCTGTTAATGGAATACGGCGAAGACTTCAAAGTTGCATTGACAATAATGGTGGACATTTTGAGCATTTTCTAAAAAAATAATGATCTTTGCAAGTGAAATGTTAACTAATATTAATTTAAAAAGAAATACAATTCAAATACAAATGAAAAAAGTATCAATTGATTTTTTTTCCAGAACCTCAGATCAACAAGTGTTTACTACATTATGATGACAATATTTTTTCAGTTTTTAAGTTTCAGGTCAATTAGTACCTACTGGTTATTGCGAAAAATTTTCGAATTTCACTTTGAAATTTAAAAATATTTCCTAAAAAGGTTTTCGCTCATAACTTCAGTTTGGAAAAGGATAGCGACTTCCGGTTTCTGCCAGGTAATTTTACAAGTAATAAGAAAGTAAGATAAAAAAATATACCCTTCCATTTACCTTTTTATGGAAAATTGGGTACACTCTTGAAGCGACCAAAAGACGCCATATGGCGGTTCAGGATTAAACAAAAACTTAAGTATTATTACTGGCTGTGATTCGGCTATCAAATAGCTTTAAAACAAGACCCAGTTTGCTAAAATTGGTTCACGTAGCCGAAAGTTATCCAACTTTTTCTGCAATACAATTTCACCCTCCCCCACCCCTTATTTTAAGAGATGGGCTAAAATGTCATATAAATAATTTTTAGAGTGCTAATAAGAGAGTTCAAAATCGTTCCGCGTAACTTACCTTCGATATTGACTTTATAGAGAAATTCTCATTTTTCGATTTTGATTTAAAATACGCCATCTAGCGGTATAATTTCAAAATGCAAAATAATTTCTTTCTTCTCGGGATCACTTCTGTAATAATTTTTTTCCCGAAAGCTGTAGGGCAAATAGTTTCCTAGATACAGCCGGAGGCCGACCTTAGCGGTACACCCGGTATATATACAGTGACCGGCAAAAAGTTCGCAACATATGGGAAAAATTTTTATTAGGTGAGTATTGGAAAAACTTTTCCGGGGGATCGGTTCTGCATGTCCGATAACCTAAAAATCGATTTTGACATACGTCACGTGACCACTGGTATAGCGTCAAATTAAAAAAAAAATTGTTAATTTACAAAAAGTGAGGTTAGTTGACGAGATATCAAAAAAAGTTATTTGAAAAAATTGCTTAGAATTAAATTCTAGGTCCTTGTGCAAAATTTTAAGATTTTATTTAAAAAAATTGGAAAACTCCATTTGTTTTAAATATTTTTTTATCGATTTACAAATTTCCAGTTTTTTTCGTTTAGATAGCTTGGCTAATGTAAAGCCCATGTATCTGGATGAAAATAAATGAATGTAGTAGTTTTTTCTACAATTGACAGGACAAAATTAAAAAAAACAGGGTTTCGCCGGACGCTAGCTGTTGCAATGATTTGTATCTAGCAGCAGTGTCAAAATTTTAGAGACATTTCAATGAGATTACATTGAGAAAACCTTAATCGTCTTAAATATATCTGAAGTTCGACTTTTTGTAAAGTTAAGGGGAGTAAAATAGATAATAAACAAAAAATTACCTGGTGTGTGTATTACTTGGCCTAGATCTGCCGAGATGGCGCTACCCGTAGCGTTTTGCCATTTAAAAAATTACCTGTTTATTTAATCGAAATTTCATAAACGAAAACCAATGTAAGAAAAACTTAAAAGTAGTCAAATTCTGTACTAACAACATAAAAAATCATTGTTTTTCCTTGGGTGCACAAAATTTAAAACTCAGTATGACCACCATTTCTCTCCATACATACTATTGTTCTCGAGCGCAACTCTCGATTAACATTTCGGAGCATTTTACGATTTATTTGCAATACACAATTTCTAATGACATTCTCTAAATTTTGTATATTCCTAAAGGGTCGATGTTTGTACACAGAGTTCTTTAGGTATCCCCACATAAAGAAATCTAACGGAGTCAGATCTGGTGATCTCGCAGGCCACGGATTTTCAGAAAACCGTCCTATCCACTGGTTTCCAAATTCTTGATCCAGCCATCTCTTCACCTCATTTGTGGAATGAATGCTAGCTCCGTCTTGTTGAAAGTATAAATTTCTTCTTTCGGCTAATGACAAATTGTCTAAAAAGTCAGATATCTCAGTTTGTAGAAATTCTAAATATCGTTCTGGATTTAAATTGTCTCTAAAAAAAAAAGGTCCCACTATTCTGAGGTTGAAAATTCCGCACCACACATTAACCTTAAAACTATATTGGTCTTTACTGTGAATTACAAAGTCTGGGTTTTCGGTGGCCCACCATCTACAGTTTTGTGAACTGACGGTTCCGTTAGAGGTAAATGTAGCTTCATCCGAGAAAAGAACGTTCTTTGGGAAATTAAAATCTTCCTCAATCATACCCTGGAACCAGGCACAAAAATCGAAGCGGGCGTCATAATCCCTATCTTTTAATACTTGTACAAATTTAGGTTTGTACGGATGAAATTTGTTTCTTTTTAATATCCTCCGCACAGATCTTTCGTGAATGTTAGTGATCTCCGATATTTGACTAACTGCTAATTGGGGTGTTTCTGTGATCGACAAACACACATCCAGAGAACCTTCGTCACCTGTTACCGGTTTTTCATGGGAAACTTTATACTGATTTTCTACCGATCCCGTTTCTTTAAATTTATTGACTAGACGAGATACTGTGGAATAATGGAGGGATTTATCGGGGTGCCTCTCATTAAAAATTGCTGCTGTTTCTCTATGGCTTTTGTAATTATCTCCAGAAATTAAAATAATTTCTATCTTTTCCTGAAGAAGTAGTGTGGGTGCCATTTTAAGGAATAAAATATTAATAAACTTATGTAAAATATCAAACTTAGTAAGATGCGAGACATAAACCAATGACATAGGTTGAAATCAAACAAATTATAATTTGTTTGACATTTTTCTGTTGTTTTTAACCTACTAGATTATTTGGTTGTTTTAATTTCAGAGCCTGCTTTGGTAGTTTTAAGTACAACTAAATAGACCTGGTTGTTAAATTTATGTGCGAAAAATCTTAATAAAATCTTGATACAGTCATTTCATTAGATTCAAACCATTGCAACAGCGAGCGTCCGGCGAACACCTATTTTTTCGATTTTGTCCTGTCAATTGTAGAATTGTAGATCTGACTCCGTTAGATTTTTTTATGTGGGGATACCTAAAGAACCCTGTGTACAAACATCGACCCTTTAGGAATATACAAAATTTAGAGAATGTCATTATAAATTGTGTATTGCAAATAAATCGTAAAATGCTCCGAAATGTTAATCGAGAGTTGCGCTCGAGAACAACAGTATGTATGGAGAGAAATGGTGGTCATACTGAGTTTTAAATTTTGTGCACCCAAGGAAAAACAATGATTTTTTGTGTTGTTAGTACAGAATTTGACTACTTTTAAGTTTTTCTTACATTGGTTTTCGTTTATAAAATTTCGATTAAATAAACAGGTAATTTTTTGTTTATTATCTATTTTAATCCCCTTAACTTTACAAAAAGTCGAACTTCAGATATATTTAAGACGATTAAGGTTTTCTCAATGTAATCTCATTGAAATGTCTCTAAAATTTTGACACTGCTGCTAGATACAAATCATTGCAACAGCTAGCGTCCGGCGAAACCCTGTTTTTTTTAATTTTGTCCTGTCAATTGTAGAAAAAACTACTACATTCGTTTATTTTCATCCAGATACATGGGCTTTACATTAGCCAAGCTATCTAAATGAAAAAAACCGGAAATTTGTAAATCGATAAAAAAATATTTAAAAAAAATTGAGTTTTCCAATTTTTTTAAATAAAATCTTAAAATTTTGCACAAGGACCTAGAATTTAATTCTAAGCAATTTTTTCAAATAACTTTTTTTGATATCTCGTCAACTAACCTCACTTTTTGTAAATTAACAATTTTTTTTTTAATTTGACGCTATACCAGTGGTCACGTGACGTATGTCCAAATCGATTTTTAGGTTATCGGACATGCAGAACCGATCCCCTGGGAAAGTTTTTCCGATACTCTCCTAATAAAAATTTTTCCCATATGTTGCGAACTTTTTGCCGGTCACTGTATATATATATATATATATATATATATATATATATATATATATATATATATATATATATATATACATATATATATACACACTTGACACATGATTGCATAATAAGAGTAGCAAGAAGAAACTCCAGCAGCGCTCTTACATCGTAAAACCAGACGCAGCGCATTAATGGATATTTTAATAAAAAATGTGTAAAAAACAATTGGTAAACATGGCGGAAAATATTAGACAGAAAAATGATGTGAACTATCGTGAACTACAAAAAGCATATAATATGTACATATATACCCAATATATGTTTAGTTCAAGCAAAGAAAATTATAGCTACGCATAACTATTGTCACAACGCGGGTTGTTGCAACTGAGACTAAATAATAGTCTCTGGGATCGTATGGAGGGAATGAAGTTCAAGCAGTTGTAAAAATAAAATATATTCTCTAAAAAACAATTGTAAACAACATAATGAACAAAGGTAAATACTTACTTAGATTTTGAGTTTAACATTGCGAAAAAGGCGGCTCTTCTCCCGACCAACGGGCACATGTCTTAACTCGACATCTTTTTCGGAACGACTGCCTATCATTTTGTCATTCAGCGATCAATGCCCGGAGTATTGCTAAGTTAGCATAACTTGGCTTCCTCCGTAATGTTAAACAAAATCAAGCTGACCGCTAATGAGACCACCAAGTTCACTGAACGACAAACTGTCAAATCATCGTTAATATGTGAATGAATCTTTTAATAAAATGTTTTAAATAAACCGAACAAAAATCAATACAATAAATCAATGAGGAATTTTGACTCGTGACACTATAATTTTCTTTGGTTCAAGTAAATAATAGAAGTACTCAGAATAAGGCTCTGGCTTTTGACTTTAGTGGTTTGAGGGAGAGACCTTGGGGGGGGGGGGGGGTGGACGCGCTCCCTAACTGCATCAGAGAAACAAATGTTATACAGATAGTTTGAATTGTCATTGATTCGTTCACTTACGACCTCACAAAGTTCTAAACGCCGCACCGGTTGATATTGTCTTCAATTAGCTCCTGAACTAACTTAATTTTGTAGGGGTGAAATTTATAGTGTTTCAATATTCTTTGAACTGTTGTACGCCAAACACCTGAAACATCTAACAAACTTTTAGTACTTTTAATATAAAAATATATTTATAATCGCATTATTTCGTAAACTTCGTAAGTTTTTCCATTTTCCCCAATTTAATTCCTTTAAGAAAATGTTCTATTAGATTTTGAAAGCTGGTTTATTTATCATTGTCACATCATATTAAGGCAATATATTTCACTGAGATTTTTCTTTTCCTTGTCAGTTAATCTACGAAATTTGTTAAGATAGGTAGTGGATATTAGCCTTTAAAATTTATTTTCACTCTTTCAATTTGAGTAATGCATTTTTCCAATATTTATGATAAACCGATTACTTAAATCACGTAAATTTGAAATATCTCAATGTTGGCCTTGTAACAAATAAATTCTGTGCATGTGAGCCAAACTATATTAACTCACTAAAATGAATTTTTAGAGGACAACAGTGTTAACATTTTTATAAACATTAAATTCATCCAAAAAATAATTAGTTAATAACCATTTGTTTTAAATAAAACTGAATAATATAATGTGGGCAGCCTTAACTTTCCCTCAACTTTCAAAATTTTTCATTATTTTTATTAAAAAAGCAATTAGAAAGACAATGAATTGGAGTTTATACTATTTGGCCCTAACATATTTGGATTATAAACTGTATTAAGCCCTGTTCTGGAGATAATATTAAAATGAAATGGAGTTAACATGGGCAATGAAATACTGTAAACGTATTTTGAAATTATGTATTTATTATTTTTAATGATTGCCATGTAAAAAATACAGTTAACTGAAGCTAAATCAGATAATACTCTTGATTATTTAAATTAAAAATCGTCCGTTGCCGTATCAGAATGAGCTAAATTTTTGTCAAAATCGTGAAAAATGCTTGGAACACACAGCAACAAAGACTGTAGACTGTGGTTATATTTCTTAGTCGAAATTTCATTTGCTGCTGACGTTTTAGCATACAATACACCTATATTTTTAGTATGTGCTTGTAGGTGAACCACGCGTAACATAAGCAAATCTACATTGGCTTCAGTTTTCTTACGTACAACAAACGGTGAACTATTAGAAGTGTACAAAGATTTAAAAATATTAAAATCAGGTACTTCCATATTAACAACCTTGAAAGGTTTTGACCGATAACAGAGCCTTGCGAGTTGCTGCCAGTCCCAAGACGTCATCACTTCAAAAATGGAGTTCGTTTTCTTTCTCTTTCAATCAAGGAATGGCAGAATACAAAACACACGTGCACTTCTAAACAATAATATTAACGCACTGAAAACTGTATTAACCCAGGTATTACTCAAACTTTTTTTTGCAATTTTTTAAAACTTATTTGAAAATCTTATAAAGTGTACTAAAATAAAAGAAGTTATGACCACTTTTGTAATAATGTTTTTATTTGTTTAGGAGATACATGATGTCCTTTTAAAAGACGGTAATAAGATAAGGATCTAAATACAGTTAAGTTAACAAGAACATAAATGATACCTGAAAATCATTTATAAACAACTGAAGTTATAAAAACACTTTATTTTGTATAGTATATTTTAAAACAGTATTTTGGATGTAATGGCACTCATTTTTCGCACAGAAATTGAACTTTCTTATGGCAGAACCCACACCTTGCTTCGGACTCTTGATATACCACAATGTGATTTGATCCATCATATCTTAAATAAGCATGTGCTTGGGAGTTTCTTTTTGACGGATCTCTTTTTGATCGCTTTGGTTGCTCGCTAAAATATTTGTGGCAACTGCTTTTCTAAAATGTACTTGATTCATTTTGCCTCCTTCAAGCCTATGAATCTGCCATGCATTTTGCATTGACATATCCCAGCAGTGTGTAAATAATGGAAAATACCATTTTTTTTCCTCGAATCGATATACGGTACAGGCTGATGTTCTGATCTCTGCGATCAACACCACCCATACAGGTATTATAATCCTTAATCATATTTGGCTGCTCAATATTCACATGTTTTTTTTTCTTTTGGCTGTATCTTTTTACTTAAGAAACTGGTAGTACTGTTGTGTGTCACAACACTGTTGTCATTCCAACGACATTCGACGATGCCAGTGTCCCGATCCATTGGATATTCATATTTATCTCTAGCGAACTGTTTCATAAGAGACACATGGGAAAAAGGACAGTTCACTAATCGGTTATCTCTTATCGTTCCTGTTCCAAAAAGATCAAGTTTTCTAAGCTCATTTAGTAAATGAAGTAAAGTAAAAAAGTTATCAAAATACAAATGACAGGGAGAGAGAGGGGCAAGGGAGGCCCTTGCCCCCCCCCCTGTAGTCGGGTTCCACGGTGCTTTTTAACAACTGCGCAACTTTGTGATTTCGTTACATACGGTTTTTGGCTCCCCCTCCCTAAAATTTACTCTATTGGCGCCCATGCTCAGATGCATTGCCACGAAACGGTAACAAGCACCATTCTCTGCTATACCTAAGTATATGGTAATGTTGTGCCCTTTTTTCTAATTGAAAAAGCGAGAGCCTGAATTACCTGGGCAACAAATCTTAATATGCTGTCCATCAACAGCATCTAGGGGCGTAGCCAAGGAGAGGCAAAGGTTGGCAATCGCTCCCTCCTCGCCCTCGACTGGTCGGCGCCCACGAGCCCAAGTAATCGGCAGATTATTCTAAACTTAATAAATCCTTTATAACCCCTAATACATAATATAAGATAAGTAGGCATGAGACCATGAGATAAATAAAAATAAATTTAACAAAGCTTTTAAAGTGAAAAGTACTTTTAAAGTAAATAAATAATTTAGTTGTTGGTAGATATTTCACGCTCCGTTATTTCAGTATAAACGTATGAGAAACTCCGAAATATAATATGGCGCCTAGTGCCATAAGGCAGAATGCCCCCTGTCATATTTTAAGCAAGTCAATGCAGAGCGCATAATGAAGTGAGTTCAGTTTTTGTTGAATAGTATAAATTATAATATCTAGTTTTTTTATTTAAAAATATAATTATTTTTTCTAAAAATTTCTTACCTTTTAACGGGCAAAAGACAAAAAAATGTGACAAATTTTATAGGTGAACAAATGTTCTAAAATTTTGTATTTTTAAAAAAATCGCGATTGCCGCTTCACATTTTTTTTTGCAAAATCGTTTATTTTGTCCAGCTCTAAATTCCTTGCTTCTTGCTGTTCCATGTTTAGAAGACAGACATTTGAAAGTCTCCCTTTCGTCATCGTACTACGTAAATAGTAAAAAATTAGAGATTACCCAGTTCATATATTGAAGTCAACTCACGTAAGTCTTGCATAAATACTGATTTGAACTGGAAACTCAGGGAATAAGTCATTACTATAGCTTTGTTAAAGAGCACTGACTTTATTATAGAGTCCATCATTAGCAACAGTTGTAATATTTTTTGGAGAAAGAAAATTGAACTTTTTGTATGTGCAATTCATGTTCTCAGAACGATTCCTTAATTGAGTTACAATAATATCAATACTGGCTTTTTATACAAACCTCAAATAGTCGTATTGTGCAGTCGTTCGTCAGTACTAAGTTTCTTGAAAAATCTCTTAACCTTTCTGTGTCTCTTTTTCTCGAATTCTGAAGTGACTTTCTATTTTCTAGCCAAAACTATCATCACTAATAGAAGTTAAACTAGAATTTAACATTGTGTTGGCGGTTTTCAAATCTATTTCAACAGATTGTAATGTATTTGATGTTAAATTTATGCGCTCTAAAACTGCGCACTGAAAAATCAGTAAAAATGCAAATTCAAATTTCTCCATGTGTTTTTTAATGCCCAGTGCTTCCTAAGACAAGTATTTTACAAACCATTCAGAATTCGTTTTTATTTTTATTTTATATATATTTATTAATTAATAATTAATTTAATTAATTTATTAATTAATACTGTGGTTGGCGTTGGAACCCCTAGAAGGCTGCCCCCCCCCCCCGCTATGTGGAGTTTGCGGGGTTTACTTTACTCTACTGATGGCGCCCATAAATAATTTCGCCTCCTCCGCCCTTAGAGCCTGGCTTCGCCACTGACAGCACCACAGCAATTTGACATATTTCAACCTTTATAATGTTCACCAGCCATATTTTGCTACGTTTTTTGGTTATGTACTCGCTAAGGCTCTTTGGCTTAAGGTACGGCCCATAAGCAATCTCCTGCTTCGAAGATCTTGCTAACAGATAACTTCAAGAAACAATATATACAGTCGCGAGATTAATTATTCGTCTACCTCTAAAAATTTTAGAAATATTTGTTATAAATAAATTAAACGAACAGAAATCAGTTAAAATGACCATGGTCTTAAACTACAGCATTTTTATATTCCAGTAAATGTAAAAAGGATAAAATTCACACTACTTTAAAAAGTGTAGAAATAAAACAATATTTGTGTAGTACTTAAACTGCGAGCGAAATTATTCGTCCATCGACTTGAAGGCCAAAAAAAATGGATAAAAAAGAATGTAAAAATAAATGTATTTTTAATATCTTAAACCTCAGTGACTTCCAAGCCGAATTCATAAGGGTGCATTTCTTTAAACGCAAAAGATTTAAAAATGGGTCGTAAATTGTTCGAGGTGACAACATCCCTTAGAGAGTTGATAATAAAATTAAAGTTAGAAGGAAAGTCACAATATAAAATAGCAAAAATTGTGGGACGGGGCAGGTCGACAGTTCAATATATTATAAAAAAAACATAAGACACAACAAATAACAAAAAACTTACCTGGCAGAGGAAGAAAATCCAAATTTTTTTTTTAAGAAAAGTTCGACAAAATCCCCGCATTACTGCCGTAGACCTTGCTAAAAGTATGGAAAACGATTACAAAAAGAAAATACACGTAACAACAATTAGAAAAGTTCTGCGGGCAAATGGCTACAACGCTCGAGTTGGCAGAAAGAACCCGTGATTCAATAAAAAGAAATCGAGACAAGCGGTTAGAATTTGCAGAAAGTCATAAAAACAAGGATATGGAGACCAAAATTGGGTTGTTTGGAAAATTTTAGTCTCGTCTGTAAATATGACTTTTTTTCCAAGACTCCATGTCCCTGTTTTTATGGCTTTCTGCAAATTCTAACCGTTTGTCTCGATTTTTTTTTTATTGAGCCAAGGTTTATTTCTGCCAACTCGAGCGTTGTAGCTATTTGCCCGCAGAAATTTTCTAATTGTTGTTACGTGTATTTTCTTTTTGTAATCGTTTTCCATACTTTTAGAAAGGTCTACGGCAATAATGCGGGGATTTTGTCGAACTTTTCTTAAAATTTCCCTTTTGTCCCTAACAGAAATTTTGGATTTTCTTCCTCTGCCAGGTAAGTTTTTTGTTATTTGTTGTGTCTTATGTTTTTTTATAATATATTGAACTGTTGACCTGCCCCGTTCCACAATTTTTGCTATTTTATATTGTGACTTTCCTTCTAACTTTAATTTTATTATCAACTCTCTAAGGGATGTTGTCACCTCGAACAATTTACGACCCATTTTTAAATCTTTTGCGTTTAAAGAAATGCACCCTTATGAATTCGGCTTGGAAGTGTCTGAGGTTTAGGATATTAAAAATACATTTATTTTTACATTCTTTTTTATCCATTTTTTGGCCTTCAAGTCGATGGACGAATAATTTCGCTCGCAGTTTAAGTACTACACAAATATTGTTGTATTTCTACACTTTTTAAAGTAGTGTGAATTTTATCCTTTTTACATTTACTGGACTGTAAAAATGTTGTAGTTTAAGACCATGCTCATTTTAACTGATTTCTGTTCCTTTAATTTATTTATAACAAATATTTCTAAAATTTTTAGAGGTAGACGAATAATGAATCTCGTGACTGTAGGCCGGTGAGTAGGAGGAATTGTAACTTAAAGGGATTTTTTCGTAGTCTTGTTTTTCATATGCTTAAATTTTCTTAAAAGTAATACTGTCATTCTTGTATACTTGAAAATATTTCTTTATCCTAGCTTTAATTATTTTATTAAACACGCTCATACTTTATCGATTCCTGTTGATAGCCCTTTACACCCTGTCATCTAAATCGCTTCTTTTTAGCTAAAACAAGAATACTGTCACCCAAAAGCAGAGCGTAATAGGTCAGTCATTACTTCGCCCAATCAAAATTCAAATTAAAGCAAACCAAAACTAGAAGATGAAATACAACAAAAAGTAAAGTGATAATATATGTTAAAGTAATCAAAAGCGCAAAGTTGCCAGCTAACCCGATTTGGCCTGTTTTGTTTTTATGGTTCATTGTGTAAAGGAAAAGTGCTGCTGTTAAACAAATAAATCATTTGTTTATCACTTTTTATTATAATTCGTAAACTGTTTAAAACCAGAGTGATATAGAATATTATTGTGTATGCCTAATTTTTTTCCATTCTCATAATTTTGTTGAATTTAATTTAAATTGATCTTCTACCTTTACGGCTTGTAGTGGACCTGGTACCATGCAACAACTTTGGGTTTTGCAATTGTTTTTGTATCGTTCAAAATTTGTGTTTTATTCTATTATTTCTCCGATTTCCAAAAATATTTTTATATTGTAACGTATTACTAAAACGAGTTTAGTTGTAACTAGTCTGTGGTTGTATTAATTAGAAAAAACATACCTAAATATTTTTTCCCTAATGAATTTGTGAAAAACCTCAAAAACAAATGTATAGTCTAAAACTTTGTTGTCCTTAATATGCGACTTGATACTTTAAACTTGTATTTAAATTGTGTTTTAAGAAACTTATTTTGTGACTATTTTCTTTAATTAAGTTGATTGGCATGGGGCCCAATCAAACAACGGCTATATAGGTCATGAAAGACGATTTTTATTTTCAATCACTAACACTCGATTTCTCAAAGCATTTAATCAAGTAATACATTTAATTGACGTTTGAAGCCACCTTTGGAAATGACATTAGCATGTGTGCTGCCACATTATAGTGTCTAGTGTCTAGTTCGCTAATTATTAATTAAATTTCTTTGAAAGACCGACCATACGATATAAAAATGTCACCAACATACAAATATCAGTCTTACCAGTCTTAACAAAACAAACATTACATAGAACTGATAATGTTGTTATCCCTATTTCGGTCAAATAAGGAATATGCACATATTTTACAAACAATATATTACAAACCCCAAAAAATATTTTGAAGAAAATTACTAGGATAATTAGGCTACAAAAAATGTTTACTTTTCGGTATAATTTATTACAATTTAAAAAGCAGCCATTTGTCCTTAATGAAAAATGACGTCAGATCAGCAACAATAAGTGTCAATCTACATATTAACGTAAAGCTTAACCCAAAGTCGAACATGTTTGTTTTTCTCGGAAACAGTCAGAAGGAGAGAAATCGAATTTTTTGGGTTGACAGAGGAATAGTTCAACTAGCTTCGGTAAAAAAATTCAGTTATACAGGATGTTTCGTTTCGGAGCTATTAAGCGTCAAAGTCGAAATTTTTTTCGATTTCCGTTGGAATCGGGTACAGGTCGCAAAAAATTAAGTCAATGTAAATTTTCGGAGGTTGTAGGGGACCCGGAGCTTCAGAACTCTATTGAAATTGGTCAGGATCAGAAAATGGCAAGTAATTCTTTTGAATTTTTTTAGGTCGAAAAACGCCATTTGCAGACCCCTCTTTGGTACCTAATAACTCGAAAACAAAACGTCAGATCGAAAAACGGATTCATAAGTGAAACTTTAAAATCTCAAATACTTTTTGCAATACATTTACCTAAACCTAAAATAACTGGAAAATAGAAATATTTGGAAAAAACTGGAAATTTAGATTTTTGACCCAAATATTTCACGGTTTTTAATTTTTCCCTCTTTGGTACCTAATAACTCGAAAACAAAATGTCAGATCGAAAAACGCATTCATAAGTGAAACTTTAAAATCTCAAGTACTTTTTTTGCAATACTTTTACCTAAACCGAAAATCACTGAAAAATGGAAATATTTGGAAAAAACTGGAAATTTAGATTTTTGACCCAAATATTTCACGGTTTTTAATTTTTTGTGGGGCCAAAATGGTTCAAATTAAAATCCCATATACGTCATCGGAAAGAGGTCGTCGAAGTATATAGTATTCGTATTTTTTGGTTTCTTCATTCTCTATAGGAAGGGAGCAATCGCCGATCAAATTTCGATTTTTTTACTTTTTTTGCCCTCGACATCGGTACATTTGAACCACTTTGTATTTTTTCCTATCTAATCACACTTTCAAATGAATATCGAATGGGTCATCCAGGAGCGTATTTAAGGGGTAAAAATCGGATTTTTTTTGATTTTTTCGACAAATCCTATTTTTAACCGACATTATTCCACACTATTTACCCTATTTAGTGATTCTTTTTGGGTTTATTTTATCCGTTAATTATCTAGGAATACCTTCCACTAATTTAAATCGCATATTTTTTCGTTAAAGTTATAAATACATAGGTTTATTAGTTTATTTGCATCGGGGACATCTAAAATACGAAAAATTTTGAATTTTCGAAGATTGCCATGAAAACAGAGAATTGCAGTTTATTTACCCGAAATTATTAAGATGTCAGAATTTCGCAGAAATGCCAATTTTTGTTGCAAAATTGAAAGGTTCCTGGACCGATTTCAGCTTGAAGTATACATGAATAAGATTTTACTTCTACTTTAAGTGCAGGGATATTTCATTGAATGAGTTACGCATTAAATGCCATTTTTATTGAGTTTTCGATGACTCTACAACACTGGAATTCGCCATGTACTCATGATGAGTCATAAGTTCACTTTTGATGACACATCCAATGGGATCTCGTTTTACAAGTTTCGAAATTCCCGCGAAAATTGGATAAACTCTTTTTTTTGTTTATAAAGACCGAAATAAATGGATAACAGCAACCGTCATAAACATTTAATTTATGTAGCGAATTTAAAAAAATATATTGTAGATTTATTTGGGTTATATGCATATTCCCTATGTCTTAGCGATTACCGAGGAATATTTAACTATGCTGGGACTATCCAACCCGTAATCAGATTCATATGATATCTTTAAACACCATTAAAACCTTTAAGACCCTGTACAGTAATAAAGTGTACGAGCAAACTACTGTGTTAAATACTTTTCTAAATAGCACGAACGTGATGCCTACGAATGATTTCAAAGGCCGCTGAAAAATCGCCGTCCTTTTAGAGATAAAAAGTTACAGTCTCAGTAAAAGGAATATTTAAATTTAGGGAATATGGACCATTTTATATGCTTTAAAGAGGGAACCGCCACAAAGTTTGTACGTTGAAAGGCAAAAAAGATGCTTGTTCTTTTTAAAAATGTGCCCTTAATAAACCGTGTGTTAAATTGGTGAAACGAAATATTGACATACCCAACTGGGAGGAAAGGTAATTTATTTTTGATAAAGTACAAGTGGACAAGAACTGAATTATAGTTTATTAGTTACTTTCGACTTAAATGTTCAAAGACATTATTAAATACAAAAGAAAGCCACCCATTGTGGTTCAAAAAAGAATCATAAAAATAAAAATAAATAAAAAAGTTAATAAAATAAAAGTTTCTAATAATATCTATTAATAACAAATAAAATAAGAATATTTTTAACATAAATTAAATAGAACAGTCTTAAAAACGACAAATCAGGGTTGACAAATATCATTCTTTTCTCAAAAAAATAAAAAAATAAAAAACAGGTGTATTTGATATTTTTTTGATTTAAATCAGATTTCTATTACTTAGGCTGGATCTTTAATTTTTTAAACTGTTTCATATAGGGCTGGGGCACCACTTATGGTCAGCTTAAGAAAAAAATTGAGTATTTCAGTTATAGACATCCTTAGGACTGTAAGAAAAAAAAATAAAAATATATTTAGGTTTTCTAAAGCCTACCTTAGTTAGGTTGCTAAAAAATACAATTAAATTGTTTAAACGAAAAAGTGCAAGAGTAGCCCCTTGTGACCAGTTGCTACCTATTCTTTTCGCGACAAGTTTTGCCCACTTATAGCCAGGAAAATAAATTAGTTTTCGAGAGCAACATATCAAATAAAATATTTTTATTACGAACAAATAAGGTAAGTAGGTATATAATAATTATTGTTTTTCGTAAATATCAATAGAACCTGGAAATTTTGTCACTAATCTTCGTCCATCCTGCTCTAGAACTGGATCTGGAAGCTGACCAATTATATTCTCTTTACTGGTGATTGACACGTCAGTTTTGTAAATAATCAAAAGTTGATTCTTGTTTCTCGAGACTTTTTAAACATTTAATCTCAGATTCATGTTCAAAAACAACCTTCAAAATGGTTGCTACATATTAAAAAGTCATTGTCATTCTTGTTCCTGTTCCCTTAAACTGTACCTAAATGAAGCTTCCAGGATTAAGATTTTCAGGTTTTACAATTTCAATATCTGGCACAGTCCCTTCTAGGAAATCAACATCATCGCTATTTCCAGAAGCTTGCCATTCTTCTTCGGAGCTCGTTTCTTCCGTCATAGCTTCAATATGTTGGCTTTTTACATATTTTTTTCTGTGTTGGTTTTTCTTCTACTTTTTGTTTCTTAAGTTCTCGGGTTTTCTTTCTTTGAAGTTTTTCTTGCTCCTTCCGCATTTTGGTTTTTACTTTATCTTCTTCTATATCAAGCCACTTATCCGACGTTATTACACAGTAGCGTCTAGCCGGTACCCGGAATATCTGTCCCGAATTTTGCCGAACGATTGTTGGATTTTTTTCGCACCGATCCCTCTTCGCCTGCGAGGAAAGAGACTGGTCAGGGCCCCTAACCAGGTGCTAACCCTGTTCCGACCTTAGGGTGCCCTCCGATCCACCGTTCGCTAGATTTTCTGGACCCACAACAAGCATAACATAATTTTTAGGTTAAGGTACCTAGACACGATAAATTTTTTGCTGGGGACCTTTAAAAAAAGACAAAACAAAATTTTTATCGAGGAAGGAGTGCTAACCCGTTTCCAATACACCTTTTAGAGCCGATTTCCTAATTTTTTATAAAATTTTAAATGACAAAAATTAAAACAAAAGATGCGGCCGAGCACGGATTCGATCCGACACCTGTCGTTCAATAAGCGGATTCTTTACCACTGCACTACGTGGCTGATGCTAGGAAATCGGTAAACTTATTAACAAGTGCATCATTTACATATACGCATTTGAATGACTCGGCTTTTTACCTTCGGGACAGATATTCCGGGCACCGGCCAGAAGTTAAATTATTACACTGCAAGGATCTTGATATTCTTATCGAATGTTTAGTTTCTTTGATTTCTTTTCACCTGGGTAAGGAAGAAGGCTTTTTAGGACTGTTGCAATATCAGACTTTGGTGTTGTAAGTAAATAACGTTTGGAAGATTCTTTTTCCAAATTGAGTCAAGCTCGTGCCAGTTCTTGGCGGGTCATTTGCATTTTCTTTGTTTATGTTGGTATTAAGGTCTGTATTTCTGTTTTTCTCAACATGGGGCCATCCCTCAGATTATCTTCATCATTAGAGGTAGTTATTGGAGAATTGAATGATCTAACTAGTTCATTGTCGTTATTAATAGTATTGTCACTATTATTTATTTGTTCATTTTGTTCTTCTGAAATTGTGTTCGTTATGTTCAACCACATATTGTACAAAAGCAAGGATTCTTTCTTACCTTCCCATTCATGCGATCTTCGTTTAGTCATTTTGAATTGATCTAGCAAAACAGGTTAAATTTTTTGCCCTACATATTCCAAATGTTCACCCTTATCTTCGTTATTGATTGCATCAGGTGCTGGATCTAAATCTTTTTGTCTTAAAATAATTTTTGAATAATCCACGTTATTAACATTGGAAGGATACAAACCACAGGCACAAAAACCTAACCTCATATTATCAGCCATTTTCGTATCAGTTGATATATCTGATAAAACTGATGGTAACTGAGCTTTAGTTATTTCCTGTCCAAGGTCATCGATTTTGAACTGTCGGGATATCTTTTGCCACTTTTTTTTTAACAGGGCCGAATAAATCAAATCAAAATATGCTTTATTGTCAAAAATACTTAGATCTTTGTAGACAAAGCTAAGAACTAAATATATAAAACAGGTATACAAATCAATAATACTATAAATCTCATTATAAGGACCTACTACAAAATGATTTAATTAAATAATTATGACAAGGTATCCTTAAAATAGTCATTTAATGAGTAAAATGCCTTCCCCAATAATAATTTCTTAACACCTTTTCTCAATTTTTTAAATACCGAAATATTGTTTATACATAGAGGAAGTTTATTAAAAATCTTTTTAGAATCATATTCTATTGATTTTTTTTACAAGACTAGAGGAAGGTATAGGTAGACAAAAATTAAAATTTTGTCTTGTATTATATTGAATGCAATTATTAAATTGATTTTTATGTGTTCTGTGCATAAAACAAACCATTTCTAGTATAAAAATTGATGGTAAAGTTAAAATTTTGTGAGAGATAAATAAAGGTCTACAAGAATCTTTAGAATTTGCTTTACAAATGTATCTAACAGCTCTTTTTTGTAAAATAAATATAGAATGAATAAGATATTGACTTGAATTACCCCAGAAGCAAATTCCATATCTTAAGAACGATTCAATTAAAGCATGGTAAACATTTTTAACAACATCAAAGTCAAGTTCTTTTGAAAGAATTCTAAGTGCATAACAACCTGATGATAAGTTTTTCAATATGGTCATTAATGGTAAGATTTTGATTTATGTGAATTCCTAGAAGTTTTGTAAATTTTGGGTTATTAATAATAATTTGATTGTCAAAGATAACATCTTTACATTTAAAATGTAATATATTAGTTTTACTAATATTAAAAGAAAGCAGGTTACAGTCAACCCCACTCTTTAACTTTAAAGAAGTCAATGTCTATATTTTTTTTAATTCAATACTATTTTTACTATTCCAAAGTATTGTAGTATCATCTGCAAAAATTGTAAATTTTCCATTAATGTTAATAGACGCAAGATCATTAATATAAACTATGAATAACTGGGCCAAGGACAGAACCTTGAGGAACTCCACAATCAATTTTAATACTTTCTGATTTATTTCCATATAAAAATACTATCTGTGATATATTAGACAGATACGACTCAAACCATTTTAAAGATAATTTCCACGAAATCCATATATTTCAAGTTTTTGCAACATAATCTTGTGATTGACGCAGTGAAAAGCTTTCGAGATATCACAAAATACTGCTGCAGCAATGTATTTGTCATTAAGTTTTAAATAAAGATGTTCAAGAAAAGAAAAACAGCACCATAAGTATCTTTATTTTTTTGATATGCAAACTGATTATGATTGAAAATATTATTCTTGTTTAAAAATGACAACATTCTACATATAACAATTTTTTCAGTAATTTTAGATAGCGCTGGAAGCAAGGAAATAGGTCGAAAGTTAGAAGCAGATTCATAATTACCTCCTTAACTCTTTTCTGCACATTGGTACAAAAATTGTACCACAAAAAATATTACGTTAGTTGCATAGTGGTACATACGGTAATACCACAAACAAATATGCCAGTTATCTGCCACACATCGACACAATATGTGTACCACATTTCTTTCCTTACAGTAAAGGCTTTTTATAATTATTTGAGCTAAAAACATAAGTCTGCTTTGAAAATTTGTGAGGGGAACATTATCTGTTAGTGTGCTCTGTATAAAATATCAAAGGTAACTAACATATCGCATTCTTTGTTTCTGAAATGATTTTCTATGTATACTAATTGATGTGAAAACGATAAATTAAAAAGTTTATATGCTTATTTATTATTCAAAGAGTTTTTTAACGGGACCAATAAATAGACCACTATGCAACAGAGGTATAGCAAGTTTTTTGTTTTAGATAGAACTATGGATCCTGGAAATCCATATCCACTGGATATTAAATTGGTTGGAATGACAGTTGCTGAATTTTACAAAGAAATAGAAGAGATAGAAGAGATTCCAAGTGATCAGAATTCCGTAACATCTGATGAAGAGGCTGATGACCATGAACTATTTGGTTCACAGAGGTTAGGTACCTAATGTACTTTTGAGAGAGTCAGACGAATCGGATGATGATATTCCCCTTGCTAGATTAGTTACGAGGCAATTATCAGAAGATAAAAACATAACTTGGTCATCAACAAATTTTTCTGTCGAGAGCCCGTTGCCGTTTACAGCGTCAAGTGGTCTTTCTGAAAACCTGGCAAATATGGACCAAGAAAATATAACACGATTCTTTTTCTTCACTCTTTTCGTAACAGAAGATATGTTTGAGAAAATTGCTTGCCAAACTAATCTATATGCACAACAAGAGTTGCAAAAAACAAGTAAAAGATATAACCCTACATCTGTTGATGAAATTAAAGTATTTCTTGGAATTAACCTTCTTATGGAAATTAAATGTTTACCAAGTTACCGAGATTACTGGAGTACTGATGAGGATTTGATTGATCCTGACATATCAAAACTTATGCCCGTAAACAGATTTAGCTGGTTGCTACGTCATGTACATTTAAACGATAATTCTCAGATACCCAGCAAGGAAGATCCCGAATATGATAAAATTTGTAAAATCAGGCCTTTTATAACAGCCGTAAAAGAAAATTTCCAAAAGCATTACAACTTACAACAAAACATAGCTATTAACGAATCTATGGTTAAGTTTAAAGGACGTTGTTCGCTAAAACAGTATATGCCCAAAAAACCAACAAAGGGCGGGTATAAAATATGGACTTTGGCAGATTCAGAAGCACATTTGTACGACTTTGATATATATATATATATATATATATATATATATATATATATATATATACTGGTAAAACTAACGATTATGTCGAACATGCTTTGGGCGAAAAAGTAGTATTACGACTGACAGACAATTTGCAACAAAAAAATCATCATCTTTATTTTGATAATTATTTTAATTCGTATATTTTACAAAAGAAGTTAAAAGAAAATGGAATAAATGCTTGCGGAACTGTCCAGTCCAATAGAAAACATCTACCAAAAATGAAAGAAGATAGAAAAATGAAACAGGGTGAGTACGATTTCAAAGTAAGCAATGACGGTATAAGTTTTGTAAAATGGAAGGACAAAAGACCTGTTCATCTGCTTTCAAATTTCCATGATCCAAGGGATACAGCTTCAGTAAAAAGAAAGCAAAAAGCCGGCACTCTTCAGAAGATTCCTTGCCCCTCAGCTCTCATTAATTACAACAAAAATATGAATTTTGTCGATCGGTTTAATCAAATGAAATCAACATACGAGTTGGGCAGAAAAAGTAAAAAGTGGTGGATGAAAATATTTTTTCACTTTTTAGATTGTTGCGTTGTTAATGCATTTACTCTTTATAAAAGCAAAGGGGTACAAACCCTTTCTTTAAAAAATTTTCGTAGACGAATAATTGATGGTTTACTGGCAAAAAAATTGGTAGAATTAAAAGCTAAAAAGGACAAAGGAGAGGAAGGTCCAGTAAAAAAATTACGAAAGGTGCCTGAAGAAGTAAGACTTACTTCGTCATCCCATCAACCTGTAAGGTCTATTAGGAGGTGTGCTAGATGTAGTACTCGTGCACAGCAAGTACGCACTGAATGGAGCTGCAGTGTTTGTCAAGTTCCTCTGTGCCTTGACAAAAATAAGAACTGATACCAGGAGTTCCACAGTTTTAATCGGGCCTAGTTGTCAAAAAATGTTGTTTGTTTTGTAGTTTAATTTTGTAAATGATTTTTCTCCTTTGTATTTAATAAAAAATAAAAAAAAACAAGTTTGTTACTGTTGAAATTACTTAAAACCAACAAAATAACAAAACACATAATACATAATATATTGACACCCATTTTGCACAGTGGTACAAAATATGTACCACACATTATCTGTCATTTTGACAGACCGATTTTTTAGAAAAATATTTAAAATCATTTTATTCAAACTTAAGAACTAATATTAAACAAAACAAATCTAACGAAAAATTAAATTTCATGGGCAGCAAGGGCTAAAAAAGGTCAAATTAACGTGCAACAAAGAATGAACTGGAATAACAACAGCAGATTTAAGACATTCTGGAAATTTACCATTTTCAAAAGAAATATTTATTGCTATAGATAATGCTTTTAAAGCTGAATCCGAAAGCTGTGAAAACATTTTTACAGATAAATTATCCCATCCAGAGGCATTCTGATTCTTAATTTCTAAAAAGATAGATTTAATCTCAATAACGTCCGTAGGAGCAGGGGCGGCTACTGCCAGGGGCGCAAGGTCTCGCACCCCCCAACTAAATTACCAACTAAAATAATAAAATAAAATAAATATATAAAATATTTATTTCATTAAAGCAACTCATAGCACCAAAAAACTGTTCGAACTCTCCTCGTAATGTAAATTACAGAGCCAGCGAAAGCACAAATTAAGTAAGTAATGCAGCGTTCTTGCGTGGAAGGTAGTTTGGAGTACCTTGGCAAAAGTCCATGTTATAATCTGAACGGTGGATCAAGCGCGAACCTAATTCTTACTTCCGTACGGTCTCAGCTTGAGAACAACCACAAGATGGTGTCACGCAAAACGACGCGGTGCTCGATGCCCAATCAGATTGCGAATAAATCTGTGGTTGCTATGACAACGGTCGGCATAGTACGCGTGCTTCGGTCTCAAAATTCTGCAGCCTTTGCCGTTAAATAGTTTGTTTTGTTTTCTGTTTTTTCGGTATTTTCATTGTCAATATGAATTCTGTAAAGTATATTTTATAAAAGAGACCTGCTCCATTTGAAGAAAAAGTTGCAATCAAAAATTTGGGTCGTCCAACACTCGATTGAGAAATAAAATCAACGGTGTTTATGAGGTTTTGAAAAAAAATAGTGCAAGGCAGCATTCGGCGCTTTTCACTCCTCACCTTGAACCCTCCTCCCCCTAACAACTGCTTTGCACCCCCCATATTCAAAAACCACGAACCGCCACTGCGTAGGAGTAAAGAAAAAAGAGTCTTTTGCTACAATATTTTTCATATAAAAAATCGGATTAACACGTGCATGAATATTTTTCGAAATATATGAAGCAACAGAGCAGTAAAAAGAATTAAGTTTTTGACAAGATAATGAAGTATTTATAGGTATAACATTATTTTTTCCTGTTAAATCATTAATAATTTCCCAACATTTTTTACTTGGGTTAGAGGAAGTAGAAAACATTTTTGATAACAATCATTTTTTGCTTTTTTAATTAACTTTCTATAAATACTTCTACACTTATTAAAATATGAAATGAATGGACTATCCTGTGGAACAAATTTTCTTATATAATCAAGTGAGCGTAAATTTTTAGAGCTTAATTTAATACCTTTTGAAAGCCAGTTATTTTTATTTTTTCTTTTAATAGTCTTAATAGGAAAAGCTTTATTAAATATTCTTGAAAACATTTCATGAAAATTATCTAAAGGGTCATTACTCATAAATATATTATCCCATAATTTTTTTTATAGGATTATTAAAAATATAATTATTCTTACAGTAAATACGTCCTTTATATTTAATTATTTGAATATTATTATTATTTCACCAAAATTTACATAAAACAGATTCATGGCAGTAATACCTGGACTAACTACTTCACAAATAACATTATTTAAGTTAGAACAAACGTAATCTAAAACTTTTGATGAATATTGCGAAAACCTGGTAGGCAAATGAACATGCATGTTTAAATTAAACGAAAGCAGTAAGTTTTTTAAATTGATAGTGTGACTGCAACCTGAATCTTCGAAATTAATATTAAAATCTCCAGATTCAATACAAGATGACAATGTAGGAAGTTGTGATACAAGGTCTTGTAAGAAAAATGTTAGTGTTAGATAATGGAGAACGATATAAACAAATAATAAATAAATTAATATTTTTGGAAAAAATAATAGAAAATTCAAATTCTGTTTCAATTAACATATAATCGTATATTTTAACATTGACAAATCCTAAATAATTAAATGACAATTCTTTAATTAAAATCATCGTTCCTCCGTGTAAATAATTAGTTCTACTATATTTGGAGATAACTAAATAATTTGGTATATGAACAGGTTCATGAAAATTTAACCAATGCTCAGTTAACATAAGCAAATCTGGAAAATTATGATTATCTAAAAATAAAAACAACTCATCTATTTTGTTTCTAAGTGACTGAATATTAAGAAGTATTAGCGAAAAGGTACATTCAGAGGAATTTCGTTTAAAAAAGAATAGTAATCAATGTGGTAACGAAATATTTTGCTGCTTTAGATTGATATCAATAACATCAACATTAGAGTACAAATTGATACTAGGTTTTATAAATGAAAGAGTTTTAAAAATTGATTTATATAAAACAATCTCATGTGTTGTAATATTAGCTAAAAGTTCTTTATTTGATCTAAGGTGATTCCAGTTATTAATGTTAATAAACGAAATTGAACTTTCTAAGCAATTATCAATTTTTTTAAAGACATTTTTAGGTTAAAATTAAAGTCAGAAATCAAATTATTTTGAAATTCAGAAATAATCGGACAGGGCAAAAAAATAAAATTTGTGTTTAAGGAAAACTTAATTTTGTTCTATATGTTTTTAATTTCTGGACATATATTATTTATAAAATCATTTGAGCCAGCAATTACAATTACATAGTCATGATAAGTACACAGAGAGAAAGAATTAATTTACACAAGTAAAATTTTTTTCTTTCGATTAAATTATTTAATTGGTATCGAGCAATTAAATATATAATTCAGCGAATTTAATTATTTAATTGGCAGGTTTAATTAACTGAAGTAAATCATAATTTCTGTAAGTAAATTTACACGATAAAGTAAAATATGACTTAATTGTATCAATTATCATTTAATTCATTTAATGTGAAGGTATGATACCTACAACTAATATTGTTTAATAAAAATATCTTAATTTAATTACGTCAAGTAAACCTTAGTTTTACTAAGAAAGATATATACTATTTGCAATCCCGATATAGTTCCCAAAAAAAATTGATTCAGTTTTTTTAGGTTTATTTGCTTTACTTTAGCATTTGAAAAAAGTTATGTATAATATGCTATTCGTTAAGCAAATCATTATATACTAGTTTAGTATGAACGCATATCTCAATCTATTTTTTAAATGTTTGGCCATCAAGAAATTTAGTGACATTTTTTCTGACACCATGATCGTAAATTTTTTGCGGGCCAAACAGTTAAGAAATAGATTGAAATATGCGTTCATACTAGCCTAGTAATGATTTGCTTAACGAATATCATATTATACATAACTTTTTTCAAATGCTAAAGTAAAGCAAATAAACGTAAAAAAACTGAATTAGGTTGACAATACCAAACATAGTGGAGCAAAGAGAACCTTAAGCAGTAAGAAAATATTTCTTGAGGTTAAAATATAGACCTTTTATAAAACAAACAACACAACATCATCAAACAAACAAACAAAACACATATTTATTGCATTTAATGTGATACAATCATTTTTAAAATGACACAATAAAACCCTGCAATAAAGTCGCCATACACAAAAGTATATTTTTATTTTTTGTTCTATAAAAGATCTATACTATAACACCAACAAATATTTACCAAATACAAAGAATAAACTTTAAATTTTACTTATCACTGAATACATGTATATCTTGGTACATGTATAGGTATATCCCTAAAAAATAAAACAACAAAAGGCTATTATATTATCCATAAATATATACACTAACAAAGATAGACCAAATGGCCGTCACCTTCACTGGTACTACCGGAGTAGCCGCTTAGTCTGCCTTCTCATCAAGGGACGATGGGTAAATGCGATGCACGGGATGGCATGGCGGTTAGGGCTAGCGTAAAGAATAATTTTATTCTCATAAGCGGCGATTTAGTTGTCAGGAATAAACTTTAATTTTTGGAATTACATATTTAGTTCTGTTTTTCCCTTATTAGGAAAATTAAATTATAATTGTCAGTAGATTTTCTTCGTTATTGCGACAATACAATTTAATTTGTACAATGAAACGTTTAATACAATGTTTAATTATGCGAATTTTTCTATTAATTATTAAAGCTTTTGTTGGCGGAAAAATAATTTAATTTTTGTAAGAATATATTTCTCAACTAAATATTTTAATTACAGTAATTATGCAAAATATAAAAGAAATTTTGTTGCAAGTATCGCTTTTTTATTTGAAATATGGTTTTATCCAGGGAATTATTTTTTTATTTAAAAAATTATAGAATATGATTTAATACCCACCAGCTTTTTTTTTCTCTCTGTGTAAAATCTTTCAAAAGAATATCGTCCCATTGCTGCCAAAAGTCACTAACTTACATTTTGTTACTTTCGAGAAAAACGCGTCTAAAGATTAATGGCATTGCACAAATCGGTAGTCCAATTGAATGTTTTATTTTTTTTACTAAGAAGTACCTAATGGTCTTGGGTATCAATTTATAGAATTATTTCGATTTCACACAAAAATTTGAGGGTAGAAAATCAAAAAAAGTGTAGTTAGTGAATTTTAGCAAATAAAAAAATCCCTACATTAGCAGTTAACCATACTTTTATTTAGTAAAGATTACTTTAGTGATACAGGTTCAACATAACGATTAACTCTTATAATAAAAACGAATGAATTAATGATAAAGAATAAGAAAAAGAAGAATATTCAGTTTTATGGATCTTGATCAGACTCTTCACCTAATGCTGGTTCAGTAGTTTCTTCTCTTATCTTGCTATCTGCAGGTAGAGACTCGTACCATGGATGCAATTCCTGTGGTATAATTCCTTTATTGCAAAGCTTCAGCAAATCGTTTTTCTTTACAGTACTGATTGGAAGCAGTTTATCGTAAGCCTTTTTAATATTGGTTTGACTTATGTTTATATTTCTACCTCTTCCAAGTATATTGATTGTACTGTAAGGACCATCGTGGCTATACCGATACTTTACTTTACCAGGATGTTCTTTTTCATAACGCAAACATTTAATCCGCAACCAGTTAACTTGAGTTCCATCTTCGTCTTTGGTGCGATTTTTTATTATGCATTTAGATAAATCTTTTAGATCTACCATGTCAGCAAACGTTAATTGGTGCACATTGTAGGGACGTGCGCTTTTACGGTTTCTTGTGGATCTTGCTCTTCTCATAACGTTCATCCAGTCTGATACTGAATAGACAGGCACAAAACGTTGTTCATTTTCTATTGTACTGTGCATACTGTCTACCTCCATGAAAGTATGCCCTGACTCTAAAAACTTTTGCTCGATAACATCTACATGAGTAGTTTGGGTGAGGTAGAGAAATAACCCTGCAATATGCTGGTTGCGGTTTTGCCCACCCCATGTGTCCGAAAATATAGAGATCTCCTTAACTGTTTCTGGAAGTTTATGAATCCAATACATTATTGCAGTCCCAATTTCGTTACTCCCTCTTTTGCCGTTTACTTCTGACCATACTAAACAATAGGCATCATTAGGCATCTTTGACTCATAAATCGTAAAGTTATAAATACAAAGTTTACGAGAATAATAAAGAAGAGACTCGCTAGCGGACGGAATTTGAAGAACTTTCTGAAGATCAGCTGTGACAGACAAAAATTTAGGATCTGAATTTGATTTTTGTTTGTCTTGGTCCTTAGCACGATTTGCTTCATCTTTTCGTGATTGATGTTCTTGATATTTCGTTGTCAGGTCGTCAGATAACGTACCAGTTCTCTTTGCTTCATTGTATTGGTTGCATAAGCAACATTGGTCCTTCTTCGGTACGAAGAAAGACAAATTAAAGTTGGAGCAAAATATTTTTCTGTACATGTTTCGACTTAAAGGCACCTTAGTATTGTCTCTACAAAACTCTTCATATAAAGCATACATTCTATTAATTGAAAGTTTACAGTCTAAGTATTGCCTCTGAGATTTACCCCGGCAATAATGCGAGTCCATGGTCGGAAACATTTGAATATGTTGCTTGACAATATCAATATCATCAGCTTTTGTTTTATTAGATGGGGATTTTTTTCCGCGTTTATCGTTTTTCACGAATGTTCCACCCCTTTGCCCTTTAAATGCTGTATTTATTGGTCCATTGCTTATGCATAAGGTTTTTTGAAAAAAATTTTGGCAAACTCCTATTTTTATGCAATTTTTAATAAAGTGGAATGAACGGCTGCACGTTCGCTTTTTGTTGGGAGAAACATTTGCACCAGGACGATATGGCACACTCGAATTTACGTGCTTTAAAATAAAGTCCTTTTGACGTTGATAGTTTGATAAGCCCCAAAATATTTTACACATTTCTTCCCTATCATTTTCATTAAAGTTTTCCACACATTTAAATCTGCAATTCTTACAGTCGACTGGTCGTGGAAATTTAGCCGCATGCATACCTTTTTTGGTTTTATAAGGCAAACAAGCATAGCGCCTTTGCTTTGCAACATTTTTGGCCCACTCTGAAGGGTTAGATTTCGACCAACGTGATCGTTTTCGGTTCTGTTTTTCCTTGCTCTGAGTAGATGAAGGTACAGATTCATTCTCGTCATGTAGAGTTTCTTCAGGCATTGGTATGAGATCTGAATTTATTTCGGAATCAGAACTATCAAAATTCTGATGTTTGTTTCCAGAATTTGGATCCCACGTCTTGTCCTCCACAGAATCATCATCGTCTTCGCTCTAAAAAATGTCAGAATTACTAATCTAATGACTTACATAGTTGTCTTTAGGCTTTATAAAGGAAAATATTATTTCTCCAATTTGGTGAAAACCAGTATCTATTTATAAATCTGATGAGGAAATCGAAACCCTCACACACTGCATAATTTCTGAGCCAGGCTATTGTTCTTTAAAAAATAGTTTGGTATACTTACAGAACTGTAATCATCGGTACTTCTCTGTGGCACGTCTATATCACTTGTATTGGTTATAATGTTTTCTGAGAACTGTTTACTACAAGAAGGAAGGACTAAACTCTCGGTTGTACAATTATTTGCTTGACATGATTCAGCCATAAAGGCTTTTTCGACTGTGTTACTATCTCTAGTGCTAAACTGAGAAGGAGCTGTGTTATTTTCCGATGTCCCTGATTTAAACTCCTAAAATTGATGTAGTTTGTTACTAAAATGATACAATGGTTAATTTGTACCTAATATTTGAATTTAATGTTGAATGTGCTATTCAAAAATGTGCTATACAAAGCCATGATACAAAGCAATCAACTTAATACGTTCAATTTAGTATAGGTACAACAATTTTTGAGGTTATATTTCGACTTACCTCTTTTTTTATCATTTTTACTATACGCTTTCCTCTACAATCCATGTCTGTACAAATTTATAGTATTCCAGTAACTAGTCACACTTTTAAAGTCTTTAACTACGTCTAATTAGAGTAAACTTGCACAAAATCTGCAACCGGATGTTAACTTGACCATGGAAAATCACTAACTGCGCATATCATCAAAGCAACTTAACAATTTTCAGTAAATGCCAAAATTCACTAAGTGCTGTTAGTGAGTTTTTGCGCTCACGTTTCGACTAACTACCGCAACAATCTGCTCTCAGCAAAAATCACTAACTCACTTGATTAGTTTTGCTTTTAGAGTATTTTACTATAATTTAACTTAGTGATTATTCGATGTTACAATAAAGCAGAAATAGCAAGAGGTGGTAGATAGTGACTTTTTCCATAGACATTATCCTTCAAAATTTAGTTAATGATTGCCTTTTCAGATTTTTTCCAAAAATGTTAGTTAGTGACTTTTGGCAGTAATAGGACGATACTAAGAATATTATTGAATTTAGCTCCAGGTTTAATAATTATAATTGACATAATTTTAAATTGTTTCAAATTATTTTGTCGTGAAAGAGAATACCCAACCTGCCGTAATCATCACATAAAATCAATAATTTTTTCCATGTATTTCATAATTTGCTGAATTTTTATTTGAAGTTTCCACCACAGTTTTCAAAGAATCATTATTTTTAGTCAAATTCTGATCTTTTTTAAAATTTCCATTCATTGATTTCATTACAGGACACTGAACACGACAATTAGAACTTTCTATTTCTTGTAGTTTATTTTTGTTTATGGATTTTTTTTTATTGGTTCCTACAGAAACTTGACAGCTGGAATTTTGAGCACCGAAAAAGTGCGAATTAACAAATTAATAAACTCGTACAAATCGTAGCACCACCCCTTAAAAATTAAACAATGTAACTTCTACAACAACTTATTATAACTAAGGATTAAACTAAATAATCAATTAAGTAAGTGTATCATTTCGAACTATACGTTCGAATGTATAATGTATGAACCAACATAAGTATTAACTAATCCGTTAACACTTGTCGGATAAACCATGTTTAAATGGCACTGTCCAAAATCTTGAAGGATGTTGTTAAACATTCCATGTTCGTTGACCGCGCGAATGAAGCCGCCGGTGATCTTTGGCCCATTTGTGTAAGTTTTAACGCTTACCATGTTATCAACCTCTTGCGAGGCTGTCATCATGATAGTTCCATCACACTCTATGAAAGATGAATACTCTTTCATAGTGTACAGGTGTGACATCTGATCAACAAGTCTGAAGTAGTTTGTCAAAATTGCTTGATCAACTGCTCACCAGTTAGGAGGTTGGACATCAGGACGGATTGGAGGAACAAAATCAAAACGGAGGCCGAGGGTAGGACTATAATAATTACCTAACTGGTAGCATAAGTCAGCTATTGGGGCGGGAAGTGAAAAGGTTCGGATCATGCGAATGAAATTGGCAGGTCGTTGTCTTTTCGAATGTTCGTAGCAGTCTTGGACGCGCTTTAGGATGATTGTTCTTGACATCCTCATAAAGTCGTGGATGTTGATGTCAAAATCACGCTGGGTGATAGACTGCATTACGTCATATGTCGCTCTTAGGACACGTTCTATTTGACCTATTACTTCCGTCACATCGTGTCTTTCGTAATCGGATTCTAATATCCCGTATTCTAGCTTCGCCATTGGCGTGTTGAGGTAGGGGATGGAGTTCCTGATTATCATTGACGGAGTGGTTGATCCTCTCGTCGGTTGCAACATACAACAATATCCAGCGGTTGGATAATATGAGTCGCATTTGGTACAAGTGCTATTAATATTATTTGATTTTCACTACTAAATCTGCTTATGTGAAGCGTCACGTGGGACTTGTGTCCATCCAGGAATACGATAATAGTAAATTTTACCTTGGTTTTTTAAAGAAAGGGAACTAAAATACTAGAAAAATATTCATAAAAGCATTTTGCTGTCATCAAGCCGATTTTGCTCTTTCCGAGACCCTATGCGAAGTTTCCGAAGGCATCTACGGAAAAAAGGGTTGTCATATTTTCTTTGTTTGAACACGTTCTCTCATCGAAAACATGTTTTCCGCAAGGTCCAAGAACAGCACCACTTTGAGGAGCCAGGGGCAACCTACTTTCATCCATCTTGAATATTCTTTGCGGTTCGGACAACATATCTAAGGCATTTATCTCATTCAGGTGTCTGTGTACTTCTTCAAACCACGTACGAATTTTCTGTTCAGTCACTGCCCCCCTACCACCGTAAATGTACATCAACATGGTACATGGTCTGTCGTTTACGAAAGGAGTTTTTATGTTTAACTGTGTAACTAGTTTTTGTACAGAAGCTAAAATTCCGTATTTATCAATAGGAAACCCCATTTTTGCGCAGTCTAATATCCACTTAGCTAATGTTTTTCACAGTCTTTTCCGAGAATCGAGTCAAAACCGCACTTTCGAGTTGACTCTTTTGGAAATTTGTCACTTATCTTGTTTCTTGAAGTTGTGCGTGGCACTTTAAAAACAGTGCTTGCTCTTGCCACAGCCATCCCTTTAGATATTGCGTTAAGGGCCAAGTCAATTTTCGCTGGAGAATACTGAAACTTGTGTTGTTCCTGAATCCTTCCTCTTTTAACGGGATTTGCCATATTGAGCTGAAGATAACCAAATGAACACTTATTAACAGCTTTAAAAAGGTATGACCATAAGTGGATTAGACGGTGCTACTAATGGCCACCACACTGGCCATATGTAGAAACTTATTAAACTAATGTATCAACTAATGGCCATCAGTTATTTTCTCTTTCAAAAACTGATATTTTTTTTTAAACATAAGAGATTAGGGTACTTACTTACCTAGATGCAAACGCAGGCATCAATAATTATATTATTAATAATATTACCAAAAAACTGCGATGATTCTAGATTTGTTCTTAGTAAAAATTTTAAGAATTTCGCGTTCATCAAACATGCGATCACTTTAGAAATTATATTAAGACTGTGATTTGTTGTCGGTTGTTTGCATGCATCTTCCCCTATGCTGGTGGGATGGATCAACCCATATGCACACCAAAGGTGACTGGACAATGAAACTAGATGCTAATATTTGGCACCATACAAAAAAATGGCCATAAGTAGGGTACTGGCCATAAGTGGTGCCTCTGCCCTACACATATTAATTTAACCCTAAAAAACCCAGAATGCAATTAAGCACCAAAACAATTCTTTACTTAATATAAGTACAAAGAAGGCGACATGGTACTAAAAATAATATTAACAGTATTTTTTATAACATAGTAATTTTAATGTATTTCTGTAGCTGCAAATTTGAAACACAAAATGCAAAGTGTAACAACATTTAAAAAATAATATTTTTTATAGTTTCATACTTAATTATATAACAAAAACGTTGTGCTGCCTTTTTGATTTTTCTGTCTGTTTCTATGAACCTTTTGGCACAAGATATATGATGAGAATATTCTTTCGACACCTGCAGAGGACGTAATTGCAGTTAAAATTTTTTTGATTAATTTGAAGTCTTCTTCGCTAATACCATTTATTGAATATATTGCTTTGATCATTATGATCAAATTGAATTAAATGTTTTTATTTCAAAAAAACGAACCGACTTCACAAAAGAAAAAGCACTAAAAAGTATGAAATAATATTTTTGCGTATTTATAACTGTGGTTAATGGTAAACTTTATTTTGTTCAAAGATAGGTAACTTGTACACAGGAGTTCTAAAGTTTGAAGTCGGCGCAATTTTAAAGTATAATAAGAATTCTTAATGATAATATATTAATAAATTATTGTTAATAAAAAGTAATATTTTTAGTTATTTATTACGAAGCCTAATAGTCAGCCTAATTGCGTTCGACTTTTAGTAATTTGTACACAAAAGTTTTGAACTATAAAATAAGCGCAACTTCTTATTTATTTTTTATGAATTATCATTACGGATCCTTATACTATGAAATTGCGCCGACTTCAAAGTTCAGAACTTCGGTATACAAGTTACCTAACTTGGAACAAAATTAGGTTTACCATTAACCACAGTTATATATATCAAAATATTATTTCATTCTTTTTAGTGCTTTTTCTTTGTGAAGTCGGTTGGGTTTTTTGAGAAAAAAATTCTCTCTTTGTAGTTCACCTATCCCCCTTTATATTATCGTCCCCTCTTTAAATGTGTAGTGTCCATGTAATATTGGATTTTCATACCTCAGTATCCCTGAAAATGACATAGTAGTAGACCTCTCCAACATTAATACCAAAAGGGTTATGAATCAGCTTTTGGATACCTCTCGATTGATAAACGTACAAATCTCCAGTAAAATGAGTAAATGTTAAAATGTTTCGCGGACCCCTGGTTAAGAACCACTGATCTAAAGGGATTTCAATATTACATAACGCAAAAATCTGGGTCGGACGCAGGTAACTGATAGAAAAGGTAGGTAAATGCAATGAAATTAATATTAGATGCCGGGTTGTATTTATGAATTATTGCTCCTCAAAAATATTTCTTTTTTTTTCAAAAAAATGAACCAATTTAACAAAAGGAAAAGCACTGAAAAGTATGACATAATATCGTTACATAATATACATTATGCGGTTAATGCTCAACTTAATTTTGTTCATTTTCAAAAATAAAATAAATGTTCCTTTTTAGTGCACCTATTTTCCCCCTCCCTTCATCTTATCTCCCCCCCCTTCATCTTATTTCCTCCTCTTTAAAATGGTCATGTTATATTAGATTTTCTGACCTCACTAACCCCAAAAATGACATATTAGTGAACATGTTTGAAGAAATTTCAACCCCCTCCCCCTCCCCAGTTAATATGTATAACTTCCGATACACAAAATTAGCTTTTTTGACATCGATAATGTCACATTGTTGGACAAATTGCCAACCGAACCCCCACCCCCACCCCCCCTTAATTTTCTTAACATCTATTACACAAAATTATAATTTTTGTCCTTATCACCTCGAAAATTACATTTTTTGAAAAATGTGCATTCGCCCCTCCGCCCCCCGTTAATATTTTTACCCACTGTTAATCTGTTAGATAAAATTAGATTTTATGACCTCAATATCCCCAAAAATGACTCATTCAACATTTTTTGAAAACTTTCCAGCCACTCTTTTTATCCGCCCCTCCGTTAATTTTTTTAACATATATTTGGCAAAATTACATTTTGTGACCTCATTATACATCGTTATCATTTTCGGAGAAATTTGCAGCCGTTCCCTTTTATCCCCCCTCCCCGATAACTTTTTTTGACATCTGTTAGACAAAATTGGATTTTCTGACCTCAATAACACCGAAAATGACACATAAGTTAACGTTTTAGATGACATTGTCAGTCGCACCCCCCCCCCCCACGTGAATTTTCTTAAAATCTATTACACAAAATTAGATGTTCTGAGCTTAATAACCCCGAAAATGGCATATTGGTTCACATGTTTAGAATAAATTATCAATCGCTCTCTTTATCCCCCCCCCCCCCTCCTCGTTAATTTTTTATACCATCTGTTAGACAAGGTCAGATTTTCGGACCTTAATAACCCCATAAATAATACATTTTTAGAGAAATTCCCAGCCGCGCCTTTTGATCCCCCCCCACGTTATATTTTTTAACAACTGTTAAACAAAATTAGATTTTCTGAGCTTAATAACCCCAAAAATCACATTTTAGTTAACATCTTGGAAAAATCTCAAGCCACATTAATTTTCTTAACATTTATTCAAACATATCAAACCCAAACAAACTTTGATTTTCCA
Organism: Philopedon plagiatum; assembly: GCA_963971165.1. Classification (NCBI taxonomy): domain Eukaryota; kingdom Metazoa; phylum Arthropoda; class Insecta; order Coleoptera; family Curculionidae; genus Philopedon; species Philopedon plagiatum. Next base: position 99,767,372 of record OZ020190.1, read on the forward strand.
AAATGTTATAAAACATGTTTTTATTTTTTAGAATATTTTACATAGTTTGAGGGTAACTGAACCTCATAACAATTTTACTCCATTACAAACTTTGAACCCCCATTTCACTCCCCTAGGGTTTGATTTATTAATCAAAACTGTGAACCACGTGTTTAAACATTTATTTTTTAGAGTACTTCGATGAAGTTTCGAGTTAATAGGATCATTTAATATTTTTTCTCCATACGAAGTTTCAACCCCTGTTTTACTCCTTTAGGGGTTGAATTATGAAAAACCCTTCATTAGTGCACGTCTACGTTATATGAGGAACATCTGTGCAAAATTTTAATTTTCTCAGTTTCTTCAGTCAGTTTCTTCTTTTATACAGGGTGACGCGGATCTAAATGTGCATACGATACCATAAGATAGAGACCACCTTGGGGGTTCTAAATCACCCACATTTAGTAGTCCAATCTCTAACCTTTACCGAGATACAGGGTGTTTTATAAGTTTTGCCTAAAATTTATTTTTGTAATATTTCTGTAAGCACTTGAAATAAAAAATTCATAATGGGTAAGAATATTTTGTACAATTTGTGGTTTTAAAATGCCATATGCAAAAGTTCTAAAATCCAGGTCCGTACTTAAAATAAAATTAGTTTTTAATTTTTTTAAAATTCAACACCCTGTATATCGGATTTTTGAAACTTGTAATTTCTACTCCAAACAAGCATAAACATATGATTCTATTGACATGGTTTTCAAAGTTGCCGCACTTACCACGAAGTCATAAAAAATAGGCGTTTTTAAGAAATCAATGAGAAAGTGCATTTCAAATAAACAAAATCTGCTAAAAAATAGTTGATAGCCTGATAAAACTGTCCATATTGACTAGAAATATTATGCACTACTTGTCGGATTAAAATGACATACGAAAGTGATAGATCCAGGTCCTCACTTAAATAATAGGCCCATTTGTAATTTTCGAAATTTGACACCCTGTACATCAAATTTTGAAAAAAAAATGAATTTGGAACGAGCATAAAAACTGAAATTATTGACATGATATTCAAAGTTGCCACACTTATATTTATCGTAGAAGATAGGACTTTTGCAAATCTACATTTAGGTAAATTGTTTTATTAACAGTATTAATGTTTAAAAACAATAAGGATTGAATTCAAAAAATTGGGAATAAATATTAATACCTAGAAATGTGAAGAAGTCAATGGCGGTCATTTTGAAAATTTTCTAAAATAATTTATTTTATTGTTAAATTATGTGTTTTTGAGGAACAGTATGCCTTGTACTATGTATGATTATCTTTGTGTTATTTTAATTAATTGTTGTTGATTTAGGTTTATTTTAAGTTCTTCTAGGTATTAAGATTTATTCCCAATTTTTCGAATTCAATCCTTATTGTTTTTAACCATTAATACTGTTAATAAAACAATTTACCTAAATGTAGATTTGCAAAAGTCCTATTTTCTACGATAAAGTAATAAGTGTGGCAACTTCGAATATCATGTCAATAATTTCAGTTTTTATGCTCGTTCCAAATGCATCATTTTTTTTCAAAATTTGATGTACAGGGTGTCAAATTTCGAAAATTTCAAATGGGCCTATTATTTAAGTGAGGACCTGGATGCTATCACTTTCGTATGTCATTTTAATCCGACAAGTAGTGCATAATATTTCCAGTCAATATGGACACTTTTATCAGGCTACCAACTAATTTTTTGTAGATTTTGTGTATTTCAAATGTACTTTCTCATTGATTTCTTAAAAACGTCTATTTTTTATGAATTCGTGGTAAGTGCGGCAACTTTGAAAACCATGTCAATAGAATCGTATGTTTATGCTTGTTTGGAGTAGAAATTACAAGTTTCAAAAATCCGATGTACAGGGTGTTGAATTTAAAAAAAATTAAAAACTAATTTTATTTTAAGTACGGACCTGGATTTTAGAACTTTTGCATATGGCATTTTAAACCCACAAATTGTACAAAATATTCTTACCCATTAAGAATTTTTTATTTCAAGTCCTTACAGAAATATTTCAAAAATAAATTTTAGGCAAAACTTATAAAACACCCTGTATCTCGGTAATGGTTAGAGATTGGTCTACTAAATGCGGGTGATTTGGAACCCCCAAGGTGGTCTCTATCTTATGGTATCGTATGTACATTTAGATCCGCGTCACCCTGTATATAGAGATTACATACAGTTATTTTCTTAGCTTTATAATTATTATTTAATTTATGAAGTGTCTATTTAGTAGTAGTAATATTTCCTCAACAAAATTTAAAGCAGGCCACTTTTTGCCTACAATTTAAATGAAAGCAACCGTTAAATACGTAAATTTAAATGCTTTTTGTATGTAAAACAAAAAGGTAACTTTGCTGGTCACAATAATGGGTTAAAGTACCATTATATCCAGACTTTGGAAAGTATAGAGCAATATTTCTATGCTTGGCTGCACGCTGCTGACGGTTTTTAGAAATAAATCAGGAAAAGGTCGTTATGTGAAACGGTAAACTTCATGCATTATTTATGGGTAGGATATTATAGCATGGATTGACGTTAAGTGTTGTAGTTCGCGGAGTAATGCGACCAGGAAAATTCTGTTTACTAATTAATGGATTTTGCTTACCACATAGAGCTTATGGTAATTATAAGTAATGTGTTAGTAATTGTGGTTCAATGTATAGACAGCTTTGTAATCATTTATGGATGCCATAATTTGTGTACAAAAAGCTTCGTCATATTTAAATTGTTAATCAATCAAACAAGAACAAAATGTTTATATCGATAGAGCACAATAATAAACATGAAACATTATGTTTATAATTTAATGGCACCATGGTGCCTGACACCATTTTTGTATCAGTTCATAGGCTAGGTACATGCCCATTTTGTCAAGTCCTTGCCCTACTATGCATTTTGTCCCTTCTCGGAGGACCTGTCGTCACTATTTGAACCAGATTCCGAATCCGTCTTCAGGTAAACACTCATATTCACTCTCACTGTCATCAATCGTGGTAATTTTCGTTTTCTTGCTCCGCTTTATCACATTCATCTGCAGAATTGAAGATAGATTCGAGATCTTGTCTACTTCTTCACTATTTTCTTGTTGTCCAGCATTATCTTTAATGTCTTTCCAAAATTTGGGATTGTTTATTATCTCTTCAAGATTTACATCAGTCTATAATTTCCTTGATGAAGCCATTTTACCTTAAATAAATAGAAAACAAGCTATTAATAATTTTTTAATTAACAGCTATACAGTCGCACAAGCCTTAAGAGTGGAATCCGGAAAAATCTGCCTTGCAGAGCCTCGTTAAAGGATGTTCTTTTTAAAAACTACGCAATTTTATAACAATTTAGAGACATGTATTGAAAGCTAAAATGTTAAGCTCCGATCTAACATATTTTTTATTAGAAACTTTCAACACATTGTCACGTAATCAACAAACAAAAATAATAACAATTTAAGAACATTTGTCACAAAATCTAACAAAAATGGGCTTAGATCCGAGATTAAATTACGAGAATTGTTTTTAGAAAGTTTCAACCGAACAAATGCCTTTATTCGGCCAATGTCCATCCACAACTAAATATTATATCATATGGCGCATTCTCAGCAAATGGAGCAATTTTGCCATGCGATAAATTAGAAAAAAATGTTCGAAAAAATACTTTATATCTTACAATATGATTAATTAGATGCTCCTATGCACGGTAATAAGTGCAGCGGCGATCCGTAAAAAATAAATTCGGTGTTTTTAATGATTTTAAAAATGCCGTGCGTCGGACTTGATATATTGTCTACGGAATTGACAATGTTAACTTTTTATGCTGTTTATGGGTATTTTATTGTCAAGTATATCTTATTCAATATTTTTTTTTTACTTTACGTAAGGAAGTTTTGTATGAAGTTGCAATCAGCTGGAAAAAGTAAAAAGCCTCGGAGTTGATACTACACTGATTTTGCTCGTAGCAAAGAGTAAAACAACTTAGCGGTCGTAGTAATACTGTTTATTAAAATAAATCTTGAAACAGTTATCAATAGTACCTAAAAAATACCATTTCCGTACGAATGGAGAGAAAAGTTTAACAAACACTTTAAAAAAATATTTGAAATATAACAAAAAAGCCCAAGCAAAATTAAATCTGATTCTAACCTGTCCCACAAACTAAAAGTCTATAAAATAGGAATATCGGTTTCCTAATACAAGGAACATAACGAATAGAAAATATATGAACGATTCCTGTGCAAACTAAAATAAATATATTTAATGGATAAATTTTAACATATCTGTGCTTCATATTTAGAAATCACAAAAGTATTGAAAGAATGGTGACCTCTTTTTCAATCAATGGTTTATGTCTAATTTCTATATCACCCCTATCAACGACCGATATATCGACTAACACAGGATATACGAAGCCCATATTCTTTGAGTTCCGAAGGAATGGATCATATACTCGTAAAATCAGTTGGAATTGTATATATATATATATATATATATATATATATATATATATATATATATATATATATATATATATATATATATATATATATATATATATATATATATATATATATACTCGTATATATATATATATATATATATACATATATATACGTGTTCGCCCTTAGATTTTACCTTTTCGGTGTGTTCTGCTTTTGCATTAGAGCCAGCACCCGCTAGGTGGCGTTATGGTATGTTATTTCCTGCTTGTGTTTTGCAAAAAGGATGTAAGATGCAGTACCATCGTTTGCCACGGTGCGACTGGGTTATGGCTGTCTGAATGAGTCCTAACAAGGACGAAACAGCTGTCATGGTCTACCCGGCCCGGGGTTGTCCATTTCAAAATTATTGTCATCGACAATACGAAGAACAAGACCAATATAATATTTGGTAGCTTTCTTTAGTGAAAATTTAATTAACAAGAAATCTTCCACCTTAATGTTCTCTAGATGTTTTTGTAAGTAAATTGCTAATGGTTGGTCATCTTCGGAATCAGAACTGTAAACATCAGAGTACTTTAGCCGCTGAGAAGCTAATAAAATGCTAAGGAAAATAAAGCAAAATAAAAAAAGAGCATAAAAAACTTATTTAAAAGGATAGTACAGATAGTAGTTTCACCTTGGACTGCTAAGATTCCCAATTCATAATGTTTGCAGTCAGCGTCGGATTGTGAGCTCTAGGGCCCACCGGGCAAAAGGTAGGCCCCACCACAGAAGCGAAAAGTCTGAGGTTATTCCCCAACGCTGCTGTGCAGATTTAATGAAATTATGTTTCTGGCGACAAATAATATGTTTAAATCAAATCTAAGGTCGGTGGTGAAAACAGTGTTCTTATTTTATATAAAAACAGAGGTTTTTCAAAAACATGTATTTATTCAAAAACTTAAAAAACATATCTTTTAAATGCAATAAAATATATGAAGTAAAGTAAGGGCATTATAAGAAACAAATACGCTACACAAAAACAACACTATTCCATAAAAACAAAAAGGTAATTCTACAAGAAACGGAACACAGATTACGGAACTTTGTTCAAATTAATAGAATTGGAGAAAGCCTTTTCAGCTTTTTGACTAAAGTGTCGGTTATTATATCGTAATCTATATTTTCGATTAAATCAAACTCTACACTCATTATTAGAAATGCTTCTAGCTTTTCCCGTCCCAGTAGTGACCTTAATCTATTTAAATTAATTTTTAGTTTACTAAAAACTCTCTTACACGACACTTGGGTACAGGAGAGGGTAAGAAGATATTTATAAGCAATATATAAATTAGATTATGTTGCACAATGACGATTATATTTTTTTAACACATTGAAACAACACACAAAACAGCCTGAACAAGTCTCATTTATATGCATGTGTTTTTATTTAAATCACTACATTCAGTTGCATGTTCATCATCGTTGCTAACAGGTTTCAAAGCATCTTCAGCATCACGTTTGCCATCGTGCTCTGGTGATGAACGATCTTTTAAAATTTTAAATTATCAAATTTAGCTGCAAAGCTGACAAGTTCATCCTTGAAGACGCTTCAAGTTCCGTCAGCTTCGATATGGTCATGAAAGACTCGGACCTAAATACTTCTGGTGGGACATTCTTAATTTCCTTAAAATTACGTAGGTTGAAATAATAAAATGGCTTATATGTGTTTTGGTGGTTGAAAAAAAGAGAATCAATGGACCACATACGAAGAGTATGAAAACTTAAAAACGACGAATAGATCCATTGTAGGAATTCTATGAATATTGCAAATTGGAGAATAATAATACATATTATTAAATTGGCAGGGGGTACGGGCCTCAAAGGCAAGAGCCCACCGGGCATTTGCCCGGTTGCCCGGTGGCACAATCCGACGCTGTTTGCAGTTACTTTTACAAATTAAACGGCTTAGTCTTCTAAAATACATGTTGGTGTTATGTCTCATCTATGTATTCTGATGTGTGTGAAGAGCCTCCCTGAAGCGATTTACTTTTTCTGGAAGAACATTATCAACACTACCTATGTCCTCTGCAAAAATTTGAATGATCTCAATTTTCCTAATATTCTCTTTGAGAGCACCAACTAGGGATTCCACGTCGGGAATATCTTGTCCAAGGGCTACTAAGGAATCTGCCGCTCGCTTTAAGCATCCCCCAATGCCATCTGGAGCTCCCTCTCCGTGCCCTCTTTCGGAATAATTCCACGTCAGTGATTGTATACTATTTGGAAGTATTTTTGGCATTTCTGTACTAAACAAGTAGAACATCTTAAAGTTCCTGTATTGCGTACAAGGTCCATCACTAACAAAGTGAACCTTAGACATATCGGGAACAATACCGGATAGTACTTGAAACAGTGGTTTAAGATGAGCAAGTATCGCACAAGGATCTTTCCTAGGGCACTTTAATATTGTGCAAAACGACTGATGAAAAATTCTGCTTCCAATTTTATAGTAAGCGACTGCAGTATGTCATACTGCTTGCGGTCTTCAACCACCGAAATCCATTGACTGTATTTCTCTGGTATATTTACACACATAATTTTCTGAAAAGTCGATGTGTAAAAGTAGATACCTCGCTTTCAGAAAGGTTCTTTTTTAAACCACTGATGGTCTGGTATTGGTGATTACGGTTAGCTATATGTTGCATGTAATTTTTGAAGTTTGAAACAAAAGTTTCAGCTATTTCTTTTTTCGTAGATCTCACTTTCATTTTAACTACTTTCTTACACTCCTATTCTTTGCCGCATACAACAACGACTTCTGTTCTCGTTGACCATTTTCAGTAGGTAACTATATCGTCAGGGGAGTAGGGATTGAATCTAATGTCTTTGTTGTTACAACTCAGGCAACGCCGTTCAAGGTAGTTTTCATTAACAGCTTCACAACAAATACTCCTATACAAACTTTCTGCCCAATTTTCATTAATCATTTGTAAAATTTTTCATTTTTAAACCAGTAGTTCTACATTCTCACAGACGGTACAGGTGCAAGTATCTCATTTGTGAACGTTTGGATATACCACCCAGAATGGTCTTAAGCGACAAAAAGCTGGGTAGCTTATTAGACAGTTATATGCATTCATAAAATCCTTGTGTAGGAATTTTAAAGTCTTATTTAGCAGTCTTTTCTGTTTTTTATACCATTTTTTGGAATTGTGTCGTTCTTTCCCGGACACAAGCGGCTAGACTCGTCTCTTTCCAAAAATTCTTTTACTTTCTTTGCTGTTTCTTGCCATTTTAATTTGTGATCTTTTGCAATAATCTATTTGTGATCTTTGTAACGAAGAAATTTAAATTTTCCAAGTAACTTGTACTTCGTATAAGCTTAAATTTTATTTGTTTTTTATATGTTCTAACTTGTACTTTTTAACTAGGGGTCCAGTAAGTATTCTCCGTTCACGGTTACTGCGCTTTATGGTCTTAAGATTATTAGATATTTGTGAAGTAAAGACTTCATGAAATACAAGTTTCCTTTTCACTTCTTGAGGCACTTTGTAGCCATGAAGCATGGTGTTCACCTTTGTAATAGGCGAATTTGATTTATTCTTGTTTTTTGTGGAATTTTTTAATCTAAAATACTTTGATTTATATCGCACTTTTAGCTTTGATAGTTCACCTACTAATTTCGTTATTCTTCTGTATGCCCTCGCGCGGTCTCTTCTGACCTATTTTCTACCCAAGTCTCTCCTACTAGTGCTATCATTAAAAGTTACCGGTGTTTGAGGGGGCGCCATTCGCTTTAATTGCTTTTTTCTTCTCTCTGTATTTCTGTGAGCTTTCAATCCACATCTTCATTTTGGTTTTCTTCTCACGTCTTGATAGCCGTTCAATTTTTTTACCTTGTCCTGTTGAACTCTTTTTTGCCATCTTTCCCTCTCTCTTGCTTTGCATCTTTCATAAGCTTCAGGGTTATTTCTTTCTCTCAGACGCCGTAGACGCTGTAATTCACTTTTCCTTCTCCTTTTTTCTTCTTCGGATTTTCTTCCCGCCATAGTTCTTTAAATACGTGCATCAACTCCGAAGCCTACGATCAACTCCGAAGCTCCCTGAAGATACGGAGTTGATGGCCTCGGAGTTGATGGCCTCGGAGTTGATGTTTTTATGAATATTACAAAAAAATCGGTAGTTCTAAAAGTAATCTTTCATACATTTTATGCCAACAAACTAAATGATATTTTTGAGAATGTAAATGCTAGATAACAAAAAGATAATGTAAATTAAACAAATTATTTGGGAGTCGGTGTTGACTATATGAAAGCATACACTTACCTTAGCAACAACTAAATACGTCGTAGAAAGAGTATAAAACGAAATGAGTCTTCTATCTTTGGTATCTCAAACTCAACTAAATTCACCCTTGCGCTCTTGGACCTGAAGAAGAGCAGTGTGGCCAGATTTCCGAGAGGCATAGCGCAAACGCAAGTGTCAAAAAGCGCCCAAAAGGGCAACCGTTTAAATCGCAAACCGCCATATTTGAAATGTATTATATTATATGTATATTGCTTACTAATTAAAATATTTTTAGGGATTCTTAAGATAATTAAAACAAATAATTAGGTTCAACAAATTTAATATACCGACATTTCATTTAATTTTCATTAACTAAATATATTATTTCATCTACATCTACTACATCATTTTCGTTACTAATATTGCCATTTTTATTTTCCTGGTGATACTTGTACATGGTTGAATTAAAATTAAGAAACATGTCGGCTGTTGGTTCGAATGTTTTGCAACAAAAAGAATGAACATAAAAATATGCTTTAATCAGCATTATGGAATTTAACAACTTTAGCATCATTATTATAAAAATATATATTTATTACCTTTAAATTGTTGCTCCTGTTCCCATTCCCTTTTATGTTTTTTTGGGTACCTTGCCCATTTGCCCATAGTTCCTGGATAAAAAATAATGGGACTCAGAAAACGAGAAACAAAGAAATACACGACAAAATCACAAAATGACAGCGACTAGCGCCAGCGAGTTCGCAAAAAATAATTGAGGTTATGTTCACGTTCTCCTTTACAAGCTGCGAGAAGCATACACCTTACGGCCGATCCGATCATGTGGTGGCTGGTTGATGCTACGATGCCGATGAACAGAAAACGCCGGTGCGCCGACCGCCGCCGTTTCGTGATCGCAATATCGCCCAAATTGCGGTTTGCGATTTTACTAAAAACACACACTGAAGAAGAGTGAAAAATACGAAATAACTCGAATATATCCGAGTATTAAGCAGCTTCGGAGTTGAACGTAAATTCCGGTTTCAAATTTCTCGTCGTTATTGTTCATTGTGACTTATATATATATATATATATATATATATATATATATATATATATATATATATATATATATATATATATATATATATATATTCATTATAAAAGTACCTAAGTACTCCAGAACCTATATTTGGGGCTGAGTTTTCTTTTTTGTTGTCTTTTTTCCTTGCTTGCTTCAAAATCAAGAATGACTTGAAGGGTATAGGGAGAATCTTTGCATTTAAGTCCTTTCCCCAAATTATCTCTGACAATTTCTGGTGCTCCACAGTCTTTGTAAAATTGTGATAATTTGGGTACCATATTATTGTTCCAAAAGTGTTCATCCCTTTCTATTTCTTCTACATGGAGGTCTATCGTGTCGTTAATATATACAACAAAGTAGCACTTGTTCTTTCTAGTAATGTTTAACTGACCTTGCACCTGTAAAGAAAAAAAAAGTCCATCTAACTAGCAGTCTAAGTGACTTTGCCATAAAGGCGCGTAATACGTGTTGAGACCGAGGACTGAGTTAAATCTTGTTAGATGGACATTTTTTTACAGCAACCGGCACATCTACAACAAGTACAGAATAATATAAAATAATTCACCTGGCAATAATAAATATGGTTCCTTTTTAACCTTATTGCCCCTTGGTGTTTTTCTAAGCAGATTTTCGCCTCTGTTTTGTTTACGTTATAATTATTATGAATGAATAGAGCGTATCAACCCCAGTGGCGTACCTGGGGGGGGACAGGGGTGGCAGTTAGTCCCCCGCCCTTAGTTCAGCCAGCGCTTTGTTTGCAGTCAGCCTGCCCCCGCTCTTAGTTCATGGCGCCCCCAGCGCTTCTTTGTTTTATAGCGCATTTGTCATATTTTCATACAAATCGCCCCCCATGGTGAACTGCCCCCCCGCCCCAAAATGCTAGGTATGCCACTGATCAACCCACAAAACAGGGTCATAAATTTTGGGCGATTAAAATGTCACCTCTCAAAACTGATATAAGATAATTTCTTTTAGCATGCGGTGCATTACTTTTTTATAAATTAATCTGATGAGTTCTGCTAAATATAAAAATTATTTATTTGGCGACATAATTAACGGCGGCCAAAATTAACCGATTATATGACCCCATAACACAAAATTTATTGTTTTGCTTGGAATAACCCTTATACATACATAATGTATATTTCTTTTCGTGCACGAAATGAGATAATCTCAGAAATAATGCGTAAAAAAAGATAATCAGTAGTAAATGAACGATTCCTACCAAAATATTATTTGGACTTGGTTGAAAAAGCATAAAAAGTACACTTAAAACTAATTTCTGATCATATTATTATTTATAGTAAATGAAAACCTTGAATCACACTCGTATTTTATTTGGTACACGGTATAATATGATCCCAAATTTATTAATTTGCATGTACGAGCCGAGCGCCATCTGTCAATCAATAAACAAAGTAGCCATAAAATACAAACTTACGTTAATTTTACGTAATTTTATAAAATAATATTGTAGGTGCCATCTATAAAATATATAAGGGAGTAATTTTCACTTATTTTTGACCGTTAATTTTAGTCAGATTTTGAGCGACCAAACTCCCATCTTAACTGAAAAGTAAAAAACAGTACTTAATATTATATAAATACCTATATCCATAAAATTTGTTTCATTAACGTAAATGATATAGATGGGTCAATGTGGCACGCGGACGTAACTAAAAGTACTAAAATTTCGAGCTAAGCACTCTTTGCGACTCAACACATTACTGACTATTTAGAGAATAACTGATAGCACAGCCCTCCCACTATTAAACTAATAGTCCAATAAACGAAACGCTTAAAAAGGAATTTTAGTTAGAAAGCTGCTTTTTTGGTAGAAGGTACATTTTATTGTTTGAAAAGACATTTCGTTATTATTTTGTGTCCAGCCCTTGCACGGGAGTTAAAAAACCCTCCAAATGGGGTTGAAAATATATTTTTGGGCTATAACTCTTAAACGAAAAACAATATGAAAAAAAGTTTCCTACAAATGTTGTAGAGCATTAAATTTTGCACAATAAAGGTTATTACTACTTTTTTCTTATCTACAATCGATAAGCCATAAAAGGTTCCCAAATTTCAAAAACAATTTTTCGGTGAGGTCTTTAATAAATGGGACTTAAATGTCGATATGGCATCACTGTCGTCCTTGGAGTAGAGTTTGCAGGTTTGCAGCGTATAGTGCGGCATTTTAAAAATATATAAATAATGGGATTTTTAGATGCTGAATGATTTTTCGCGGATACAGGGTGCGCAAATACATTTATCTCTATATTTAGGTTCATGTGAAATTTTGTGGGTAGATATATAGTTAATACCCCGAAACAGCGCATAGGGTAGTTTTCATTTCGAGAAATGGCCAAGTGTCTGTCGGACACCGTGCGAAGCCGATTCGGGTGCTACAAATATATATTTAGCAAAAAATATCCCAGAATAGCATATAGCGTAGTACATATAGTAAGTACAGTAATTAAAGTGGAATTTGTTTAAATACCTATTCTAAAAAACAAGAGAAATTAAGCCATATCAAGCGAACATCACCAAAGGTAGAAGTAAATAGTATGTACAATATTGCAAAAAAACTAACTTAATACATTTACGATATCCTAAACGGTTTGTCGCTATGCATCATATGCAGATGCCATTGTAATTGAAAACAATAAACAATAAATTTGTGTATGGAGATACAGAAATATGTACATATTTAAAATATCAGACCCCTTAAAGTAATGGTTTTCTATCAAGTTATAGTATCGTCTATATCACTTGTGTCTGAATCATCACTATCAAGTTGTATCACATTGTACACCAACTGGTTGAGGTCTTCCTCTTCTTCACTCTCTAGTTCAGTAGCTCTACCCTCAAAGGAGCTATTGCTACAGCTCTGGCCGTTGCAATTTTTGCATATTTGGGTACATCGCAAGCCAGCTTGTTTGCAACCACAGCGAGTACTTTTACAGTTTGTCGTACAGCTACAGAATACCTGTTGAACAAAGGTTTGAATGTCAAATAGCTGTAGCATAATATAAAAAACGGTCTTATTTTTCTTTAAAGTGGAAGTGTTGGGCTTATAATTATTTTTGTAATTCGTACAACATGCACTATTCGTGTCAAAATTTTAAGAGTTTTTAATTCTTATACTTCAGTAGGTCACTTAATGTTTTTAATTAATTTTTTGAATAGTAAAAGTCTGTTGTACTATCCAACAAATATAAAATTTTACTTAAAAAAATGTTGATAATCATGAAGAAAAAATCACAATCGTGCTTAACATTAATAAGTAATTTAGTATTCATAGAGTAAACATACCATTTTAAGAAGTTCTTCTGGAGCTGGATCTTTGGTATTCATAATAGGAAGCATCATTGTTGTTTTTTTCCATCCCCAATCTTCTGGTTTAAGAGTATTGCCTAACCATATTTGAATTTGGAAGTAAACTCGTTTGGCGTGTTCATAAAGCGCCGATGAAGTCGGCGGCAGGGAAGCTAAACGGGCTTCCGTTTTTCCCTGAGTTGCTGATAATAAAAAATTTTTGTATCGGAGTTCGCCAACTGACACGCTTTCCTTTCGAATGCCATACAAACGTAAAATAAATTCTTCGGCAGCTTTCATTATCGCAGCTGTATTGCTGGTCCGGTTATAAAAAACTCTAACCAATTCCGTAAGTTCTTTGTGTTTTTGCAACATCGATATTACTGATTTTTTGCCTTTTCCGAATAGGGCACTAGTTGTGTCACATCCAGAAAAGGCGTGAACAAATAATATGTACGGCTTCAAATCTCCATGACATGCTGTTGAATATAATGTGTTCAATTTTCCTGCAGGTGTTATTTTATAGAAGTACATAGTTTCTTTGTCAGAAGTTAGTGCAATAAGTAGAACAAACAAATCAACATCGTTACCGACAACTGCAACGGGACCAGACAGCGATTCTTTGAGTTGAATTGCTGTTCTGACAATTAATGTGTCCGCGTCTTCACTTGCTGTTCTAATGGTAATTCCATTGTCTTGCAAATATTTTGAAAGTAAGTTCACAAATTTTAGCTATATGTTCCCTACTATACCCATCAAATACCACCCAAGCGTTTTGCCGATTATTTTTCAAAATGTACATAAGGTAAATATTAAAAATCTCTTTGTAGGTTCTTCCATGAGGCCATGTGATTTGGTGAAGTAAAACTCCACCATCAATCACGAAAGTGAAAGTTTGAAGAAACGAACCAGTTTGTAAGTGTGTTTCGACTTATAATACGAATACGTACGTTCTACGCTGTTCTGCATTTAAAGTGAAATTTCTCCGAAGCTAGTTAGCATAAAATTTTGAAGTTAGCATGGGGGATGAAAGTGACGGCAAGGAAGATGGGGAACCAGTTAAAAGAGTGAAAAGTGGCGGGAAAAGCGTAAAAACAAGCGGGGTCAATAGACAATTTATTTGAATCGGAAATAAGTAAGGTTATCGGTAAAAAAAACATAAACAAACCAGTAAAAACATACGCTGATAAGAAACACGAGATCGTTAAAGGTAAAGATGATGTACAGGGACCAATCAATAAGGAACTTAACGAAACTAGGAATGATCCATTTAAACCAAAAAAACCGGTAGTTATTCGGACTCCACCAACAGAAAAGATAATAAATACTGAAGAAAACTTAGAAAAAAAGGAAAACGAAAACGGAAAAAGAATCAGATCTGATACTACTCCGGAATCGGAGAAGTATACGAAAAGGCAATGTGACAGGGATAAATCGGACGACGTGCATTCTGATCGGACCGAAAATAAAACCCAAAGTAAAAAGGAGGTACTGCAGAATGAAATAGACCCATTATCTACGGGGGCGGTAATTTTTGAAGTATTCTCAGCACTGGATACGATCCAAAGCGCAGCAGACCAGCCCGAAAGAAATATATTTTTAAAAGAAGACCAAGAAGCGATAAGAAAATCCGCTAACAAAATCCACAAATGCCTAACTTTATTAATCCATAAGATCGGAATCCTAGAAAAAGAAAATCTGACTTTAAGATATCGGGGAAGCAGTTACGATAAAAAGCAAGATGAGATAAAAGGCACCCAGGAAAATAAAGCAAAGCCCAGAACGTATGCCACAGTAAGCGCTGAAAAAACGAAAGAACGTAATCAAACAAAACCTGAAACGGAAATGTGGTCAACACCAAAAATAAGCAAAAAATTGGAAACCGTCATTTCAATAGAAAACATAAATGACGCCAAAAAAGCCAGTCAGCAATTTAAACAAGAAATATCTTCTAAAGTGACGGATGGAGGCTTTAAAAGTATTCGGCAGTTAAATAATGGAGCCTTTGTGCTTGAAAGTCATACCAAGGAACAGCAAGAAAAACTGAAAATTGCACTTAAAAATAAAAACCATATTAAAATGAAAGAGACACAAGACACTAACCCAATGTTTATGATCTCAGGTATAGAGAAAGGATTAACACATGAGGATTTTTTAACAGAAATTATTCGATTAAATAAGGAAATTGAAGATGAACTGGGATACGGTGTCATGGGAAAGATTACTATTGTGACAAAAAAACAATGTAGAAATCCAAATAAGGAGAATTGGATTTTGCAGGCACCTCCAGAAATTGCTAAATGGTTTCTAAAAAAAGAAAAGATCAATTTTGACCTCCTTAAAGTATATGTCTCAGAGCACTTTAATCTAGCAATATGTTTTCAATGCTCGGGTTTTGGACACGTAGCTAAGTACTGTAAAGAAAAACAATGCTGTCCCAAGTGTGGTGAAGAACATTCTAGCAAAGATTGTGACAGAGAAGTGTATAAATGTCCGAACTGCACAAAAATGAAGTATGACCCAGAAGTAAATCACCATAGTGCCCGTGATACACAATGTCCCGTTTATATCAAAAAACTTAGAATGTATCGAAGTAATATTAATTACTCAGAGTCTTTTTTATGAAGAAGGTGCAGGGTAAACATATCCAGCTAATAAATAATCCTGTAATAACTGAAACATCCGACCAAATAACATCCCCTGGCTCATCAAATACACATGCCGCAGTTGATCAAAAATTGATCATTATTTACCAGAACGTCCAAGGTTTAAATACTAAAGTACACGAAATCTACAACACAGTGTGTCTTACTGAAGACGAATATGATATAATAGCTTTGTCAGAAACGTGGCTTTCAAATGGGGTATATGAAAACGAAGTGCTACCAAGCTGTTTTGTGCAGCACAGGAACAGAAATAGACAAGATGATATGCGTGGCGGTGGAGTGCTTCTGGCGGTTAAAGACAAGTATAAGTGCTGTGTAATGCCACTTGAGTTTAATGCTCCCGAGATTGATGTGATTTGTGTTAAAGTTTACATAAACGATCATTCTTACATTTACATACTTGCTACCTACATAGCTTATGGATGCCCTCTGTCAGTTAGAGATGATTTTTATGCACTTCTAGAGAACTTGTATTTCCTGCTTGGAAATAATTTTATTTTATTAGGTGACTTTAACATTCCGCAGCTTAATAATTACTACATTAATAGTAATATTCATGATAACCTGGTAGAATCTTGAATTAATTTTTTAAGTTTTTTTGACTGTAATCAGATTAATCGGGTGACTAATGATGATGATAGATTCTTAGACCTTGTAATTACCAATATGAACTGCAGTGTTACGAGAAGTACATTCAGTTTCGTAAGCGAAGTCAGATATCATCCAACTCTTGAAATTAACTCTTTCTTAAAAGAACCAAAACAGAAAGACCTACATTCAAATAATATTACTAAGTTTAATTTTAGAAAAGCTAACTACGGGGCATTATATCAGTTGTTTTAGGTAATGGATTGGAATGACTTGGATTCATATACCAACGTTAATTTAGCAGTAGATCATTTTTATCAAAAAATATATGAAATTTTTAATATATGTGTGCCAAAATGTCAGTGGAATAAACAATATCCTGTTTGGTTTAATAAAAATATCATTAATAACATTAAAAAGAAAGAGAAACTTAGAATAAAAAGCAAAAAAACGGGAAATATAGAAATTAAAAATCAATTTTTTCTACTAAGAACACTACTTAAGAATGACATAAAATTAGCTTATAACCAGTATATTCAAAAAATAGAAGAAAATATAAATAGTGATTCCAGGTCATTCTGGCAATTCATGAAAAATAAAAAAGGGTCTGTGTCTGTACCGAAAAACATGTTTTTGGAAGATAAAAATTATTCTGACGGTCAGTCGATTGCAAATGCATTTTCCTCATATTTTAGATCTGTATATCGAAATTATGATTCACATGTCTGTGAAATGGAAAATAAAGTGTTGTCTGAGGCTGTGACTCTTGGGGCTGTACGGTATGAAGACATATGTAATGCTGTTAAAGAGCTAAAAGCAAACAAAGCAATTGGTCCTGACAATATACCGCCCTATGTTATCAAAGGACTAATAGGTTTCTTGGCAGAACCTTTAAGATTATTATACAACCTCGCGCTAAAAACATCAACATTCCCTGATAAATGGAAGGAAGTCAATATCTGCCCTGTTTTCAAAAAGGGAGACAAGTCTGATATAGCAAATTATAGACCAATAGCAATACTGTCTGCTCCTGCTAAAGTCTTTGAATCAATTATTTACAAATATCTCTATGCCTCCATTTCAAAAAATATATCTATTTTTCAACACGGTTTCATGAAGGGGCGCTCTACCATAACTAATTTATGTAGTATTACTCAAAGTATTTCAGAAGCCTTAGACAACAAGTTGCAAGTTGACGTTATCTATACAGATTTTGCTAAAGCATTTGATACGGTGTCACACACGGTTCTTATAGATAAGATGAAAAATGAATACGGATTTCATGATAAACTTGTAAAATTTATGTCATTCTACTTATGTGATCGTAGTCAGAGAGTGACTGTTAGGGGGTTTACCTCGGAGTCATATCTGGCTACATCTGGTGTTCCTCAGGGATCCAATCTTGGCCCTTTGCTGTTTCTTCTTTTTATCAACAGTCTCATTAGTACTGTGAAAAATTGTAATATTTTGATGTTTGCAGATGATATGAAGCTGTATTTTAATGTAAATAATGAACAAGACTGTATCTTACTTCAGGAAGATATAGATAGAGTAACACAGTGGTCGGTTGTTAATCAAATGGGTTTTAATATTGATAAATGTTTTAGTGTTACCTATACTCGGAAGAGGGATCCGGTAATTTTTAATTATAGTATTTGTGGGACCGACATGGCCAGATCGGGAGAAATGCGAGACCTAGGTGTTATATTCGATAGCCAATTTACATTTAAAAACCATATTGAATATGTTTCCAACAGGGCTCTTAAAATGTATGGCTTCATAGTCAGAAACTGTAGGCATTTTACAAACGTTCATTGTATTGGAAGGCTTTATGTTGCATATATTAGGAGTATTTTGGAATATGCAGCCATCATATGGAGTCCCATATATGGTACTCATAAATACACAATAGAAAGAGTACAAAATAAGTTCTTACGATATTTAAATTTTAAAGATACAGGACAATATGATCGGCATATCTCAAACACTTTTTTAAGAATTAAATACAATCTTTATAGTTTGGAAAAGAGAAGAGTTTTTAATTCTGTGATGTTTTTTTATAACTTACTTCATAATAAGATTGATGATCCAGCACTGTTGTCAAAATTAAATTTTTATGCACCATCACATAGAACACGAAATCCACCTACTTTATATGTGGATCCCTACCGTACAAATAGTTTCCGAAATGCACCAATAAATGTAATGTGTAGGCAAGTTAATGATATACGTCTGGAATGTGATCTATTTAACATTAGCAAATCTGAATTAACCACTATATTAAGGGATCTTCTCTTTGTGAATGATTAGTTCACCTAATAGTACATATATTTATTTCTGTTGAAACCTTCCTACTCTGTAATTGGGCTATATGCCTGTTGAGTTTGTAAATAAATAAATAAATAAATAAATAAATAAATAAAGAAGACAAGAAGGGTTTAAAAATTTTGTATAACTCTGATTTTTGTGTTTTTCTCATAAGTCCGTGCTCATCAAACAACGCTAGCGGAAATGGTGATAGCTCGTAATCGAATGCCGCTCGTGTTCGCTCTTTATCGCCTTGGAACAGTACCGAGATTCTCTGAAATAACAGCAATGGATCTACTCTGAGGAACGGGTCATTGTCTAAGTGAATTCCAGCTTTGGCGGCAGCTAAAGGCTTTACTTTATAAATACCAGAGAGTGAAATCTTATCTGCACTTTTCCCCACCATCGATAGCATTCCTTTTTTTCCTTTTTGAATTGCTAAGTGGCAGTCAATGTTACTTCCTCCGGCAAGTCCTGTTGATAAAGATACTAAAGAAGCTCGTGGTGTAAAAGGGTTATGCCCATTAATCCAAAACAGAAATTTTGTAATGTCTTCTTCATCCCTTTTCATTCGATGATTAGAAAGATCTACATGCTGTTCACTTGTTGCAGAATTAAGACCGGTATATTCTTCCACACATTCCATAATGTTAAAGGTTGACGGCATAGTGGACAGGTATCTTGCAATAACACTTGGTGTAACACCCCTACCATGGTTTAAATCAGTGCCAAAGAAACGATTTAATGTTTGCTCAATGGTCATGTCGCTCCATACCCCACACCAAGACTTGTCGGATCTTCTAATTGTAAACATACCTTGCTCAGTAAACTTTCTAAACTCCACATCGTTCATCGTCATTTCTAAATTTGCCATATCTTGTAAGTATATCTGCGCACTTTTAGCGTATGGATAATGACCTGAAGCGTGAAATAGGGGCAACATATTTTTTACACTCTGTAAGTGAAGCTTCCAGTTTCCCAAACGTCCAGCCTCAATAAACTGCAAAGCAACAACGACACATTCAAAATACTGAATCCATAACTGGGCTGTGGGACCATTCTTTTTTAGAGAATTTAACTGCTCCGTAAATCTTTCTGTCATATCCATGATACACTTTTCGGCTTTACAATCACCCATAAGGGGCGGTTCTAACGTCCAATTTTGGAAAAAAGCTTGAAGAAACTGGTTATAAAGATCGGATTCACCACAATCTACATGGTTACAAATCACAATACCCAAAGCAGTAAAAGTTAGAATATGGGCTCGTATTGCTCTGGAGTAGGCATGTCCACTAAGCATTTTTTTATAGAATCGGGTGCATATACGACAGACCACAAATCTTCCAGTCCACTGCCTTCCATTACTTAACCAATAGCGCCTAAATATGACATTAATAAGTGGAATCCACCCAAGCGTACAACAACATTTTGTAATTCCCTTTCTTGCAAAACGGAAACAATACTACGCGCTTTTATGTACAGCGGTTGGTCAAAAGTAACGAAACAAGTCTGTTGCTTTAGTTTACGACTCTCGGCAGCTGCATACTGTAAAGAACTATTTAAGGTTGTTAATTTTGAAGGGGGTTCGTTAATAAAGGGCAAACATACAATATGGGAAACAAAATATGTCGAATCATGTGACAAAACTTCCATAAATCCTTTCCAACTCGGTATTTTGGAAATATTAAAGCACTTAGCCCACAAGTATGCCGAATACGCTGGAGGTAACACTTCAGAATCTCCTATAAGTAGTTTACTTGTGTCAACGAACTCAATATTCTCCAAGCCATTCGAATTTGATGTAGAATATGGAATGGTTTGTATAATGTTTTGGGATCCCAATACTGAAGCAGGTACACTTTTACTGTGGATTTTATTTGGGCCACCTTCGTATGATATTTCGTACTCTGGGGTGTAAACAGCGATGCCACCCAGACAGTGGTAAGTTTTATGACCATCTAACGTACCCACATTGTGATCAGTATTGTCGAAAACAAACTGAACGTAAGCATCGTCTTCGATTTTCATTTTAGGCGGGTTCATTATTATAGCTGCTTCATACTGCTGAATATGATGATAAGAAACCGAGGTACCTAATCTAGCCAAGAGATCGATTATTAGCCTTGAGCCGCTTTTCCTATAAATATACGTTGCTACTGCCAGTTGAAGATTTGAAAAAAAAAATTTAGGACGAAGAGTAGATAAAATACCATGCGCAATAGTGTCCCGTTTCACAGAAATATGATCGTCATGGTCGTCTTTCCCAGTAAAAATTAAATTGTCAAGAAATGTAAGTAATATCGGTGGAATGTCTTCACAAATGCTATCTAAGATTTGGCTGCTGGGAGGATAAGAATCATTTCGTTTGAAGTCGAAATTTTCTATTTCTTTTTTAAGTATCTCTGCTGCCACCTTTAAAATTGTTCTTTTTTCCAGGTCACCCACAGACTCTTCATTTCCTACCCATGCATTACATATTTGCGCTAAATTATATGTTTTGTAAAAAACGGTTGTGTCCCTACCACGGTGTTGGGAAATAAAAATTTCACTTCCGTATTTTATTTTTAATTTTCGACAAAGTGTCTTGTTAGTACTACATACAGTCTTCTCCCATAGTCATTCGCAATTCAGGTAAATTAAATTGATTTTTACCACTACTTTCGATGTATTCACAAACTTTTTTAAAAGCCATATCCGTTTTTGGATGTTCAGTGGGTTCTTTAGGAATTATTGAGAAATGGGCATAACAATTTTTATGATATTGCATTTGGATATTAAGCGGGGAGACAGATTCTATTCGACGCATAACAGTTAATCCCAAGTTATCATCTCGTTGTTCGGCAATGTCTAACAAATGTTCTTTAATATAATCGTGCTTTAATGTACAAGTTTGTTTGCGTAATGCCATTAAAGGTTTTGCACAAAAGAAACACAAATCGCGGAAGTTAAACGCTTCATTGTCCGAGGATGACAATGAATCATTTGAAGTACCGGCCTGTGGGGAAGTTGCAGATGAACTGGATACTGCCAGTGGCTTTGAAGTTAAAGATTGTCCGTACCGTTTCCGACAACCATCATTAACAACTATAAATAACTTATCACTCCATTGCATCCATTTATTATCGTTTTTTAATTTACTTTTGTTAATCAATGTCGCCAGTCCTTTTTGTCGTACATTAACCAGTTTGTCGGTGTTATTTTCGCATGGTTCATTACAAATGGTACAGGCTGCAGGCGATGAATCCATTTTTAACGTTAAACTGAAAAAAATGGCACTACAATAATGTTATATTATTCAAAAATAATCTTATAAATTTCTTAATTTTTTGAAAGTACCCCGTATCAATATAATAACAATACAACACATTCCATAAATGACTTGAAGTTACTAAATTAGTAAATAAGTTTGTATACTGTCGTAATTTTAAAAACAAAAAATATTACTTTGCGTTAGAAAGGTAATGTAAGAGAAGATTAAAAATATTATAAAGAAATGTGATTTTTTATTTAAAAATTCAAAGTTAACTAAAACCGATTACTGTGAGACTCTGAGTAAATCTGAGTAAGTGACAAATTTCTCTGCACAGTTATTACTTTATACTATTTTTATTATAGGTTACTATAGGACTGTATGTTAAAATAACACGCCGTCAATTATTGGCATCCAAAAATTTGCTCTAAAAAACTGTTTAAAACTTTGATTTTTTGCTTTACCCTACAAAAATCGTTTAACTTAACATCTAAACAGTTGACTGGCAATGAGCGCTATTATTATCCAAGATAAGTATACCCCCAATAAAATTATCATGTTATGTAAAATAATTAAAAACCATTAAATATTTTTGGCTTAGTAGTTCATACATACCTTTCACAGGATTATTCAAACACCATTTCACAAAAATGTTTCATAAAAACCTCAAAATATTACAAAAATATCACACTAAGTATAATAAATTAGTGTAACAAAAACTTTTTTCAGACACCCGTAGAGTCTTAACCGACCGATGGGCAGTGTTGCCAAGCTGAAAATTTAATGAATACTTGAAGTTTCGACGACGTCGATCAGTCCTTAAAATTCACATGATTCTATGGCCATAACTATTAGAGATATCGTAAAAATGGTAATATACTGTTTTATTCAGATATAAATGCTCTACAACTTTTGTCTGAAACTTTTTTTTCTAGTGTTTTTTGTTTTGAAGCTACGGGTCAAAAAAACATTTTAAAGTAATTTTTCATCCCTTATGCAATACAAAATAATAACGAAATGTCTTTTCAAACAATAAAATGTACCTTCCACCAAAAAAGCAGCTTTCTAACTAAAATTCCTTTTTAAGCGTTTCGTTTATTGGCCTATAACTGTGGAATCGCATGTCATATTATGTTACTCTGGGTCACCAAGACCCTGTCGGTACCAGTTACGGGATACTTGCATTTTTTTGAACATTCTTGTTTTGGTGGGCAAAGTATTTAGTATATTTTTAATAAAGTATGCCAACTAAAAACCACACATGAAGATGCAATATTGGTAATTTTATTTTTGATTAATTGTTAAATGTTAAGGAACAAACTCCTCACCCTGCCTAATTGCTTATTAAAAATTTTAGTTATATTTATAAGCTTAAATCTAGAACAGGAGTCTTTTGTTTGAAACAGCTTTCCTACTTTTTGAACTGTGCACTCTGATAAAAGTTGAAAAGTGTGTACAGTAAAGTAAAAGTTTCATGAAAGTATCTACAATTTTTTCAAATACGCGTTTCATGGGGCTCTAGTCTAATTTGGTAATTATCGCCTGTCACTAATAAAATTAAACCGTAAATTAGAAGCATAAAAAAGTTGTCCTAGACATATTTCTTTTTTCGTTAATCTACCGATAAAATGTACTACATAAATATAAATTAAATAATTAAATAAGTGCCTTTAATACCAATGTAAAATAATCGTGTTTTACGTTTTAATTTATTCATTATTCGTCCTGATCTTTTATAGTAAAAATATTTTTAAACCTTATTCAAATAATCATTTATATTTTCAGATTTTAGCACAAAAACATACTACCTACTTTATGAATAGCTCGACAAACTATGTAATGCTTTAAGTGCTTAAAATTGCTAGCGCGTGATTTTCAACAATACAGCGCAGCGGCAAGTTTTAGAGCACCCAAACGTGACCAAGTATGAAGACTATATATTTTCGTTCAGGTTTTTAAACTCTTTTTTATTTTACACTGCTTTTTAGGGATGTATCAGATCATAAAACAATTTAGAAGGTATATATTTTAATTTTTTATGTATGTATTTGCATACCCTGAACCAGTGGCGGATTATCCACTAGGTACAGTAAGCGATGGCCTAGGGCCTTTATGCTAGGGACCCGATGCTTTGACGGGCCCTTGATTTCGATTAAATTTTTCCAAATGTGAATAAAAAAATGCTAAAGTTTCTAGTCTAATATTTTAAGCCTATTAGGATTTTTATCGCGTGATAATAAAGACGTAAGTAGCTAATGTGTAAGGTCCATGTTTTGGAGAAGAGCGTGTCCGCTTAAATTTTAAAATTTTAAAAAATTAATGAGGGAGAAAACATTTACTTTTACGAATATAGATAACGATAAGTGGCAAATAAAAAGGAATTATTTTAAGATATACTCACTTAAAGTTTATTTAACTGATTGTAAGTATAAAGCACATGTAAAAAGCACATGTAAAAAGCAAAGTTCGCTAAAAGAAAATCAAGAATGTATACCATTCCCTGGCTAGGTGTGCTGCTGAATAGGCATTCTCGAAAACGACCCGGCCTCATTAACTTATTGCGCTTTATTTTCTATTTTAAATAAAACTGCTGAAGTGGGAAACCCGCTAAACAAGAGAGGTTTTCATTTCTACATAAAAGGTTGGGTAAATTCCATTTTACCTTTGGGTTTTTAATTACGAAATTTTCATTTAAAATCTTTGTAAACAGTTCAAAACAAAAAATAAATATATGTTTTTACACTCTTTATTTTGATGTTTATTGTACGAAATGTATCTTTCGAATTCTTCCACATGAAAAAAAAGTATTGCTAGATTCGAAATCGACACCACTGGCACTGGCAGCACCGATAACTGACATCTCCCCGGGGAGACGCCATACATCGGAATTTGAGAATACAGGACTTGGGCACGATTTGGAGCCAGCCAGCTGCATTGGTTTCGAATTCTCGATATTGGTTCCCTTAAAATTACATTTTGAATGTTTTTTTTTAAATACTTAAATGTGAGTATTGAAGACATGAGTGGGTGAAGGTGGTATGCCGCGTTTTCTTCGATTACTTTTTCTTTTTACCTCTGCACGCAATGTTTAGAACTTCCAAAAATCATCTTTTAGATCTTTAAGTGGAACTCACACAGTGGATTTCATGCCTATTTGTAACATGTCAGTTTTATTCACTCATGTCTTTATCTGTTAATTATTGTAAACGCGTAATAAACATTATTTAACATGATAGACAAGTCACACAAATGGTATGTCATTGATGTTTTATTATCTCAATTATTAGGTTGCATTTTATGCGTCACGGTGTTTATATTTTTTAAACAATAAAGCGATTGCCAACAGTACAGTATTTAACGGGTGTGTGTAGTGTTGACATCTATTGGGTGAAACTTCAGAATTCACCAGTGGACAAACCGACAGACCAGTTTTAGTCGGTCAGCTTGCTATCCTTCGTTAAATAACGCAGCTAAAAAAGGATAACGGAGGAAGTTTTTATCGTTTAGTCAACTATCGCGCCGGCACTATTTTAAAAATGTGCGGGTATATTTCACATTTGAAGGGTACAAGAATAAAACACGGTTTGTCGCAATAACAGAGTTTCGAGATAATGCGATTTTTAACTTTAATTCTTTTATACTGAACAGAAAAAATATATTTGACATAATCGACATTAAAATACTAATGCAAAAATGTATTTTTAAATTATAAATGTGTAACCAAAAACTAATACTATTTTGCAAAAAACATAAAAAAAAAATGGTGGCCAAATACATAGTTTTTTCGAATAAAACCAGACTTGTCCGAAAACCTTAGGTATAGGAAAAATGTCTTAACTTTCTTAAACTTATTTCTTAACATTCTTAACCTTCTTAACATTCTTAACATTCTTAACATTCTTAACATTCTTAATATTCTTAATATTCTTATCATTCTTAACACTCTCGACATTTTTAACTTTCTTGACCTCGTGGGGAATCTTCTCAAAAAATGTGGCTGCATCGGGGTTTTCACAAAAGCGTTTTAACTTCATGAGATCTAGGTACTTGGCCTCATTGATAGGAATATAATCTGAAACAATAAAAAAAAGGTTAACTCCTAAATCCGACAAATACCATAGGGAATATTCTTACCAGAATAACTCAAATCGGGTAGCCTAAATTCATTGTCAGCTAAATGAAGATGTACTGGAGTCCTCTTGATAACATTCCGTATCGGACTTTGAAGCCAGTGACCAGTATAAGTCGTGCGGTATGTAATTAGACGCTGATGATCTTTTTTGCAGATTATCTCTCTTACTGGTTGAATGGCGAAAGGACATTTTGGAACAAACTGGTCTTTAAAAAATTCGCTCCATTTTCTCACTTTATTCTGTCCAGTTTCTATTACGGTAAATGGGCACGGATTTTTCCTTGAATTAGTCATTAGGTAGCTCCATTCTTGTTTTAAAGTTTATCAAACCCATATTCTTATCACACTCTAAATATGAGTGTCCT
Organism: Philopedon plagiatum; assembly: GCA_963971165.1. NCBI lineage: Eukaryota > Metazoa > Arthropoda > Insecta > Coleoptera > Curculionidae > Philopedon > Philopedon plagiatum. The sequence continues at coordinate 99,793,799 of OZ020190.1, forward strand.
CGAATGGGAAATGTGATTTGAATGGAGTTAAGTCGTTTAACATCATGTACAATAAAATGCATAAACCTGAACATAATAAAATTTTTGTTCTGGCCTCCAGCAGAATCGCAAAATATGTGCAAGTTTTCAACACCAGTATCGAGGTGATTCATTATGAAGTCAAAAAGAAAAGAGCATACTTCATCGGCCCCTTTTTTGGCAAAATGTTCAGGGTATGCATAGAAAAAAGACATCCCAGAAGATAAGACGTGAATATTAAACGAATACATCGACAACTGCCTGCAGTAATATACGTCATTAGTGGGTACATTGGGCAACGAAATATTTTTTTGAAAATCCATAGCGATGGCTACAAATTCTGGATCAGTCATGCTTCGTTTCTTAGCGTCCCTTTTTTTGTCATAAAACCACTGTGCTTGTCTTTTATGAAGCTCATTCTTTATTTCCAACTGTCGAATATCTTGTTCCGAACTACCAGTCGCTGGTTTTTTAATTTTGTTTCTCTGCAGTAAAGGTGTCACATGCGCTACACGTGTCGGTGCGAGGATAACCAAAACTTATGTTAAATTTCGTGTTAAATATCATTATATATGTCTCATAACTAACTTTTTCCATGGAGTATAGCTGTCTAAACATTAAGAACATCTTTTTTATATTTAAACTTTCTGGGAGATATAACTTTTTTGAATCTTTTAAACTGTAATGTGATAGCCTTCCTTTAAACGACTTAATATGGCCGTAGACTTTATCGTACAAATCATTAGGCAACTTGTTACTTACAGCACAATGCTTCCCTCGCATATCCTTTGGTGCAAATCCTACATTTTTTAAAGACATTTGTAAATGCTCCAATTTCCCCTTTGTAATACCATGAATGCTAATAAATGCCTTGCTGCAAACAGATATTTCCTCCACAGTATCACCTCTCTGAAATCTCAGTTTGTACACAAAACTACTCTGGTGATATGAAGCTTCTGATTCGGGTTTTCGGCTTCTGCGCCTTTGTACTGGTATCACCGATATTAATCCACAAAGGTAGCTATTTTGTTCATCAATTGAGTATTGTTAAATTTTGTTAAAACACCCCTGCGCTCTAAATCACTAAGCACCTCGAAACACTTAAGCCGCTTACAATTGCATGGATCCCCTTGTTCGTGAGCAGACATTCGTATTTTTTTCATTACATCTTGCATTCTACCTGTTTTGGGCTTTTTCTTTGGCTTTATTTCAATGTTTTCAGTCATTTTCTAGGTTTTACATAAACTAAATTAGACGTTACCACAAACAAACAATCACTGACAACTGACAAGTTAAGACTAAGACAATAAATCAACCAAAATGGAAGCGACCGACCGATCGTACCAACCAGGGACATTCCCTGTTTTATTCGCGTTGCGCATGGACATCCCCTGTTATATTCAAGTACGGCAAAACTTTGTCGCTTAATTCTGAGGACTCTGCTGGTTTTATTCCAATCATATTTTGTACAATAAAAGTTATATATTTTACCAAGAGATTGCGCTTGTTTTCTCGATTTGGGTAAAAATGGACATTCCTTGTTTTATTCTTGTGCCCTTCATTTCTAAAATACGTCTCGCAAAATTCACGCATTTTTGACCCCTCCCTCCCCCTTTGTCAAGCTGCATCACATTTTTTTCAACCCCCTACCCACTAATACGTCACAAAAGTCCCCAAATGAGTTATTATTTTTATGATTATTAGTAGCATACAAAAATTATGTTTAAACAATCTAATTTATTGATAAAATTTTTCTTAATACAAAATTATTGTTATTCTTTACAATTAATTACTTCACTGGTTAATCAAATAAAAATTATTGATTAAATTACAAAATTGAAAACAATCAGCAATTACTATTAATATTATAATTCTCTCAGTAGGTAAAAAAGTCAATATTATTTTTATTTATCAGAGGTCCAAAGATTCTTTAAGAGCTCAGACATTTCTATCGAGACAGCTACTTTGGCATTTGTAAAATATCATTTACTTCATCTTTATTTATCCACTCTGCATCTTCTGTACCGGCGCACAGTGTAACGAAATCGAAAATTCGTGGACAGTGGTACTTTACTTCGCTGTTTTGCAAAAATCGTGGCATATAAAAACATATATCGGAGTACGTTATTACTGTACTAAATCAAGAACTACATAAGTAAGTAGTACCTTACTGGGTACCGGCCGCTCAAAAACTATAATTATTTTTTGACAAAATATATAAAAAAAATACCGTTTTCGGTTTGAAGCAACTAGGTAAGTTTAAGACCTAAATACTAAATTATAATAAACATACTTTAATTAACCTATTTTCACAATCTGAGCTGGAGACTGATCAGAATCGTCTTCCTCAATGTTAGTTTTTTTTTTTGAAAACTGTTTCGGTTTCAGGCAACAAATACTTTTTTTGCAGTATATTTTAATTTAATAAAAGAAACAAGGGGATCTGAAGAAATTAACAAGTTATGTCCTCAATATTCTCGGTCCGTCCTCGCTCTCGCGCTTTATAACATAATAATATGAGTACTTGATGGGATATAGTACCAAATATATAATGACACATACAGCTTTGCAGTATCTGTCAAATATTCTCGAAAAGCATCAATATTTAAGTTTTGACCCGAAGAAAGCGCTTGAAAAATTACAGCAAATTTTTTAGTAAAATTTTTGTTCAATCCAGTGATTGATACTAATTTTTCCTAATGTCGAAAAAAGTTCTAGCAGTATTGCCATCGTTTGTAGTGCCCTTGATCCGTTTTAGAACGTCTGTTAGTATTCCAAGTGCATTTCGAAAATCATTTTGTATTTTCTTCTTTCTCTCTTTTAATATTTTGTCTTCACCCTTAGCGGCCCAGGTTTTAAAATCCATATTATATGATATTATGAAGTAGGGAGGATTGAAAATCCATATTTATACACATCGTCACGGGTGGGTTTTTTATACCCAAAATCGAGGTTATTCACTTCGAGGTAAAAGTTAAATTAGTCATACTTTACTTGTAACTTCTTAGAAAATTTAATATAATTAATATCATACCTGGAAAATCTTCAAAGCGGCATTAAAAAGCAACTTTGTATTCCTGCCTGTGCGACATTACTAAAGAAAAATATATTTTTTTAATAATTGGACAAAGTGGGATGAGATTTTTGTATATTCTTAATGTAGGTATAAGAGTTATGTAATCCTCTAATGTATGTGACAACTTAGGCATACTTAGGAATTTTTTAAAAGTCACATCTAACTTTGCTTTTTCTTCGACTAGACCACGGTTCTTTAAAATTCCATATGTAAGTAAACGTTATAAATATATCCACTAAAATTTGGAAATATTAAGAGTAGTTAGCAGACTATAGCTACAAGAAAAATTGCTTTCAAATTTATTATAGAACATCATTATGAATTTTTTAAGTGAACTGAACTTATTTTCGCATCATTTTTATTGCTCTCAGAAAAGTGAAATTTCTGCTTAAAAATGAAGTAATTTACGGTGATACATTTGGAAAAGTCTGGTAAACTAGTAAACTTCAAACATTTTACGAATAATCTAGTGACAAAAAAAAATAAAAATTCGATAGTCGCTGTTTCGGCCCGTCCACGAAATATCAAATCCGTTACACTGTGAGTCTTCATCGCCTACTATCATTTTTCTATCAATTTAGAACCGGCCTCGTTTAATGGTTAGCTGTAGCGGTTTGTTGTTACAACAGCTGAAGAGCTTGCGCGCAAAACTTAACCAGTTCATCTGAGTACAATTTTCAGAAAATGCAATTTTCTTATAGCGGTTTCCTCCTGTATTTAAAGTTCTGGTTTTAACGAAAATATTTTGATAAACCTTTCTGAAGTATTGCAGCCAAATATGAACAAAAAATAACACGTTGTTTTTAAGATATTTACAAAAATATTTAGTTAAGTTTGGCTGCAAACGCGCTTGGGACTTGTTCGGTTTTGTTGTGAAAAAATAAAAAAATACAAGCAATTTGTTAAAATACAGGCTCTATTTAGTTTTTATAACTTAACAATATAGAAGTACTTATTTTACTCATGTTAGGTAATATTTATGATTTTACACCACTAGTGTTTTAAGGAATATAACATTTTAACATCAACATAAAATATCTAAACATGGATTGCAATCTCTTTCTCAAGTCAATCGCATGTTTCTTCTTCAGCATTTTTATCTTCATTATCACCTTCATCTATATTGCTTCGACATGTTCAATGTTTTTGGCCAACAGCCCTTTATATCAGTCTAAATAAGGTTCTTGCTGCCACTCCTTTCCAGAATGGGTTGGTTGTTAGCAGAGTACGTAAATTAGCAAGCAAGTAAGGAACCATACAGTGACGTCACCTTAAATCGTCCAACGACAACCGATGTAAATTTTCAAACTGTAGCATGCCACCTTTATTGTCAACTTTTACTTCTCTGTAATAGATAGCAGGAGTGGCCATAAATCGGGTATAGAAATATTAGTACGTGACAACTAAAACTTGTTCAGTATTGATGAAAACGAATTACTACCATTTAAAGTTAAATCACAACCAATAAACAATACAAACTGACAACTGACTGACCAACGCATTCCGACGGCGAACGATATGACGTCATGGTATGTCTGACTTGTCAAAATTCCTGTCACTTTTATGTCAACCAGAACACAGAAGCAGTAGCTGGCTGAAAACAAGACTAATATGCATAGTATCTCTCGGGCTTGACGAGCTGCGATGCAAGTCGGTTGAATACGATGAGCGACGTTACCTCCTTTTCGTTTTGCATGCATTTTTTTTAATGTTTTAATAGAGGTTTATTTGAAATGTGATAAAGGCCACATTTTTTGCATATTCTATTTGCCAGAAACGAAAAAAATTATCAAAGTTGATAATTGAAAACAACGTCCTTTATATCGCGACTGAAAATTAAAATCTATAGTTTAAAAAAAAATAGGAATAAAATTGATGTAGGTATTTAAAATCGTCACGTCACGTTTGTTCGGACCCTCCCCCTCCACATCCCATATCATCTCGCTAAGCAATTGCCCCCATCCCCCCTTTTTGCGTACGTATTTTATGGACGGCCCTTTTAGAAAATGATCTCTTCGGATCGTTTGAAGTAGTGGTCACAAATTTCAAATATTGATTTATGACGTCGCCGTCGGGTTCCGCTTGATTTATATTCAGGCGTAGCTCAGGCTTGTTTAGGTTTTTAGCCCAAACCTATAAGCAATCCTGGGCAAATATACATTAAACACGACGTCATATATTTCAAACTGCGGTGGCGACTAATATATTTATTGACTAAAGTTACAAAAGGCAACCTTTTCGGCAATATGTTTGCAGAAAGTTGTTAAAATGTACACTGTAAAATTATTTCATGTAAAATTACTTGATTTTTAATAGGTAATATTTCGCCTTGAAGCTTCAAGTAAAAATTACAATTATCTACCATGTCATGGAAACTGCTGGTAATTGAGTGCTATTTTTATGTATAAAATTACCTGTTCCGGCAAGTTAATTTTATTGAACGATATGTAATTTTAAGTTGACGTCAATGTAAATTTACACCCGTACTCATTATATTTACAAGCGATTTAATGCAAATGTCTGTATATGAGTAGTATAATAATGTAATATTGCTAATAGTTTCACGAAAAATTTTACGTTCCAAGTTCGGAATTTTAGTTGTATGTAAATGTAAAGCTACATGGACGTATGCATGCAAGTACATGTGCTTTTACATCTTAATTTTGATACAATGCGTCCAGGGATGGGAGACAAGAGGACAAATGGAACAAATATTTAGACATAAAAAGTCAGTATTAATAAAAGTTTTTACGTACCAAAATCAAATCGCAATAAGAAAAGTGTGACTTTTTGTATGGGGTGCCCAAAAAATTAAAAAAAAATTATTTCAAGATAAAAGTAATAAATTTATTATTTCAACGCAAGATGTTACATCGAAAAGATGTGAAACATCTTTTTCATTTTTCTAGTTTACCAAAATTCCAAAATTGCAAGAGAAAATTGAAACTGTGTGAATTCTGAATTAATAGCACAAAACAGAACCAACAGTAATTTGCAATTCATAATTCATTTAAGTTTAAATTTTCTTTTACAATTTTGGATTTTAATTAATTTAAGATGTTACTGTTTAATATTTTCCCTTAAAAACAAAAAGAACACAGATTTATTTAATAGAATTTTCATATTTATGTATATTTTGAGCATCACCTACAAAAAATAAATTTTTTCTTACCGTAAATTTCATTTTTAGAAAGAAAAAACTTTTATTTACAGTTTCTTTTTTTTATCTTTAAGAAGTTGGTCCATTTGTCCTCTTGTCAACCCCATCCGTGGACATACTGTATGGAACCTAGCTATTCTAAATAAAAGTTGATTAAAGCCATTCAATAACTTTTTTTAATAGAATTATTTATTTTCAGAGAATCTCTCTCCCTTCTCTTCAGACGCCCACGGTACGTTAGTATACTTAGGCTTGAAGTCTACGTGGGATGTCTTAGATAAAAAAAGAATCTAAAACCGACATAAACTGGATTTTTTAAGGCCGATTAGCATTTTGATACCATGACAATTCTTTTTAGAAAAAAACCGAGCAAACAAAAAATCCTCAATGGAAAGAACGTGCTAATCTATTCAAAAAGGACCAATTTATGTCCTTTTTAAATCTCCCAAAAATAAAGTCAATAAAGTAAAAACAAGGAGCCTAACGTGATTGTCATTTGGTATCCTTTTGGGTTGATCTGTACCGACGTGCCTTAATATAAAAATTTCGACTTCTTGCCCAGGTACAATAGGGTTTTGTTATGAAGATGGGAAAATATAAATACACAAACCTTTTTTAATATCTATTGCTAATCTTTATTAAAAAGAAGGGGTTAGGTACAGTTTATAAGATAAATAGTATCCACTGTATTAACAAAAATATTACTTTAAGTAAAATAATTTTAACAAATAAAAAATAGTGAAGAGTAAAATAGGATTTTGTTTTCTAACGACAGAAAAATAAAGCCTCTGAGTAACAACAAATCGAACGAAAAAAATGGAAGAGAAAGGAAGCTAATAACAAAACTAAGCAAATGGCGCCGAATTTGCATATTTTTGAACATTATCGTTCCTTTCCTTCTGTAAGATTGTAAAAAGGATCTAAAGCTAATTATGGTATTTTCACTTTCTGTTTTTATCATCGGAAGAATTCTTACATTCATTTTGACAAATTCTGTTTATAAAATTTGTGACTCTGTTTTTTGCATTATGTTTTTTTGATCTGGTTGCTGTTCCATCTGGATGAATTCCAAAATAATACCTCTGAATAAATTCCAACGTGTAACTAATTTCGGCCGGATATCTCAAATTAAATATATAGTAGAGGCAAAATGTCGTCACTAGACTTTCCGAAAATGAATATGTTTCCAGTATTTTTTCATTTTCCATCATGACTATAAATTGTCTTTTTTCATCTGCCCCTAAAAACGGAAATAATGTTTGATATGTATTTTATATGTTATGCAGTATTCCGGTTCTTATGTTCACACCCTTATAAGTTAGTTATTAAAAATGCGACGTTCTTTAAATTCTAAGGATGCATATTAAAATAAATAATTTTATTATTGGGCCAAATGGAATATCCGGCATATTTAACCTCATATTCAAATGATTGTGGCGATTCATACTGAAAAGAACAATATTTTCGAAAAATACCGAATATTCCAGACAGAAATTTAATATATCCTTTTTAATTATTTTTATAATCACTTAAGTAGTTATTTTTTTTTTAATTTAGTTCGAATTTATTAGATTCTTTGATAACTAGGTATTAGGTCTCGAAACGCCAGAAAAAACTATTTTGATCAGATTAGGTTTCAGGTAGAATATACACAAAGCACTACTAACTGATAGATTAGAGTCAGGCATACTTTATATAATTAAAAGTCACTGGCAGTGTACAGAATATTTTCTTTTTTGGATTTGTTGTATTTTTGTATTTTCAAGAGCAGTGACTTTTATTATGTTTAAAATATTAATTTTTCCCTAACAGTAGAGTGGCATAACCTCCAAATAATAGATCTATCTGCATATTCAAATTCGGCCAAATACTCGCGGCATCTCTATTAATTTTATTACCGTTGTAGTTACTAAAACACAGAAAAATGAAAATCTTACCCGATACTATAATACTGGGCGCCAGAATCCTTGTTTTGATAGTATCATCTTTTGATGTGTTGGTACAGTCGGTGGTGTCATTTTTTGTTGTTCCCGACAACTCCTAAGAAATAGTTATTAGGTATATATACTAACTGCTGTAACTTTTTTGACGAGAATTTTAATTGTATTCTGTAATGTATGTAACGAAATTGGATAATAAGACAAACATTGCCCTTTAAGTAAATTAGATTTTAGCTCATCAGGGTTTAAACTAAAAATCATTTTCTTTAAAACTTGGACACTTTAAATAAGCGATAGCACTTCTAAACTAACTATGATAGAATTGTCTTAAGCTTTTGCTGGCTTTAAGTTACATTATTACCTAGTAATACATTAAAGCAGAAAACTACACTTAAGTACGTGCGAAGATTGACCCACGTCACATTTTAGAAAAATGATGCATTTTTTTTAAACCAGTCATCAGTTTAAATAAAAAAATTTTATTGTGTGAATGACCTTTAAAGTGAGCCTAAATTAACTAAAATTGCCTTTCTAATTTAAAATGCATTGGATTTTAAAAGCATAAGGCGGATGGATTTCTATGCACGTACGTGTAGTTACTATTACTAATAATGGAAAACAAGTCATCTTAAAAGAAAACATAATATGATGGAAAATATACTACTTACCTCATCAGATTCAGGATACAGAAACACCAAAATATCTTCCTTAAAATGTTTGGAAACTTGATGTAAAGCATTAATAGTTACGTCATCATGTATAGATGTTTCCTTAAAGTTTTTGTCTAGTTTATGGTAATTAACCACGTATGAAGAATTTAATTCCATATCACTTAGTACTTCGGTTATGTTATGTCCCGTTACTTTAGCAAAATGCCACCAGATAACATCCTTTTTTAAAAGAACAGGCCATTCTTTTTGCACGTCTTTAATAGTTGGAATTTTATCTATATTATTAATAAATGCCCTTTGTTGGGAATATGACTCCTCGAGTTTTTCCCACCATTCCGGTGTCACTAGCGTATCATTCGTATCATTGTTTACAAGCTCCCTAGCATCAATATTTTCAGTCGAACATTCCGGCTGCCAATTCGAACACCCCGCTCTGGCATTTACAACCTGGCGGATTTTTCTTTTTGGTATCACCGGACGCAAAAAATTCCCTGCAGCTCTTCTTTTATGTGGCCTGTTTAGATAGTTGTTTCGTTCCACCATTTTTGAAATAATACTGTGGGCTCCACTTCCTATTACGAGACCTTTAGGATTTTTGTCTTTAAATATTGGGTATTTATTGATAATTTTTACAGCAACAGTTCGGAAAGCATTAATGGAAATTATGTTTGTTTTGGTCCTCATTTCGTTCACTATTACTTGCACCACCTCTCTTTCAACAATATTGTCTTTTTTATTGTTTTCCAGTGCATGAAGAACGTAAGTTGGCATTTTCTGCCACGGAATCTCAAAATTATTCCATAACTCAGAATTAACCTGAGGAGTTGCTGGTAACAAGTGACTAGTCACTTGGGACGGGGTTGTCAAGTTTTGTTTTGTACCTTCAGGTCGTACAGGGGCTTTATCAGTAGAAGAATAATTTTGTGATATCGAAGGAACATTAGATGTTGACAGTGATGATGAGGGCACATCTTGAATAAGGAAGGTATCGGTTGTGTTAATCAGTTCAGTAATATTTTTCAAACTGACAATGTTTTGGCATCCGTTAGAGACAACTGAATTTTCCATATAATAAATGGGCTCTTGGAAGTCATTAATATTAGGAACATTGTCTTCAAATTCCATTTGCGAAGATGTGTTTGAATTTCCTTCTATGGTTACGGTTGATGCTTCAGATAATGCGTCATCAGCTTCACTACGCCATCGTTCACCCTTTTCTAATAATATAAAAGTTTCTTCCTTTAAATAAACAATGACTTCATCTTCGTCCACTTTCGTGCCATCTTTTTCTAAAACCAACGTTTCTCCATTTTTTTTCAACTTCGCTGAAGCTAAAATATTAAATTCCTATTATGTCATTATGTATCTTTTATATTTGTATTTGAAAAAAACACGTTAGTATCAGTAACTCAATGAAAACAAATGATATAAACAAAGCAATAACGTTACTTTAGAGAAGGTAAAAAATCGTGTGATTATTGTTAAAACAATTTTTTTGTAACTACCTATAATCGTTTTCGAGATATTTAAGAATTAATTTTTTCACAATTTTTAACAAATTGCCTGTAGATAAGAAACTATAGAGAATTTGGCAACTTCGTAAACGAAATATGAATAGGGACTAAAAATGGCACATTTTCTCTAATTTAACCGACCTCGTATCTTTTACCGTTTCGGAGATAGCAATAGTGGTATCACCTATTTTAGACACCCTGTATATATATATATATATATATATATATATATATATATATATTGATATATATATATATATATATATATATATATATATATATATATATATATATATATATATATATATATATATATATATATATATATATATATATATATATATATATACAGGTGTCTTTTAACAACTTAGACACCGAGGAAGACGAAACAGTAGTTTTTCAGATAATTCCAAACATACTTAACTATGTTCATAAATGAGAATGTCGAAGGTAGTGTGGAGAGGTCGCGAGACTCCCACATCCAAGCTACCATGGGAGATCCGATAAGGATCCCTATGACATTTCTCAGAGAGTAATCTCAAGAACGTCTACCTTTTAAAAACTTTCATTTTGTCTTTTATAGGCAAGAACTGTGGAATTATATGGGAGCAGAAATGCTCATGCTACTGTCAGGCCTCTGATGAGTCGATGTGGTGTCTTTTAACAACTTAGACACCGAGGAAGACGAAACAGTAGTTTTTCAGATAATTCCAAACATACTTAACTATATATATATATATATATATATATATATATATATATATATATATATATATATATATATATATATAATATATGTATTCAAAAGAACGATTTTTTTAAGCTTTCCAAACAAATACTTACTAAACATTTTTTTCTTACCTTGAAGCACAATATTTTCATAAATGTTGTTTTCTTCCTTTACTAAGACAAAATGCTTTTGTTCTCTTTTCCTGTCCCAAATTTTAAATAAATGCGGCATGGTTGGCTAAAAAATATCAACAATTTAAGACGAGTAGTCAGCTCCCATCCTTACTATTTTGGTTGTTTTAATATTTTTGTTCTTTAGTTATTTGCTATAAAAAATTAATGACTTTTCGATGTAGACACATAAAGAGACATACAATTCCTCCAAAAAATAATTAAAATATTATTTTGTAGTGTTTATAAAAAATCGATACGTTTGTCAAATATTTTCACATGTAAAAGTTAAGCCTTGGCATAAGATACTTACAAAATATACGTTTATGACTATTTCAAATTTACAGTGATAATATATTGTGAAATCTGCATGCAAATTTGAAGATATTTATGTGATTTATATATACTGTAACCATCACCCTTTAAGCAACGGAAACATACTACGTTAATTTTGTTTTAAAAAAATTCTAAAGGTGCTGATTTAAAATAATATACATTTGTGTCATTAAAAAATTTAGCATGAAACAAGGGCTCAACATTAATAACACTCTTATACTGTATACATACTAAATCACCATTATCATGAGACACTTTCTCCAATAGACCGCTGGTACAGTTATACAGTGCTAAAAATTTGAAACCGAAAAAGCATAGATTATTAAATTCTTTGTTAATAATAATATTATTTATCGCACATAACACATATAATCCATACTCATTTTTTTGTAAACAAATAAGCATGCCCCGGGAATATGTAATTCCTCTATATGATACACAATTACTTACAAAAAATGGGTTTTTAAAAGCTACTTCCTCCAATATTTTCATATAAACGGCTTCTTCAAAATCTGATTTGCAGAATATTTTTGCATCCTTACAAAAAACTGAACCAGAATAAAGTTCTTCGCGAGTAATTTCCAAGCTCTGAAGCAGCTGATGTTTAGTACACAAAGAAAATAATACATTCTTAAAGTTAGGACAGTGCCTGATAATTTTTTTAAAATAGCCATGTTTACTTTCGAATCTCAGAGACCATAAAAGTCGTATGGGACCAAACTTATTTATTAAAAATGGATAGTGAAGGATATAATGATGCTTAGGTTTTAGAGGTACGTCAGGAAATAACAGATTTCTCATAGTAACATATTCCGACAACAAGTGATTAAGAACTGTAACCTGATCGGTTGATAACTTAAAACCCATAACTAATGTGCAAATTTTTCTTAGAACAAGGAACATCTCCCAGTATGTTTTATGCTCTAAAGTATCAATTTGATCGTAAAGAACAAATGGCAATATATTAACGAAATGAAAAATTTGAGTTGCGTTTCCAGCAACCTTATCTGATTTTTTTATTTCTGGCAAAGTGTGGTTGTCTGAGTTGTTAACAAATTTTAAACAGCGAATTTTTAAATTCAAAGTTTCAAAAGTAATTTCTTTATCTGATACCATCTTTTTCAATATGAGCATTAGGTCAGATTGAACTACGCCTTCAAAAAGGTCATGGGCAATACATGGTGGTAAGCCGGGAGCACAAATATGAAAATATTTAAGTTCGTTTAAAATCGAATAATTTTTTACACCTTTTTGAGGTTCGTTTAAAGCTTTGGTGAAATGTACATCTAAATTGTGGGAAAGCACATCTCTATACTGCACAGTATCTCTCTCGATAAAATGATCAAAATTGTTTTCATAACAATATCTACAGAAGTATCTGTTTGTTTTGAAATACTCGCAGAAACCGCCGATTTGGTGGCTACCTAAATTATCTCCAATAACTGCTACCAAAGATCCTTTTATTTTTACACCTTGTTTTAACTGAATACCTTGACTTTCTAGTATTTTTAAATCTTCTACAAGGGGTTTTAATATTTTGTTCATCCCAAAAGTTTTTACATCTTTGTCAAAGACCAAACTAACTAACTGAATATGGTCAACTTTCATACGAAGCCACGGATACAGGTTTGCTAAAGACATATATATGCCAGTGATTTTGAACGTTTTTTTTGCAGAACCAAGTGGATTACATATTTCAAAACCATCCTGGTATAATATAATTTTCAATGCAAAGTCACTGTTTTTAAAAAATCGGTTATTCTTATATGTATCTCCATCAGTTATGTCAGAGAATACTTTATCGACAGATTCATATTTACGAAATACTTGTTCAAAAATAAACTTATTCTGATTTAGCTGATTTGTAAGAATTTTTAGTATGGGAACATAATAATAAAATGATTCATATGTGTCATTTTTTAAAGATAACTTCACGGGGTTTATAAAATGTAAATTTTCCTTATAATGCTGATTTCTTATAACGTCACTTCTTAGTGCTCCGTTGTTAGGATCGTTTGCTAAAAAAAACAAGTCTTTTCTAATTACATTTTGGTCCACATCCACATTGTGTAATTTAAGAACACTTTGTACATATTCAGTATTTACTTTACCTATATCAGAAAGCGACGAAACCAATAATTGAATGGATGATTTACTAAGATTACACTTAGTTTCTAAAGTTAAGTAAAGGTTAGAAAATAAGTTCAAACCGTACATTTCAAGATCTTGATATGATTCTTCGTAATCACTTTCGTTCGAAGCATCGTTAATTCTTTCATTCGTTAATAAATTCTCACAACTGCATGAGCCAATGTGTTCGGTATACCCATTTTGGTTACAAAAGTTTTCAAGATTTAAATGATTTCTTAAAAAATGAACTCGAAGCATATTCTTATTTGTAAAAATAACATTGGATTTGCAAAACAGAGGGCATGGAAAAGTTTCACCTTTTTCTAAATGCCGATAAAAGTGCCTCTTCACTTCTCCCAGATTATCACTGGTCATAAAGTTACAATTTTTTATGGAACATTTCTTGGAAGTTTTTAGATTTTCTAACGATTTCGAGCTAACAACGTGATTACGACTGATATGACTGCTAAACGCATTATATTTTAAAAAAACCATATTGCATTCTTCATACAAGCACCTAAAGTTTTTTAAGTTTTTATGAAAGTGTTGGTGTAACGTGTATTTACGCACAGTCATAAAAGAACTTCTGCAAAAGCCACATACAAACATGATTATTTGACAATATGTACTACTTACCTGAAAATAAATACGATGGGCATCAAAATTCTCACTACACTAAGATGCTAAACTTCCCGAATGATGCGTATCGCAACACAACAAAGCTACAAATGGCGTGATGAAATCAAGTCGACCGGTCGACCGACGGGGAATCACCAGATGACTTTAAATACGAGGTCAAGTTAGTAATTATAAGTCTACTTACCTGTTATTTCGCATCTTTTTACAATATAAACAAATGTGGAAAAATGCAGTATCAATTGTTTTACAGTTAAATTGTAAATAACTGTAAAATATCGTAAAATTATGTAATTTTCAGTATATTTACCAATTAGTAAAGTGCGATTTACTTTACGTTACATAAAAAGTTTAATTTCACATGACTAAACATGTATATAGAAAAAATCACCTATAAGCTAATTGAAAATATACATTTCACTTGATTGGCATTTACTGTAATATTACAATTATTTTACGAACTGATTTTACAGTGTAATTACTTTTGCGATATAATTATGCTTAAGCTGTTTTAAAGGTATATAAGGTTATTTTACAAAAATTCGGCTATTCGTCGGTGAACATATAGGTGACTTTGATAACAATTTCATTGGCCATTTTTTCATCCATGAGCCGGTTCTACCGCCTTATTTCAAAATCTGACGAGTGTTAATCCCTTTGTATAAACCTCAATTTTGATAATTTGGCATAAGACGCTTAAATTAGTTGATACGCGAAAAAAATATTATGACAACTGACATTAAAATTTTGACTCTTCCAGTTCTGAAATGTAGGAAAACTTTTGCGTTCGCAAAACCAAAAACATCACAACTGATACCATTAGTCATTATCATTACTGTTATTTAACGGTCGCAGGCGAATAGCAGGACATGCTTACGACAGTAAGTCACGTGATGTATTAAAAATGTTTCGAAATACCTGAGCACAAAAAAAATTCAAATATGTGGTAAACAAGCTTAAATAAACAACTACAGGTGACATGAACTTCACATACCACACCGACATAATCGAGACGATGAAAGCAGTAGTTGTTACATATCTAACACCGACCGCCGTTAATGGCGATTAATATATTTTACTACGCTTAGTGTATTACTTTTATGAATATATCATTCTATCTGCAACTATTTAGTTGTAGAAGGTTTTCATTTACAGTAACAATTTTTTGCAACTTATGTGCCACCTTACATATCAGTAGTTGATGTGAGATAGGAAAATTCTTTCACTCTTTAGGTACCTAATACTAATATAGTAAAATTCTTCACCAGTGCAATAAAAGACCGTCAAGAAAAACTCAAGAGAAAGGCACAATTTTTGATTTTGGTTCAGGTGCCCTCCTGCTATCGCGAGTTCCGGGACCTTACTCTTTATTAGGCCGGCTTACACCCAAGGTGTCTAAAGAACAGACAGCGTTTCACCTGAATCAAAATTAAAACCTTTACATCCACGAATAAGTTTTGTACGGGTGAGATGTAGTGACTCGCGCCAGTCAGTTCACCTGGTGTTGTGTTCTCCGAAATTGGATTCGGCTGCTAATATATGTCGAATTTTTTCGACAGTACAAGTGCAGCACTTTACGTAAAGATGGGGAAATTCTTTCGGTTTATAGGTAATAGGGTTTAAGCCTGTCTGTCGAAAGCGCTTTAGCAGGGGGGTACGTAGATCAGAAGTGAAAATAGTCCTTTTCTCTTACTTTTTCTTAATGGTCTTTTATTGCACTAGCAAATCATTTATTTCTTCGCATTATTTTTACTATAGTTGATGTTAGTGTTTCTATCTAAAACAAACAAAATTCGAAAACCAATAATATGAAAAATTTAGTTTTTTTTAATCAAATATAATTTCGGAAATTTTCGAAAACATTAATTTTTTTTTCAAAATTTTTGTTTCGGAAGTTTTCGGTACTTGAGAAAATTTTGTTTTTCTAAAATTCATAAGTTTAAAAAATCTAAATGTTTCTTGAACCCCTAAAATTGACATGTGTATCACTCGTTTTACTTAATCCGTGGCTAACCAGACCAGGTGGGGCGAAATTGAGCAAAAAAATTTTTTTTTGCAAATTTCAAAACGCATTACCCATCAAAATTAGCATATTAATAGTAGCAGTTTTCCTGTAAAATTTTATCCAATTTAAAAAATGTCTTCTGCCTCCAACCCAGCCCCAAAATTTTGGTTCGATTCCACAAACGGTACTAATGTTACATGCTAGTGAATTTTCATTTAATTGAACACAGATAAGGTTTTATAGTATATTTTATTATTTTTAAACATGCTAAACCAAAAAATATCAAATTATATCAAAACGACCAGCAGATGTCAGAACTCCTAGACTACTTGAAAGTTTGATTTGGTCTCAAAACTTGGTAGATCCTGGCGTGACTTGATTCTAGCTCGGATGAAGCCATCTCTTGAGTCAGGTCCAACGACAGACATGCTAGCCTCTGTTACCAGTTTCACACAACGTTCCACTGATTGTGTGTGACAGGGATATCTTAAAAAATTTAGCACTGGTGTTTGCTCTTGTGCAATAAGCAACTGCATCAAATTTGTCTCTTAAAATAGGCGGCTCGGTTATTTTTGTAGTCTGCCAGTCAATCATGTCAATGTAGTCCGTGGCTGTGAAGTTCAGCAGCGGAATTTTGAATTGTCTAGTAACATGCTTCGAAATTTGGCTTTTATTGGCTCTAGATTTAAGTATACGCCTCAGTCCTAGCTGTCGTACGTGTCGCCTCGCATCAGTTATCATACTCAACAAAATACTTTCTGGATGAGCAAAATAAGCATTCCTTTGAATTACGGGCTCTACTATTTTCTTTAAATGTTTGCTCAAGTATCTGGTCAAACTAATGCTCATCCAGGTATGACGAGCCCCATCTTTTACAGGATGGATGGGCCTTTATTTGAAACCACAGAGGAGCCTAAACTTTTAGTATAAATACAACTAAAATTTTCAGGTTGTTTGACGGCGCTTCTGTTCCAACGTACACTCTGAGAATGCGATTGGCCGTCGTTAGCCATCTTGCATGACACAACTTGCCGGGTTCGCTTTTAGAAAAACTGAGAGAACAATAGCCATTTGAAATAGCATGACACATGTCCCAGAGGTACTTCTGATCTGTACTAATATCTGTGCTGTCCTTGTCAATGGCTGGTAATTCGCAATCAATGCTCTCAAACTCCACTGAAGGCAACTGCAGACAATTTTCTAGCGATTTGCCGATGCACCCAGAAAACTTTAGTGGTCCAGTCGTGCTGCCATCAAGGTACTGAAAAAGGTGACGCAAAATAAGTTCATTTCCATGCAGTTGACAGACAAACCACTGAAGGGGACGTTTCATTTCTAGTTCTAGGAGCCTTATGACACCTCCTTTGATTCCAGTGTTTACATTGGTACCATCACAACCAATACACATAAGATGCTCAAGACTCATATTATTTGTTCTGAAAAAGTTTAGGATGGCATCCTTAATATTTTCTGCAGAACCCGTAGATGGTGTAACATGACCTAAATATTGTGATCCTGGTTCTTCTATCAACGACAGATGTTCTTCAACTATAATACGACGATGGTGCTTGCCTTCGTTCACTTCCATTCCGAACGTCTTGTCTTTTCTACCGTCAAAAGAAAGAGCTCAAATTAGCCTAGGCTCATTTGTTTTTTTCAATTCATCACGAACTTTTATTCTCTCCCTTTGTATACGTTTATCAATTACTTTTGATGTGTCTTCTTTGGTAATTATACCAATATCTTGTAAAACGGCAGAGGCAATGGCAGCAGCTGCTCTATTAGAAACTCCAAATCTGTCACACGTTTTGCCCAATGTAGGTAATTTAATTCTCATTTGAGGTTGATGTAGTTTAGATGTAGGAGTACTCTCTTTGGTTGAAGTTCCGGGCTGATTAAAAGATTCATCAATATCAATTCGCTTACGTTTTGGTGTTGGCTCAGGTACATTTATTTGATCCGTGATTTGATCCAATTCATTGTCATTGTCCGATGATGATTCCCGATTCAAATTGCAATCATCCGGTGATTTTGCCTTGCTTTTTGAAAACAGTTCTGATCCTCCAGCTTCACAATGTACTGTAACCGTAGTATTATCTTTAAGCTTCCTTTCCTCTCTTAGAGATAATTTTTTGCTCAACATAAAATCAACGTTCCCAATAAACATTTTTCTATGAGTTCTTTGATCTGTGAGAAAAGTGCGTTCAGTTATGGGTACTTTTCGTATTTTCTCACACTTACACGAATTGAGAATTGCCTCGAAATTTTCTTAAATTTTCCTTGTATGTGTCACTGTTCAACTTGGCTTTCGGTTGCTTCATTAAACGCATATAATTACTATGATATTTTTGAATAAGCAACTTGATACGAGGGTCAGAAAGTGTTGGTATTGAAGCTTTTTGCCATATTATTTTCAGTTTTAATGTTAAAGCGTTTGATACTTCGAAAATCGTCGGCTCCTTTTTTGAATCATGGTTGAGTTCATGCCTCAACCACAAGTAACACTTAAGAACATCTTCGTGAGTCGGTAATACATTACCACTGAAGTCTTTTGGCACACCAATAATTGGATCAATTATTTGACGTCTAGTAGTATGTACCGACATCGTTTTCATGTGCGGAAATAAGTTCTCAGATTACTAACACAACATACTATAATATTAGGATAAAAATTTACCTAGTCTTAAAAATCACTGAATAACGTTACTATTTAACAAGACGCACAATTTCAACTTTAAAAACTCACTTAGTGTCAAAAATTACTGCGCTACATGAACTGTCGCTGACAGGGGATGCAAGACTAACAAAAGACTAAATTAAAGAGAGAATCTAAGATACATTTTGAGGTTAACTAAGAAAGCTACAGCTATGTACTATGCCATCTGTCGTTTTATTTTATGGAAATGATTAATGTTTCACAATATATCCTCTAGATGGCGCAGGAAATCGATATTTGAATCCAATGCTATAATATAAAAATTTGGAACGGAATGTATAATTCAAGGTCAAGTTGGAGGCAAAAGATGATGTTCGAAAAATCTGAAAAAAATTGTAGTTAACCACTACCTCCAAAGACAAGTTTTGGTAGGTAATGCAATTTGAATTCTGGAATTTGATTTTTTCGCCCCACCCTAGTGGGCAATATTAAAACCAAACAGATTTTCATCACAGTTTGAATAAAATGTTGAATGTTTCTAAGGACAAAAATACAAGCTCTCTTATCATACAAAAAAACATTTAAAAATGAACTTAGTGTCGACATTTCTGATATTTAATTTAATTTATTGTTTTCTAATAATATTATGTTCTTGCGGTTTG
Source organism: Philopedon plagiatum (assembly GCA_963971165.1). NCBI lineage: Eukaryota > Metazoa > Arthropoda > Insecta > Coleoptera > Curculionidae > Philopedon > Philopedon plagiatum. The sequence continues at coordinate 99,813,503 of OZ020190.1, forward strand.
AAGAACATCTTGCAAATTTTTAATCGTTAAAATATAAGGATGCCTGTATGCACTCTTATGTAGCTATCAAATATAATATTTATGTGGTTCCATCAACACAAATTCATGAGTTACAATAAAACAGGCAGTACATAATAACTAGATTTATAGCCTACAAGCAACAGAGTTTAAATATTTAATCAGCATTGGCCGCAAGGGAACAGAATGAATTTAAAAACTATGAAACGATATCAAATCAAATATACACAGCTTTGCAGTTTTAATTAAAAACTGGAGCCAGTGCAGTTTAGAATTCATTATCAGCGTTTCCCGTAACAGTAGTTTATGTGGTAAATAAAACTAAGTGATGGATACAATCTGTCCTTATAGAAAATGTTTATTCAACAAGCGCTTAGTAATCCATATGAGTAGCTTTCTTTCAATTTTTAATAGTGATTTTTTATTAGCGTTGGCGTGGTAAGTAAAAACTTTTAATTTAAATACTATTGTTCTTCTACTGCTATTAAGTTTTTACGTAAGTACATTTATTAAGCTTCTTTAAATTCTTTATCTGAATACTAATGTACCGTATGAGTCTGCATAGATAGGCGTTGCGTCTATTGACACGGCATGTTCTAAATTTTTCTATCTAGACTGCAAAGGAATTCATATGTGACGTGCTGCTGAAGAATACCAGGGGGGGGGGGGGGTTAATTAATAGAGGCTAGTTCATTTGAACCGAAGCTTTAAAATTATATGTAGAAGAGGGTCAGATCGGTCACTAAGGAAGACCAATGCAAAAAAGAAAGAAAACAAGCGCTATTGTTTGTAGGAGCACTGAATGACATATAAATTGTCAGTTACAGTTTCATATTTTTAGTGTTTTTACCGATTTAAAATATTTTATAGTAGAAAGTAAAACTGAGAAACTTTTGAAATCAGTATTAAGCATTACCATTCAGATTCACTGAAAGGTTTTAGATTTAGTACGGGTTTAAATCAGGATCTTCTAGTTAATCAGTTAGGTTTTGACATGTTTTCGCCCTGTCATTGTTAAGAAGTGGTCAATTAAAATTTATGAGTTTTTGTAATATATCAGCGATTTGCTCGATTTTTAAATGATTTTCATCTTGGAACGGGTTGCTAAATGAATTTAGTTTCACTATTGTGGAAAGTACGTACCAAAATTGCCGTTCCTTTTTAAATTTGCGAAAAAACAAATTGATAGCATAAAACTTAAGTGCACCTTACACGGTCAATAATACTGACAATATGTGATTATATTGACAAACATATTGACCGTATAAGGTGGATATATTGATGGTTTGATGGATTGATGGATTGAACTGACGCGAATTTGAATTACCGAATATCAGGCATCAATATCAGCGAGTAGAGGGGATACTGTCAGTAATACTGATCGTCTGGGGTGCGCTGTCAATATTGAATCAATGCTTAGTGTAACGTCAGCTGCTGTCAATAATGGAAGCAGCAAGCGGAGTCTCCGACAAAAACCAGTCTTCGAACTCCAATATCGCCACCGAAACACCTGCGGACGAGTCGTTGGATGCCGGTATAGTTCTTCAATGTTTTATAGAAACTTATGAAACCCTTCCGCTCTTATGGAACCCCACTGACCCCAATTATACTAATAAGTACGAAAGGAATGCCGCGCTTAAGAAGTTGTTGCAGATTTTCGTTAAAATAAAACTAGAGGCAACCGTAGTGGATATCAGAAAAAAAATCAACTCGTTGCGGTCGCATTACCGCAAGGAATTAAAAAATGTTTTACTGTCAAAGAGGTCCGGGACTTCAACAGATGGTGTATATTTTCCTTCATCTTGGATATTCCACGCATTAAAGTTTCTGGACAGATTTGAGCAACCAGTGAATTCAAATGTACAAGAGTTAGAGTTACGGTAAGTTACCAGAACTTTGTCCATTTCAACTTTTTATAAGTTTTGGTTTAACTTTAATTTTTAATTGCCACTGTTGTGCCGTTAAATTGCTATTATCTGGTGAAAATTCCAAGATACAATCACTGCGAACATTCAACCTAGGTGCTTCCTGTCTGGATTCTACAGATTGAGTTTGCCGGCTTAGATTTTTGGTCATGTTTTCTAACCTCCCAACCCAACCTGAACCTTTCTTCTGTCGTTTCAGGTTCGATTGTTGGATTAAAACTGTCACAAAGAATTATATCAATGTCAATTGAATTATGGTATAACCAAGAGCAAAGTCAGATATATAGTCTGAGTCTCGCTTCAAAAGTTGAAAAATTGGAGTACGAGTTGGATATTGGGATCACTGACAAAAAATGTTGACAGCTTAGTTCGAGGAAGGACTTGCAATAACGTTCAACAGCAAGCATTTGTAAAATAAAAGGTCATTATTTTTTCTCCTTGGAAATTTTTATCTTTGCACAATTAGAAAGTTTCCTATGTCAGAAATATCCAGTAACTTCAACATCATTTAATAGTCTTTCATTTAACTTGTCAAACAAAAAAAAATCATCTTGATATCTTCAAAATTGACGAACTTATTCAACTTCTTTCCGCGCGGCTTTTATCGGCCGGTGACGTCACTACACACACCTCTCGCCGGACTACTAATCCATTTCTAAAGTTGTGACCCCTCAGTTTGGAAGCTTGTAAAGTAAAAAGCACAATTTTAAAAAATATAATTTTCACATATTTCGGTAAAGTAACTTGTCTCTATTGCACATGTAAAACTTTGTAACCGTAGATGCCTTGGTGCTCTTCTAATGGGAAGGTAATTGTAAAATTGTCACCATTTTTTCCCTATTTCATCAATGACTCAATTGTAAAAATTTATTGTGCCTTACTGGTACTCCCAGGCCTAACTAATTTTTTACAGGCGATAAAGTGAACCTTTCTTTAGTAGTAGATATACTTAGCCGGAGCAGATTGCACCCCCCACCACTTTTTGATTGGTCGACCCCCCCACCCAAGCCCCGCCCCCAAGCCCCGCCTCCAAGCATCTGATTGCTCGCCCCCACCTAAACCCCGCCTTCAAGCATCTGACCCCTTCCAGCAAGGCGCGCTAATTTCCCACTCCAAATTATGCATAGGAGGGGTGTGAGAGAAGGGATCGTAGCTTAAGAGCATTCATGTATTAGTCGCGTCTTTAGTACCACTGCAGCGCTGTCACAAGATACTAATAATATTTAGTGTTATGGATCTGTGCGGTATTTGCAATTCGGAAATTAGTATATTCTTTCATAAAGCTGTTAACTTGACTAGACTGCATTTATTAGAAGAATACGCAGAGCTGCAACATCAATACTTTGAAGATCGTACGAGTTTTAAATATTGGGAAGATTATTACGCATACTATTTTAATAATTATCATGTGAATTTTCAAAAGTGTATTAATGGAATTATGATGTGTGACACATTTACTGAACGATCTGTGTGTATTAATGTTGTTGTAGACCAGCTACATCGTTTGGGATATGGAGAACTATTTCCAGTAACACTTGTCCAAGAATTCTTGAAGAAGTAAATGATGACTTAAATTGTTGTATAGTTAACAAGTTTTTTAATAAATTTTAATGACTTTTAAAAACATTGCTAAATATGTGTAATTACTGTGCCACCAAGTTTGGTGATATATACAATTTTAGTTTTCATCGAAAATTAAAAAAGACTATTAATATAGCTAAATATGTATCGTTAAGAACAATTTCTCATAACATAGTTCATGAAGAATTGTATGCAGTATGCAGAACTCAATTTCGAAAGGTATATGAGAATTCAGTAATAGAAGGTAGATTACACACAACCCCTCAGAGTAATGGTCTTGATGTATTATGTGCTGCAATAGGGATTAGCAATTTTAATCATATCACTAAACCAATTTATATTGAAATGTTAGTGATTATTCCATAAATTTGGCTAATGATGGTCAGCGTTATTTTACCCCCTCCCTAAGCTGTGAAAAGGTGGGGGAAAAGCTATATAATATATCGATTGAAAGGAAGCTTCACATTTCAGTTTTGCCGTAAACTTCTAAAGAGTCTTTAGCTTAAATAAAATGGATAATTATATTTACGATGAAATACTTGAAAAGCTAGAAATATCGGATTTGTTGAAGCTTTATGAATGCTCTGCAACTAATTTATTAGTAGTTGACTATCTTAATAGAAGACTTATTGATTGGAAGCGTATATCCAAATTTGAATGGCTGTCTGAAAAATTTATGGAAGAATTTCAAGACAAAGTTAAGTGGGAGAGAATTTCTCATAGTCAAAAACTATCTGAAGAGTTCATAAGAAAATTTCAAGATAAAGTTAACTGGAAATGGATATCTGCATATCAGAAACTAAGTGAAGAGTTTATAGAAGAATTCCAAGACAAAGTTAATTGGAAGCGGATTTCCCGTTCCCAAAATCTGTCTGAAGATTTTATAAGGAAGTTTCAAGATAAAGTAAACTGGAAATGGATCTCTCTTTGTCAAAATAAATATCAAGGTTTGTCTGAAAAGTTTATAGAAGAATTTCAAAACAGAGTTGACTGGGAATGGCTTTCTCCTTGTCAAAATCTATCTGAAGACTTCATAAGAAAATTTCAAAATAGGGTTAATTGGAAATGGATCTCTGCTAATCAAAACATTACTGAAAAGTTTATAGAAGAATTTCAAGATAGAGTTGACTGGAAACGAATATCACGTTGTCAAGATCTATCTGAAGATTTTAGAAGAAAATTTCAAGATAAGATTAACTTGAAACAGATTTCTGGACGTCAAAACATGTTTGAATTTTCTATAAGCTTCTAAGAGGGAAAGAATTATTTGTTATTGTGTTTATTGTTTATATCAATATTGCAAAACTATGTTTTCATTTAAGTGAAAAAATAACTGCTTAATAAAACACCTTAATACAATTTATTATGTTTTATTTATCATCCATTAAAAAATGATTATACAAATTAAAAACATTAGTTAAGGCGCAGATGCAATAGTCCTTTGCATGATAAAAGCAATGTGGTTGATCAGCTTGTATAGTTGGATGATTATCCAATTCAATAACAGGTTTGTGTATATTTGCGAATGATGTCAGCCTTCTCCTTTCCTTTTACGTACACCAAATCACTTTTGAGTGTTAAATATTTAATAATATCGGAAAATTTGTGTAGCGGTGTAAATCCTTCGTTCCATGGAATGCAGTGATGGTTTTTCATCACCCATATAGCCTGTTTATGCAAATCTGGTGGTAGCAGATCCATTTGAAATGGTCGCTTAAAAATATAATGTGTGATATGATATCCATCATATGCTGCTAGCTCCTTTGTAATAAACTCATTATTTTCTATTTTAAATCCTTGAATATCAATAACAGTATTCATAGTTAAATCTTCAAATACTTAAACTTTCTAAACATCCTTCTTCTTAAACAATAGCTATCAATTAATTGCTTTAGTTTATTTAATTCCTTAATGTGTTGGGCTAATAGTTTTGAATATTGCGTGTTCATAACTATCTACCGAATACTAAAAATCGTATATGAAATAAACTTATTATATAGAAATAATTGCGCATGCCTATTAAAGTTGTTTAACACTTTTGGTTAGTGGATTATAACTAAATATTTTATCATGTAACACAAGACAGTAAGCAGAAACATCATCTTGAAGGTCACTGTGTAATTCAAATTCTACTCTCATAACAATTGGACCACTTTCAATTGAATCTTTTTGATGTGAACAGTCAATATAGGTGATAGGTGCATAATCTTTAAATTCCTCTGGGGAGAAAATTGGTTCGGGTGATAGACCATAGTATGATTTTTGAAATTGTGAAAACATATCATATAATAATGAATACCTATTTTTATCAAAGTCTAAAAATAGATCGTTATATGGGTACCTTTCTGAATTTAAATATACTTTAATGTTTCGTAGTTTAATATCAGTAAATCTGCTCATATCTGTTGTAACTTTATCTCGCAAATTTTTTTGAAAACATAGTGCTACATGGCGAGACGTATTCACCTTAGTCGAAGTTCTGACAGGCCAGTTGTGACGACTTGTTTTTGTTAATTCCGGATATTCTATTAATTCCCAACTTCTAAATGCAATTAATATGTTTGTATTTCTATCAATAAGTTTCGTAAGAGCTAATTCTTGTGGGATAGCTACTGATATGTGAGGCACATTCCAAGTTAATTTGGTGAGTTCAATTTTGGGATTTTCATTCCCATTAGTATTTATTGTAGCATTTTTGTCCGAATTGTCTCGAATTAAAATAAGTTCTTGTTTTGAATTCAATATTATTTTTTTATAATCTTCAAAAAAACCCATTAAAAATTTAAGTGGGATACAAACGCTAAATAACCCTGTAGCAGAATCGACTACCTTGGAAGCTTCTCCCGGAAACCAGCCGGCATTTTTTAATTTGTTGCACTCGTTTTTGTTATACGATAAATACCCTTTCATTGTTGAAGTTAATCCAACATCTCTAACCGAGTCTACCGTAACGCCATTTAACTGATAACGTATTTCCTTAAAAAGAAAAGCTATCCCGTTATTAACAAGTTTTAATGTTGTTGAAACTTTCCCATCTTCTTTAGTTAATTTACCCTCTATGTGAAGAAAGCTTTCGGAAGGAAGCGTATATTTTTCTACTTCATGAATAGGAATGATAATTTCATCATTATTCCCCAATTTTGATGGTAAATATGGTTCGTAAGCATGAAATTCTGAATGTGTGATTGAATTGTCTATGTTAATATTTTGTGATACATTTAGGATATCCATGTTATACTAATATCTTTAAACCCAGGGATTTAAGAAAAATTTTGTTTTCACGTGTTATCCGTTGTGTGTTTGGCTTTCTACTAATCTTAAATTTTAAATGTTTGTTCTTCTTATACCTTTTAACATTATTGTTTTTGAATAATTTATCACATTCTAAGACATTCCTATTATATAGTATAACCATTATAGTTGTTTTATATGTAATCTAATTGTAACAATTTCGTTTCGAAAATTAACAAGTTTTAAGTTTTGATCTATTATTTTTACAGTAAGTTTATCTATTACGTTAACAGTAACAGGAAAATAAATAATATTTTGAGGACTTTCTATAATTTTAAAGCCCGGACTAACATTAGGAAAGAATTGTAGAATAATGTGCACTGGCTTTCCGTTCAGATAGGATCCTTCAGCGATACTGCAATCAATACATAAAGAATTGACTTTTATAATCTCTGCAGGATTTTCTGACATTCTCGGTTTTCCATCACCAGGAATAGTGCCCTCTTGAAACCCTAAAAGTGTACCTATTGTTCCCTCCTTGAAAATAATATCTGTAGTGGATTTAATCAATGATTTTAGTGTGTTGTTATTTGCATAAAGATGAAATGAAATACCTTTCTTTTCAAACTGGTTTTGTAAATATTTATTAATATCATCTATTTCATAACTTCCTGGTGGAGTTTGTAAAAACTCATTATTTTTTCCAAAATAAACTTTATTATTTGTGTCATCTATATTTGGTATGGCATTAAAAGTTTCAAAATTTGTTAGTCCGACAACATATGAGGAGTTAGAATCTAAGTAGATTGGAGGATGAAATACTGACTGTAATACAGCGGAGTCACCAGAAAGAGCAATAGTAAACGACATGATGGTTTCGAGTGGAATAAAATATAAACATAATTACACATTATTATAAATAAATTGTAAACATAATTGACCGCATGTAAAAGTGTCAAAAGACTGATATCTATTGTAGTTGTATTTTACGTTATTATGGCTACCATCGCTAAAAAAATAAGTTATTACTTCCTTTGGCGGTCTAAGGTTACCGAAACTATCAAAGTAATTTATATGTTTATTTCTTTTAATATAGGCAGTCCAATGTGTGCCTTCTCCCCTATTGTCATCCAAATTAATAACACCCGTTTCATATTTTTTTATTTTGGTTGGTAAATTTGTTCTCATAAAAACTCCTCTAAAATTCGGCAGTTTTAGCAATTTTGCATATTTGATTAAATCAAAATTTGTTAAAGGTTTGCGAGGTAGCAGTTTTAACAGTTTTTTGGATATGGTTTTAAATATAAACCACACCCTTTCTTATAAGGTTTTAAATAAAGCCCTTTCCCTATCGATATTTTCTCCATAATCCTATTGTGTCTCTTTTCTTCTTCTAATTTTTTTTGCGCGTTTTTAGCTGAATTCACTGCTTGTGCAATACCAGCAGCGCCGCCACTCAAAGCTCCTAAAGCAGATAATCCAGCAAAAAGTGGTATTGATGGTAAAATTCCTCCAGTTTTTGGAATTGGAATGATTCTTTGCTTAGGTTCTATAACTTTTAATTTCCCCCTTTTAATGGATGACAAAGCTGCGCTAACAGCATTTTTTATATTATTAAACTTCTTACCGATGATACCTTTACGCGCTTTTTTAACAGCATTATTAAAAGTTATCTGACCACCTTTCTTACGCTTTTGTTTTCTTTTTCTCCTCAAACCCATACCCAATTTTGTTTTAGCTTTCATTATTCCAGTCACAACCAGTGAAGATAACTTTTCACCTATACTAGAATTTTTGTCTTTGAATCGTTTAAAAGCTTTATTGGCTAAAGCCTGATCTGCTTTATGTCTTTGATCTAAATTAGAATATGTTGAATATGCTATATCGTGTTCTTTACAAGCTTCATCTACCTCGAGCAAGCCTATTCTTTAATTTTGTACCAGGACCGCAAAACTTGTATGAAGGTAAATGGAGTTCTATGGGTAATTTATCTATCAAGGTGTTAACCACACCCCTACCTTTCCTCTTAACACTCTTAGCGCGACTGCTACTTAAAGTAATATGTTTAACCATTATATATAAAATGAGTAATATTTTGTAATGTTCTTATTTAAATAGTGATGTTGAAAGGATGAAGATTAAAAAGCAAAATATCTCTTTACCAATAAAAAATTTTGAGTTTACTCAAGATACGTATAGAAAACATGGTGAATTATTTGGTGGAAGTTGTAAACGCTGTTTAATTGTAGGTCCCTCAGGCTGTGGAAAAACTAACGTAATAATTTCGCTTCTGACAGAAGTTAATGGTTTAAGATTTGAAAATGTATATGTTTATTCGAAATCACTGTACCAACCCAAATATGAATATTTAAGAACCCTTTTAACTCCGCTAAAATTCATAGGTTATTTTGAGTCATCAAATGCTGACATTGTACCACCTAATGACATAAAATCAAATTCTGTTATTGTATTTGATGATATTGTTTGTTGTGACCAAACAATTATGAGAGATTATTTTTGTTTTGGACGACATAAAAATACCGACTGTTTTTATTTATGTCAGACATATTCTTCTATTCCTAAACAGTTAATAAGAGATAACGCTAATTTGCTTGTTATCTTTCAACAGGATGCCACCAACTTAAAACCTATATATAACGACCATGTGAACAGTGATATGTCATTTCAAGAATTTAAAGATATGTGCGCTTTATGTTGGCAAAAGTATTATGATTTCATCGTAATTGATAAAGATTGTCCGTTAAATGATGGGCGTTATAGAAAAGGATTTGATAATTTTATTTTTCTTTAGAGTATATAACAGTTTACTAAAATTTTTGGTATTCAGTAAACATCATAACTTTCATAAAGATGGATGAAAGAGCAATTAAAGAGTTAATAAAAACGAGAAAGGATGTTAAACAAAAATATAATGCTTTAAAATCAGATATTGCTGAGACTGAATTTCGTAAGGAAAAAGAATTCAAACCGATCACTCAACCTTTACGGGAATTAATTAAAACCATTAAAACGGAAGCGCACATAAAACCTGAAATTTCCTCAGTACCATTGTTTTCTACGCCACAAAAAAAGGAAATAACCAAAAGAAAATCTAATATTTACCAAAGATATCTGCCATATGATGTACCATCGTTTTTACAAAATGAAGAAGTTTTTGAGACTAGTGATGATGCATTTTTAGATGATAACGGATCTTTGTTAAGACCGAGATTAAGCTCTACAGTTAGAGAAAATCAAGAAGAATCAACCTTGCAACCTACACTAGAAGATACAAGACGCGAAATTTTAGAACTAACTAGATTGCCATCCTACAATGAATATCTTGAAGCATTTCACCCACTAGTAAGAGCTTTTGTTGATGCGTCAGTTAAAGGCGAGCGAGATCTGGATAACACACACGGCCTAAGACATGATGCCGATGCTGAAAAATGGCAAATTGGAGACAGTTTGCTTGATTTTGATAAAGAGAATATTAAAGTTAAAAATGTGGCATATAATGGTACCCCTGGACTATATGAACTTTTGTTTTTTCAAGATCCCAAAGGTTTCACCTCGAACGATCTTAAAAACTATATGGATATTTTGACACGAACTAATGCTTACAGGAGAAATTATGATGCTAATGACCAAATTCAAGGCACCACTGATCCAAAGTATCTTACAATTATTAAACCATACTTAATAGAAAACAAAACTATTAAACCGAGAAGTACTTCCAGCACTTCAAGTATCACTAGCGTCTCTAGCCTGGAGAGATTACAACCTCCTCAAACGCGTCAAAGAACAACAAGACTTGGTTCAAAAAAGGGGGGAGCTATGTTAAATTTATCAAAAAAGAAATTAGATTATGTTTATTATGACGATCCAAACGAAATCATAGATAGATTGAAATTGTTGATGTCATCGCAAATGGCTGGACATACTGGTCATCAAAATGAAATAATATCGATTTTAGAAGAACTACGAGAAGCAAAAATAATTGGATAAATACTTGTCATAATTGAAGTATTGTTTATTATACCGTTGACTGCTAAGATGTCTATTGATAAGTTTGGCTCCCACATATTTGGGAGGGATAATATAAACAGTAACTTGTCACCCAATTTTAGTAGGGAAAATGTTTTAAAAATTGTTGATATCAGTGATGTGAAATTATATTATAATTTGGTGCTACCTTTTATGGGAAATTACAATCTCTCAGATGGAGTTTACCAACTTTTACAAGACAAAAGAATTAATTATATTTTTCCTATAGAATCTGCTACAATAATTGGGGCAGAGTACCCAAAAAAATATATTTTTCTTAAAATTAATGGAAAAAAAGTTATTGACCCTGTCGGATTAAAACTAAAGAAAGGGGATGTTCTTTCTTTTCATCGTCCTGAAAGTAGCCATTTAGAAGATTTTTATGGGGAATTGTTAATAAAATGCAGTGTAGAAATAGAAAAATAAACATTTAGAAGTCATGAGTAAGCAAACTAACATCAAGGAAGAAGTTGTTAATGAATTACATAAACCAGCTAGAAAAAATTTTAAGCGTCGACGTGTAATAATTAAAGGATTAAATGACTTGTGGCAAGCTGATTTAGTAGAGATGCTACCCTATGCAAAATTTAATAAAGGGTATCGATATATTTTAGTAGTAATAAACACTTTTTCCAAATATGTCTGGACTCAACCTGTTAAAAGAAAAACTGCGCAAGACGTAACTTCGGCCATGGATAATATTTTAAAAGTAGTTAATAATATTCCAAAAAACCTTCAAACCGATATGGGTCATTCCACGCCAACGCGAACCCGAATGACAGTCACCCCCTCCGATTTTGTTCATATTTGGTCAAAACGTTCTACTTGATGATATAGAAAAGTACACCAAATCGTTTTTCGAGGAAAATTTTTGTTTTTAAAATATACCCCAAAAACGTTTTTTCAGAATTTTCGATTATTTATGTTATTTAATTGGTTTTTGTGCTATCACTTCAGTAATTTTCAGCCGATTTGGTTCAAAATCATCACGTTCTCTTCAGCGGCGATCAATAGAAAAGTAAAAACCCCAAAAAGTCAAAATTTAAGATTGGTGGATTTTTAGTCGATTTAAAGGTAAAAAAATTTTCAAAAAATAATTTCTCAGTTGTCGCCTAGTCGATTTGGCCGTTTGTGGTCTTAATTTCTTCACTAGAGCCTCTATAATGATCCCTCAAAAATTCACTATGATGTTTTTTGTTTTAAGTGAGAAACGGCGGATTTAAACCGCGATCGCATGATCTATCGTATGTATGATAACATTAAATTTTTGTTTAAAAATTTTGTTTTATATTATTTTCAATGAAATGTTTATTACACGATAATAACAACATTTGTATTATAAAAACAATAATTTTAAACAACAACTAATTGTTATTGTACATATCACTTTAAAAATTTCGCGCGCTGTCTCACGTCGTACTTAGCATGTCACGCATGCACAGTGTTCAAGATTACCTCCGAACTCATTGCGCAGCGTCTTTCGTGACATGTCATTTTCTATAGTTGAGTTGAGGTTAGTTTGACGTTCAGCTGCGTTTTCTTGTCATTCTGTTTCTTCTCTTGTCATGTACTAATCCCCAATATACGTGCATTGAAATCGTTTGCCAGTATGGCGGCCGGTGCATCTCGTTGCTCTCTCGGGTTGTCCTTAAATCGGTCGTGCTTCAGTGAATCTTCTTTTAAGGATTTAAAGACTTATTCAAAACATGAGCGTTATCAGCTGAAAGTTCGAAGTGGTGTTGCCGACATAAAAACATGCTGTCAAGCACACGAACACTATTTTTTGGAATCTTTTTCGTCGTCTCAAAGATCGTGTCGTGACCCTTTGCAAATTCACAAAAAAGTGGTGAAGAAAAGCCTCAGGATTGTTTCCGAAGAGTTTCACCTGCGTTACCGAAAGGAATTTCCGTCGCTTGCCCCGGGACACAAATTATGTCCGACGTGCATGAAATTAGTTGCCGAGCAGTGCAAAAATCAAGAAGTCACGGAAGATGAGGGCGGGACGGAAAGTACGAGCGAATCCTTGTCAACCATACCCGATCAACCAGAGACGGAGAATTTGATAAGTAGCTCAAGCGACGATGTTACACTTACAATGGGTGGTAGGGGTGTCAGCCAAAGTTTAGCGTCTGCAGAAAAAGATATTATCGTTGAAAAATTAAATGAGACGTTGGCATGTGCTGGAGAATCACCAGTGCAACTTTACAAGCTGAGAACAGCTACCACTGCTTCCGCAAAGAAGAGGAAAGTGCAATCTACGATTCGAAAAACTTTGAATAAACTGTTAACACAGAACTCAGAATCTTCCGAAAGCGAAGACACTTCTATTGACTACGCGAGTGTGGGCAAAGAAGTGATGTCTCAGCTTAGAGGAAAATTCGACTCTTGTGATTCTTATAGTGAGAAACTGCAGGTGTTGTCACTTGTCCCAAAATCCTGGAGTTTACAGATGATTCAGAACTTTTTTGGCGTATCTAAATATATGGCGCGCAAGAGTAAAACTTTGGTGGAGAAAAAGGGAATTTTATCAAGCCCAAATCGAAAACCTGGACGCCCACTGTCACAGGATGTCGTTAATAAAGTAGTTGAGTTCTACGAAAGCGAAGGCATAAGCAGAGAAATGCCAGGTGCTAAAGACTGTGTGAGTGTGCGAGAAGATGGTGTTCGAGTAAAACGTCAAAAAAAGTTGATTCTTGGAAATTTGAAGGAGATCTTTGAAGAATTTAAGGCACAACACCCTGATGTTGAAGTGGGATTCTCGAAATTCGCGGACTTAAGGCCTAAACACTGCGTTTTTGCGGGATCTTCGGGCACCCACAGTGTGTGCGTGTGCGCGATACATCAAAACTTTAAACTGTCGTTTGAAGGAGCCATAAAAAAAGTACCTTCTGGAGGCGAGACAGAACCTGACTTGAACAATTACAGGGATTGTCTTAACCTCGTTATATTTGCAAGCCCAACGGAAAAATGCTTCTTTAGTGAATGCAACAAATGTCCAGGAGTTCAGGTGCTACGTGAACGTATTGAAGCAATGTTCGATGCAGATGTCGTTGAGAAAGTAAAATACAAGCAGTGGCTGACCGTAGATCGGTGCTCTCTAGAAACAGTCGAGAAGAGTGCGGACGCCTTTTTGGAATCCTTTCTCGAAATGGTACCGAAAATCCTGAAGCACGACTTTGTATCAAAGAAACAGAGCGAGTTTTTAAGAAATGCTAAAATCGGCTTAGCTCTGGATACTGTCATTATCATCGCTGATTTCTCAGAAAATTACGCTTTTGTCTTACAAGACGCCGTGCAAGGCGTACATTGGAATAATCGACAAGCGACCATCCATCCATTCGCCGGCTATTACGCTAAGGAAAATCCTGATGGCACCCTCAATGTCTGCTCTTTAAATTTTGTGATAATTTCGGATTGCTTGGAGCACGACACTGCTGCAGTGTACACTTTCCAAAAACGTTTAATCCCATTCTTGAAAGAAATGGTATGTACGTGACATTTCATCATTTTTGCCATATCGTTCTATAATGTAAATGTCTAAACTTGCTTGTTACAGGTTTCAGGTGTGAAGCAAGTCCTTTATTTCTCAGACGGGGCGGCGTCACAGTACAAAAATCGATTTAGCGTGTCTAATGTAGCGCATCATGAAATTGATTTTGGCTTAAAAGCGGAGTGGCACTTTTTTGCCACCTCCCATGGCAAAGGCCCCTCCGATGGATTGGGTGGGACCTTAAAACGTGAAGCAGCCAGGGCCAGCCTCATCCTGCCCCTTGAAAAGCAAATTCAGACGCCAACTCAGCTGTACGAGTGGGCGAAGTCTAAACTGTCCGGTATGAACGTCGCTTACGTATCGGCAACGGAGATATCAACGACAAAGAAAATTCTTCAAAATCGGTTCAATGCCGCTCCTGCAGTGACTGGGATAAGATCCTTCCACGCGGTCCTTCCACAACAGCACCGCATCGTTTTCAAGTACTTTTCCTCCAGTAAAGACGATGCCTACAGCTGTAATATTGCATTCGGAGACTTGAAAACAAGCGGTGAAGAGCCTGTTGAAACTAGGTAAGCGTAATATAAGTATTAAATTTATCTCGATTACTAAGTAACTAAGCCTTACTATATTCAGATGATCATATGTTTATTTTTGTTTCAGATCAAGGAAGAGAAGGCGAACGCAGTCAAAGCAATAGTTTTATAAGTTGTATTAATTTTGATTAAATTTTTTTGAGATTTTCAACCATTGTTCATTTATTGCCAGAGTAAAATAAACTATTTCAAACAAATATGTTAAGATAAGAATAATTTTAAACAAAATTTCTCACGTCTAAAGTATTAATGCAAGTTTGAAAAAGGGAAAGAGAGCATCAATAATTTTTTTAACTGGCACTGGTCGACGGTTCATGCGCTCGCGGCTTGAATCCGCATGCGTGACATACGACGTACAACGTGAGACAGTGCGCGAAATTTTTAAATTGACATGTATACTAACAATTAATTGTTGTTTAAAATTATTGTTTTTATATTGATAAAATAATATAAAACAAAATTTTTAAACAACAATTTAATGTTATCATATATGCGATAGTTCATGCGCTCGCGGTTTAAATCCGCCATTTCTCATTTAAAACAAAAAACATCATAATGAATTTTTGAGGGATCATTATTGAGGCTCTAGTGAAGAAATTAAGATCGCAAACGGCCAAATTGACTAGGCGACAACTGAGAAATTATTTTTTGAAAATTTTTTTACCTTTAAATCGACTAAAAATCCACCAATCTTAAATTTTGACTTTTTGGGGTTTTTACTTTTCTATTGATCGCCGCTGAAGAGAACGTGATGATTTTGAACCAAATCGGCTGAAAATTACTGAAGTGATAGCACAAAAACCAATTAAATAACATAAATAATCGAAAATTCTGTAAAAACGTTTTTGGGGTATATTTTAAAAACAAAAATTTTCCTCGAAAAACGATTTGGTGTACTTTTCTATATCATCAAGTACAACGTTTTGACCAAATATGAACAAAATCGGAGGGGGTGACTGTCATTTGGGTTCGCGTTGGCGTGGAATGACCCATATGGGAAAAGAATTTTTTAATAAGGATTTTAAAGAGTTGATGAATAGATATAAAATTAATCACTATAGCACATTCTCAAATTTAAAAGCAAGTATTGTGGAAAGAGTAAATAGAACATTAAAAAATCATATGTGGAAAAATTTTAGCTTACAGGGAAATTACAAATGGGTAGAGATTTTAAACGATATTGTGTTAAGGTATAATAATTCAAAGCATAAAACAATTGGGTTAGCACCTGATAAGGTTAATAAAAATAATGAAAAGGAGATTCTAACACATTTTCAAATCTTAAACCATTAACTTCTGTCAGAAGCGAAATTATTACGTTAGTTTTTCCACAGCCTGAGGGACCTACAATTAAACAGCGTTTACAACTTCCACCAAATAATTCACCATGTTTTCTATACGTATCTTGAGTAAACTCAAAATTTTTTATTGGTAAAGAGATATTTTGCTTTTTAATCTTCATCCTTTCAACATCACTATTTAAATAAGAACATTACAAAATATTACTCATTTTATATATAATGGTTAAACATATTACTTTAAGTAGCAGTCGCGCTAAGAGTGTTAAGAGGAAAGGTAGGGGTGTGGTTAACACCTTGATAGATAAATTACCCATAGAACTCCATTTACCTTCATACAAGTTTTGCGGTCCTGGTACAAAATTAAAGAATAGGCTTGCTCGAGGTAGATGAAGCTTGTAAAGAACACGATATAGCATATTCAACATATTCTAATTTAGATCAAAGACATAAAGCAGATCAGGCTTTAGCCAATAAAGCTTTTAAACGATTCAAAGACAAAAATTCTAGTATAGGTGAAAAGTTATCTTCACTGGTTGTGACTGGAATAATGAAAGCTAAAACAAAATTGGGTATGGGTTTGAGGAGAAAAAGAAAACAAAAGCGTAAGAAAGGTGGTCAGATAACTTTTAATAATGCTGTTAAAAAAGCGCGTAAAGGTATCATCGGTAAGAAGTTTAATAATATAAAAAATGCTGTTAGCGCAGCTTTGTCATCCATTAAAAGGGGGAAATTAAAAGTTATAGAACCTAAGCAAAGAATCATTCCAATTCCAAAAACTGGAGGAATTTTACCATCAATACCACTTTTTGCTGGATTATCTGCTTTAGGAGCTTTGAGTGGCGGCGCTGCTGGTATTGCACAAGCAGTGAATTCAGCTAAAAACGCGCAAAAAAAATTAGAAGAAGAAAAGAGACACAATAGGATTATGGAGAAAATATCGATAGGGAAAGGGCTTTATTTAAAACCTTATAAGAAAGGGTGTGGTTTATATTTAAAACCATATCCAAAAAACTGTTAAAACTGCTACCTCGCAAACCTTTAACAAATTTTGATTTAATCAAATATGAAAAATTGCTAAAACTGCCGAATTTTAGAGGAGTTTTTATGAGAACAAATTTACCAACCAAAATAAAAAAATATGAAACGGGTGTTATTAATTTGGATGACAATAGGGGAGAAGGCACACATTGGACTGCCTATATTAAAAGAAATAAACATATAAATTACTTTGATAGTTTCGGTAACCTTAGACCGCCAAAGGAAGTAATAACTTATTTTTTTAGCGATGGTAGCCATAATAACGTAAAATACAACTACAATAGATATCAGTCTTTTGACACTTTTACATGCGGTCAATTATGTTTACAATTTATTTATAATAATGTGTAATTATGTTTATATTTTATTCCACTCGAAACCATCATGTCGTTTACTATTGCTCTTTCTGGTGACTCCGCTGTATTACAGTCAGTATTTCATCCTCCAATCTACTTAGATTCTAACTCCTCATATGTTGTCGGACTAACAAATTTTGAAACTTTTAATGCCATACCAAATATAGATGACACAAATAATAAAGTTTATTTTGGAAAAAATAATGAGTTTTTACAAACTCCACCAGGAAGTTATGAAATAGATGATATTAATAAATATTTACAAAACCAGTTTGAAAAGAAAGGTATTTCATTTCATCTTTATGCAAATAACAACACACTAAAATCATTGATTAAATCCACTACAGATATTATTTTCAAGGAGGGAACAATAGGTACACTTTTAGGGTTTCAAGAGGGCACTATTCCTGGTGATGGAAAACCGAGAATGTCAGAAAATCCTGCAGAGATTATAAAAGTCAATTCTTTATGTATTGATTGCAGTATCGCTGAAGGATCCTATCTGAACGGAAAGCCAGTGCACATTATTCATCAATTCTTTCCTAATGTTAGTCCGGGCTTTAAAATTATAGAAAGTCCTCAAAATATTATTTATTTTCCTGTTACTGTTAACGTAATAGATAAACTTACTGTAAAAATAATAGATCAAAACTTAAAACTTGTTAATTTTCGAAACGAAATTGTTACAATTAGATTACATATAAAACAACTATAATGGTTATACTATATAATAGGAATGTCTTAGAATGTGATAAATTATTCAAAAACAATAATGTTAAAAGGTATAAGAAGAACAAACATTTAAAATTTAAGATTAGTAGAAAGCCAAACACACAACGGATAACACGTGAAAACAAAATTTTTCTTAAATCCCTGGGTTTAAAGATATTAGTATAACATGGATATCCTAAATGTATCACAAAATATTAACATAGACAATTCAATCACACATTCAGAATTTCATGCTTACGAACCATATTTACCATCAAAATTGGGGAATAATGATGAAATTATCATTCCTATTCATGAAGTAGAAAAATATACGCTTCCTTCCGAAAGCTTTCTTCACATAGAGGGTAAATTAACTAAAGAAGATGGGAAAGTTTCAACAACATTAAAACTTGTTAATAACGGGATAGCTTTTCTTTTTAAGGAAA
This sequence comes from Philopedon plagiatum, assembly GCA_963971165.1. Lineage (NCBI taxonomy): Eukaryota > Metazoa > Arthropoda > Insecta > Coleoptera > Curculionidae > Philopedon > Philopedon plagiatum. Next base: position 99,832,243 of record OZ020190.1, read on the forward strand.
TACGTTATCAGTTAAATGGCGTTACGGTAGACTCGGTTAGAGATGTTGGATTAACTTCAACAATGAAAGGGTATTTATCGTATAACAAAAACGAGTGCAACAAATTAAAAAATGCCGGCTGGTTTCCGGGAGAAGCTTCCAAGGTAGTCGATTCTGCTACAGGGTTATTTAGCGTTTGTATCCCACTTAAATTTTTAATGGGTTTTTTTGAAGATTATAAAAAAATAATATTGAATTCAAAACAAGAACTTATTTTAATTCGAGACAATTCGGACAAAAATGCTACAATAAATACTAATGGGAATGAAAATCCCAAAATTGAACTCACCAAATTAACTTGGAATGTGCCTCACATATCAGTAGCTATCCCACAAGAATTAGCTCTTACGAAACTTATTGATAGAAATACAAACATATTAATTGCATTTAGAAGTTGGGAATTAATAGAATATCCGGAATTAACAAAAACAAGTCGTCACAACTGGCCTGTCAGAACTTCGACTAAGGTGAATACGCCTCGCCATGTAGCACTATGTTTTCAAAAAAATTTGCGAGATAAAGTTACAACAGATATGAGCAGATTTACTGATATTAAACTACGAAACATTAAAGTATATTTAAATTCAGAAAGGTACCCATATAACGATCTATTTTTAGACTTTGATAAAAATAGGTATTCATTATTATATGATATGTTTTCACAATTTCAAAAATCATACTATGGTCTATCACCCGAACCAATTTTCTCCCCAGAGGAATTTAAAGATTATGCACCTATCACCTATATTGACTGTTCACATCAAAAAGATTCAATTGAAAGTGGTCCAATTGTTATGAGAGTAGAATTTGAATTACACAGTGACCTTCAAGATGATGTTTCTGCTTACTGTCTTGTGTTACATGATAAAATATTTAGTTATAATCCACTAACCAAAAGTGTTAAACAACTTTAATAGGCATGCGCAATTATTTCTATATAATAAGTTTATTTCATATACGATTTTTAGTATTCGGTAGATAGTTATGAACACGCAATATTCAAAACTATTAGCCCAACACATTAAGGAATTAAATAAACTAAAGCAATTAATTGATAGCTATTGTTTAAGAAGAAGGATGTTTAGAAAGTTTAAGTATTTGAAGATTTAACTATGAATACTGTTATTGATATTCAAGGATTTAAAATAGAAAATAATGAGTTTATTACAAAGGAGCTAGCAGCATATGATGGATATCATATCACACATTATATTTTTAAGCGACCATTTCAAATGGATCTGCTACCACCAGATTTGCATAAACAGGCTATATGGGTGATGAAAAACCATCACTGCATTCCATGGAACGAAGGATTTACACCGCTACACAAATTTTCCGATATTATTAAATATTTAACACTCAAAAGTGATTTGGTGTACGTAAAAGGAAAGGAGAAGGCTGACATCATTCGCAAATATAGTCACAAACCTGTTATTGAATTGGATAATCATCCAACTATACAAGCTGATCAACCACATTGCTTTTATCATGCAAAGGACTATTGCATCTGCGCCTTAACTAATGTTTTTAATTTGTATAATCATTTTTTAATGGATGATAAATAAAACATAATAAATTGTATTAAGGTGTTTTATTAAGCAGTTATTTTTTCACTTAAATGAAAACATAGTTTTGCAATATTGATATAAACAATAAACACAATAACAAATAATTCTTTCCCTCTTAGAAGCTTATAGAAAATTCAAACATGTTTTGACGTCCAGAAATCTGTTTCAAGTTAATCTTATCTTGAAATTTTCTTCTAAAATCTTCAGATAGATCTTGACAACGTGATATTCGTTTCCAGTCAACTCTATCTTGAAATTCTTCTATAAACTTTTCAGTAATGTTTTGATTAGCAGAGATCCATTTCCAATTAACCCTATTTTGAAATTTTCTTATGAAGTCTTCAGATAGATTTTGACAAGGAGAAAGCCATTCCCAGTCAACTCTGTTTTGAAATTCTTCTATAAACTTTTCAGACAAACCTTGATATTTATTTTGACAAAGAGAGATCCATTTCCAGTTTACTTTATCTTGAAACTTCCTTATAAAATCTTCAGACAGATTTTGGGAACGGGAAATCCGCTTCCAATTAACTTTGTCTTGGAATTCTTCTATAAACTCTTCACTTAGTTTCTGATATGCAGATATCCATTTCCAGTTAACTTTATCTTGAAATTTTCTTATGAACTCTTCAGATAGTTTTTGACTATGAGAAATTCTCTCCCACTTAACTTTGTCTTGAAATTCTTCCATAAATTTTTCAGACAGCCATTCAAATTTGGATATACGCTTCCAATCAATAAGTCTTCTATTAAGATAGTCAACTACTAATAAATTAGTTGCAGAGCATTCATAAAGCTTCAACAAATCCGATATTTCTAGCTTTTCAAGTATTTCATCGTAAATATAATTATCCATTTTATTTAAGCTAAAGACTCTTTAGAAGTTTACGGCAAAACTGAAATGTGAAGCTTCCTTTCAATCGATATATTATATAGCATTTCCCCCACCTTTTCACAGCTTAGGGAGGGGGTAAAATAACGCTGACCATCATTAGCCAAATTTATGGAATAATCACTAACATTTCAATATAAATTGGTTTAGTGATATGATTAAAATTGCTAATCCCTATTGCAGCACATAATACATCAAGACCATTACTCTGAGGGGTTGTGTGTAATCTACCTTCTATTACTGAATTCTCATATACCTTTCGAAATTGAGTTCTGCATACTGCATACAATTCTTCATGAACTATGTTATGAGAAATTGTTCTTAACGATACATATTTAGCTATATTAATAGTCTTTTTTAATTTTCGATGAAAACTAAAATTGTATATATCACCAAACTTGGTGGCACAGTAATTACACATATTTAGCAATGTTTTTAAAAGTCATTAAAATTTATTAAAAAACTTGTTAACTATACAACAATTTAAGTCATCATTTACTTCTTCAAGAATTCTTGGACAAGTGTTACTGGAAATAGTTCTCCATATCCCAAACGATGTAGCTGGTCTACAACAACATTAATACACACAGATCGTTCAGTAAATGTGTCACACATCATAATTCCATTAATACACTTTTGAAAATTCACATGATAATTATTAAAATAGTATGCGTAATAATCTTCCCAATATTTAAAACTCGTACGATCTTCAAAGTATTGATGTTGCAGCTCTGCGTATTCTTCTAATAAATGCAGTCTAGTCAAGTTAACAGCTTTATGAAAGAATATACTAATTTCCGAATTGCAAATACCGCACAGATCCATAACACTAAATATTATTAGTATCTTGTGACAGCGCTGCAGTGGTACTAAAGACGCGACTAATACATGAATGCTCTTAAGCTACGATCCCTTCTCACTGGATTTGTGGATTTACGATATCCCGACAAGACCGAATTCTCCTAGCGGAGAATCCACCACGTTCCACCCTGATACACTGGGTGTCAATGCAGCAGAGAGCGACACCACCCTCACAGCCAACACCAACCCCAGAGCCAACACCACCCTCACAGCCAACGGCAGCAGCAGCAGCAGCGCGCCATCGAGTGAGTGTAATATTCAAGTGTTGAGGTGTGTGCGACGAAAACAACCGAAAAGGTTGTGTAAACGTATTTTTAATTATAGGTATAATTTTTAGTTTAATTTTTAGTTGTATATTGCTTTGTTTTTAAATATATTTTCTTTGTAACATTTTTTTCTTTATTATAATTAAAACAACTCCACGACAAGGTGGATTTTAAAAGCGAATTTTTACTAGCAACACTTCACTTCACTGCACACCATGAAAGAGTGCACTTCACACATTTTTATTGACATTCAAGGGTATACTTGTTCCTTTGGTTACGTTCCTAAAGAAGTGGCAATTTATGATGGATTTCGTCTTTCAACTTTTTTATTTAAACCTCCATTTAAAAGAAACATGCTGTCTCCTGAAGATAATAAAATTATTACATGGTGTGAAACATATCACGGCTTAGACTGGGAATCTGGATACATTGACTTAAACGAGATTGATAATATTCTTAAAAATATATATATTTTATTTAATAAACCAAAAGTATATGTAAAAGGTGTTGAAAAGACAAAATTTTTACAAAAAGTTTTAGATAGCGAAAACATTATTAGCATTCCGACTTCTAATGAACCAAAATTAAGTAAATATAAGAAGGTTCCTGATTGTTATTTTCATAAAACGGTACAAGCTTGCCACTGTGCATTGGAGAATGTAAAACTATTATACAATTATAAGAATTGCTACCAATAAAATTGTACTTTTGATTAACCTCTCTTTATCACCTGAATTAAAGAAATATGTTAGTAAAAACGCTACTGTGCGAAGAGTGATATTAACACACAGTATGAATAATAATTGTTAAACTTTATGCAGTAATAAATAAAATTTTATCTTGCATTACGTTTTTCATTTATCTATCGCATGAATATTAAGTTGGGTTAATGTTGAGGAAAATATAAACACAAATTTCCGCTTAGAAATATTTATTAAACTAAAACTATTATCAATCCAAATTGTATATTTATAATGATCCAACATTTTTAAATATATATATAGTTATACTGTTTAAACAATTTTGCAGAGTTAAATCTTCAAAGAAGTCTTCACACGCTTTGTTCTAAGGTTGTTTTCTCAATTTTATGGTTTGTGATTTTCTGTACATCCGGTTTATTACACATTACACAGACGTCTGATAAAATAATCATATGTAGAACTTGCTCACACACTTTACATTTAATTTCATCTTTACAACAATCCATGGCACGCTTATAATGGGTGTTTACATGTATGTGTTTACCACGTTGTTGTTCTATGGCTAATAAAAAGTAACACTCGTGACACAGACTGTACATGCCACCCGCCATGGATGTGATTAATATGTATGATTGCATTACGCACACTTCACGTTTTAAATAGTTCTCTTTCACAGCTTCTGAAGCGTTAATTTTTTTAATTTTCACTAACCCTTCTTCTCCACAACCATTCCCCAGAACTTCTTCCTCGCTGCCGGAGTCATCTTCATCTTCATCTTCATCATCATCATCCTCGTAATTGTAGCGGTCAACATCCACAAGAGTATTAAGTCTATCCTCAGCTAAAAAACCAGTAGTGTTTTGAAAATAAATTTTTTCTTCCTTATGAATCGATTCCATTTCTTCCCGTTGCCCATTTAATGGAGTACCATTATAAATATACAATTTGGATTGAAAATCCATTGTTTTATTTTATTTCAACTTTAGTAGAAGAACACTTTATTACTTCAGAACTAATAGCTTTTAACTGAAATTATCAACCTTTTATGCTGCAACCCCTTCTCTTCTATCCCTCCTATGCATAATTTGGAGTGGGAAATTAGCGCGCCTTGCTGGAAGGGGTCAGATGCTTGAAGGCGGGGTTTAGGTGGGGGCGAGCAATCAGATGCTTGGAGGCGGGGCTTGGGGGCGGGGCTTGGGTGGGGGGTCGACCAATCAAAAAGTGGTGGGGGGTGCAATCTGCTCCGGCTAAGTATATCTACTTTTAGTCCCAAAAAATATTAGTTTTATTTTTTTTTTCTTAGGTTTGGTAGTAATATTCAAAAAATGATTGTGGTTATGTAATTACTACCAGTAATCTTACAGCAAAAATTTTTGTTTTTTTGTATTACATATAACGAGATGTAACTTTACGTTTAACGAAAATTTTGTTTTGGCAGTTGTTATAAACGTAAATACAAAAAATTAATTTGTGTAAAGGATAGCAGCATTGAGCTTGCGGGATGGAGCGGGGCGTCGAAGGTGCAATAGTATGGGTGTTAAGGTAATAATCATTAAAGTAATGCAATATAGTGAAGGTTTTTTTTGTGCTCTATATGATAAATTAGGTAACTGGTACAATTAAGAAAAAATAAGTATATACATTGATAAATATTTACATTTATTTGTATTTAACGATTTTCGATTGTTTCATTACGATCTATAAAATAGGCAGAACGTGTGTAGTAGAACAATATTAATTTAAAAATATTACTTCAAAGTGAGTAACGTAAATAGGCCAATTAGCTTTATTTATTTATAATTCACCTAAAAGAAAAACAATATTTTTGATGTTCCCTTATTTTTATGATTCGCATATTTGGAAAATTGTAACAAATGCTGTGTTAAGTTTGTCTGCATTTGCCTTTGCTTAATAATAAAAGAAATATGTGAAAGTGGCCTGTTTACGTAAAATCACATCTGATTTAACTTTTAAGGTACAAAGCCCTGACAAAATTTAGTTAAACCTAAAACTAAACATAACCTGATTGGATTACACCACTCTTTTTTACCAAAGAATACCTACACTTATGGATCGTTTTCTCCTTCTTCATCATTACTAAAGTTTCATTTGGATCATCATCTTCATCATCTTCATCTAAATTTATAATTAATAGTTCTACAACAACATCAACTAAGTGGTCTTTTTCTCTGTAGGATTCCTCAATTTTATTAGTGTGTCCAACGCAATTTTCCCAAACAGAATTTGGCACGTTCTGCATCGTTTCAAGACACACATTTGGTACATTTGTGATTTTAAACGTAGTATTCAATTTTGCCACTTTATTTTTCACATATGCCCAAATTAATTCAATTGCGGTGAATTCACAGTGTGCAACTGGCAACCATAGAAGCTTTACATTATCATTACGTAACTCCTTTGCAATTGTATCTAAAAGATACGTTTTTGGAAAGTGATAGTTCTTGCATAGGTCTAAAAGCATTGGTTTGGTTAATTCATTAAACGTTGTAAATCCATCGGGCAATGTTGCTTTTCGCTGGGACATCCATTCTATTATTTTTTGTTTTGTCCAGGCAGTTGTAGGATTTCGAAAATTAGGATCCAACATTGTATGCTACGGTGCTTGGTCAATTACGATTACTGATTTGTCAGGTATTACGGAAAGCACTTTTCTAAACCATTCTTCGTAATGTTGTTTAGTCATCTCGTTATGGTAATCCACTGACGCCGCACTTTTTTTCCCAACGAAACACTTCAGGCAGCCATCCAAAAACCCATTTTTACTACCAATATGTAAGATAATAACCCTTTGTCCTGATCCTGATGGCCGTTTTATTCCACCTCTAAAGCCATTAATTTCCTGTATACCACCTCTGTATTCATCAAAATTATCCCGTTTTGTGGGATTAACTCTTTCAATAACCCAGCCAAACTTCCTTGAATGATTTACACCGCACCATGTTTCATCTGTATAAAATATTTGCCAAGAATCTTCACGATATCTCTTTATGGCGTATAAGAATTCCGCTCTTCTGGCAGCAATTGTGTTTTGTTCCATTCAAATTGGTTTATTGATTAGTTTTTTTCTAGGAAAACCCAAGTTCTTTAATCCATCGGTACAAAGTCATTTCTGAAAATTCTGGTAAATAATCGACATCATCTTTCAATTTCTGGTAAACTTCTTTTATAGAAGGAAACCGACGCTCCAGGTAAAAATTTAATATTGTTCTCCTTATGACGCCCTGCAAAATCTCATCACATTCCAGTCGGGGCCTTCCACTTCTCCCTTTTGATGGTATAATAATACCGGAACTTTTTTCTTCCGCAGTAACACGTTTAACGGTGCTTTCACTAATACCCAGGCAATCTGCTGTTCTTTTAACCACTTGCTCAATCAAAATATTTTCCAAACCATTGTCTTTCTCTGATTGAAAGTACGCTCTGACTTTTAATATAATATTTTTCATTTGTTCGTTGCACTGACGAGACATTTTAACTTATTAGACTGTAGTTTGATACCGTATTTTCGGTTCAGATTACATCAGGTATTTATATAAATTCGAACAAGATTATCTTAAAAATCGTGTGAAAACAATAATAATTTCAAATTACTATCTACCACTAAAACCAAAAATTTAAATCAACAATAAGTAGATATAAACAACCACAATCAACTAAATAATATTATTTTACAAATCTTTTCAATACATAACAAATAGATTAAATTCTAAACAAATAAAAATACATGGACCTACGGACTACATACGACCTTTACGACGACGCCACCGTACTGTGATTATGTCGGTAAAGGCGTTTGACACTTTGCATCTCTTTCTTATGTGGCTTTTAATATTTATTGCAATTTTTTCAAGAACTAAAGGTGCTTTTTTTAATTTTGTGTAATAAAATACATTTGTATAATAATAACTACGTCTACGAGTGTAAAGATTTTTTAAAGATTTTAAATTGTCCACAGTACAGCTGATACACAAACATCATTAAAAAATAAAAAAATACAATTTTAGACACATACTACCAATCTCTTGCGAAAGTGTAGATATTTTTCTATCTACCTTCAAAATTGCATTTAAATAGGGAAAAAATTAACCAATATATAGACATGAGAAAATCGTTTATCAGTATTAACGCAGTAAAATCCTTGTTTTTTTCTAAATGATTATGAATAAGTTCAATATCGTTTACACTACAATAATACGTTTTTTGGCAGAAACTCTTGGATAACGTCCTAACAAGCTGTAATTTTTTCAGTTTATTCTGCCCCGTGGTTTTTTTGTTATTGACCCTCAGACTGAGGGGTCAAAACTTTAGAAATGGATAGTAGCTGTTCGCTGCTGCTGCGAACGCATATGCCGCTGTTGACGGGGTTGTGTGTTTGGACGTCCTCGAGTACATCGAGCCTCAAACTTTGAAGGCCCATAACTTTTTTATTTCTACAGATAAATTAAAAACAGAAAATACCTATGCTTTTTAGATTTTTAGGACTATTTATTAGGAGAAAATGAAAAAAATGGAAACTTCCTAATTGGACACCTTCCTCCACTTTTACCCTTATAGTGCCCTTGGTATGGCCCTGGTTGTACCTTTTATATTATAACTTTAAAATGAAAGATTGCTTTTTCACAAATTGCATCTTAATTAATTAAATGCCTGATTTTAATTATAAGAATTGTTTCTGATATCTCAAAACAAATATCCTATGGGTATACCGGGTGTTTCAAAAAACAAGTGCCATCGCTTAAAGGGAGATACTTTGAAAGAAACTTGGGCAAAAAGTTTACATGACCATGGGTCCGCAGCTGCTTTGTTTCAAAGATATAGGGTGTTACATTTTTTAAATGCTCTTTACTTGTCAAAACTGATGTGCAATTATCTGTTTGGGAAAGCAAACCAGTAAGGTGTCTAATAAAATTCCATTTATTTCCTAAACGAAGTGAAAATTTAAAAAAATATAAAGAGGTAAGTTTGGTTAAGGGGTTATATACAGTCAGGAGGCCTAAAAAAGCGATTTTTCATGAATTTTTCCTGAGAAGACTTTTAAAAAAATTCATTAATGTAAAAATTTGTACACATATTATGGTAACTTTTAACTGTATTTTAAGATTTTTGTATTTGTAAAAATAATAATTTTGAAAGCTGCTATTTCTGATTTCCAGGAGTTCCTCCCAAAAAAGGCATCTTGCGGTGACAACGGTATCTCTGGACTGGATCATGTAAAATGAAAAAACCAGACGGATTTCGTTACAGTAATGTATAATCTTATAACTAAACGAAGGAATAAGCAAAATATTTTTTTTTTACAAAATGGCGGCTTCTCAAAGAGAAAAATCGATTTTTGACCAAAATTTTGGCCTTAAATTGTTTATAAAAAAATATTTATCGGTGAGAAAAAACCTTCGATTAATTAGTAAAAAATATACTTAAGAAGCTTGTGTTAAAATTTGAGACTGATCGGTTCAGCCGTTTCCGAGAAATCTTCGTCACCGACATTATAAACACAGTTTTGAGAAAAACGCGTTTAAAGTTTTAAAAGCACTTTACATAGAGTAATTTTTTTTTCAACTTACATCGAGTCGTCTATTCCAGGGCCATATAATACACCCTCCGCCCCTTCGGCAGCTTCTAATAACTCGAGTTGGTGTTGTCTGTGGTCTGCGGACCATTCTTCCCTCTCGTTTAAAGGATAGGGACAGCGTTCTAGGTAAGCACTGCCGCTCCGGCTTCCTACTCTCAATCGCTCTGACACGTCTTTACAAATATGCGTGTAACTTCGAAAATAATCGCCGGATTGCCTTGAAATTTTCAGTGTGTGTACTTGAATATATGTACATTACGAAAATGGAATTAAAAAATCGATTTTTTGAAAATTCTAACTGTATATAACCCATTAAGAATTGAACATACTATTTGACTGAGATACGAATATAAAAAATTAGTAGCGTACATGTTTTTATTTAAAAAATATTTTACCGTCTTCTTATACGCTCGCCCCTGGAGGACCTGACAAAGACTTTTCATAGCCAGAATATTAATTTAATTTAATTTAATTAATTTTAATTTAACTTTACGAAACGTAAATTCTATCAAAATTTCTGAAGCCATTTTGAAAATATTTTTAAGAAACCTTAAAAAACTAAAAAAATGTACACCCTCTACCTCTGAAACAAAGCATTTGCCGACTTATGGTTATATAAACTTTTTGCCTTAGTTTCTTTTAAAGAATCTCCCTGCACATGTACATGTACACCCTGTATATGGATAAAGCAAAAGTGTTTGTTAAACAATTGCTGCAAGCGATTTGGAATGAAATTAGAACTTTTTGAACAATATTATGTTCAAAGTTTCAAAGCTTTGATTTGTTAATTGAAAACTATATCTAACGCACTTTTAGCATTTATTGTCAGCCTGCAAAGAATATCAATAAATTTCAGTTTGACCAGTTCTCTAATTGAAGAGTGGACTCGATTAGTCAGCTAAGTGCCAAAAAAATTAGTTTTAATCTAGTAACATAAACCTTCTGTAAGACTCATTATAAAAGTTATTAAAGTAATATTTTTTTTCTCTAGACTAAAGCTCTTTTGAAATAGCCTGGGAAAAAATTAGAAATCTATCTGGTATAATTCTCTGGAAAAGAATTATAAAAATGGTTACGAACTGGAAAAGGCTAAGTGGCAATAAAGCAAAACTTAAAAAAAGGTATGTGCCATAGGACCAAAACTGAAAAAAAGACTAGGATTTTAATAATTATTATTTATTTCAAAATACTATTTATTAATAACAAATTATAAATGGTATTATTAATTTATATACATAAATTGATGGCATATGTTTTTTAACAAACATATGCATACAACACCGTTAACGGTTTAATACGACATAGCCTGAATGGTCTGTCGTGGTACATGTGGTTTACTGACATTGGCACTAAGCCGATGTTAACCCTTAACTACTACCCACCCGAAACAGATACATTACTACTACCCACGGGTCAAACTGACCCGTGGGTAGTAGTAGGTTTTAAAAATACAATTTAAGGAAGAAAACATATTTATTCTTAAAAAGTAAATGGTAACATATTAATTTATCGTGATAAATAGTAAAACAGGTTTAAATACAATTTGGACAAATTTTTTTAAAACATTGCTGACACACCGGTAATTTGCAGGAATCGCAAAAGGTGTTAGTCTTGCGATCCTTTTTTGTGGGGCAAAAAGTACATCTCTTCCTTTTTGATGCTGATTGGTGCTGCTGAGGGACCTCTTGAACTTCTATGATGACCCCAAGTATATCAGCTGTTAAATCTCTTAGCTTGCGTGGTATTTTATTGTTGTAAATACGCCTCTTCATATGAGGCTCACATAGGCTACGTCCCAGTACTTTGAGGTAGTCCAGTCTTGAAATTGTGTTTCCATCAGTAGCAAATTGATATAATACTCTGCTGTTAATCCCAGATACATTTAAAACCATATGAAAGATTGCCATTGGCCAGCGGCGGGTTCTACGAGACGTAGAATAGTTAGAGCATTTCTGGTCCAACGCGTCAACACCAGCTTTAGTTTCATTATAAAATAAAATAATATCTGTTTTTTTTGTCGTTTTATCCACAGAATTGTCGTTATGCATAGTAGATATTAACATGACAGCCTTGTTCAATTTTGGTACATAAGACACAATGGTATGGTTTGAAGTAAACCCAAAAACAGAAGAACCATTCTCACGCTGTTTGGATGGTAAAAAACTTGATGGAATAAATCTCTTATTTTCTTTTAGCGTACCGACATAGGTTAGGTTTCGCTTTAAAAGTTCATTAGTTAATTCCAACGATGAATACCAATTATCACCTGTTATATTTCTACTGGTGAAGGCGACAGGTTGAACGAGGCGACATACTGTTTCTGTTGGTATGGAAAACTTGGACTTCTCATTTCGTTTCCCACTGTATATCTCTGAATTGACCATGTAATGTGTTTTTGAATCTGCTAAGATCTGCACTTTTAAGCCGTATCTTGCCGGCTTACTTGGTATGTACATTCTGAAGCTACACCGTCCTCGAAACGGTACCAACATCTCGTCAACGGTCAGAAACTCTCCAGGCGAATAACATTGTTTTGAGTTGACAACAAATTGATCAAAAATATCTGAAATTGCAGCCAATCTATTTTCTTTTACCCTTTCACGGCGTGTAGCTTCATCATCAAATCTGAGACAACATAACAAAAAAGAAAATCGTGCTAAAGACATAGTGCAGCGGAATATATCCCTACCAGTCCCATCGGTAGCCCAAAGAGACCGGAGTTCTTCATGACCAGATTTGAAAGACCCTTGCAAATACAAAAGACCCAATAATGCTTCTAATTCTACTTTGTCGGTTTCTTGAATAAAAACTGGTGAAAACAGTAATCTACTATTTCTCCTTTTTTTGAATTTACTATACTGACCTTGCATGTTTCTTATTTTTGAGTTTGTGTGTATAACCATTTTTTCAACCATACAGTCTGTTATCAGGAGTCTCCATGCTTCCAAAGGCGAAGTTGGGGGATCTTGTCGAGCTGGGCCTGCCAAACCAGGAAGTATTTTTATAATATTTTGCTGTTTTGCTTTTCCCCTTGTTGGTGCCGTTTTCGACCACTTGGTTTTATCTTTTGCGTACCACGATGGAATTTCCCGTAATGCTTGCGTATTTTCATGTTCGTCTTCTGATGAACTTTCTGAAGAAACAATTTCGCCATCATTTATGTCCCATTCAACTTCACTCTCAGAGTCGTGTTCGCTTAACTCTTCAGCATCGCTCTCATCTGGATCGCTTTCATCGCCTTTGTTCAAAATTTTATTGCAGGCAATACGTTTCTCTTCGCTGTCATTTGCGGTACTACTTGATGTCGCAACGTCCAAAACGCTTGTCGTGTTTTTTTCCCCTTCAATATCCACCCAAAATTCATCATTTTCAACAATTTGCATTAAATCATAATCGCTTAGTGGTTTATTTTCCATTTTCTATAAAATAAAAATTGAGACTTAGTATACTACCCTGATTTAGGCTCTAAATTCCATAAAAAACATTTAAGTCAACACAAGAAAAAACTTACCTTAAAACTACCCACGGGTCAATTTGACCCACTAGCGCTAAAAAATATATCAAAGCGACAACCTTTACACTCTGCACTTATAAGACTAAAATGCGTCGTTGCTAACTAGAGTATATCTCGCCGCATGCCGTCCCCACTCCTCAGATTCGCCTGAAATCACGTGTATCGACAGATCGTTGGGTCATATTGACCCGGGGATAGTGGTTAAGGGTTAAAGGACACTTCGGGTGGCACATGTGCTGAGTTAACATATAGTAGGGTTACTTAGTTAAATAAGGTGTTTGGCACATAGCCCGTTTTACGGTACATCCGCTTCGGTATTTAGACCATTTTTACGTTAAAATCTAAAACGTTTAAAAAATGGTGCTTAGCCGACATACATATAATATAAAAAATAAGATCACTTTGAAAACATTTAATTATCATGGCCCACTTCCTTCCCATGGGCGTAGTTAAGGGGGGTTTGAGGGTCTTTAGCACCCCCAAAACTGTAATTATCACCCCCAAACAAAATTTTTGGCCATATACTGAATAGGGTCTACGGCTTGAACTTGACTGCCTAACTGCGCCTATGTTCCTTCCATTGCTTGTTATTGTATAATACATTATAATCTATCTAAAGTCAGTCTGATGGCATAAAAAAGCTTTTAACGGGCTTCAAAGAGACTGACCTCATAACCAGGGTTGTGAGATCTTGTTTTAAAAATTCTTTGAGTTTTTTAATTAAAAATGTTCTTTTTATATCAGTATTCAACTGTTAGTCAGTAACTCGTTGAAAGCTATTTTGCAAATGTACTTAGAACCAAGAAGTTTTAAGTGTCAAAGAAAAAAGGAACAAGGCATTCATTAATATTATAATAATTTTTTTAGTCCTTAAGAAATATTATTTATAAAAAAATAATTGAAGTCAAAATAAAAAGGATTTCCACTCTTGTTATTAAAACTAATGAACAAACCCTTATGTTTTTCCTATACTTACGATAATTTTGTAGAACTGGCAACACCCTGAAGACAGCACGCCTCGGTCGAGCCATGCTATCTCGAAAAACATGCAAATACAAAGACAACTGCAAATTTATATGTTCTAGACAAGAACAGCGGAATAGTTTGAGCGAATGAAAATATTTCTATCCACCTGTTTAAACAATGATGATTTAGATGATTGAGCCATCACTGTCACATCAGTTATTAATAGTTTCTTAAGTGAATAGGACAGTGGCGTGTGTGGTTTAAACGATTTGCTCTAATTTACGTTTTTAATTTAGTTTTATAATTGTGTGGTTTTGGACAGGTAAGTACTTGGTATATTTTATTATCAGCATGGCTTTTTGGCGACCGTTTGAAACAGCAGATCAAGGTGAATTATCGCAGGAATGTAATGAATCGGTGCCCGAGTGCCTGGTGGAGTTCGCCATCGAGAGCGAAACAAGTCCGGAATTGAGAAACCAAGATTTACTTGTTCAATGTCAACGCATTATTTTAAATATGTACCCATGTTTTAAAAAAGAAAATCTCGAAAAAACTGATAATGCGCTTGTTACAAGAAGTAACGAATTAACAAAACTGGGGTTTTGTTGAGTTGTGGCTTTAAACATAAAAAAATACATAATCGAATGGTTATAATAGAATCTCCGCGTATCCTTGAACTACGACAGGAGTATTTGCGCAAAATAAAGAAGTACCGTGCATCAGATAAAGGTCTAATTTATTTACACGAAACTTGGTTTGTTACTCATGATGTTGTTAAGTATGGTTGGGTAGACAATACAAAAATGTATTTTAAATACATCTTGCGCGAGAGCAAAACACGTTATTATTCTTCATGTCGGAAGTAAAGATGGCTCTGACCCTAATGCGTTGCTCTTGCTGGCAAAAAATATCATTCAATCTTCCGCCGATTATCATGAAGATATGACGGCAGATTTGTTTGAAAAATGATTTACCGAACAGGTTTTACCTCACATTCCGACGAATTCGATAATTGTTATGGACAATGCGTCTTATTGTTTGCGAATATTAAATAAAATACCTAACATCAACACTAAAAAAGAAGATACTTTAAAATTTATGAGAAAAAAAATGTAAATATTCCTGAAAGGATTCCAGTAAAAAAGGACTTAATTAACATCATCAGAAGTCGGAACTTTAAAAATTAATACGTGATTTATACTCTCTGCACTAGGCGCGGTCATACCTTTGCGATTACCCCCATATTATTATTATTTTTAGTCCTATCGAAATGGTTTGGGGTACCATAAAAAAACGTTTACGAAAATATAATTAGTCACCAACTTTAAGCGCAGCTGTCCTTGATAATATTCGACAGGTAATTAGCGAAATGAGTAGCGATGTATGGAAAAATTGCGTAGCTCATGTTATAAAAACAGAACATAAATGTCCTGTTTTACTGTCTACAGCGCCAGTGGAGATCCAACCTGGAAACGATTCTACTTCTGAAAATTCTGACGATTCTAGTCATTCATGTTCATGTTCATTTAAAACGTATCTTAAAAACGTGTTACCTATGTCTACCTAGCACCTTATTTTACTATTTAAAACGTAAATTGTAACATTTTTAACAATTAATTTAGCTAGATATACATATTATTTTGATTATGAGTCGATTGGAAAGGGTGAAGGGAAGTAGGGAGCCCTTTTTGCGTTCGTTTCAAAATTTATATTTGCGTTCAAATAAAATACTTAAAGTATAGAAAGCTAGAAAGCAAAATAGTGTAGTAAAGTGTAAGAAGGTAGGGAGTAAAACACTCATTAGAGCATGGGTGTGGAAAGGGTGTCGGGGAATAGGGAGCCTTTTTTTCTTTCGTTTTTTTTGCCATTTTAGATGTCATTTTGCAGACGTGTACTGTGATTCTTCTGAGACCAATTTGTTGTCAAAATGTATACAATGCATTCTAACTACTAACTGTAGGTATAATCCAACTAACATACCTGACCCTATCCTTTCCTTTCAAAGAAAACTCATACCTCCTCGCTGTCCTTGCTGGGCAAAGACAATTTTTTAAAAATTGTTTTTGGCAAAATGAGCATTCTTTACCGAAAGACCATTTTACAAATATTAAGTGCATGTGTTCTATACAGGCGAAGTCACGGAAAAAAACCTCTTATCAATATAAACTATAATGAACAAGCTGTAATACTCGTATATACTATTTAATCATATTTAAAATTTAAAACAATACGCATTTTAATTATTTGGTAGATGCGGACGCCTATGGCCAGGAGCTTAAAGCTTTTTTAGGTCATCAAATTAGGCTGAGCAAAACTATACATGGTTTTTTTTATAAACGTCGGCACGGTGTGGCAACATTGAATTATTTGATTTCTACCATACAGTCGATTTTAAGATTTTCATTCCCGGAACTTTTAATAAATAATGCAAGAGGTTTTAAAGGTTTTCTTGATAGATCAAACTTTCAGGTCTAAATGCAAATGCAGTGCA
Organism: Philopedon plagiatum; assembly: GCA_963971165.1. Classification (NCBI taxonomy): domain Eukaryota; kingdom Metazoa; phylum Arthropoda; class Insecta; order Coleoptera; family Curculionidae; genus Philopedon; species Philopedon plagiatum. Next base: position 99,849,134 of record OZ020190.1, read on the forward strand.
CATCTGCAAGTATGAGTTATCAGTGGCTGTACGTAAATGTACATGCATACGATACAAATTAGTCGTTTGTCATTAGTATAACCACGAGTAAGCTATTGAAAAACGGACGCCGAAGCAGGAGCAATTGATTGTTGCTGTTTAGAAAAACTTACCTGTAAGAATGTAAACCGATATTGTTTCATTGTGGTTGTTTTAATTTATCGCTTTTCGGTATTTTTTTATTATTTCAATACTGAATAGAAAGTCCACCGTTTGTCCATTGTTTCAATCGTGAAACAATGTTTTTCCATAAAGTCAATATGTATTTTACCACAATATCCAGGATACTCACCACTCACCAGTACCTGAGTTTCGAAAAATGACCAGTGGATTGCGTTTTTGTTAACACTACGATATAAAGAGAACTATTAATCCTGCTGTTTAGATAAAGTTAATATTTAGAAATACTTACTGCGTTTTAAAGTAACAAAGGTGATATTAATCCTGCAAAGAAGGTTTTCCTTTGTAATTTGTCAGTTATTTTTAATTATAAAAAGGTCCCCTACCCGCATTTTTTATATTGAAGAATTTTTCATTCCGCCTAAAATCCAATTTGGTCAAAAATTAAAAAGCTTTTTTGATGTTTGAAAGCAAATTTCTAGTCTTGTTATTAAAGAAACTGAAGAAATTAGAATAAACTGGCTAAATAATTATATAACAATAAAATAATTTCCTCCTAATATCCCCTGATTTGTTATAATAATCCTTAAATCCTCTAGATGTTTCTTTCTTGAAAATAACTTTGTAATTTGTCTTTTGTTGCCATAAGCTTGACATTAGTCGAAATGACCAACTTCTGAGTAATGCAGGAACCTAACTATACCATAAAATGTGTTGTATTATAACCAGCTATATAGGGTGGTCCAAAAGTAATAGGACACAGAGCAAGAGCAGATTCCTTATGTCCAAGTAATGCGATTTATTTAAACTTGCCTAATTCCAAAGTTGATAATAACCCAGATACAGGGTGTCAAAATTTTAATATTGTTTTCGATTTTTTTCCCAAAATTTCTTAACAAAACGACATAGCGACACAACATTAGAGATTTGTGGGTTTTTTAAGGCGAGGAATTCAAATTCGTCCATACTTTTGATGTCACTAGAATAGGGCGCCACCTACGGTATACCGCACTTCTTTTAAACGACATTTTTTTAGCTTAGTACATCTATCTGACTATTGAAAAAATCGATTGTCCTCCTTCTTCTACGTCAGAAAGGTATCTTTATTGAAGTCACTAGCAGAAGCCGTTTTCGAGATAATCGCATTTGAAATTTTCTATGCAATTAAATACGTGTGGTTCAAAAGGAATGGGACATAGAGCGACAGTGAATTTCTGACTTTAAATTAATATGATTTAGCTAATTTACTTAGATCAAAAGTTGATATTATAGGTGATACTTCAGGCACTGAAGATTTTTTAATAAAAACACTTATTCAGGCGGGAATACTAATTTTCTTTTAATTAAATTTTCTTATTTAAACCTTATCCTCGGAGGTGCCGTCTGAGAGGCGGCATGTAAACGGAATATCTTTATTTTTTAAAAACGGTAACGCCCACAACGCTGTCACTTCATGTATTCCAGGCGTGATTGTTTGATGACCAGTACCTAAAACATCAGATTTCTAAGACTTGAAATAGGTCAGTTGTCTAGAGATTTTCTCGCGGAGCAGTCTGAGAGACGTAATAAAATCGGTTAGAAAGTTTTCGCACAAACATGGCCGGACCATCAAAACGAGTTCGTTTTAGCGATTTAAATTATGAGGAAACACTTCAAAAGTGGTATGATGAAGCAGATAGTGATGCTAGTGATATTGACAATGTCCCAGAGGAGAATAGTTGTGAGAATTCTGATCATGATAGCGCCTCAGAACAATCAGCGGACAGTGGTGATGAAAGTAAAGATGACGAACCGCCAATAAATCGTGTAAAATATTTTTATGGCAAAAATCGATTTAGATGGAGCAAAGTTGAATTACGTCCATCATGCCGTACAAGTCAACATAACATAGTTATTAAAGTGCCCGTTTTGAAAGCCAAATCTCAAAGAATCGGAACACAAGCAGATCCTTTATCAGTATGGCAGATGTTATTCAGCGACGAAATTATGACAAATATTATACGCTGGACAAATAAAAGGCTAGCTAAAATAATATCCGAGTGCACAAATCAAAATAGGACTGAGCTACAAGATCTTGACATTGTCGAATTAAAAGCTTTTATAGGTTGCCTTGTGTATACCTCGATTTTCAATTCGAATCATGAAAATTTACAAACCCTCTTTGCAACTGATGGCACTGGAAGGGAAGTATTTAGGGCTGTAATGAGTCGTGAAAGGTTTGCCGTCCTTTTGTCATCTTTACGGTTTGATAATCCCGACGATCATGATCGACGCAAGGATGAAAATCCTGCAACCGCAGTATTAGAAATATTTGAACAATTTATACAGAATTGTCAGGATTGTTATGGAATTGGTACATCTGCTTGTATTGACGAAATGCTGGTTAGTTTTCGGGGACGATGCCCATTCAAGGTTTACATGCCAAACAAACCCGACAAATATGTACTAAAAATAATGTGCCTTACGGATGCCAGAACTAGCTACTTGTACAACGCGTATATATATTGCGGCAAAGACACTGATGGTATTGGACTTTTACCTGAAGAGAAAAAATTTTCGAAGCCAGCACAATCCGTAATACGGCTTGCTAAACCTTTATTCACTACCAATCGCAACATAACGGCAGACAATTGGTTTTCATCGGTAGAGCTTGCCGAGTTACTCTTTTCAAACGGCCTTACGGACGTTGGCACATTAAGAAAAAATAAAAGGGAAATTCCTAGTAAATTTTTACCAAACAGAAAAAAAGAAGTGGGAAGTACTCTCTATGGATTTAGTTAAAATTTGACCATGATATCCCATGTGAGTCACAAAGCTAAAGCAACCATTTTAATTTCTTCAATCACTGAAAAAATCGTTTGGGCTTTTTTTCACACAAAATTGTAGCAAAGTCTTTGTAGAGCAATTTACTCTAATTGGATTATTCGTTACAACAGATTTTATACATTTTCATACAATTGTAGCAAATTTTGCTACGAATTGGTCTTGGACGTTTTTGAGAACAAATTGTTGGAAAAAGGTACACAATTGTAGTGAAATGTCCCACAATGTTTTTTCAGTGAATGCATAATAGAATTTTCAATGTTCCTGAGAGTAACAAACCGGAAATAATGCAATTCTACAATACGACTAAAGGTGGCGTTGATGCTCTTGACGAAAAATGTGCCAAAAGCTCTACAAGTCGTGTAACGCGTAGTAATGTGGTAATATTTTTCCGTATGATTGATATATCTATTGTTAATGCATATATTTTGCACCAGAGCTACAAAGACAGTCCAATCATGCTAGACAAATCACCATTTGCAAAACAGTTAGTCAAGCAACTAGTAGAAGAACACATGAAAAGACGAGCAGCCAACACGCATATATCTCGGGAAATAAGGGCCACTATCCGTCGAATTCTTGGAATTCCTGAAAAACACGAGCAGGTAGATTACAATAGAGATGTACAAGAAAATTATATCATTTATGTCCAAGAAAGAAAAAGCGTATGGCAAAATATCTGTGCTTCAAATGCAAAAAGCCCGTATGTTTACAGTGTACGAAGCCCGTCTGCGTGAACTGTACTGAAAAACTCTAAATTTTACCTTGTGCTTAAAATTTTTAGTTTTAAGTTTTCGTTGTGTAGTATTTTTTTCTAGCTTTTTCACTGCGTTCTTAATAGTTATTTATGATATAAGTGTTAAAAGTACAATTTTACGGCACGAATTTGAAAGTTTGCAGAATGAGCGAAGCGAATTCTGCAATTCAAATGAGTGCCTTAAATGTACTTACATTTTTTAGAAAGTTTAACATATTGGAAACACATAGTTTTAAGTAGCATCGTATATATAATATAAAATTATTAAGTTGACATTTGTCAAAAAACCTAACAACCATTGGTGGCGTCGCACACTGGGGCAAGCTATATAGAGTCGTTACCCAAAAGTCAGTATTTATTTTAATTGGCAGTTTCATCGATTCCTATAAAGTAAAGGGTATTTTTACGGACAGAAAATAAATTTAACTTAATTATTATTAACATACAGGGTGTCCCAATGATTTGTAGAGGAACTATATCTCGGAAACGATGGCAAATATAAATTCAAATTCAAAATTTGGAGGGACAGCTTAACCTAATAATTTAAAATTACTTTTCTGCATACAGTGTGACTCAAAAAAGTGTGACGACACAACACCATTAAAAAAGGCTAAACGCATCGTTCAAACACCATGAATAATTTTATTATCAAGAAAATTATATTGTAAGAAAATATATTATGTACCATCTTCTAACATTTCAATTACTTCTGAATCGAACGATTTCCTGTTGGCTGTAGTAGGCATACTTCGCATAGAACTTATCAGAGGGTCTGATGATATAAATAACCGATTTATGATGTCACTCAGATTATCAGTCCGAGATGTTTTCCGACTAAAGTATTCTCTGTAGAACTTAAAATCTTTATTACTGGCTTCCTGAGCCTCTTCGCTAAGCATTCCAATTGGCAATAAAGCTTCGCTGACAATTTTGTGGCCATGAATCAAAATTTTGTGCATGGTTGGTATCATTGGCATCCAGGTGTATAGCGTTACATAAAGGAAAGCTGTTTCTAAACAAAAGCTTTTGAATTTTTCTGCGTTAATTTGAAATCCACTAGACATGGTTTGAAGTATTGTATAACATTTTCTTATTAATTCTTGATCAATTTGGGTAATATCTGCAGAAATTTCGTAATTTTGAAAAAATTTGCGTGCTACATTCCCATCATTACTGTTACCAAATCCAGGTTTTGGTTTGTCTACAATTAAGGATAACCGATTCTTAAACTCTATCTGTAATCGTTTTTTATTTTGTTCGAATATTTCCTTCTTGTCTTTGTCAACACGCCAAGTGCGAATGGGTAATCTATAGGAAAGATGCAAAAGTGATTCAAACAGCCTAATCCATGCATGCAAAATGGAAATACCAAATGACAAATAATCAGTTTTAATTGGTCTTTTCAGCATTGCATCTAGGTCATTAAACTGTTTCGAAGTTGCATCGCACAAATAACACCTAAGTGTAGACTTAGTATCGGAAAGCGAGTTACATAATTTTCCATCAACCATGGTGAAAATCGGGTTGTGTTCAACAGAATACATTTTACCATCCAACGTAATCTGTGTTGGGACCAAGTTTTTTATTTCTTGGTCAATGTCTTCTTTTCTTTTTTTATCTAATTCGTCTGTCTCTTTTAAATACTGTAAACTTATTGGCCTACAAAAGCGCGTTGAAGAGGGTTTCGTATTTTGCCACAAAATAATCGTTTTTCCATTTTTGTTATATGTAAGCTGTAGTGGAACAAGAGAACTCAAAAATATGTATTTATCGTCAGCACTTTCGGAAATAAATTTCTGTTTATACTGATTGTGGCTGGAGCTGCCATCAAAACCCCATTTTGACAGTAAAATGAGTTTATCGGAATTATCGAACGATTGAGAATCCAAAACATTTATTTGGGTTTGTAATAAACGAGTAGCTGTGTGATTTAATACTGACTGAAGAGGTACAACAGCTTCTGCTTCAGTCACCTGAACGTTTTGTGGGTAAGAGGCAAGCTTTTCAGACTGCACTAATTTGTAGGACGGAAAAATATCTGGTGCATAATTTCGTATTGTTTCATACTGTTTCCGTGATAACTGAGCTTCAATTATTAAAGAAAGGGCTTCTCTAGCTGAAAGTGTTTTTGCTTTACTAGTAGACGATATATTTAAACAATCCTTAGCATATTTCTTAGTCTCCAAAACTTTTTTAATGACCTGTGCTTCAGTTTCTTTTCCAGAAGCTCTTAATTTCATTTGCGCAGCGTAAACTAAGACATCTGCTTCTATTTGGGAACGTAAGTTAGCTGTCTTTCGGCGCTTTGAATTGTCGCTACAGTCTTCAAAGGGCAACTCTGGTCTACCACCTTTTGGTACAGAATATCTACTAAATTCGCAGTATCCATTTAGCCAGGCGTTTTCGTGAGATAAAAACCTATCTTTGTGTCTATTGTGTAATAGCCATTTTTTATTAAATTGACTTTTAAAATTGCGAAGTTCGGGTAATAAAGTGCTTCGTAATTGCGTCGGTTCTTTGGGAGACAAATCTGAAAGAGCAAAAAAGTGCGATGAATAAATATAAACATTTTAAGTGTTGAAAACACTTTTATTGTTATTTATCCTGGTATTCTTGTTCAAAGACTTAATATCAAACCGGTTTTAGGTTAATCGTATTATCTAAATTAGTGTACTTGATTCAAAAAATTTACAATATTTGAAAATCGCGCAACTCGCTTTCACTTCTTGCTTTACTTTTGAGGTACCTAATAGTAAATATAACTATTGACACAACAAAACCTAAAAGCGATTTGCGCAATTTTAAGATATGACCCTATATTTTTTCTTTGTGTATATTAATGAACTACATGTAGATATTTAAAATACTGACCCAAAAATGACGGCATCACTATATATTCCCAATCGTACTTACCCTGGTTATCACACATCGCTAAATTTTAATTACGCTTCTATCAAAATAACAGTAACAATACCAAACAAATTACAAAAGGAAGAAAAGCACAAAATCAGCAAGAATAAACACTTTCAACTTTATAAGTAAATATTTGACGCTACCAGTGCGAAAACGGCCTAACCCCAAAAAGATAGTTTCGAGAAAATGTGAAAAGAAAATTTTGGAAAATACTGCTTTGTTCCATTCCTATCCGAAAGTATTTTAATCGATATATTTTTGTTTAATTTTTTTTATTGTAGCTATACCAAGAATGTAGTACCAGAAAAATTGCAAAATGTCATATTTTTAAAAAAAAAAAGTGGGTTAGGCTGATTTGCATCCTATAAAATTTTGTAAAATTTATTAGGCCAGGGTAAGAAAAAACTTGTTTTGGGCAAATATTTCGTTAAAACAGATAGTATATTTTATGAAAATACAAACGTACAAGAAACTAGTTATAAAAATGTCTTTGAATGTAATTATTCATCATTGTTCTCCTCCATTTCGATGAAATCTTCAGATTGTTCCTCCGTTGTTTTCAAATTTTGATAAAATTGGTGGTAAACGGGTGGAATGAAGTCGGAAAGTGTCAGTAGGTCCTGTTTTTTTTTAATATCTATCTTATGCCCGTTCGGATACAACAGCTGCAAATTATTATTTACTGAAGATGTCGCAGCATTCCTTTTTGCGATGTTCACTGTTTTGAATGCAACGCAATCATTGTTGGAGTATTTAAAATGTATGAGAAATGGTTCATCCTTTTTAAATTTTAGCCATTGCATTTTCAACCACTCTACTTTTTCATCATTTATAGATTTTTTTCTGTTGGTGATTTGGGATTGAAGGGATGCAGTAGAAAAAAAATCTTGGCTTGTCATGACAACAATTTTGAGAGGGTTCTTTTTCCTCGCAGATCTAATGACATTACACCAATGTTCCGGAATGTAGATATCTTTGTAGAATTTTTTTTGTTTCTCGATGAGCCCAAAGTCCTGATCGCAAGCCAAATACGAGTGTCCACTCACCAAAAACTTTTGATCAATCTCGTCTACTGTGTAATTACCAGAACTTACAATAAAATTACAGAGCAGCGCTATCTTGATATTCCGGTTTTGGCCCCCGCACTGGTCTGAGTATAGTATCAGTTTTTTCGAGACAACATAATTTTTCACAAAATGTAGGAGGCACGAGTCTATCTCATCAGGACCTCGTGAAGCTTTTGATTCATCCCAAACATAGATAAATGCTTCGTTTGTTGCCAGGTTATGAATACCCAAACAAAATGTCCACAGTTGTCGCTTATAATAAGCTATACCTGTGGACAAAACTGGAGTGGCTAACGTTTTCATTAGGTCAAAACTAATAACAGTGATATTTTTGTCGTTTCTTGCCAACCCTGCATCTGCTTTCATTCCTTCCCTTGCTGATTCAGCCTTACGAAGATGTAACTCTCGCTCGGTAATAAGTTGCTGCTTTGCAGCTTCATCGGTTGAGGTTTCGATTTTTACCTTTAGAAAATCACATTTTCTACATGAGTCGGACACCGGAGCATGAAAATGTAAATTGAACTGTTTATTAAAAACGTTGGCAAAAACAAAATATGAAGCTGGTTCAGGAGTTTGATCTTTGTAAAGACTATACATTTTCCCTAAACTGAGATCGGGTGACAGGTATTTTCTATGGGGGTTTTTTATTCTTGAATAATGTGACTGATAGGCAGGGAATCTATTTATGAAATTCTTGATTTCCAGTATTTTCTCCTCGCTTGTCTTATTACTGGGGGCATGTTTTCCTCGTTTATCTACGGGAGGGGTCATACCAGCGGCTTTGCTCAACATTATTCTGATTATTCTTCCATCTGAAACTTTCAACACCTTTTTGAAGAACTCTTTGCAGATCTTTACTTTTTCTCCATTTTCATTGGTTAAATAGTACAATCGCGTATTCGAACGTCTTGATGGATCTGCGTTGGTTTTGTAACACCTTAATTTATTTACAACTTCAACTAAGCCGAAAATATAAGAGGTTTGTAAATCATGAGTTTCAAGTCTATAAAAGGTTTCGAGTAAAGTTTTTTGTCGTTCAGCATTTATTTTCACATGGCACTGATTAGAACAGGGACACACTATTTCTTCAAATAATTTAGGCGGTACCACCCTACCTTTGAAATTTTTATATTCTTCACCTTTTATTCGCTTCGCTTTCATAACATTTCTCGGCCATATTTTCTCATTCCTAATGCGTTTTCTTGTTTTCACTGTTGCACTAGTAGTAGCTTCATCTCTTTCACTTTCACTTTCTGAGCCACTAGGATTACTAGGCACATATTCGGAGCCAGAATCTTCAAATGGGTCGTTTTCATGCGGGTCTGAAAATGAAAAAACATAACCTTAAAAAATCGTATTTTTTATATGCAGAATTAGTACCAAATGATTAAAGTTAAAGTTCTTACCTTTAACATGTGGTGAAGTACTCATTTTCTTCTATTTTTTAACACATACGTAGTTATTGTTCTTAATTCAATTATTCCCCTCACACCACAAAAAACTTTTAACGCTTAGTGATGTCAATAATTGAAACTGTTTTTGCAAGAACGGCCTAAGCCACAGAACTGTGGATTAGGCCGATTAGGCACATTATGTGTTGACAAAATACTTTAAAGCAAAAGTAAATTACTGGCGCCATCTTTTGAACAATAGCTGAAGGTGGCATAGGCTGTTTTGCATTGTATAAAGACATGCTTAGGGAACGAGTTAGGCCGAATATCTCAAAATCATAAATCTGTGGGTTAGGCCGATTTCGCACTGGTAGCCTCATTTACAAACTGATAACCGTAATGCAGATTCCACTAACAACAGCAACTAGGAAACAACCAATAGTTTGACAAGTGCCAACGTGATTTGTTATTTACCCGTATTTTAAAAATGTAGTTTTGGGCAAGCGTTTCGTATAGCTTGCCCCAGTGTGCGTCGTAGTTATTTACGGAAAAGTTGAAACGTCCTGTCAGTTAATTAAAACGCACTGGTGTAGTTTTTGCTTTGCTTAAAATGCAAGAAAATATGGATGAAATCGATCCACTTAAAGAAATAAATGAAGCGGCCAATCGTGCTACATTGGATTTGCTTTTCAAGTTGTTTGAATTGTACCATTAATATTAACGTTAATAAATAAAATACAAATATAATTTGATGTTCCCTTTTAAAATATTACATTTCTCTTTTAACACTAGTGCCATAATAGTATATTGTACAACGAGCATGGAATGGCATGCAGTTCCTACGAGTAGGAAATGGTCATTCCATGCGAGTTTTACACTATACTTTTTCTACGAATGTTACTGTTACATAAAATGGGATTAGTAATATTTTTCTTTTTAAGATGTTAAAATAATAATTGTCATTTACTTTTTATTTGCATTGTCTGCGTTGCTATGCGATTACTATGGCGTGTTGACGCGGCGCCGGTCAACGCCACCTTTGTAAAAATATACCCGCGCACATTGGGAATTTTGTAGTTGAATCACCATGGTGATTGAAGCACAATGAAAATGTGTAAAAAAACAATGCACTATGTTCCGAAATTACTATTGAACATACAATAAAGGGTTTTATTGACATTCATAGAAAAGGTACTTTTAACACTAGTGCCATAAAGTAACATTTTTAAGGCCTCTGCGGGGTGTTATAAAATTCTTTTTTAACACGTTTGCAGAAAAAAGAGTTTTATGTAATAAACACATTAAAGTTATAGCGGTGACACTTTTTTATTTAAAAACCTGACGGTCACCGGTTTGAAGCATACTCGAAAAGAGGTGGCTTTGTCATCATAAAATTGGTAAGTGTTTTAAGTAAGTACCCTTTAAAGTAATTCTAAATACTTCAATGATAATTATCTTTCTAATACCAGTTACAAAATATATTTAAGACCTTTAGGGTTTTATGCCGCAATATCGGTAGTAGTCTGCCAGACGGCACATCCGGGTTTATGTTCCGCACATCGCACCTCCGGGGTTAAGGGTTAAAAATTAGTTTAATAACACTTAAAATGCTTTAACAAAATTATTAGAAGTAAAAATTATAACGTCTTGATAACAATTGCTCAAAATTGTCACCATTGACATCAGTACATTTCGCTGTATGCTTTACACAAGACTGTCGAATTCTAAACAAGAGATTCCTATCATTTTTGAGCAGATAACCGCATTTATAATTTTTGAGTCAACTCATTATGGTTGTTTATTGAATTGTCATAAACAATGGATTTCAAATGAATCCAAATATAGAAGTCCATAGGATTAAAATCCGGACTTCACCTCGGCCAAGACAAGGACTCACCACGGCCTATTCATCGTTCAGGAAACTGTTCATTAAGATAGTTTCTCACTCTTTTGTTATTAACTTTTAAGTGTTATTAAACTAATTATAAAATAAGAAAGTTTCATTAAAATAAAATTAGTACTCCCGCATGAATAAATGTTTGTTTTTTTTACATCTTCAGTATCTCAAGAATCTCCTAAAATATCAACTTTTGAACTATGTAAATTTAGAAAAATCATAATAATTTAAAGTCAGAAATTCACAGTCGCTCTATGTCCCATTACTTTTGAGCCACACATATTGAATTGCATAGAAAATTTAAAATTAAATTATCTCGAAAACGGTTACTCCTAACGACTTTAATGAAGTATACCTTTTTGACGTAAAAGAAGTAGGATGAACGGACTTTTTCAATAGTCAGATCGATATTTTAAGCTTAAAAAAGTTATGCCATTTAAAAGAAGTTCGGTTTGCCGTTGGTGACGCCAGTAACATCAAAAGTATGGACGAATTTGAATTCCTCGCCTAAAAAATAACCTAAATCCCTAATTTCGTGCCGTTATGTCGTTTTATTGAGAAATTATTGGAAAAAATCGAAAACAAAATTAATTTTGACACCCTGTATCTTGGTTATTATCAACTTTGGTATAGGCAAGTTTGGATAAATCGCATTATTTCGACATAAGGAATCTGCTGTTGCTCTGTGTCCCATTACTTCACCCTGTATATTATAAAATTATTTTAATAACCTTCTGTCTAAGTGTTGGGAGCCAAATTCTATTAAGGTCTTCAGGTTTAGAAAAACATGGATGCTCATTAAGAATAATACTGAGGCTTTCGATTAATTTACGCTAACCATAAAGAATTTCTTTGGGTAAAATTTCATAATTATTCCAACCTATCTAGTGTCCTGTTTTTTAAAAGTGTTCAAAACGCTGAGCGCTTAAATGATCAGCACAGCAATCTCGCTCTATTCGAAAATTTACTCATTGGCGCCAAGAGTTACAAAGTGCTTAGCGGGCGTTTTGAAAGTTACAGAATACTGGCCCTGTACGTATGTAATGTATAGAATCCATACATGGGATTTGCCAGTCTTCCCATAAATATCACCTAGTTTAATAATTTTTATTACAATTGTGACTGTTTTGTTTTAAGATAATTTACAGAAAATTTCAACTTTCTTTTCTTCACTATATCTGTACCTTTTTTTTATAACATTTCACACAGGAAGTTTGGTGCACAGGCATTTGCAGATTTTTCATATTTTAAACCGAAATAAAAATGTCTATACATTATGTCCACTTAGTTGACTTATGACTTTTTTGCCAAAAAATGAAACAATTTCATTATTTTTTTAAATAAGTGCTTCACTTAAAATTGCTCTTGTGGGAAACCAGAATAATGTATACTAAACGAGACGCGCATTAATTTTCATTTAAAAAACGGAAAGCTGTGTAAATGTAATTTTACATATTATGGCTATCTAAAATTTTGTCGTGGGTGATGTTGAACATGCAATTTAATTTTTCCCCTGGTATGTAATGGATTCTTGGCCGTCTAATTGTCCTTTTTTGAAATTTAAAAATTCCGGGTTCATGTCGGTTTTTCATAATTTTGTGGAATATAGGGTCAGTTTCTAAATGTAAATATTTTTGGTTAATTTGGGCTTTAAACTAAATGTAACACTTGCTCACTTTGTCTCTTTTATTGTAGTCTATTGCGAAGCACGTTCCAAGTAAGATTTGAGGAGTTAATATTTTTATGTTTTAAGATATCATTTTTCAGCTCCGTGTAGCTCGTTAATTGTGTTGTTTATAGTTATGGTATAACCCTTCCAGAATTTATTTTTGCATCGACGGATTCGAGTGATATTGTATGGTTGTCCAATATATATATTAGCTTCTTATATTTATTTTAACCACCTCCTAATACTGTATTTTCGGTCATTATTTTCTTTATATCCATAAAAGATTTATGTTTTATGATCCTTAAATTCTCAATTGGCAAGTCATTACATAAACTAAGGTTATGATATTAATTCGATAACTAAATCGGTTCACAAAGCGTTCCAACCCGTGTTTATTTTGCACCGTCACGGAACTGTGAAAAATACACGCCTGCGCACATCAGTACGAATGATCCCAATAACCGTTCGGGGACGATACAAAAATTGTTGGTTGGAACAAACCTAATATTTAGTATTAGCGAACCAGCGCTTCTTGGCAAGAGGAATATTTTAGGGGATTTAATAAGAGAACTTATGATAAATTACGATTACATCGTAGTAACTTAATAAATATCATTTTAGAGGATTACTCGAATGGATTAAACCAGTGTTTTCGTGTTTCTACAAACCCGTTTCGTTTTTACAATAGTTATTCAGGAAATTTTCTTCTCGAATAAGACGGGTCTGAATGCCCCTAAGAGACCTTATATCTACCTTTAACCTATATTTAACCCTGATAAAGTACAAGTTTACGATTTAATTTTCATTTTCTGAATTCAATAATTGCTATAAATGTAATTTTACCAATGGCTTTTCTCTTATTAAACTCCCTTACAGTCTGGTTCGGTTGTTTTCGACAAATAATTTTGCTTTTTCCCTTTTACCTAATGGCCAATTGGCTATATAATTTAACCTTTTTAATTAAAAATCGTCTGTATTTCGTTGCTATTGTTTGCTTTACTGCTGCAACTAAATATTTTATCCCATTGTTTTACTTTACCGGTCGACTAATCCAAAGGGAAATTTTATGTATATAGAAATTGTCAGTATTTGTTTTTAATTTAAATAGGAAAAATAAATCTCGTGTATGATTACATTTTTATGCAGCTATTTGGCATACACCCAAAGATACCACTGTAAAATATGATCACAAAAATCTAATTTTAAAGATAAAATTACCCTTTTATAATTTTAAAAAGATCCCTAGCTTTCCAATCGACAGATTGTAGGTTCGAATCAAAATTCGACCGTGTATGTTTTGTGATCGTCAATAAATGCAATGTGTGTGTAGTGTGCATGAAATCGTCCTATTCACGCCGGTTGAAGGCCAGGTGAGACCGGATGTCTCGTAGGATGAAGGCTTCGTTTCACACGGTACTCTGAGAACTCTCATGTGAGTAGTAGTTCCTTAAAACAATGTTGACTAAGGACACGAGGGGACGCATCTTCGCAGATTCAGATAGTCGCGTTTCTAAAACTTAATTACAATATGTTGCTTTGTTTGTGAGGTTTTATACCAAAGCTTTCGAAAAAGGGATAAAAAAGTATCAAAAGATAAGCGGTACTATAGGTACCTAGAGACACTAAAGGTGTCAACGATACGAAAGATATCAAAAGATAAAGGGTACTGTAGGTACACTAAAAGTGTCAGGGATACTAAAGGTATCGTAAGATGAAGAACACTGTAGGTACCAAGGGATACTAAAGATGTCAGGAATACTAAAGGTATCGGAAGATGGAGAATACTATAGGTACCAAGGAATAAAGATGTAAGGGATACAAAAGGTATCAAAAGATGTAGGTACCAAGGGACACTAAAAATCTCAGGGATACTAAAAGTATCGAAAGGCTTATATCAAGATACACTAAAGGTGTTAAGGATACTAAACGTATCAAGAAATGATGGGTACCAATGGGACACTAGAAGATTCAATGATCTTATAATAGGATAGAATCACATCGATCACACATCGCATCAAGGAAGACATTGAAATATAAAGGATACTGTGGGTCCAACTCTCAAGTCAACATATTCTGTTCAAGGGTGAAAGTAAAGTAACACATCATATGGCTAACTTTTTAGTATTATATATATATATATATATATATATATATATATATATATATATATATATATATATATATATATATATATATATATATATACAGCGTGTCTTCGGATGTTCTTACCATATGGAAAATTTTTTTATTATTGACTTTACGAAAAAAAGTGCCTCTTTATAAAAAGTTCTGCATCGTGAGAAAATAGCATTTCCATTCAAAAATTTGATCCAGTACATACAGGGTGGCTCAAGAATGTAAAAGTTCTAATACACGTGAAGCTAAAAGGCATAAAATCGTTATTTAAAGGTAAACTGCCACTGCAAATGTGCTAGAATTAACTTTTTTATGTTAGTAATTTAGGTTTGGAACATACAGGAGGACCCAAAAATATTTTTTTTATCGCCTTTACAAAAAAAGTATATCTTCATAAAAAGTTCTACATTGTGAAAAAATAGCATGGTTATTAAAAAATTTTATATAGGACATACAGGTGGCAAAATAATTTAAATTTAAATTGCGAATTTCAGCTCTTTAAGCCACCCTGTATTGTCCTACATCAAGTTTATAAATAACCATGCTCTTTTTTTACAAGGTAGAACTTTTTATGAAGATCTGCTTTTTTTGTAAAGTTGATAATAATTTTATTTTTGGAACTCCTGTATGTTCCAAACCTAATTCACTAACATACAAAAAGTTAACTCTAGTACATTTACAGTGGCAGTTTACCTTTAAATAACGATTTTGTGTCTTTTTAGCTTCACGTGGATTGGGACTTTTACATTTTTGAGCCACCCTGTATGTCCAAGATCAAATTTTGGAATGACGATGCTATTTTCTCATGATGCAGAACTTTTTATAGAGGCACTTTTTTTCATAAAATCAATAATAAAAATTTTTACCATATGATAAGAACTTCCGAAGACACGCTGTATATATATATATATATATATATATATATATATATATATATATATATATATATATATATATATATATATATATATATATATATATATATAATATATATATATATATATATATATATATATATATATATATATATATATATATATATATATATATATATATATATATATATATATATATATATATATATATATATATATATATACATCACCCTATCATTTTTGCTTCCGAAAGGGGTCTAATCCCTATCATTTCTGCTACCGCTGCAAACTTGCTGCCGTATATCGGACGCAAGATTAACTTAGGCGTTTTTCTCGAACATGGCTATAAATTTTAAGTCCCACATTGTCGCAATGGCTGGTCCAAAGTACCATACCTTACGTAAAGAAATTGTTCTTTGACAGTTTAAAGCATAAACTAGTGGCGGGGAATAATAGCGGTACGAAATGGAAGTAAAAATGATCGAAAAATAAATGAAGACGTATAAATTTTAGTTGTAAAAATTTCCGATAGAGGCGCAAAATTATACATGCGTATATTAAAAGTTTTACTGGTCGGTGGATTTTGCTACCAGAAACTTGGCAACGCTAAAGTATGATAAAATTGTATTTAAATATTAGTTCTATAATTATGAAGTGTCCGTGACGCAGTGAACAGCATTTTCGCTAAGCGGTGTGCTTTTTAACCGTCTTCTCAAGAGGAGGTTATCAATTATTCGGCCCGCATGTGAGATTCTTTATATGTTCACGCATAATTCTTCAACGGACTTCTTCAACTTGGTTTGTCGATGAGTTTTTCCGAATGGTCTCGTTTTAAGTTTTTTTTTGCTGAAGTTATGTGTTTTTTTTTTCATTAAAAAAATATACAGCATGTCTTCGAAATGGAAAAAAATTTATTATTGATTTTACGAAAAAAGTGCCTGTTTATAAAAAGTTCCGCATCGTGAGAAAATAGCATTGCTATTCAAAAATTTGATCTAGTACATACAGGGTGGCTCAAAAATAAAAAAGTCCTGATCTACGTGACGCTAAGAAGACAAAATCGTTATTTCAAGGTAAACTGCCACTGCAAATGTACAATTCAATAATATGTTTTTTCATTAAAAAAATATACAGTATGTCTTCAAAATGGAAAAAATTTTGTTATTGATTTTACGAAAAAAGTGTCTGATTATAAAAAGTTCTGCATCGTAAAAAAACAGCATTGCCATTCAAAAATTTGATACGTACAGGGTGGCTCAAAAATGACAGTCATAATCCACGTGAAGCTAAAAAGACAAAATCGTTATTTAAAGGAAAACTGCCACTACAAATGTACAATTCAATAATGTGTTTTTTTTCATTAAAAAAATATACAGCATGTCTTCGAAATGGAAAAAAATTATTATTGATTTTACGAAAAAAGTGTCTGTTTATAAAAGGTTCTGCATCGTGAGAAAATACCCATTGCCATTAAAAAATTTCATCTAGTACATACAGGGTGGCTCAAAAATAAAAAAGTCGTGATCCACATGAAGCTAAGAAGACAAAATCGTTACTTAAAGGTAAACTTCCACTGCAAATGTACAATTCAATAATATGTTTTTTCATTAAAAAAATATACAGTACGTCTTCAAAATGGAAAAAATTTTATTATTGATTTTACGAAAAAAGTGTCTGATTATAAAAAGTTCTGCATCGTAAAAAACAGCATTGCCATTCAAAAATTTGATCTAGTAGGTACTTACAGGGTGGCTCAAAAATGAAATATTCATAATCCAAGTGAAGCTAAAAAGACAAAATCGTGATTTAAAGGAAAACTGCCACTGCAAATGTACAATTCAATAATATTTTTTTCATTAAAAAATGTACAGCATGTCTTCAAAATGGAAAAAAATATATTATTTATTTTACGAAAGAAGTGTCTGCTTATAAAAAGTTTTGCATCGTAAAAAAACAGCATTGCGATTCAAAAATTTGATCTAGTATGTACAGGGTGGCTCAAAAATGACAGTCATAACCCACGTCAAGCTAAAAAGACAAAATCATTATTTAAAGGAAAACTGCCACTGCATATGTACAATTCAATAATATGGTTTTTTCTCCTTAAAAAAATATACAGCATGTCTTCGAAATGGAAAAAAATATTATTGATTTTACGAAAAAGGTGTCTCTTTGTAAAAAATTCTGCATCGTTAGAAAATAGCATTGCTATTCAAAAATTTGATCTCGTATAAACAGGGCGACCCAAAAATAAAAAGTCCTAATCCATGTGAAGTTAAGAAGACAAAATCGTTATTTAAAGGTAAACTGCCACTGCAAATGTACAATTCAATATGTTTTTTCATTAAAAAAATATACAGTATGTCTTCAAAATGGAAAAAATTTTGTTATTAATTTTACGAAAAAAGTGTCTGATTATAAAAAGTTCTGCATCGTAAAAAAACAGCATTGCCATTCAAAAATTTGATACGTACAAGGTGGCTCAAAAATGACAGTCATAATCCACGTGAAGCTAAAAAGACAAAATCGTTATTTAAAGGAAAACTGCCACGACAAATGTACAATTCAATAATGTGTTTTTTTTCATTAAAAAAATATACAGCATGTCTTCGAAATGGAACAAAATTATTATTGATTTTACGAAAAAAGTGTCTGTTTATAAAAGGTTCTGCATCGTGAGAAAATACCATTGCCATTCAAAAATTTGATCTAGTACATACAGGGTGGCTCAAAAATAAAAGAGTCCTGATCCACATGAAGCTAAGAAGACAAAATCGTTACTTAAAGGTAAACTGCCACTGCAAATGTACAATTCAATATGTTTTTTCATTAAAAAAAATACAGTACGTCTTCAAAATGGAAAAAATTTTATTATTGATTTTACGAAAAAAGCGTCTGATTATAAAAAGTTCTGCATCGTAAAAAACAGCATTGCCATTCAAAAATTTGATCTAGTATGTCCAGGGTGGCTCAAAAATGAAATATTCATAATCCAAGTGAAGCTAAAAAGACAAAATCGTGATTTAAAGGAAAACTGCCACTGCAAATGTACAATTCAACAATATTTTTTTCATTAAAAAATGTACAGCATGTCTTCAAAATGGAAAAAAAATATTTATTTTACGAAAGAAGTGTCTGTTTATAAAAAGTTCTGCATCGTAAAAAAACAGCATTGCGATTCAAAAATTTGATCTAGTATGTACAGGGTGGCTCAAAAATGACAGTCATAATCCACGTGAAGCTAAAAAGGCAAAATCATTATTTAAAGGAAAACTGCCACTGCATATGTACAATTCAATAATATGTTTTTTTCTTCTTAAAACAATATACAGCATGTCTTCGAAATGGAAAAAAAATATTATTGATTTTACGAAAAAAGTGTCTCTTTATAAAAAATTCTGCATCGTTAGAAAATAGCATTGCTATTCAAAAATTTGATCTCGTATAAACAGGGTGACTCAAAAATAAAAAGTCCTAATCCATGTGAAGTTAAGAAGACAAAATCGTTATTTAAAGGTAAACTGCCACTGCAAATGTACAATTCAATAATATGTATTTTTCATTCAAAAAATATACAGCATGTCTACGAAAAGGACAAATTTTTATTATTGATTTTACGAAAAAAGTGTCTGATTATAAAAAGTTCTGCATCGTAAAAAAATAGCATTGCCATTCAAAAATTTGATCTAGTACGTAAAGGGTGGCTCAACAATGAAATATTCATAATCCAAGTGAAGCTAAAAAGACAAAATCGTGATTTAAAGGAAAATTGCCACTGCAAATATACAATTCAATAATATTTTTTTTCATTAAAAAATATACAGCATGTCTTCGAAATGGAAAAAATGTATTATTGATTTTAAGAATAAAGTACCTATCTGTTTATAAAAAGTTCTGCATCGTAAAAAACTAGCATTGCCATTCAAAAATTTGATCTAGTACGTACAGGGTGGCTCAAAAATGAAATAGTCATAATCCAAGTAAAGCTAAAAAGACAATGTCGTTATTTAAAGGAAAACTGCCACTGCGAATGTACAATTCAATATGTTTTTTTTTCATTAACAAATATACAGCATGTCTTCTGCATCGTGAGGAAATAGCATTGCTATTCAAAAATTTGATCTTGTATAAACAGGGTGGCTCAAAAATAAAAAAAGTCCTAATCCACGTGAAGCTAAGAAGACAAAATCGTTATTTAAAGGTAAACTGCCACTGTAAATGTACAATTCAATAATATGTTTTCTTCATTAAAAAATATACAACATATCTTCGAAATGGAAATTTTTTTATTATTGATTTAACGAAAAAAGTGTATCTTTATAAAAAGTTCTGCATCGTGAGAAAATAGTATTGCTATTCAAAAATTTGATCTTATACTTACCGGGTGGCTCAAAAATGAAAATGTCATAATCCACGTGAAACGATTTAGCTTTAAAAAATAATAAAGGGGAGGAGGTGAGAGGGGATAAAACCGGAGCGACTGAGAATTTTTTAAAAATGTTGACTAATATGTCATTTTCGGGGTTATTGAGGTCAGAATTTTTTTTTTCTAGCAGGAGTTAAAAATTACCGTAGGGAGGGGGGGGCGAATAAAAAGGGGCAGCTGGGAATTTGTCCAAAAATGTTAACTAATGGGCCATTTTCGGGATTACTGAGGTCAGAAAATCTGACTTTGTGTAACAGATGCTAAATAAAATTTACAGAGAAGGGAGGGGAGAGGGGATAAAAGGGCGGCTGAGAATTTCTCCAAAAATGTTAGCTTAGTATTTTCAGAGTTATTGAGGTCAGAAAATCTAATTTTGTTGGAACTGATTTTTAAAAAATTAACGGGAGGGGGAGATATAAAGGAGCGAATGGGAATTTACCTAAAAATGTTAAGTAATAAGGCTGCCCACTTGAATGCCACACCAGGGGCGCCCTTGAAAAAAATATGCGTCCGGTGAGCGGGCGTCCTTAAGAAAAATACGCGCCTAGGGAGCGGAAGACCTAAGGAATAACACGCGTCGGGGGAGGGAGCGACCTTGAGGTAAATAAGCTTCTTTAAAACGGACGACCTTAGAAAAATACGCGTCTGAGGAGCGGGCGACCTTGGGGAAATACGCATCTAGGGAAGCGGACGACCTTGTAAAAATACGCGTCTGGGGAGCGGGCGATCTTGGGAAAAATACGCACCTGGGAAGTGGACGACCTTGATGAAAAGTCGCGTTTGAGGAACGGAGGACCCTGGGGAATAGACGCGTCTGGGGAACAAACGATCTTCGAAAAAAGTACGCGCTTAAGGAAAATACGCATCTAGGGAGCGGATGGCCATGGAAAGAAATACGCGTTTGGGAACCGGAGGACCTTAGAGAAATGCGCGCCTGGGAAACTGACGACCTTGGGAAAATACGCGTCTGGGGAGCGGACGCCCTTTAAGAAAATACGCATCTAGGTTCCGGACGACCTTGGAAAAGTACGCGTCTGGGGAACGGACGACTTTGGGGAAAAGGAGCTGATGGGAATTTCTTCAAAAATGTTAACTAATATGTTATTTTCGAGGTTATTGAGGTCAGAAAATCTAATTTTGTGTAATGGATGTCAAGAATAACGTGGGGAGTGGGGTGATATTAGGGCGCAACTGGGAACTTCTCCAAAAATGTTAACTAATCTGTCATTTACGGGGATATTTAGGTCAGAAATCTAATTTTGTTGAAACCTATATTTAAAAAATTAACGGCGGGGGGATAAAAAGGAGCGACTGAAAAAATGTTAACTAATTTGTCATTTTCGGTGTTATTACGGTCAAAAAATGTACTTTGGTCTAACATATTTAAAAAAATACAACGAGGGAGAATAAAAACAGGCAACTGATCATTTTTCAAAAAAAGTTATCTGATATATGATTTTCAAGGTTATTGAGGTCAGCAAATCTAATTTTGTTTAACGAATGTAAACAAAATTAACGGTGGGGCAGAGGGAATAAAAAGGCGCGGGGTTTGGAATTTCTCCAAAAATGTTAACTAATTTTGGGGGTTACTGAGAACAGAAAATCTAATTTTGTTGAAACTCATTTTTAAAAAAATAACGCCGGGGGGCTAAAAAGGAGCAACTGGGAAATTATCTAAAAATGTTAATGTTGTTTTCGGGGTTATTGGGGTCAAAATATTTAATTTTGTCTAACATTTAAAAAAACTAACGGGGGGGGGGGTAAAAACGAGCGAATGGCAATTTCCCCAAAAATGTTAACTAATAAGTATGTCAATTGAGGTCACAAAATCTAATTTTGTCTAACGAATGTGAAGAAAATGAACGGCACGGAACGGAATATTTCATAAGTTTTTAACGAAGACTTATTAACTATGACAGGAAAAAACCTGTCAAAACATACCTGATCAACTAGAAGATCCTAATTTAAACCATGCAGTACTAAATCTTAAACCTTCTTAGTGTATCTGAGAGTTAATGTTTAAACACGTGTTTTTTTTTTCAGTTTTCAATAAATCAACCCCTAAGGGGGTATTACGATGGTATTTAAAGTTTGTAATGGAGTAAAATTGTTATACCATGGAAGAAGTTGCGGGCGAAAGCTAGTTATTAAATAAAACAGCGATGCATGCCTGCATATCTTATTTGAATAGGTATACTGCAATTGCTGCAATGCAAAATTACCGTTAAAGTGTCAAAAATCAATGGTGTTGTAAGTGGAATGTAAAGTAGAAATAGAACAGTTGTACTGTACAGGGTGTCCCATTTTCGGCACTTTTGCGGGGTATCTCCCTTATTTTTAAAGATAGAAGGTTGCGGTTTTCGCGACAGTGTGCTACTTTTTGATGAAACGAAAGATGGCATAAAAATATTTTTCATGGCACCCTTCGTTTTTGACATACAGGGCGAAATTGATTTTTTCCATTTCCGGACCCCCTCGCATTTCAGTTATCTTGTAACTTATAAAAAAAGTAAAAATGGATCCTATTAGATTTTTCTACGTAGAATCGAGTGTCGTGGTTAGATTTTCATCAGATGTGATATTTTTCGAGATATTAACCAAATAAATGTTTTTTTAAATGGAACACCCTGTATATTTCTTAACCATTAAGTTTCCCCTTTCGAGAGCATTTCAAAAATATATAACACTTTATAGTTATTTTTTATTTTTAGCCCTTAAATCGAACTATTTAATTTTAAACTTTAATTTTGCGTAGTTGGCCGTGTTTAACAAGTGGTTTAACGTCAATTCAGGAATTTAGATTTAAAAAAGAATCTGGTTAAATCCTGTATTTTCATTAATTTATTAAAATTGGTATTATTTTTTAAACTACAACACTACTTGTTATCTATATAGATATAGAAAATCCTAACCAGAACTAAAACTGCTTAGTTTTTAATAACTTGAAAATTAAATTAGTTGTCTTGAATTATTAATAGCAAATAAAAGTCAAATTTAAAAACAAAACATACAAAACTTTAGGTAACGAAAAGAGTTAGTCCATTTAATTGGTTCTAGCTCTTTTCGTTACCTAAAGTTTTGTATGTTTTGTTTTTAAATTTGACTTTTATTTGCTATTAATAATTCAAGACAACTAATTTAATCTTTAAGTGATTAAAAACTAAACAGTTTTAGTTCTGGATAGGATTTTCTATATATCTAGATAACAAGTAGTGTTGTAGGTTAAAAATAATACAAATTTTAATAAATTAATGAAAATACAGGTTTTAACCAGTTTCATTTTTAAATCTAAATACCTGAATTGACGTTAAACCAGTTGTTAAACACAGCCAACTACGCAAAATTAAAGTTTAAAATTAAATAGTTCGATTTAAGGGCTAAAAATAAAAAATAACTATAAAGTATTATATATTTTTGAAAAGCTCTCGAAAGGGGAAACTTAATGGTTAAGAAATATACAGGGTGTTCCATTTAAAAAAACATGTATTTGGTTAATATCTCAAAAAATATCACATCTGATGAAAATCTAACCACGCCACTCGATTCTACGTAGAAAACTCTAATAGGATCCATTTTTACTTTTTTTATAAGTTACAAGATAACTGAAATGCGAGGGGGGTCCGAAAATGGGAAAAAATCAATTTCGCCCTGTATGTCAAAAACGAAGGGGGCCATGAAAAATATTTTTATGCCATCTTTCGTTTCATCAAAAAGTAGCACACTGTCGCGAAAACCGCGACCCTCTATCTTTAAAAATAAGGGAGATACCCCGCAAAAGTGCCGAAAATGGGACACCCTGTACAGGGTGTAAGTTAGGAACAATGAAATTTTATTTTCTATTAGATACAACAGCCGCGTAAAATTTTCTTTTCTTGTTGGCGCTTTAAAAGTTTTAGTACTTTTAATTTTAAGGCTTTTTTATTACAAAAAAATCTATACCATTTTATATTTGTTTCTAAAATATAACAAGTAATCGATTTGGGATATAGTTTGTACTAGCCCATTTTAAAGGTATAACATCAAGAAATAATCGCACTTTCTTATGGAAATTACCACTTCATTATAACTGGAGGTTATTAATTTTAATTTGACATTTCTACACATCCTAAATTTATCTTTTCACGGAATATTTTTGCATTTTTAAAAATCATTTCTAATTTTAGTAATTTCAACTTTTTACTTCTCTCGCTAGAAAAAAATCACTTCCCGGGATTTTTTCAGATCTTTACGTGTTGAGGTCCCTATATCAGATGGTCTCCCATTTTCGTCGGTTTGTCTGTCCGCCTGTCTGTCGGATTGTCTGTTGGAGCGAACGCTTAAAACTGCTTGACCAAAAAGAAAAGGAAAAATTTTGCATATGGACTACTTTTCAACCTGGCTTGGAACAGGCTGTATTTCCGGTGAAATATATACAGAGCACCTTCAAAATTAGTTTCTATTTTTTGTTGCTCAAACTCGAAAACGATTTATGTTACAGAAACTGTATTTTGTACATATAGTTGACATATAAATTGCAAAACTTTTTGAAGCTTAAGTTTAACAAAATGATTAAGTTTTATAGACGTTTTAGATACGTTTCCTGTGTAACATTTTCACCTATTTCGATTGATGCGGTTTTTCGAAAAAATAAAACTTAAAAAGTTATTTAACAAAAACTACATTTTGGAATTTATTTGTTAAATAAAAAAACTAGCTCGCCAGTTACTGTGGTCGACATTTTACATTATCTTTGTAGTGTATTAAAAAGGTTTATTTCGGTTGGTAAATTTAACTGTACTTAACTGTTATTTAAATCGCTCTTTTCTTTATAAGTTGGCGAGAAAAATTAAAAAGAAACTAACAGTATAAAATTTGGTTGTCTTATCTTAACACTTGCCAATTTAAACCCTTAATTATATAAAGCTGAGCACTGAGCAATGAGCAAGACTTTAATTGCCAAATTACACCTGTCTTATCAATAGTGATTCCAGCCAAAAAGCATTAAGAAGAAACTTGCTTGTGTCTGTCGACTTTAAATATATCTGTTTTAGTTTTATTAGGTGGATAATTTTTGTTGGACGCCTTGTCATATTTTGAGCTAATCTGGTGACTTAACCCAAATAAAATAAACGAAAGTTATAATAAAAATAGGTTTTTATTATAATTCGCAATCTTATTTCCAGGTTCCAGCAAAACAACTCAAAATAAACTTAAATCATGGAATGAGGTAAGGAGAGTCCATGGCTCAAAACTCCTTTTTATAGCGATCTCATATGTAAAGAATGCGGAGAACTCTTGGTAAAAAAGCGCCATTCTGTGATAGCAATGTGTACATGTCAGTAAATTAAAATAAAAATTGTCAGCCTTGATCTATCACCTATATATTAATTATCACTTTTACCAAAAGGAGGGCAAATGTCTGACACCGTTACTGTTATGAAAAATTGAAATTTGTCGACGGCTAAGCATTCCTAATTTCACATAAAAATAAACTAAAAATAATATTATATTCTATAAGCATGGAAAATACTTACAATATTGTTATTCATATTACTATTGTTATCAATCTTTTTATTCTTCAATAAATTTTACAAATTAAGAAATAAGCAGTAAAAATGTATATAATATTAATATTATTTAAACTTATATTTTCAACTTGCATTTTAGGTTAAAAAAATAAATTATAATTTAAAAATCTAAAAAAACGCTTTTATGAGTAGCGCACTAAAAAGTTCAAAATAATTATTTTCCTTTTGTAGTTACCTAACAGTAAACCGTATAGTTTTTTAAACTATACCTAATTTATTTTTAACTTTTTAGTGCGCTACTCATAAAAGCGTGTTCTTTTAGTTTTTTAGTGAATTAGTTTTGGAACATACACGAGGTCTCAAAAATAAAATTAATTTTTTTATTACCGATTTTACAAAAAAAGTACCTATATCTTTATGAAAAGTTCTACATTGTAAAAGAAGCATGGTTATTCAAAAACTTGATGAAGGACAATACAGGGTGGCTCATAAAGCTGAAAGTCCCAATTTTAATTTAAATTTTTAGCCACCCTCTATGCCCTATAAAAATATTTAAACCATGCTCTTTTTTCACAATGTAGAATTTTTTATGAAGATATACTTTTTTTGTAACGGCGATTTTAAAAAATTAATTTTACTTTTGGGACCTCCTGTGTGTTCCAAACATATCATAAAAATAACTCTTGTATGTACATTTGCAGTGGCAGTTTACCTTTAAATAACGATTTTGCCTTTTTAGCTTCATGTGGATTATGACTTTTTCATTTTTGAACCACCCTGTACGTACTGGATCAAATTTCTGAATGGCAATGCTATTTTTTCACGATGCAGAACTTTTTATACAAATACACTTTTGTCGTAAAATCAATAATACATTTTTTTCCATTTCGAAGACATGCTGTATATTTTTTTAATGAAAAAAACATATTATTAAATTGTACATTTGCAGTGGCAGTGTACCTTTAAATAAAGATTTTGTCTTTTTAGCTTCACGTGGATTATGACTTTTTCATTTTTGAGCCACCCTGTACGTACTGGATCAAATTTATGAATGCCAATGCTATTTTTTCACGATGCAGAACTTTTTATAAAAATACACAATTTCGTAAAATCAATAATACATTTTTTCCATTTCGAAGACATGCTGTATATTTTTTAATGAAAAAAACATATTATTAAATTGTACATTTGCAGTGGCAGTGTAATTTCAAATAAAGATTTTGTCTTTTTAGCTTCACGTGGATTATGACTTTTTCATTTTTGAGCCACCCTGTACGTACCTACTGGATCAACTTTCTGAATGGCAATGCTATTTTTTCACGATGCAGAACTTTTTATAAAAATACGCTTTTTTCGTAAAATCAATAAGAAAAATTTTTCCATTTCGAATACATACTGTATATATCTTTTAATGAAATGTCCCATTACAATGTTATAAGTCAAGCTAATAAAAGCATGTTAATAAAAGATCGATGGTTTTGTAATAGACTCATAGCACCTTGGTTATCTCATTCTGCTCTTGGCGTAAAGATTTACATGTCTTCATCATATTATGAGGAAACAATTAATTATACCTTTAAGTTATAAACAGCCCAGTCCCTCAAGCTGTTTCTGGTGACAGATTAGTCATACCTATCATTGGTTCAAAAGCGCTGTGTAATCTTTCCCACCTTTCGGACTTTTCAAAATTCTGGCAACAGGGCAGTAGTAAAAATGATAGAGAAGTGTCCAAATATTATACGGCTCGGAAGCAAAATGCGTCGACAAATGTACAAAATTATACGCCGGACGCAAATTTGATTATAATATGAAAGGAGTTGAAAATGCTGCATTATAAAATAAAAGGTATATTTTAGTTTTAAGAGATATTTAAAAGAAAAATTAGGAGCAATACAAAAAAAGGGAAAAAATCGATATACACTTGAAATACAAAGCCTAAAGCCTCTATTTCTAGGGGACGCAAAAATGATGGATTATGAAAGGACGCAGAAATGATGAAAGATGTATATATATATATATATATATATATATATATATATATATATATATATATATATATATATATATATATATATATACAGTGACCGGCAAAAAGTTCGCAACATATGGGAAAAATTTTTATTAGGAGAGTATCGGAAAAACTTTCCCAGGGGATCGGTTCTGCATGTCCGATAACCTAAAAATCGATTTTGACATACGTCACGTGACCACTGGTATAGCGTCAAATTAAAAAAAAAATTGTTAATTTACAAAAAGTGAGGTTAGTTGACGAGATATCAAAAAAAGTTATTTGAAAAAATTGCTTAGAATTAAATTCTAGGTCCTTGTGCAAAATTTTAAGATTTTATTTAAAAAAATTGGAAAACTCAATTTTTTTTAAATATTTTTTTATCGATTTACAAATTTCCAGTGTTTTTCGTTTAGATAGCTTGGCTAATGTAAAGCCCATGTATCTGGATGAAAATAAACGAATGTAGTAGTTTTTTCTACAATTGACAGGACAAAATTAAAAAAAACAGGGTTTCGCCGGATGCTAGCTGTTGCAATGATTTGTATCTAGCAGCAGTGTCAAAATTTTAGAGACATTTCAATGAGATTACATTGAGAAAACCTTAATCGTCTTAAATATATCTGAAGTTCGACTTTTTGTAAAGTTAAGGGGAGTAAAATAGATAATAAACAAAAAATTACCTGTTTATTTAATCGAAATTTTATAAACGAAAACCAATGTAAGAAAAACTTAAAAGTAGTCAAATTCTGTACTAACAACACAAAAAATCATTGTTTTTCCTTGGGTGCACAAAATTTAAAACTCAGTATGACCACCATTTCTCTCCATACATACTGTTGTTCTCGAGCGCAACTCTCGATTAACATTTCGGAGCATTTTACGATTTATTTGCAATACACAATTTATAATGACATTCTCTAAATTTTGTATATTCCTAAAGGGTCGATGTTTGTACACAGGGTTCTTTAGGTATCCCCACATAAAAAAATCTAACGGAGTCAGATCTACAATTCTACAATTGACAGGACAAAATCGAAAAAATAGGTGTTCGCCGGACGCTCGCTGTTGCAATGGTTTGAATCTAATGAAATGACTGTATCAAGATTTTATTAAGATTTTTCGCACATAAATTTAACAACCAGGTCTATTTAGTTGTACTTAAAACTACCAAAGCAGGCTCTGAAATTAAAACAACCAAATAATCTAGTAGGTTAAAAACAACAGAAAAATGTCAAACAAATTATAATTTGTTTGATTTCAACCTATGTCATTGGTTTATGTCTCACATCTTACTAAGTTTGATATTTTACATAAGTTTATTAATATTTTATTCCTTAAAATGGCACCCACACTACTTCTTCAGGAAAAGATAGAAATTATTTTAATTTCTGGAGATAATTACAAAAGCCATAGAGAAACAGCAGCAATTTTTAATGAGAGGCACCCCGATAAATCCCTCCATTATTCCACAGTATCTCGTCTAGTCAATAAATTTAAAGAAACGGGATCGGTAGAAAATCAGTATAAAGTTTCCCATGAAAAACCGGTAACAGGTGACGAAGGTTCTCTGGATGTGTGTTTGTCGATCACAGAAACACCCCAATTAGCAGTTAGTCAAATATCGGAGATCACTAACATTCACGAAAGATCTGTGCGGAGGATATTAAAAAGAAACAAATTTCATCCGTACAAACCTAAATTTGTACAAGTATTAAAAGATAGGGATTATGACGCCCGCTTCGATTTTTGTGCCTGGTTCCAGGGTATGATTGAGGAAGATTTTAATTTCCCAAAGAACGTTCTTTTCTCGGATGAAGCTACATTTACCTCTAACGGAACCGTCAGTTCACAAAACTGTAGATGGTGGGCCACCGAAAACCCAGACTTTGTAATTCAGAGTAAAGACCAATATAGTTTTAAGGTTAATGTGTGGTGCGGAATTTTCAACCTCAGAATAGTGGGACCTTTTTTCTTTAGAGACAATTTAAATTCAGAACGATATTTAGAATTTCTACAAACTGAGATATCTGACTTTTTAGACAATTTGTCATTAGCCGAAAGAAGAAATTTATACTTTCAACAAGACGGAGCTAGCATTCATTCCACAAATGAGGTGAAGAGATGGCTGGATCAAGAATTTGGAAACCAGTGGATAGGACGGTTTTCTGAAAATCCGTGGCCTGCGAGATCACCAGATCTGACTCCGTTAGATTTCTTTATGTGGGGATACCTAAAGAACTCTGTGTACAAACATCGACCCTTTAGGAATATACAAAATTTAGAGAATGTCATTAGAAATTGTGTATTGCAAATAAATCGTAAAATGCTCCGAAATGTTAATCGAGAGTTGCGCTCGAGAACAATAGTATGTATGGAGAGAAATGGTGGTCATACTGAGTTTTAAATTTTGTGCACCCAAGGAAAAACAATGATTTTTTATGTTGTTAGTACAGAATTTGACTACTTTTAAGTTTTTCTTACATTGGTTTTCGTTTATGAAATTTCGATTAAATAAACAGGTAATTTTTTGTTTATTATCTATTTTACTCCCCTTAACTTTACAAAAAGTCGAACTTCAGATATATTTAAGACGATTAAGGTTTTCTCAATGTAATCTCATTGAAATGTCTCTAAAATTTTGACACTGCTGCTAGATACAAATCATTGCAACAGCTAACGTCCGGCGAAACCCTGTTTTTTTTTAATTTTGTCCTGTCAATTGTAGAAAAAACTACTACATTCGTTTATTTTCATCCAGATACATGGGCTTTACATTAGCCAATCTATCTAAACGAAAAAAACTGGAAATTTGTAAATCGATAAAAAAATATTTAAAAAAAATTGAGTTTTCCAATTTTTTTAAATAAAATCTTAAAATTTTGCACAAGGACCTAGAATTTAATTCTAAGCAATTTTTTCAAATAACTTTTTTTGATATCTCGTCAACTAACCTCACTTTTTGTAAATTAACAATTTTTTTTTTAATTTGACGCTATACCAGTGGTCACGTGACGTATGTCAAAATCGATTTTTAGGTTATCGGACATGCAGAACCGATCCCCCGGAAAAGTTTTTCCAATACTCACCTAATAAAAATTTTTCCCATATGTTGCGAACTTTTTGCCGGTCACTGTATATATATATATATAAGAGAGAAGAATATCGGCTATGCGGATTCTCTCTCTTATATATTGTACGGACGATAAACTTCTATATTTTTTATATATATACAGGGGGTTATGAAATTCACTGCATATATTGAAATGGGTGACTCCTGATATGAATTCAGATTGAATAAAAATATTCATAAATGGCGCTCACTATAAAAAAAAGGTTGATATCAGCCCTCAAAAAAAAATTTTTTTGTGACAGCGCGCCACTGTCATAAATACATGGCTATATAAAAAACAACGAGCAATGTCAGTTACAGAAAAAACTCTTTTGTTTTTAACGACAGACGTTGGCAAAATTTTTTACCATATTTCTATGTACCAAGTTCGAAGACCTAATATTTTTGTTACCTTTAAAGAAAGAACTCCTAGTATCACTTAATTTCAAAGAGCTAAAATATTACAACACAAAACAATACAAAAAAAGCTCTTCTTCAAACGAAGTGTAAAATAATAATTTTCAACTAAACGTACCTACTTATCAGCAGTGGAAACTTTCTTTTTCACTAAATAATAGCCAGAAATTTCCAGTGTTATCTGCACACTTTACAATGCGTAGGGTAGCACTGGAAACTTTCTTTTATTCTATTTTGCTTTAGTCTCTTTTAACTTGATATCAACATTCGAATAAAGTTAATATACACTACATATGTACACCTAACAGCCAGCGAAAAATTAGTTTTCATATTAAATGGTCAACACTATACGCGCGTACGATATATTTTTGATAATAACACTGATAAAAAGCTAGACACTTTTTTTACTAAATAATAAAGAAGTATAGATAAAACTTTATGAAAATTGAAAATCCAAAAAATCCTTGTCGACAAATAACGCTGAGTCATTGTGTCTTGTGTCTTTTGTTGACCTCCCCGGCCACGCGGGCCACCAAAGAAAATAAAATTTGATTGGCTGGCTGCGACTATGCGAACCTGGTGGCAAATATCTATAATACGTTTTCAACTGCCGCGTAAATTTGAAATATGGAGAATATATCTTTAGTTTGAAAGTTTTTGAACAAATAAGTGAAGTTTACGGTGATGTAAGGCCCGGTACTTTGAAAAATATTAATAACAACGATGTGTAAAATAAACTTTCGGTTTAAATTCGGTTTACGTACTTTGACAAACATTTGATTGCCAGATTAGCAATCCACAGTTTGTCCAGTCCTTAGAACTACTATTTCAAATTTTAACCCCAAAATCTATAAAAAGAAGAAAAATCTAGGTTATGTCATTTCATAAGTTCTTCTGTCAGAGACATTCACAGATGATCGGTTTCTATATTTTCATTTATCGTTTTCATTGCATTTTGGTGTTTTTAAAACAAGGTATGTATGAAACATAATTTTAAACATAATTATCTATAAAATAAGATGTTTTTAAACCAACAGAGCACTCAAAAATATTGTTTTTTAGCATTTGACTTGGTGGAACTGATGCAATATGAACGAGTCTAATAAGAAAAAGCAAAGGGCTGCTAAGTATACTAATAAAGAAATTATCTTCTAATGAATAGCATTAAGCCCGAAATGAAGATAACTGAAAACAAGAAAACAGATGCGGCCACAGTGACTGACAAACAGAAGGCTTGCGAGAGGGTTTCGATGTTTTTGAATATGAACAGTGAACCTAGTTGAGATGTAAATTCACTGAAATTAAAATATGAAAACCTAAAAAAATTTGAAAAAAAAAAGATTGCATTGAACAAACCACATTATAGATCTACAGGTGGTGGCCCTGCAACTACAACCAAATTAGAGTGGTATGAAGAGCTTTTGCTAACACTATTACAATTAGGCCTAGCAGGGTTACCATCACAGGGTGATTGTGATGAAGAAGACAACTCACATTTAGCAACTAGTCTGAATTTGCAATGGGGTAAGTATAATCACATTTTTATCATTAAACCTATTATCACCTATGTCTATAGTTATTGGTACAAAGTTAAACAAAAAACAACTCAGATTCTTGTTCAGAAGGTTTAAATGAATAAAAAATACCCATATGAAAAATAGTTAAGGATATTCATTTATTATGAACTTATTTGTATTTTCCTATACTTAGTTTTTTATTTTATTTTTTCATAAACACTGAATTGTGATATAATATATATAATATTATTGTTTTATCTTGTTGATGTCTATTTTTAATTATTCCAACTATTTCGTTTGCAAAACATATTGTTTTGTAACTTTCCTTTAATAATTATCCCTAACTTTTTTCTACATGTGTACTTAGTTGTTTTTGTTAAAGTCACTTATACCTATGAAACCATGACAACTCTGTATAAAAAATCTGTATTGATCCCAACCATTTATTATTTTATTTTATTCCAGAAGAGAAATTGAGTGTGCACCGATTTTCTAACGAAACCAGTAGAATAGCTCTATGAGTACTTGGCTTCATTCGATAACTTATATCTCGGCTTATATTATCAAGGGAATTTTACTTAACCCATTGCCATGCTTATAATATTTTCCATGTACCAGACTACATTTTATTGTAAATAATTTTATTATGCCATTCATAAAAATGGGGATTTATTTTTTTAACTTTTGTTGAAATATTTTTTAGAGCAAGCTGAAATAGCAGAACTGGAGATTGAGCAGAAAGAATACAACGTTGATGATCAGTATGAAATAATAACTATTGAGCAAGCTATTGACTCTTCAGGGAAGAGTGTAGTAGAAGAAAGTCCTGAAGAACGTGAACATAATTTAGAAAGTAATAATGAATCAGAAATTCTCTTCAATATTCAAGGTACAGGACATCCAAATAAAAGTAAAAGACTTTGTGATGAAGAAACTGTGGAGTTGGTATGTTTAATTAATTATAATAATAATAATAATAAAATGTTTTATTTGCTTATCAGCATTATTAACACATTAAGCATTGTCATAAGTACCTATAAGTAAAAAATGTATAAATTGAATCTTACAAGTAATTTTTAGATTTAAATGATACATTGAGTATTAAAGTCACAAAAATACAAAACAATCCAGTCCAAGATTTGACAACACGACACCGAGAAATAAAAAAAAATCAGTTTAGTAGTTTGTTAATGAAAAGCTTTACATTACAAAATACATTACATATGTAGCAAATTTGCCAGTATGATATTTTTTAATAGAAAGAAAAAACTAAAAAATGCAGAAGTCAAAAAAAATTTAAGTTTTACTTGGTAAGTCATTATCTTTCTTTCAGTCTAGCTTTAAATGCCCAGATTTGTGACACAAATGATAATTAATTTTGTCATAACTTGTTAATAAAAAGTTTTTAAGTATCATGAAAAATTTTATAAGCACAAGTTTTGTTTGACTTGCTAAAAAAAAATGGAATACCTAATTTTTTCAAATAATTTTTCCATCACAGTTTCAAAACTTTGCACTATATTTTCAATTGCAGAAATACGATCATTCTAAAATTTTTACTTGTTTTTGCTTCTGCAAATTTCCAAAAACTCTGGGTGGAAATAGAAAATTAGTTTTAAAAATACTAAAACTTTCTACTAAGCAAATTTTTCATTAAAAACTTATGGAACAATTAATTGATTACATATCATTTAACCAAAAATTAAAAACATTTGCAGCTGAATATGACCTATTGGCTAGAGCCCAGGTTTTTCGGTTTTTATATTGCTGATTTGGGTTTTTGCTGGGTATTTGTGTTTTTACTTTGTTTTTGTGTTTTATGTTGTTAATTTAAGCCTTGGTTTAAAAATTTACACAAAATGTCAAATGTGTGTAAAACAGAAAAAGAATCTTTAAGATTAAATAAATAAATAAATAAATAAATCATATATTTCCAGTAATAGCATACAATGATCTAGTTACAAATGCAAAAAATAACAGTAATCTTAAAAAAAATACCTTCTCTTTTGTATTCTAGTCCCACTCCCCTGCTATCACCAAAAATATTAAAGCGCACAATGGCAGATTAGATGCTGTGTGTGCGCTCATTTACACCATCATTGCTCCTTTGTGAGCTTTTATAAGAAAATACTACCCAAAAACAAAAACTAACTTAGTCACAATACTGAGCATACTATCAATGAAAGCAATATGTGTCGTGTCAAGATGGCGGAAAGTAAAGGTTCGATGCCGGAGATAGAGGATAAAAAGTGCAAATACTGCAAGGGAAATGTGGAAAAAAGTTGTGTGAAGTGCTCAGTTTGTAGGGTTAACTACCACTCATCGTGTGCCCTGAGAATTACGGGACTACGGGTCACCAGTGGAAGTAAAAACTTGGTAATGTGTGTAGCTTGCGTGAACGTAGTAGTGGAACAAGATCTACAGACTGCAAATAAAGTCATTTCCCAAAATAATCATGAAATAGGTGAATTAAAATCAGCTGTAAGTAAGCTAGAAGAGATAAATAGACAAATTTTGGAAAGTCTACAGAAAATGGGAGGGAAATTAACCTCTATTGAAAACCTCATAGAGCAAAAAAAATCAGAAGATACACCACAAAAACTTGACAAGGGAATTCAAGCAATTTCAGACATTCAAGATAAAACGACAATACTTCGTCCATCTGCTCCATCACACCCGGGAGTAGTTGGACCAGGTCGGGATCACGATAAGAATGCCAGCGCGCAAGACATAGGGAAAACGAAAACAGTTGCAAATAAACAACCGGCGTCAACCGAAGAAACCAACACCCAAAAGGAGGTTAGTGTCGTCGATATCCTAAAATCGAAAAATAACAAAATTGAAAGTAGTTCAAATCACCAACAAACGTCACTCAAGTCTTCTTCGTATTCGACAGTGTTGAAGGATGACAAGCCGGAAAATCAGCAAATTCCAGAAAAATTTCCATCTGATGCTGAATGGAAAAAAGTAACTTATAAGAAAAGACCGATTAAAATCCCATCAGATCGCCCCGCACCAGTTAAAGGAACGCGCGATGCAGCAAAGGGAATCACAGTGGCAAGTAAAGTGTCTCGTTTATTCATTTCCGGCTTTGGTGCAGCAGTCTCGCCTGAAAACATATTGGACTATCTGGCAGAGAATGGTCGGGAAGCCAACTGCAACTGTGAGAAAATTACCACCCGAAAAGATAAATTTCAAAGCTCTTTTAGACTCACCGTACCATTCGATACAAGAGAAAGTTACCTTAGTGCTGATTTATGGCCAAAGGGCATAATGGTTAACCATTTTCTGAATATCCAGCGCCATCCAAGGACGAGACGGAGTCTTCCAACAGGGAATCATCCGAACAACTATGCAAACAGCGCATAAAAGTCTTAAATATTAATGTTCGCTCAATGCGTAACAAATTGAACGAACTAGAAGCAGCCCTCCATGAAATGGGACCGAATGTTGTATGTATTACCGAACACTGGCTGAGGGATGAAGAGTTTCAGAATGTACTGCTGGCTAACTATAAGCTGGGATCTTTCTCAGCGAGGAAAGACTACACTGGGGGTGGCACTGTTATATTTGTAAATAACAATTTTAAAATAAAAGCTTTAGAGTTTTTGAACATTGTAAATGTTGAAAAATGTATTGAAATTAGTGGTATCTTTGTTGAATTTTTAGATTTATACATTTTAAATGTTTATAGGTCACCATCTGGCTGCCTCGCTACGTTTCTCACGGCAATGGAGGGTGTGTTGGAGAGGATTGGATCAAGTAGGAATTTGATCATGACAGGTGATTTTAATGTGCATCTGGGTACTGACCAGATGGGTGCAGTGTGTGTGAGTGACTTGTTTGAATCTTTTGGCTTAAGACAGACTATTTTTTCACCAACAAGAGGTGAAACATGCCTTGACAACATATATGTAAGTTACTATATGCACGTGCCACAGGCACACACTATAGATCTTGCTTTATCAGACCATTTAGGTCAAGAAATAACGGCATTAATGAGTGCTAGTATGCCTGGGGTTGAGCATGACTGGAAGGTGTGCCGTCCTATAACACACAGCGGCTTGATGAACTTTTTTGATCTGATGGCTGCGACATCTTGGGATTTTTTGGATGACGGCAATTCTAGTATAGATTCCAAAGCTGACGATTTTATAGACATGCTTAGGAGGGCTTATCTGGAGTCATTTCCAGAAAAATCTTACCATGTAAGGTCTGACCAGGGGTGTAATATTACCTGGTTTAATGACAACCTCAGAGCTATGCGTGAGCATCTTGCATTGCTGAATGAACTTAGCAGGCAGTATGCTGACGCTGGTATTGGGGAAATTTATAAAAACTATAAGATTAGATACAGAAATGAAATCAAGAAAGCCAAGATTCAGGCTAACGATAATTTAATAAACACATCAGATAATCCCTCTTCATGTATGTGGCGAGTTATCAATGACAGCAGAGGTACTGTAAATAACAAAAATGAACCGAATAATATTGCCCCAGACGTTTTTAATTTCTTTTTCACTAATATTGCTCATAATTTAGCCAAAAAATACCGCCGTTAAGTCAGGATCCAATTGAATTTATAAAAAATATCGATCCCCCTTTAAATATATTTAATTTTCGTGAAGTAACCTACAATGAGGTTAGAGATGTCATAACTAGTATCAAAAATAAAAATAGTAGAGATATATTCGGCCTGAATGTTAAATTAATAAAAAATATTAAACATATTATTGTTACACCATTAACTAAATTAATAAATCTCTGTTTTCAAGGAGCTGTTTTTCCAGACATCTTAAAGAGGGCTTTAGTTACCCCAATTTTTAAGAAAGGTAACCCTGAACAGCCTGAAAACTACAGACCTATTTCACTGTTGCAGGTCATCTCGAAAATTATTAAAAAATGCATGGCTGTACAGATTGTTGAATATTTTAATCAGAACAACTATTTTACAAATTGTCAATTTGGCTTTAGAAAAGAAAAAAATACAACCATGGGTATTGTGGATCTTGTTTCCTTTATAATAGAATCATTTAATGAACAGAAGTTTACAGCATCACTGTTTTGTGACCTCAGCAAGGCATTTGACTGCGTTCCACATGACATTCTTCTTCGTAAACTGAAGGTTTACTTCTTTAGCACTGACAGCATTAGACTTATATCATCCTACCTGTCTGGTAGAATGCAGACTGTTCGGGTGGGTAATGAAACATCAGGCGAAGAGGGGATTACGATTGGGGTGCCGCAGGGGTCGATTTTGGGACCCTTGTTGTTCCTAATTTATATCAATGATCTACCCATGCTGGACCCCTCGGCTAAGTTTACCTTATTTGCCGGCGACACAACTGTCTCGGCTGTGGGTGCTTCTGTGGGACTGCGGGCGAGTGCCGAGCTCTGGTTCTCTGCTAATAAGCTCCATTTAAACATTGACAAAACAAATACAGTTGTCTTTTCTATGAGAGATATCGGCACTGTGAATGGCGATACACAGAGCATAAAGTTCTTGGGAGTTCACCTCCACCCGAGGCTGCTGTGGGATACACATATCGATATAATTTTGAAACAATTGAAAAGTTGTATATTCTTATTGCGTAATTTAAAAAACTGTGTATCCTACACTACATTAAGAACAGCCTACTTTGGTCTTTTCCACTGCAGACTATCATATGCAATTCTTGTGTGGGGGCATTCGCCCCAATCTGAAAGAGTTTTCAAATTGCAAAGAAAGGCTGTGCGATTGATTGCTGGTTTGTGCTACAGGGATGACTGCAAGAACGCTTTTGTAACCAATAAAATTTTGACTCTTCCTTCCTTATATATATATTGGAGTGTCTGTTGCATGTTAGGAAAAATCTAAGTATGTATGTGTCCCAGTCAGATGTACATGATTACAACACACGCCATAAGAATGACGTCTTATCAAATCAATGTCGTTTAAAAAGAACACAGAACGGACCGAGTTTTTTTGGACCAAAATTCTTCAATAGACTCCCTCCTGCGGTGAGAGCCTACCAGTGGGACAGTTTAGGAAAAGGATGGCCAATTTTCTAATAAAAAACGCTTTCTATGACACGAGTCAATTTCTTGTTAGTGAAATAAGTTTTGTGTAGCGTTACTTAATTTTATTGTAAAGCATTTTAAATACATTTTGTTAGCGCAATAAGTTTTGTTGTAGCGTTGCTTGATTTTATTCTAGTGTATTTTAATTGAATGTAACTTTTAACTGTATTTACTTTTAACTTTTTATGACTTGTGTGAACACTATTTTTGTGTAATGACATGAATAAAGATATTGATATTGATATTGAATATCATATAGTTTTTTTTCTGATAAATTGACACATGGTGAGTAATTACATCAAATATGCACCAAGACTAAAGCACCAATACCCATATAGGTTTATTTAAGGTAACCAACAGTAAAATTCGTTTCGATCCGTCGTATCCTATTCCCCAGTACCAGAAAAGATAATGGATTGGAGTATGGGGGGCTGACCCCGCTTTTATATGCCACAGAAAATATCTTATGAAGTTGGCCCCAAATGAAAATTTTTGAAAAAATTAATGGAGTTCTGAGATTCCTGTGAATAGTCTAGAGTTCTTTTTGATTTTTATTAATATTTCTGTTAAAATAAAAGTAAAAACACTGTTTTAAAAATGGGGGGGCTAACTTCACGTAGCCCCCCATCATTGCAAAAATAAGTTTCGCCACAGTGCTTAATAGTTCTAAAGGAGTTCTACAGTTCTTTATGATTTTCGAGGCCAGATCTCTTACCAAAAAAATTCTAATACATGTTTTGTGCTTTTTGGGAAGGAAAAAATTCAACAACAAAATGCAGAACTGTTGAACTATGGCAGCACTAACGGGAACTCATGAGTTTTAAACCAGAACCCTTGTTAAAAAAAATTTCATAGGGGCCAAATTGTAAACTTTACACTTTTTTAACAGTCAAAAATTTAAGTTGTAAAAAAACACCATTGTAATTTGTAATTCCACAGAACTGTAGAACTATTGCAGCACTAACGGGAACCAGAACTCTTGTTACTATAAACGTATTTGATTATTGCAACAGTACCTAAATATGTTACAATTTCACGTGTTGTTAGAACTGACTAGATAAATGGATACAACTTAAATTTTTGACTGTTAAGAAAGTGTGAAGTTGGCCCCCATGAAATATTGTTTTAACAAGAGTTCTGTTTAAAACTCATGAGTTCCCGTTAGTGCTGCAACAGCTCTACAGTTCTGTAGAATTAGAATGGTATTTTTTTATTTACACCTTATATTTTTGATTGTTAAAAAAGTGTGAAGTTGACCCCCCATGAAATATTGTTTAACAAGAGTTCTGGTTTAAAACTCATGAGTTCCGGTTAGTGCTGCCATTATTTTACAGTTCTACAGAAAGATAATGACATTTTGTTGTTGAATTTTTTCCTTCTCAAAAAGCACAAAACATGTATTAGAATTTTTTTGGTAAGAGTTCTGGTCTCGAAAATCATAAAGAACTGTATAACTCCTTTATAACTATTAAGCACTGTGGCGAAAGTTTTGTTTCTGCAATAATGGGGGGCTGCGTGAAGTTAGCCCCCCATTTTTAAAATAGTGTTTTTACTTTGATTTTAACGGAGCTATTAATAAAAATAAGAACTCTAGAACTCTTCATAAGAAACTCAGAACTCCATTAATTTTTAATAAATTTTGCATTTGGGGGGCCAACTTCCTGTATAATATTTTCAGTGATGTCTGTACATCACTGAAAACATTATTTCTCACAAATTTAAAAATATACCTTGTTTCATTATCTTTTTTATAGCTAAAATTTTTCATTCTAAAAGTGATGTATATAGCCGTAGCCGTAGCCGTTTAGCGTAATTGGACTTTTTGTGAAATGTCTAGACAAATAGTGAAATACAACCTAAAAACTAACAACTTACTCCAAAGTAAACAAAATTTACTTTTGAAAAAAGGTACTTTTAATTTTTTTACTGATCCATTTGCTGCCTACCAAGTTTAAATGGTATTTGCAAAGCTTTGATGGCAAAGTGATACTGAAATCTAGTAATTTTTGCTTGTGTAACTATTGTTTTAATACTTTTAATGTTATTGTAATTTACATATTATATGGATTAGGCTCATTTCTAGGATAACATCACTGTATTTTTTTGGCATTAATAAAGATCTGCTTGTCTTTGTTTTTTTTAATACATACATATGTACTATATTATATTAAAATTTAGTTTTACCAAAAACATTTTAAAATGTTTTCTTTAGTGATAATTATGTAATATAATTATAACAATGGGATAATGAGATTTTGTACAAAATCAATTTATTTATTTAAAGGCACAACTATAGAGATGGTAGTAACCAGTGGCATATGGTGAAATTTCAAAGTTGTATATCTCTGTTCCTACATACAGGACCGGTACCAATTTTTATTGGTTTTAATAGCGAGCCCACTAGGAATTTTTTTGTAAAGAAAAAAAAAACGTTTTGAATTTGCGAAAAAAAGTTGAATTTTTGCTTGGGTTTACCAGAACATTCTCAGTGGGCTCACTATTAAAACCTCCAAATGTCGTACGGTTCCTGTAAGTAGGAACAGAAATATACAACTTCGAAATTTCACCATATGCCACAGGTACTGACCTAGGTTACTAGCCATTATATCTAGTTTAATAAAAAGCATGAAAAGGTAGTAATACCTGTATCTATACACGATAGCTCAAGCTCCTATTTTGTAACAAACAACATAAAACTTTAGATGTTTTATTTTCAAAAAATGTTAAGTAAAGTAAGGGAAGTTAACTTATTGGTAAAACTGAGCTGATGCAATTTTTGAACAAAAAAAAGTAAAAATCAGGAATATCGTTTATTACAGTTTTTTACCCAACATAGTGAAATTTCTATAAAGATGGGTTATCCTCCACAAAAATCTAAATACAAAAAACAAAATGTAACACCACTCTATCCTCCCTTTGACAGACTTTCTCCCAGATGTGAGGTACATTTCTTCGCTGTAAATAAAAAATAGAATTATTACTAAACAATAACTTGAGAATGACGAAATAATTGTCAAAATATTGTGTTTTATTTAATACAGGTATTATATTAGGTTTGTTGCAACAAAAGTTCACTGAGTTTGCGCAAAGCTATTTTACTGTCACTTTACAAGTCGATTTAAAAATTATTATAGTGCAGTGTTCCTAGAACGAGTGAATTGTGTTCCAAGCTAGTTCTGAAGCGGTCTTAAAGTTCCAAGATAATTCTGAATCAGTTTAACGTGCTATCTAACTTCACTTATTTTATTTTTGATATTAATCAAATTAGTAATAGAAGAACACAGCAATTTTTCTTCCATTTCTTGTTGACATATATTAATAAAAGCGGCAATATTTTCTAACAGGTATTTTTTTGTGATTTTATAGGTTAGGATAAACAAACAAAATTCTCAACCAGTTCTAAATCGTTCCAACACTAGTCAAGTCGATTCTAGAACAATAAGTTGTCGCATGGATTCCAAGCAGTTCTGAACTGTGAACTTTTCAATTGGAACAAACCTAATGCAAAATGCAAAAATAATATTTTACATTCTTTGCCCATCTAATAAATTACACCAAAATCTAATGTTACAGACTCTTAAATTTACTTACCTCTGAAAATTTCGTTTCAAA
Source organism: Philopedon plagiatum (assembly GCA_963971165.1). Taxonomy (NCBI): domain Eukaryota; kingdom Metazoa; phylum Arthropoda; class Insecta; order Coleoptera; family Curculionidae; genus Philopedon; species Philopedon plagiatum. The sequence continues at coordinate 99,891,480 of OZ020190.1, forward strand.
TCTCCGTTTCTCTCTCCTCTGTTAACTGCGTCTTGTTTACTTTTGATAGTCCCATAGTAAAATAATTGCATCTGGATGATTCCCATCCTTCAGAGCAGTAGGTGTTTCTAAAATTAAATGTAAAATTGTAACTGGTGTACTTTTGTCTTTTGGTATACATACTTATTCACTAGTCTTGATACAGACTATACAAGTTTAACAAAAACAGTTTTTAGGTATATAAAATAAAGGTTTAAACCTGTGAGAGACAGTTAAATGTAAACGAAAACGTGTCTTAAAGTGTTTTACCTGTTATTAAAGATGTACTGGAAACTTCCTTAATTTAGGATTGTCTCTTATTAGGTATACTAGTTAACCTTCCTATGTCTGCCTAATAATTCATCTAAATGGGTTAAATAAAACCTTGTGATTTAAGACTACACGTACAGAATAAAAAATAACCCATCTTCATTCATTTTGAAGGGACTTCCACAACAGGTTAATGACATTTTCGTGTAAACATTTCTTATAAACGTGTAGTACACCTTACAATCGCAACAAACAGTTTTAACCAACGAATACGAATTGTTTTAACACTTTTATACGCTAAAAAACATAGCAAAATGTAAATAAACCAAAACGCGACAAATAAATACAGGTTAACGTAAATACAGATGTTTGCCTTCAACCTTCAATTCATTTTGACACATCACTCATTTGGCATATGGCGTTTACCAGGTTACGACGTGGTGATTTTTCTATCTCTTTTATTTCCATATCGTTGAAGAGAGACTGATCTATACCAGGTTACCAAAATTGCGTTGCTTGATAAACGCCAAAATATGGCTATTATTTTATACCTTAGCCATTCGTGACCAAATCGTGACCTAGTCAGACCATTGGGCAACGCTGTCTCATTTAATCTTAATACTTTGATTTTTTAGGTTAAACATTGAGTATATGGAGCAACGTTGCCAAGTAAGGTGATGTAGTCATGACTAGGTCACTGATTTAAAATCGCCTATAAAGTGACAAAGAGACAAGATACATGTTTCATGATGAAGGGAGATCGAAACAGAAGGATTTCTTAATGTCATCAAAGAGCATTCAAAGAGTCATGAGCCATATTTAAGTTTTTCAGCAGCACACAAACCACGCAATGAATGTTTTAATTTTTTTTTCGTTTAAAGTTTTAAATAATGTAATTTCTTTTCACTACCTAGAAAATGGTCTTCGTCGATTCGTTGTTAACCAATATTTTGATCAGTTTTATCTAGTTTGTGCTTAGTGAGTAGCGTAATAGGGCTGAAAATTAAATTTAATTTAAAACACTAATAATATTTACGTATTATGGTAACGGATGGTAGCGGATCTGGTTATACTTTTAAAGTAAGTACTATGTAGTTGTGCTCAATTAGTATTTTCGTTTTGATTTTTAACTTTTCCTTGGCAGAAAGTTTAAGCTACTTAGTAGGAATAACGCTTATAATCATTAATAACATAATATAGGGTGTCATAATTATTAGTTAAAACTAAGGCTACTGACACAAAGGATTGATTTCGCAGTTTTTACTAATTTTTTTTTGTTTTCTCTTCGATAAAGGTTTAAATTTGTTTTACCTTTGTCTTAAATTACAGTTAATAACAGAAAATAAATTATTCTTAAAGATTTATAATAATGTCTGGCAACGTTTAAACACATTCAATTGTTTTTAATTTTTCGCGCGCAAATCTACGTCAAGCGCCTTGTGTACGATCAGCCAGATGCGGCGAATATAGACTGGTTTTAGGGTATTTTTGAAAATTTTTAAAATCTTCGATTTAAGTAAAAAAAAGTATTGGGTATGTCTGTAGACTACCCCAGGAGTCACCCATTCCAATATATGCAGTGAATTTCATAACACCCTGTATATATATATATATATATATACAGGGTGGTGCAACCAAGATGGGGTGGACGATTGTGAGTAAACGGTGAGGAATTTCGAAAATTTTTTTATTGAATATTATCGATAGTCAAACACGCTATGTTTTAAAATTATAGCCATAATACAGGGTGGTCCGAAAAACTCTTGGCGAACCAAACTTGTATTTTTTTAAATGGGACACCCTGTATATAATTGTTCCAATTGATTCTCCTGTTCGTTACGATCATTTTGATATATGGTTTATTGGGTCTAAAATTTATAGTAAGAGAATGGGACCCGGTTAAAGTTGAAAAAATGCTCACAGTTGGGCCATTTTTAAAAAAAAATTTGAAACAGGTATGGAAAAATCAAATATTCCATAAAACGTTACATATCCTTGAATACATTAATCGCTTGCAACTTGTTTAAAATTATTCACTGTTATACAGGGTGGTCAAGTTTTGCAAATACGCCCTGGACTCATTTTTTTTAAATGGAACGCCCTATATATTTTATTTTCATGTTAAAGATAACATTACTAGCTTTCAAAAAATACCATACATGATGCCTTTCTGACCAACAGTTTTTTAGTAAACTAGCCGTGAAAGCAAAGTTTCTTCATTCTAATACGATTATACTAAATTTACGTTGTTTATTATTAAATATCTAATACTAGGAGGCCATGACACTGTCATAAATGAAACAAAAAATTGACGAACTTGTCAAAGCTACTGCCGCATAATCCGTTATTGACAAGTTAAGCGTAGGTGAGGTAAAAAAACTGAGACCCGAAACCTTTACATGTTTATTAGAGATATTTAAAAAAAACAGAAAATATTGTTTTTAGTAAATGTAAAGTAATTAATAAACCAGTTATAAACAAAGATAATCAGTTATCAGTGTTATTAATAGTGTAAGAAAATTAATTAAGCAAAAACCGAACATCTTTTAAAATTATTTAGTTATGTGTTATGTAGTTACTTGTCAACCTAATTTAATATAATCAAAAAAGCTCATATAAGATGTTCAACTAAACCACCATTTTGCTGAAGGCACATTTCGAGTCTATCCATAAATGAAAGTTTCACTTTTCCCAAAGTCTGTTCTGAAATGTTGCGAAAACTGTTTCTTATTTTCGTCTTCATATCTTTCACTGTGGTTGGAACCTCTTTATAGACTTCTTCTTTAACATGCCCCCATAGAAAAAATCTAGTGGTGTTAAGTCGGGTGATCTGGCTGGCTACTTAACTGGTCCACCTCGCCCAATCCAACAATCTGTCTTCCAATTATCGACAAAATATCTTACATTCCTATAGTAATGCGGGGGCGCTCCATCATGTTGAAACCATAATGATCCCCTTCCATTAAAGGTAAATCTTCAAGCAATACTCGTTTCTCAAAAAGTTGTTTATAACTGGTTTATTAATTACTTTACATTTCCTAAAAACAATATTTTCTGTTTTTTTAAATATCTCTAATAAGCATGTAAAGGTTTCGGGTCTCAGTTTACTTACCTCACCTACGCTTAACTTGCAAATAATGGATTATGCGGCAGTAGCTTTGACAAGTTCGTCAATATTTGGTTTCATTTATGATAGTGTGATGGCCTCCTAATATTAGATATTTAATAATAAACACGGTAAATTCAGTATAATCGTATTAGAATGAAGAAACTTTGCTTTCACGGCTAGTTTACTAAAAAACTGTTGGTCAGAAAGGCATCATGTATGGTATTTTTTGAAAGCTAGTAATGTTATCTTTAACATGAAAATAAAATATATAGGGCGTTCCATTTAAAAAAAATGAGTCCAGGGCGTATTTGCAAAACTTGACCACCCTGTATAACAGTGAATAATTTTAAACAAATTGCAAGCGATTAATGTATTCAAGGATATGTAACGTTTTATGGAATATTTGGTTTTTCCATACCTGTTTCAAATTTTTTTTAAAAATGGCCGAACTGTGAGCATTTTTTCAACTTTAACCGCGTCCCATTCCCTTACTATAAATTTTAGACCCAATAAACCCTATATCAAAATGATCGTAACGGACAGGAGAATCAATTGGAACAATTATATACAGGGTGTCCCATTTAAAAAAATACAAGTTTGGTTCGCCACGAGTTTTTCGGACCACCCTGTATTATGGCTATAATTTTAAAACATAGTGTGTTTGACTATCGATAATATCCAATAAAAAATTTTTCGAAATTCCTCACCGTTTACTCACAATCGTCCACCCCATCTTGGTTGCACCACCCTGTATATATATATATATATATATATATATATATATATATATATATATATATATATATATATATATATATACAGGGTGCGCCAAACTCAGTGGCCTATTAGAAGTATTTAGAAAACGACAGAAGATGTTTTTCTGAAACTTGGGTGTGGTTATAGGAGCTGGTGTTCTATCGTTTAAAAATATTTTGAAAGAGGCAGTGTTGCCAGATCATTCTGAAACTCATAGCAACTTCGGAATTTTAAATGAGACACCCTGTATATTATTTTACATTTTGATTCTGATTTATAATACAATTTTTTTTTGTGTATAATATCCTATGCCTATCTCTGATAGTTTTTGAAATATTAATTCATAAGTAAATTTTTGGGGCTAAAACATGCTCCCTAAAAAATCAAATATTTTTGTGACCAAGGCACCTAGAAAGTTAAAATTTTTGCGGAAGTTTCCCAAAATATTGCTTTCTTGGAGTTTTGACGAATTATTAAAGTATTTTTATACAGGGCGTCTCAAAAAAATTGTATCTTCGTAATATAAATAAATGCAAAAAACTCAACTTTTTTAAATAGAACACCCTGTATTTTATTTTTTTAACAAAAACTAGAACAAATTTCCTACCAAACTGTATACCATGTTCCTATACCTATCTTTAACCGTTTCGAACTTACAGGCATTTTAGAAAATTAATAACTAAATAAAAATGTTTTAAAACATTTTAATAGTAGACTTTGGCAGAATTTGTCCGGAAACAAATAAAAAATAAAAATGTCAAGTAAATTGGTTTTGGGGAAAGGTCTATTTTTAAATTATCAAACAAATTAGCAAAATTTTCTTAAATTTTAAAATGAAAGAATGTTATTAATTTATGCTTACATGGTAAGTAAGGAATAAAATTGTACAAAAAAAAAACAAATATAAAAGTATTACAAAAATAAAACTAATAACTAAATTGTTTGAAATGTGCCCCGTTTGCTCTTAAGCAATCATGAATAGACGTTGTTACATAGTCTGTTGTAGCTCTCCGTATTTCTTCTCCATCTATAGCTCCTAGAGTTGCCCTTACTCGTTGCTCTAGATCCTGCTTGGTGGTAACTGGTGTTTTATAAACTCTTTCTTTTATTGTACCCCACAAATAAAAATCTAATGGGGTAAGATCCGGAGATCTTGGGGGCCAGTTCCATGGTCCTTGTCGACCAAACCATCTGTCTTCAAACATGTTAAATAATTCTATACGCACTTCATTGGTAGAATGGGCTCCATCTAACTGATACCAGCAGTTTTCAAGCATATTTAATGGTAAATCATCTAAAAAGTCCGAAACAGTGGTCCTTAATATTTCTAAATATTTTGCGCCCGTTAAGTTATCGTCGTAAATACAAAAGGCCATTTTATTATCCGATAGCAAACAAAAAACGTTAAAACTTGTGACAGGTCAATTTTTGTCACAGGCTCAGTATTTGTTTTAATAATTAGTTTATTCACGAAAGTTTTCTTAGTTATTTACCTTGATTCAGAAGATCTATTTTCGTTCTTCCGCTATGTGGCCCCCTTCCCTTGCTTTTCAGGCTACCCCCTGGGGGTGTTGATTGCCCTTTTATCTGGTCCAAATCGGCTTAACATGAGCTTGTCCACCTGTTGTGGTCTGCTTTAAAATCTTTCTCTCTTGGTTGGGCCTTGTATTTCGTTTCATTCGCCTTGTTTAAGGTTCACCCTGTGTGTATAGACAAGTTGCCCTTGGTCTTTTGATGCCAACATGTTTAGATAATAAGTTTTGAAAGTCTACTTACTTTTTTTATATGGTTTACATTCCCTCGCGACATTGAATCGCCGTTAATTAGTGGGTTATTGATCACATTGCCTGTACTGTCCTAGTCTCTGCCTTGTTCTTGGGCGTTCTGGATTGTTTAAACGGCATACGTTTCTTTCAGATTTTGTTTTGATTTCTTTAAAAAAAATAGTCATTGTCAGGTTAGAATTTTTGGTTGAACTGACAGGTTGACACTGTCAGAGTCTTGCAGTGCTGCCAAACCGGAGGGGTAAAATTTGTACTGTATCGTTAAGCATTTTCGCGTGGGTTTGGCAGGCTTTCGTTGCTATTTTGTTCAGGCCACCGGCGTAGGTATAACTTTCTGTATTTCCGTAACTTTATTGTTTCACGCAAGAGGCCTCTGTATGATTTCAGTACCCTTGTTTGGTGCCGTGGCGACGATTGGAGTTCTAAGTTTCGGTGTTTTTTTGCGTTTGTCTCTCAGTATGGGGCCCAAGACTTGTGCGATTATGCAATCGGGGTCATTTGAGGGAGCAGCTTCTAACCCACGCTTGAAATTGGTTGGAATTAAGTAATTCTTGTCAGTGTCGTCAATTACTGTCATGAGTTTCCACTCAAGGTCACCGCCTTTTCTTCCCCCGGGTCATTGGATGTTCTATGCAGCCTCTTGGGCTTGCGCAGATGTCAACCCTTTTGGTTGAGTGGCAGAGAAGGAAGACCGTCTGGCATTTCCACCTTGGTCTTCGAGGAAGATTGCAGAGCAGTGTCGGGTTTCGGCCATTTTGAAGGCTCAATTTTCATGGATTAAGTTCCGGGACTGCGATTTAATTCTTTTAATGAATTTTTGCTTGCTAGGAGCAGCGTTTTATCTGCAACTTCGTTCGATAACATCATATCAGGTGAGCTAGTTTTTTATATAGTTGAGTTTTTTTGCGAGTCTGCCTCGTGATGCCACGTGCATGGAAATTTTTCAAGGACTAAGGATTTCTTTCTTTATTTCTATCAAGCCACGAACATCGGCAACAGTTTGGAGGTCCCAACCCTGTGGGAACCTTTGCTGTGTGGTGCCCTTTTGCTGCCTGCAGTTTTGGAATTTCCATCCCTCTTTATCCTTGTTTAAAGGGGTAAGTTAAACCTTGAAGTTTTTTTTTGCCCCGTGTTTCTCTAATACTTAATAATCGTTTATTTGTTTACGCCCATGCATTATAATTTAAATTTTTGCGGACAATAGTTATCGAAAATTCTGCTTCACAATCTTATTCTCTCAGACTAGTTTTTTTTTGGCTGCCCGGTGTGTGCTGCATCTTATTTTGAATTATAATAGCTGACTAAATTATTACCATAATAACCAAGCCGCTCAACTGCTTTATTATTAGTATTACATTATCTAATTTGCATTCTTTTGAACGCGGGACTATATTTTTGAAGCTTGAATAGTGTGAAGTAAATTTCATACAATCTATAAGCTATGTTTAGGGCCTCTTTATACCCGCTTTCGGGTCCGTTGGAACAGCTAAGCTTGGATTTAAGCCGTCAGTCACTCGCTTGGTAAATGTAGATTGTTTTTATCGGGTTTTGTTATTGACTTTATCGCAAAGCACATACCGTGGCTTTAACAAGTTTCTTTATCGACTTTATTTCATACTCAATCATATGCAGGGGCTGTTATCTATAATTATAATTTCAATATTTGTATAAGTTAAAAGGTGTATGAGCTGGAAGTTTCGGGCTTTATGCTTATGAAGTTGGAAAGTGTAGATTTATTTTAGCTTTTATTTATATCGATTGGTTGAGTAATTTTTTTATGTGTTCAGAGGGGTTAACTTACTATTTAATTTTCAAATTTGTCACTATTGTTTTGGGGAAATAAACTTACTAGGCTCATACACATTTTACACGTTTTACACTTTTTATTTTATCATACCATTTGCTTAGTTGGAATTTAAGGTAGATAGATGCTTTATAATTAGTTAACTTGCTTTTGGGAACCTGGAGTGGTCAGGTAGTTTTATGGTAGCAATTTGTTTGCTTGTGATTTAAGCTTGGTGTTTTTATTTATTTATTTATTTATTCATTTACGGTCATAAACACAAAAGTTACACACTAATTAAATCTAAATTTGTGATAGATGCACATTAGCGGTATATTTTGCTTTTAATTTAGCATTTGTGTTCTTATAAATGTACATAAGTGGTGTATTTCTGATTATTTCTCTTTAAACGATTTCTCGATATATGCTTTGGTTTTCTTATGTTATCTTACATTGATTCGCTTTACACGAGTAGTGCTAATGCTTAAATCTTAAGTCAAGCTAAATGGGGCTCCATCTTTTTCTAGTTATTTTTACAGACTACGCTTAAGCATTATTCTTTCTTTATACTTGTAATCTTCGTGAACTCATAATTTAATTACCATTTATTTTTCTTTTGTTGTACTTTTATTATTATTTTTTTTATTGTTAATGTAAGATAACATAATGAAGTGCTAAACTGGTCAGTTGATGGACATTTAATTTTTGTAAATATTAACGCTTATCGCTGAGTATCAAGGAACTGTACAATTTTATTTAGTTATCAATGCCCTTGCGTAATAATTTCTTTTGTTTAGTAACGTAACTTTTTTAAATCTTACCTTGAGTTTGTTTAAATTTTGCAACCTGGGTTTCAGCGATTACTTATTTTATTGATAGTTTTTTTTTTAATTAAAGTAACTTCACCCTTTGTTTTTTTTAACTTAACTAAAATTCTGCGATTGATTTCAGGCCACTGGCTTTCTCATTTATTATTAGCCTTTTATTTAAGATTCTTAAATTTTGCGGATTAGTTTCAGTAAATTATTTATCCAAATATTAACTTTGTTTATTAAAGTAACTTTTTAATATTATCCTAAGCTCGTTTAAATTTTGCAAATAATTACTTTCTCTTTTATTAGTGTTTTTTTTTATATTGACGTAGCTTCTTATTTTTTTTTTTTTTTAAATATTTTTCTACTTATCCAAATTTTTTTCGATTCAGTTTAAGCCAATGGCTTTCTCTTTTAATATTAAATTAATTAATATGAAAAAAAAAATTTGTTATGATTTCGGCGCTTTAATTCAAGTCAATTGTCTCTCTCTGAATAGTAATCTTTTCTATTAATGTAACTTCTGATTTTTATTTTTAATGTAACTTCAGATATATATATTTTTTTTATTATTATTATTTACATTTGAACTACTGTAGCTACTGGGAATTGTTTTGTTCCTAGGGTCTACCGTGGGGGCTACCAAGCATCCCAATTACTTTGTCTTTGGTAGGGGCTACCACGCATCCCCACTTCTCTTCCTTAGGGACTACGAAACATCCCTAATTTCTACCTTCGGTGGATGCTAAGGGGTCACCCCAGGATTTTGTGTATGAGGATCGACTTCCTCACGAAGTTTTATTTTATTTATGTGCGGGGCAAAATCGCCCAATTTTCGGATTTTGTGTATAAACACTATTTAATTTGCGGGGCAAAATCACCCAATTTCCAGATTTTGAGTATAAACACTTGTAACGTTTTGATCTTTTGTACAAATAGATGTATATAGGGTAAATTTATAACGTTGTTTTATTCAGCTCACTGCGCCATATGTTTTTAATTTCTATTATGAATAGCAGGTTTGTTGTGTGAGAAGCAGGTCCCTAGACCAACTAGGCGACTTCCAGTTTGCGTCGGTGTAAAAAAACTGGTGGCGTCCAATAGAACCTACCCAGCCTAACTGAGCTGAGGGCTAATTTGCAACGCGCTCTACTACACCTGCTTCCCTCAGAACACCCTGTTGTTCCTGTGTTTTTCTCTAGAGTACCTTTAAGAGTGATTTTAATGTTTTCAAGTTAAGCGGTAAGTACTTGGTCAATGATACTCATCATAGTATCTTTGACGGTTTTTAATCAAACACTTTTTTTTTTGAACAAAGTGCGTCGCAAACTGAACTGATACTGGAAACTTTTTTCTCTTACGAAGTGGGGATTTTCTCTAGACCTAAAATGGGAGTTTCTTCGATTAAAAATGCCTTCCCTTGAAAGCTTAGCTTCATCTGTCCAAATGATCTTTTTTAAAAAATCGGGGTCTTCTTGTGTCCGGACTAATATAATTTCACAAAATTCTACACGTTTTAGAGGATCATTTTGTTGAAGTGCCTGAAGTGTAATAAGTTTGTAATCATGCCTTTTATGATTATGTAAGATTCGCTCTATGGATTTATATGTGAGTCCTAAGTCGTTTCTGCACTGTATATGGACGCATACGGCAATGCATGAAAATATACCAGAACATTAATTTAATTTTCTTCATTACCTGTTACCGGTTTCATTTGAATTCTGGGCGCTTTAACATTATTATACTGCAACATATTTCTTTCCATTCTTTTAAACTTTTTTGGTGTTATTGGAGGTGAATTCGGATACAGCTCGTTGAATCGTCTACATGTTCTTGATATAATTTTATTACACTCTCCGTGTATAAAAAATAAATTCAAAATTTCTGCATAGAATAAGAGTTATTTGCCATTTTGTTTGGTAATTTAAAAAATAGACCTTTCCCCAAACCGAATTTACTTGACATGTTTTCTTTTTCATTTGTTTCTAAACAAATTCTGCCAAAACCTACTATTAAATGTTTTTAAACATTTTTATTTAGTTATTAATTTTCTAAAATGCCTGTAAGTTCGAAACGGTTAAAGATAGGTATAGGAACATGGTATACAGTTTGGTAGGAAATTTGTTCCAGTTTTTGTTAAAAAAATAAAATACAGGGTGTTCTATTTAGAAAAGTTGAGTTTTTTGCATTTATTTATATTACGAAGATACAATTTTTTTGAGACGCCCTGTATAAAAATACTTTAATAATTCGTCAAAATTCTAAAAAAACAATATTTTTGGAAACTTCTGCAAAAATTTTAACTTTCTAGGTGCCTTGGCTACAAAAATATTTGATTTTTTAGTTAGCATGTTTTAGCCCCAAAAATTTACTTATGAATTAATATTTCAAAAACTATCAGAGATAGGCATAGGATATTATACACAAAAAAAATTTGTTTTATAAATCAGAATCAAAATGTAAAATAATATACAGGGTGTCTCATTTAAAATACCGAAGTTGCTATGAGTTTCAGAATGATCTGGCAACACTGCTTCTTTCAAAATATTTTTAAACGATAGAACACCAGCTCCTATAACCACACCCAAGTTTTCAGAAAAACATCTTCTGTCGTTTTCTAAATACTTCTAATAGGCCACTGAGTTTGGCGCACCCTGTATATATATAAAAAGGGGGAAAAATTTTGGCTAATCGGACAAAACCAGTAAGTTGCATTCTTGCATTAAAGTACGGGGAGTCCAAGATCTTATGGATAACCCCGGGCCGGTAGACAGTTAGCTTTCGTCCTTATTAGGACTCATCAGACTGACTTAACCCTTTGGCACCTTTCCACACATAGAACCCCCGCATATTATGTCGTCCGCTTTGGATAAAGACGGTACACAATACACGTGAGCGCCATCTATGGGAAGTCACTGAAATGCAAGAACAGATCTTACTAGAGTAAAGCTGCTACTGTAGGCAACCAGTAAAACAATAATACGTACGGAAACATGACTCCCGGTACCCGGTACCGATTTTGAGCATCACTCCAGCTATCCACAATTTTGCGGTTTATACTATGAGTCGCACACTCAGTCCCACCGAGAGCCGTGCAACTCCGTCTAAAAAGCCATAGAATAAGAATAAGAAAAAAGGGATTTAGCGTCCGTCATATATAATAAGGACGAAAGCTAACTGTCTACCGGCCCGGGGTTATCCATAAGATCATGGACTCCCCGTACTTTTTATGCAAGAACGCAACTTACTGGTTTTGTCCGATTAGCCAAAATTTTTCCCCCTTTTTATATATGACGGACGCTAAATCCCTTTTTTCTTATTCTTATTCTATGGCTTTTTAGACGGAGTTGCACGGCTCTCGGTGGGACTGAGTGTGCGACTCTTAGTATAAACCGCAAAATTGTGGATAGCTGGAGTGATGCTCAAAATCGGTACCGGGTACCGGGAGTCATGCTTCCGAACGTATTATTGTTTTACTGGTTGCCTACAGTAGCAGCTTTACTCTAGTAAGATCTGTTCTTGCATTTCAGTGACTTCCGATAGATGGCGCTCACGTGTATTGTGTACCGTCTTTATCCAAAGCGGACGACATAATATGCGGGGGTTCTATGTGTGGAAAGGTGCCAAAGGGTTAGGTCAGTCTGATGAGTCCTAATAAGGACGAAAGCTAACTGTCTACCGGCCCGGGGTTATCCATAAGATCTTGGACTCCCCGTACTTTAATGCAAGAACTCAACTTACTGGTTTTGTCCGATTAGCCAAAATTTTTCCCCCTTTTTATATATGACGGACGGTAAATCCCTTTTTTCTTATTCTTATTCTATGGCTCTTTAGACGGAGTTGCACGGCTCTCGGTGGGACTGAGTGTGCGACTCATAGTATAAACCGCAAAATTGTGGATAGCTGAAGTGATGCTCAAAATCGGTATCGGGTACCGGGAGTCATGTTTCCGTACGTATTATTGTTTTACTGGTTGCCTACAGTAGCAGCTTTACTCTAGTAAGATCTGTTCTTGCATTTCAGTGACTTCCCATAGATGGCGCTCACGTGTATTGTGTACCGTCTTTATCCAAAGCGGACGACATAATATGCGGGGGTTCTATGTGTGGAAAGGTGCCAAAGGGTTAAGTTAGTCTGATGAGTCCTAATAAGGACGAAAGCTAACTGTCTACCGGCCCGGGGTTATCCATAAGATCTTGGACTCCCCGTACTTTAATGCAAGAACGCAACTTACTGGTTTTGTCCGATTAGCCAAAATTTTTCCCCCTTTTTATATATGACGGGCGCTAAATCCCTTTTTTCTTATTCTTATTCTATGGCTCTTTAGACGGAGTTGCACGGCTCTCGGTGGGACTGAGTGTGCGACTCATAGTATAAACCGCAAAATTGTGGATAGCTGGAGTGATGCTCAAAATCGGTACCGGGTACCGGGAGTCATGTTTCCGTGCGTATTATTGTTTTACTGGTTGCCTACAGTAGCAGCTTTACTCTAGTAAGATCTGTTCTTGCATTTCAGTGACTTCCCATAGATGGCGCTCACGTGTATTGTGTACCGTCTTTATCCAAAGCGGACGACATAATATGCGGGGGTTCTATGTGTGGAAAGGTGCCAAAGGGTTAAGTCAGTCTGATGAGTCCTAATAAGGACGAAAGCTAACTGTCTACCGGCCCGGGGTTATCCATAAGATCTTGGACTCCCCGTACTTTAATGCAAGAACGCAACTTACTGGTTTTGTCCGATTAGCCAAAATTTTTCCCCCTTTTTATATATGACGGACGCTAAATCCCTTTTTTTCTTATATATATATATATATATATATATATATATATATATATATATATATATATATATATATATATATATTGATATTGTGAGCGTGGATAACTTATTATATACATATACTTTATAATAATTTGCACAATGCATCAATAAACAAATAAAAACTTAATTTGTCAAGGCAGCACGTAACAAGATACTGTAAAGATTAAGGGTGCAAAAAGGCATACGACTGTATTCTGCTCGTACATCGACTGAAGGCAATGTAGTTGTCGGAAGTGATCAAACTAAACTAAGGGTTCGTATAGAACCTAAAGAAAGTGGTATAACTCGTTCTGCAAGTTTCAGAACTTGACGGTTAGTAGGGATTTAGGAATCCTTCAAATATCTTACATTGCTGTTGTTCACAGGTAAAATACTGTACCGAAGACAAAAACATAGTGTTTTGAGAGCCAAACAATAGCACGATGGCCGAATGTTAGGAAATAATTGCATCAAAATCCTATGGTTATAAATTAAAGGCAAAGTGGTGACCTGACAGCCAAGTGCGAGACGAATGTTTACTTTTTGGAAATGTATGGGTTTAAATGAGAATGAAGTTTAGTTCTGTATGAACGCTCTTTTGTGTAACATAATTAATTAGTAATTCTGAGAATTGTTCCTGTTTCAAAAATGAATAACCATTTCTCAACTGAAAATTATTTACCAATTTCAGTATTCATTGTTTGAGACGACAAATAATTGTAGATACCATATGCTACAGGGATTATTAATAAAACAGTTACTTGTTTTTGATCCGAAATCTTTTCTGTAGCATCCTCAAAAATCAAAAGGGCCTTGTCAAATATTTTAATGCGCTAATATCATCAACTGACAATGGTAGAGGTGCGTTTCTTTGTTTCAGTACATAAAGTAATATTAACTGCGTCTGCCATTAGTAATATTCTTTGAATCAAGTAATATACACTGTTCAATCTTGTGGGGACCACATGCAGCAATTTGTATGGTGTTCTCCCTCGTTTGATGTACCCTTCCAAATCTGTTTCTACTCCTCCTTATACTTCTCATAAGCAATACAACTCGATTTAAAAAAAGTTACAATTTCTTTGCATTTTTTAATGGTTTCTGTAACTCCTGGTTTCTTAAAATTATCTTGCACGGCACGATTTAATGTGTGAGCAAAACACGGTAAATGTTTTTTTCTTAATAACTTACAGCATTTTATCATATTTTCAGCTTTATCAGTTACAATACACGTTATTTTATCAGAAATTTTAAATTCTTCAAAAATCTTGTGAAAGCAATCTGCAATATTTTCGGCTGTATGATTATTACTGATAAAACGAGCACTTGACCTTGCAGAACTTTCATTGCTCGTACTTGCACTTTTATTGGAAAAATAGGTCTGATTTTAGTTAATAAATGTATTTTAAGGTAAAACAATAGTTCCATACCAAAGACAGGAGTTTCTGATGGTGGCCTATTTAAACTAGGATGAAACCTTTTTACATAATCACCCAGGTTACTCTTATTGACACTTGTTTTATACTCCTTGCCACAAGTGCAACATTTAACAAGTTTTTTACCTTTGGAACAGTTAAAATAATTCGAAACCATGGATATTTGGTGCCGTTTCGGTTCAGTGTTTAGCAATTCTAGAGAAGCAGAACAGAACTTCAACTCCAGGTTCCTTGTCACTTCTATCAGTTTCTGTGTCTTCATCACATACTAAAATATACAAACAATTTTTAATTATACAGTTGAAAATTCATAAATAAACATATTAAAATTCAAACTCAAATTCAAAATTTAAGCACGTACGTAATTCTTATCGTTACCGTTACCTTTACGCTTAGTCTTAGTAAGTGCGATGAATTTATTCATATTTGAATACTTGCAACATACACGTGCACTGTAATGACATAAATACAACACGAAACAATAATAACTACACCCACAAAAATAAATGGGTTTATTCCGTTTTATTTAATACTTTTAACCTCTAAAACTCTAAATACCACTACACTGCCACATGCGGACGGGGCGGAATTTTTAGGTTATGTTTTACACATTATTCATTTCGTATTCATTTTTCCTCTAACTTGGCTTCTGCTCCAAAGGCCAATTACCTAGATGTTATGGTTTAAACTCTGTTTTTCTGATGTTAGAACAAACCGCTGTGAAGTTTGTGAAGTAATAGACTGTAACATCGAAACACTATCGATTGTTGTCGATAGTTGAGAAAACTACCGATAGCATTCGATAGTTATCGATAGCGATATCGATAGTTTCGTATCTATAATAAGTCTATAATCTAGAGCTTCACACTCTCCAGTCCAAAGACTGCACAGATAACTGATTGTTGCGTAGAACTAGGGGTTGATAATCCCTGAGGGGTGCAAACCGGGGAGTCTACACAGTTGAGGACTGATAAAATGAGGCAATAAATGACCCACGGCCAATTTCAATTCGCATTTTACCTCCACTGGACAGAGATGGTGGCGCTGCATGATTCTCGTGGGCGAAAAAGTTATCTATGTCTCCATTTCGAACTTTGCATGAGATGTAAAGCCCCGAAAAGAGAGAACAATCGCTCTTCAGGGCGGCAAGCTGGTCCGTCTGTTTCACAGTGGTAAATTGTTCTTTGGAATTGGTTTTGTGACTGATATTGTGCATTTTTCTAGCCTTTCTGTTACAAACTCCTGGTACTATTTAACACCAATGGTCTCAATATTTCTTACACTGGCAGCCACTTGGATATCCATGATGTCCTTTGTGTCAATTACTAGTAGGTCTTGGCTTTGTTCTAGAAATGGATTTCCCATCTCTTTGAACACGTCACAAGCAAATTAACATTCTTCAAGAAATATTTTTGTACTATAGGTTTTTGGTCATGGTGAAGGTATCCAGTGTAACTCAATGTACCCTTTTGTTGATTTGTAGCCTGTTCTTCAAACTCTAGTGATCCTGGCAATTTCTGGTTCTGCTATCATCCAACGTCTGAGTGCTGCTGGATTATTTGTCAGTCCAACAGTCCTACCAGAACCTTTTACCAGAGCAATGGCACTGGTCCAATGCCATAGCAGAAAACTTGTTGCTGGTTTTGTGTGCTACTAAATTCCCGGAATTGAATTCTGCTAGGACCTTTGGATGTTTCTCATTGAGGTCATATCACGTATGTGCACCGCAAGCTATCTTGAATAGTGTGTATGATCTAGGGAGGGCAAAGAACCAAGGCATGATCTGTATCAGTCATTTTAAATATAGCTGAAAGTTTCCTTCACGAAGGGACCTGATGTACCGTAACAAGAGCAGCTCTAATGAAAGAGTCTTTAGCCAATAGTCAAAATGAACACAGGCCTCTGCTTGTTCTTGACACCACTCTTCATAAGTGGGCTTGACTGTTTGCATGACATTATTATTGCATTCTTCATTATAAGCTTCTTGGAGAAGTATGTAACGGCTTCAGTTGTAGGCTGATGTGCATGGCGGGCCTTGGTGACATGTATGAAGGAAATTTGACCTTATTTAAGCTCCCTAAATTAAGCATATTTAATAAGAGACCAGATAAAAAGGTCACAATATTTGATTTGACCTCTAAACGACTTTAAAGGTCAAATCTGACTTCCCTCCACATCTAAATATATTGGGGTACATATTAACTGTGGTAGAAAGCTCATGCTTTTCTCACAAAGTGCACAATTTTAACTATTTTCTTATTTTAACAGCTACACTATAAGTACTGTCAAAATCGAAAAAAATAGATCGAATTTCTCTAAAAATATTGTCCTGGTGCAATTTTACCAGGCTGGATGTGGGTCACGATAATGTCTTTACCAATCTAATCTGGTGGTTACCAATCTAAAAAGGTGGTGGTTTTCCGGGTTAGATGGTCAGCTTAAAAAGATATTTGGAAAATGATAAAAGTAAGATAATTCAAGTCTAGTTTAAAATGTAGACAAACTATGTAGTTACTGAAATATTAGAATACTTTTGTCCAGAGCGACACGTTCAAATTTTAAAGCGATTGTAGATACACGTCTAAAGTGGCCATCACTCCCGGGTGCATAGATGAGATGGCCAATAGCCCTTTTTTATTACAGTACAATACCTTTTTTCCTTACCACTTGGAAAATTAAAGCCAAATACTAAATTGTAGGTACGCGTGCGGTGTTGCAAGTTCTGATAACTGATTGATTTGCCGTCGGCCGTGTCGCCCATATGGATAACTTCCTTCAAACTGTCTTTCACTATTAGGTTTAGGGTATGGGCGAAACAGGGAATATGTTTCCACCCAGTTTTTCTGATTGTGGCAACGATGTTTGCTGCTTTATCTCTGGCTACTGCAACTATTTTTTCCTGAATTTTCCACTCTAAGGTAACTCGTTTCAATTCACTAGCCAAATTGTCAGCTGTATGGCTTTCTTCATACTTGTAGCAATCTAGGAGGAACGTTTGGAACACGTTGTCAGAATCAAAAAAATGTGCTGTGACTGATATGTAACTTTCAGTGCAGGTTGATGTCCAACTATCAGTAGTCAAACATACGGCACTCGCAGATTCAATAATTTTACTAACTTTCTTTTTCTATATTATACAACTGAGGAATGAGCACTGTCGACACGGTTTTTCTTATTGGTAATTGATAATCTGGATTCAGTTTTTTCACAAAATTAGTAAACTTAACACTGTCTACTATTTGAAAGGGCAATAAATCTTTCACAATTATCTCAACTAGGGCCTTGTTAATTTCGTCTTTTCTTCTATTATTTATAGGTTTTCTAAAGAATAAACCAACTGTTGAAGTAAGCGTTTTTTGCTGTGGTCCCTTACATTTAGTTGGTAAGGGGGAAAGGGCGCTGCTGCCTAATGTTGAAGCCGTTGACGTTGATGGAAGCGGATCATCTTTATTTTCTTCCCTGTCCCAACTCTCCTGTTTGTGAATATCAACGGTGTTCATGGATACAAAAACATGCTGATGTTTAGCTTTTATATGTCTTGTTAAATTATAAGTTGAACCACCCCTGTATGATATTTGTTAAGAGCAAAAATTGCACGTCGCTTTACCGTTTTCATTTTGTTCAAAATAGGACCAAATTGAACTTCTCTTTTTACTTAAAACCTTCGGCATCTTGACACTTAAAACTCAAGCCACAAACTAACGCATAAAACAACCAAAAATCAAATAATCAAATGATTTATTAAAAGCCTCGTTCAGTATGAGGTATTATTATATTAGTATATTACTGTGTTGGTCTCGGTACCCACCAGACTCAAACGCCCTACAAAAAAAGCCATAAATCTTTTCAATATTTTAATATTTATTTTATTTGTATTTGAAGCCGCGCCACAATTAAGCAGCGTGCCGTCGGCAGTCGAAAATGTGTAATTCATAGCATTTTTGCTCTATTTTATGAACATGAACAAGTGCAGGTGTCACGCTAAAGTAAAGAGCGCCGCAATTCGCAGCTCGAAGATACGGGTAGCAGCCCTCGTTTAATCGAACGACTCCTTGCGAACGACTCTTCCAAGTAAGCTGAACGAGTTTTCGTTCGTTCTCTTGAAAGTGAACGAATGACCCATCACTACTACTGACACATAACTATTACCGTTGTTGGTAAAAATTTTATGACCTTTGGCTACAGGGACAGACCTAAACAAAATATTTACATTTAAATCACGTCTCAACATTGTTTTTATGCTTGTAGCTAGCTCATTTAACAAGTGACACTTTGTAGCTTGTGGTGTCTAAAATTGTGGTTTCAGGGCTTTGTTTTTAAGCATGCTTACTCTTTTATATTTACACTTTATTGCGGCCTATGACAGTCAGTTAAGGGAAAAATATTTTGGGATTTGTAGTTCATAAAACAAGTTGCCCTTTTTTTCTAAAATTATAATTTGAGAGATTACTGCTAAAGCTTTCAATTTATTGTAGTGCCACGTTAGAGAAGCCTACCTTCGCACTCATATTTAGTGATGAGGTATAAGTTGGTTGCATTTTCGTGATGCTTGGTACTAGAAGAGCAAACTTTGATTAACTTGTTAAAAAAATAACCCTTTTTCCACCGCTAAATTGGCTTATGAACCTGAGAATAATGGACAAATGCGATTTGTAAATACGTTAGTAATTAATAACGGTAAAGTACAATGACGTTGGTGCCGGTGGAAAGATTGTTGCGGCGCCGTCTCTCTCGAACCCTGTGTGACTTCATTAAAAACCAGTGGTTAACTAAAAGTTTTCCCTCCACTGGCACCAACGTCATTGTACTTTACACGATTGAATTTGACTCTACAGGGTCCTGCAATAGTGCGTCAGGCTTCTATAGCTTCCATAGCTCCTACGCGAATTAAGTTAGGAATTTCATTCATATGGTGACATACTGTATTACAGGCTGCATTTTAGGAAAATATTTTCGCATATACAGGGCGGACCAAGAAAGTGTGATAACATAAAGTTGTATTTTTTTTAATGGGACACCCCGTGTTTTTTTGCATAGTTAGGTTTGTATTAGTGTCCTTCATAATTGCCTAAAATTTTATTTAATTTGCTTCGGTACTTTAAGAGCAATAATTTAAAAACTAAAAAAAGTTTTGCAGCCCTGGAAAAAAAGATAAAAAAAAACAATCTAAAAGCATTTTTTTTACCACGGCATCGTGTGAGATTTATAACAAGGGGGCTAGAAACACCATGAATTAAATAGTTTTTACCTACTTCATACAGGGTGTTCACAATAAGATTTTAAAAATGACACATTTTAAACTGATTTTTCTCAAGTTTTTTAAATGGAACACCCTGTATATTATTTTACCATTTGATGAAGAATTTCAAAACAAATATTTTTTGTAATTGCAATTTATTTCAAATTCCAAACCGTTTTCAAAATATTTATCAAAAATCATAAATGTCGCTATTCGTAATAAAGTTTTATGAACAAAATAGCTAAGCGGCCATGGAAAAACAAGCATGTTTAGCAATTAAATACTTTTTGACATTATTTGTCTGAAATGAGTAGGTGTACTTAAACGAATAATATTTTGTTCAAAAAATGAATTTTTCAAGGGAAGAGCTCATTGATATGGTTTTTGTATTAGGCGAGAGTGAGAAAAACTGTTTCCTCGCTAGTAGAAATTATGCAGCTCGGTTTCCGGAAAGGCGACACCCAGAAGCGTTAAGTTTTAGCAGACTTCTTGAGCGCTTTATTGAAACGGGAAGCGTAGACTACAAAAAGGTGGAAAGAACAAAGACGGCACTAAATGAGGAAAATCAGTTAGCAGTTTTATTGACAGTTATTGAAAAGCCAAATATTAATCAAGAATGTGTGGGACAAGAAGTTGGAATAAGTGAGAGGTCAGTCCAAAGAATTTTGAAAAAACATCATTTTCATGCATATCACATTCAATTGCATCAGGCTCTGGGTGAAAATGATTTTCAGCGAAGGGCAGAGTTTTGTGCCTGGGCACAATTGCGCCTCCAAGAAAATCTTTTTTTCTTTATGAACGTCCTCTTTTCCGACGAAGCAACTTTCCACAACACTGGATGTGTCAACAGACATAATTTTCATTATTATTCTGTCGAAAATCCAAGAATATTTGGGCAAATAGATCCCCAACAATGTTGGTCAATAAACGTTTGGGGAGGTATTGTTGGAGAACATGTGGTGGGCCCACATTTTTTAATGGTCACCTTAACGGTCAAATGTATTTGGAATTTTTGGAAAACGACTTACCAGGATTGCTTCAGAATTTACCTCCAAACATCCAGGCACAAAATATGTGGTTACAACAGGATGGAGCCCCAGCCCATTTTTCGCAGCAAGTCAGAGCCCTGTTAAATAATGAGTACGAAAATCGCTGGATTGGAAGAGGAGGACCAGTTGGATGGCCTGCGAGGTCGCCCGACCTAACAAAACTCGATTTTTTTCTATGGGGGCATGTAAAAGACCTCGTTTATAGGGAACCTCCAACAACCGAACAAAACATGCGACATAGAATTATTGACGCGTTTGCCACAATTACACCTGCAATGCTCAGAAATGGGGAAAGGGCCTTTCAAGCGAGAATTGGTAAATGCCTTGAACAAGATGGAAGACATTTCGTACATCTTTTAAAATAAAGTGCTTGTTTTCCATGGCCGCCTAGCTATTTTGTTCATAAAACTTTATTACGAATAGCGACATTTATGATTTTTGATAAATATTTTGAAAACGGTTTGGAATTTGAAATAAATTGCAATTACAAAAAATATTTGTTTTCAAATTCTTCATCAAATGGTAAAATAATATACAGGGTGTTCCATTTAAAAAACTTGAGAAAAATTAGTTTAAAATGTGTCATTTTTAAAATCTTATTGTGAACACCCTGTATGAAATAGGTAAAAACTATTTAATTCATGGTGTTTCTAGCCCCCTTGTTATAAATCTCACACAATGCCGTGGTAAAAAAATGCTTTTAGGTTGTTTTTTTTATCTTTTTTTCCAGGGCTGCAAAACTTTTTTTTTTAGTTTTTAATTTATTGCTCTTAAAGTACCGAAGCAAATTAAATAAAATTTTAGGCAATTATGAAGGACACTAATACAAACCTAAATATGCAAAAAACACGGGGTGTCCCATTAAAAAAAATACAACTTTATGTTATCACACTTTCTTGGTCCGCCCTGTATATGCGAAAATATTTTCCTAAAATGCAGCCTGTAATACAGTATAAGTCAGCATATGAATGAAATTCCTAACTTAATTCGTGTAGGAGCTATGGAAGCCTGACGCACTATTGCAGGACCCTGTATATGCTGTCACAAGTAAATATATCCCTAATCAATTCGTTATTCAAATAATAAACTATCTTATTTTACCTCACTGATTTTACAGAATGCTACTATGGACCCTAAATCCTTCCACTAAATTTCGTCCTACGTGTAAAGAAGACAGGTAGAAAGCAAACTTGTTAATACTAGCGTTGTCGCCTAAGTAAACTCATATCGCTGGTGTAACAATACTTGCACTAAGTTTCCGTGTCAATGTTAATTTATTATTTTGGGCTAATTATAACTAAAATGGGTATTCTGTTTGCTCTATGTGATAAGGGAGCCACTTGTGAATATTAAGGGCGTCTGGCATAAAGAAAAAAGATACAGAGTGATCCCCAAATTAACGATCCTAAGGATCAAGAAATGAAGCTGAATATGCTTCAGTAAAATGTTGCTAGTTAATGAGATACAGGGTTTCGAATGTGAAAATGTATTGTATGTAATGGTTGGATGGGGGAACCTGATTTACTGGGTTCAAAATGGATTTTATTTAATATTTTTAAGGATTATTGTATTTGTTACCTTTATAGTACGTGGTGTATGTTGTGAGATACATGTACCATAAACAGGGTAATAGGTTAGCCTCAGCTTTGGTTTATCAAGTTATGGTAAATGTGACAAATGTTCCATAAATCTTTTTTCGCATTTAAAGCATCTTTCCCTTTTTGTATTTTAATAATTTCTTTAATTGCCTATTCGTGGTAATTTTTTTTATCTAAGACATCCCACGTAGACTTCAAGCCTAAGTACTAACGTACCGTGGGCGTCTGAAGAGAAGGGAAATGTAGTCTATTGACACGGGATTTGAAGGATTGGAGGTTGGGACGGGAAGGGAAAACATATGCAGGCAATTTGTTCCATAATCTGGAGACCCTAGGGTATGAAAGAGCGAGAGAAGTGGTCTGTTCTTGGCTTTTGTAGCTGGACAGTAAAGGAATGCATACGTATCACGCCTCTTGTTGTTCTGTTAGGAACAGTCAAGGGGGGAATAATACCGGTAGTTCTTCAGAGCAAAATCCGTGGAAGTAGCGGTAGAAAAGGGATAAATCCCCAACAACGCGGCGATGAGAGAGAGAAGGGAGTTTTCTCGTGAGGGCTGGGTCATTGATAAGTCGAATGGCTCTCATTTGGATAGAATCAAGGATGTTAAGTATCGAGGGTGATGCTGCTCCCCAGACGTGGGAGCTGTACTCTAGGTTAAGTCTTATTCAGGAAACATAGAGAGTGTATAAGTTGGAAGGGGAGAAGTATTTTCTGGCTCGAAAGAGAAAACCAAGCTTTTTAGCTGCCGATGTGGCTACTGAAGTAATGTGTTTGTGCCAGCTGAGAGCATGTTCAAAAGCGATTCCAACAAGATCCAATGTTTCATTGTTTTGTAGGGCTTGGCCATTCATGTGGATGGGGTAAGCGTTGCCAGATTGTCTGCGTGACAAGGAGCAAGACTGGGTTTTGGAGACGTTGAACTGAACAAGGTTCTTGGCACCCCAGTCTAAGATTAATTGGAGATCTTGGGAAAGGGATAGGTACATAGATCTGCGTCTATTATCCAACTCATGATTCGAAACTTATATGGAAAAATGAATATTGGAGTGAAGAGTACTATCGTCAGCATAACTGTGGATGGGATTGGTAGTTGAAAAGAGCAGGTCATTAATGTGAAGAAGAAATAGGGTTGGTGCCAGGACTGAACCTTGGGGGACGCCAGCATTGATAGGATGGAAGTTAGATGAGTGACCGTCAACCACAACAGATATGCGCCGATTAGAGAGGAAGCTACCGATCCAGGTACATAGTTTGGTAGGAAGACCGTAAGAAGGTAGTTTATTGAGGAGTGCGGCATGCCATACTTGGTCAAAGGCCTTGGAAATATCCAGAGCAACAATTTGAGATTCGCCATAAAATTCGAGATATGTGTTCCAGTTATGTGTGACAAAGCTAAGTAGATCAGCTGTGGATCTTTGGTGACGAAATCCGTACTGTCTGTCATGAATGATTTTGTGTTTTTCTAGATATTTTAGAATTTGCAAGTTGATCACTTTCTCCATAACTTTGCTGACAACAGAGAGAAGAGAGATAGGTCTACACTTGGATGTAAGGGACTTGGAAACTTTCTTCGGGAAAGGCTGAACACGAGCAGTCTTCCAGCTACCTGGGAAGATACCCTTGTCATAAGAGATCTGGAAAAGACGAGTTAAGATGGGTGCAAGTTCTGGAGCGCATTTTTTAAAGACAATTGCTGGTAATTTTTTTTATCTTCTGACAGCCCACGAAGACCGAAGTCTAAGTGCTATGTACCGTGGGGGATCGACTCACACATCCAGAGCTGGAAACATCCCTAGGGATTTCACCAGCCCTTTAAGAGGATGTGTGGGATGGTACCACCTCTGTCGAGGAAGAATTCCTCTACCACCTTCCTTTTTTAGTGCGAGACACGGAATTCCATCTAGACCGGAGGACTTTTTGGTGTCGAGGGATAGAAGAATTTTTTGAACTTGCTTGACTTGCTTGACTGACTTGCTTTTGGCAAGGGATCAGAAAGATTTGCTGCCGTTGGGACAGAAAAGGACTTTATCTTTTATGCGGTTGTTAAAAGCATTTTTGGACTCTAAGATAGTTTGGTTGTATTGATTTCTTGTCTCGGTGAAAATTTGACGATTTTCGGGTGTAGGATTTTGAAGATACCTTTTGTGAGCTTGGACTTTTTTAAGCCTGGCTTTATCACAGGCCTTGGAGAACCAATGCTTTTGATGGTGGAGTTTAGGTTTCTTGCGGGTATGTGGAATGAAACCTTCAATACCTGCTTGAATAATGTCTATGATATGAAAGCAAATTTCGGAGAGATCGGGAGTGGAAAAACAGACAGGGTTCCAAGGGAAAACAGAGAAGAAGTTTCGAAGACCATCCCAGTCGGCAGAATTATAGTGCCAGATCGTGCGTTCTGGCATGATTTCAGCAAACTCGGGATGTATGGAACAAGAGACGGTAATGAGGCCATGATCTGAACGACCAAGGAGAGCGCATACAGTTGTTAAGTATGGCTCAGGATGGGTAGTAAGAAAAAGATCTAGTGGATTTGGATTATGGGTAGAAACGCGGGGAAAGTATGTTGGCTATCTGATCAAATTGGTGAGCGAGTTGCTGATTGCGAAGTTTTCTGCTGCTCTGCCTTCTGGGTCAGTTTTTGTGGAACCTAACCATTCCTTGCTATGGACGTTGAAGTCGCTCAGGACGCTAACTTCAGCGGAGGGAAATTCAGAGATGAGATGGTCGATTTTTGCCGAGAGAAAGTCAAAGAACTCATTATAGGATTTGTCTGATGGGGAGCGGTAGATACAACAGATAAATTTAGTAGAAGATTTAAGGGTGAGTTTAAGCCAGAGAATATCGAGCTTGCCAGATTTCAGGTCCGGGTGTCTGGTGCACGAAAGACTGCTGCGAACGTAGGCACATACCCCACCATGAAGATGGAAAGATGACAGAAGTTCATAGCCTGGAAACAGGAGATGATTTGAATCTTGTGCTCGTAGTAATGAAGAATGCTGCATTAAAACTAAACACTAAATTCTTATGTGGTGCGGTTTTCTTGTTTATGTTAAGCAGTCGAGGCGCTTTTAGTGTGTTACGACCATTTAACCTATTTTTTAAGTATTGCGTTGTCATTCTTATGTATTTTGTATGGAAATTGAGCCACAAAACTGAGTATTATACTAGGTTTGACCTCTTTTTTTTAGGTACTTTGCTTGTTGATGGCGTAAATAAGGAGATAGCTAAAGTCTGTGCCTTATGACTAGGGTTCGTAAATCAGAGTGTCGGACCATAGGCGCCAAAACTATAACTACCGCGATGTGTGGCGACTCGCGGCTGTACCGTGCCAATACATCGACATGTCAAAACATCGGCATGCTTTGCGGTGGGAAAAGGTTACCAAACATTCGTAGAAGTCATCTGCAATAGCAGAATATTTACTGGTGACTGTTTTTAGTGTCTTGTAAATTGTCTTTTACTTTTATTTATTATTATTTAGGTTTTGATACAATATGTTTTTTTTTTCAGAAAGACCATCCGTATAATATGGCATAGGGTAGCCATCCGTCCCAGTATATCGGGACTGTCACCGTTATTGGAGTTCATGTCCCAACGTACCGACAAAGGTATCAAAAGTCCCGATCGACGTTATCAAGGTTATTAAATTAAATTTTAAAAGACACACGCACCAACATAGGTGATTTTGAAAGGTTTTAAAGAAGAAGGCATTTGCGTGTAACGCACTACAATAGAGTGGTGCTATAACGCACTACAATAGAGTGGTGCAGTAGACCTCTGTCTTGCAGATTTGTGGAAACACCTGTTCGCAATCCCTGCGCACAATGAAAATTGCGAACGATTTTTTCCCTTAATGTCCATCTAGTAGTCAGAAGAACGAAATCGTTTATTAGCTAAATCCGTTGAGGTCATTCTGCAATGTCAGTATAACTTTAAATTATAATTATATAATGTGCGGAATTTTATAAGTACATCCAAGATCAGAAAATTATGTTCTAAAGAAAATCACCTCATCGGAGAAATACTGGCACATCCCCTAAATAATTGTTTGATTTAGTTTTAGGGAAGATTAGTTATAATAAAGATTTTTGTTCCCAATATTTGTTATTGTTTTTGTGTTTTGGTATTTAGAGCTAGGTAAAAATTTTGAAAAAAATTAACCCACCCTTCCCGTGTCTTTTGTCCCAATATGAGCCAGATGATTTATGGCAAGTCTAATATGGCATAACAAGTTATTTGTTATTGTTGTTTGTGTTTTCTCTTAAAAGCCTTTTGTTTTAATATAAAATAGGTTCTTTGTTTTATAACTCGTAAAATCGTCTTTTCAAGTAAATTTATAAACAACAATTTAAATTTTTTGTATCCCTTCTAATTAACTCACTAATTTTTTTAACATATGACCCAGTCTTGTTAATTTGTATATCGCTTTTATCTCACCACAACTTTCCGAAGCAAACTGTGTTCCAATATTAAATCCAACTTTTTTATACTATTACAAGGAGGGAGTTCAGGAGAGCAGCCAGTGCACTATTTTTCTGATATTTTAGCGATTTGCTTGGTTTCCAAATTATTTTCATCTTGGAACGGGTTGCTAGAATGAATTTAGTTCTATTATTGTCGAAAGTACGTTCTAAAATTGGACTTTTTTTCATAAATTTGCGAAAAACCTCAGAAAGAAATTCATAGTATAAAACTTAGTAGTCTTATTCTTATACTTCAGTTTAAAACTTTTGGTTGTCAAATTAGACCGAACTAGCGTTGGAGAATCTGGCCGCAAATGATTATAGCTGTACAAGTTAACAGAAAACCGGGGTATGCATTTATGCGGAGTAAAGGGAGGCGCAGTTTGTTGGTTGCTTTACTTTGCGCACGCTGCGCGCACTGCACATCAGCACATCCCGGTTTTCTGGTAACTTGTACAGCTACACGGAACAAATAATTTAATTTTAAATATAAATATAATAGAAAATACTATATTTTATATTACTATATGTTACAGGAATCCTGGATTTGAAAAAGTAATATAAAAATATATTTAAGCAAGATTTTAATTTGTAAAAACGAATATTTTACAAAAAGTGAAATAATATTTTTTAAATGGTAAAATCCTCTTTATTACAAAATGACACTAATATTGTATTTTAAATGGTAAAATTCAATTTATTACATTGTGAAATATATTTCTTTTAAAAAGTAATATCTTCATTATTACTTAATTACGTATTCTTATTAAAAATATCTTAAGTTTTTAAAATATTTTCTTTTCAATATGAATATCCTCTTTATTACTTCTGAAAATACTTGGGTACTAAAGATAAAACTTATCACTTTTAAAATTAAAATGTGTTTATTAAAATTCAAAAAATATGTAATAACATTAAAAAAACGATATATTATGTTTTTGAAATCTTGTATTTTTAAAAATTAAAATTTTGGTCAGTCGAAATGTATGCTTGGTGGTGTTCCGTGGTGTTAAAAATTCTAGGCTGAACAGTCCTATGGACCTTGCTGGCCTCTTCAACCACCTCTTGCCGGTTCTGCATCATTTCAGCCTCATTCTAAAATAAACAAAAAATCATTTACTTAAAAAATACAATACAAAATTACTTTGCCGGATAAATAAATATATACAGAGTACCGTGAACCAGTGGCAAATGTTAAAACATTAGTCATAAACTTCTCAAGCACCAAGCTTTTAATTTACCAAAAGACTGTGCAGAAGAAACCAACCAACAGTTCTGTCTCTCCAGAAAAACCTAGTAAGTCATAATAAAGCAAAAATTTAGTGACAAAAATAAGAAATATCACAAGATTTATTTGTAATAATTTTCACTTTAATCAGTCAAATCACGTCACTTCTTATTATCGCAAAATTGTACTTATGCATCTTAAAAACAAACTTACGTAACTTTGCCAATAAACGTAGCTTGTACTTCGAATTTAGAAGGCCGAAACACTTTTTTCTTCTCTATTTTGATCATGATGGGCGTGAATATCAATGGAAGATTGTATTGCGCGTCACAATCTAAAAAAGACCGGGGGGTCACTAGGGGTTTTAACAGCACATCACTAGGGGTTGTAACAGCATATTTTTTTTTATAAAAACGCTTATGGGCCAAAGGATCATGTGAAAACAGCAAAACTGTATTCTTGATTTAACTTTTTTACTTTAAGTCTGTGAGCTATTTTTTTAATGGGCAGCTCAAGTATCTATTTTGGTGCAGAGCTAATAATGGTATGGCAATTTATGTTTGTTTTTATTTTAAAATAACTTTTAGACAGTTTGCGACGCACTTTGTTCAAAAAAAAGTGTTTGATTAAAAACCGTCAAAGATACTATGAGTATCATTGACCAAGTACTTACCGCTTAACTTGAAAACATTACAATCACTCTTAAAGGTACTCTAGAGAAAAACACAGGAACAACAGGGTGTTCTGAGGGAAGCAGGTGTAGTAGAGCGCGTTGCAAATTAGCCCTCAGCTCAGTTAGGCTGGGTAGGTTCTATTGGACGCCACCAGTTTTTTACACCGACGCAAACTGGAAGTCGCCTAGTTGGTCTAGGGACCTGCTTCTCACACAACAAACCTGCTATTCATAATAGAAATTAAAAACATATGGCGCAGTGAGCTGGATAAAAGAAAAACGGAATACATTTACCACTGTACATATATTTACAGATAAAAAAAAAGGGTTTACAGTTGGTGTTGACAAGAATTGTTACAAATGCTGTTTCCGAAGAAATAAGAAAATGGGGCGATTTTTGCCCCCGCAAAATAATTAAATCAAATTTACTCAAAACTTCGTGAGGAAGTTTGTCCTCACATACAAAAATTCATAGGGTGGCTTCTTAGCACCCGCCAAACAGAAATAGGGATGGTTCGTATCCTCTACCAAAACAACTAAGAGGGACGCTTTGTAGCCCCTATGGAAGAAGTAGGGAGGTTCGTGGCCCCTACCAAAGACCCTAGGAATAAAACAATTCCCAGTAATTACAGTAATTCAAATGTAATCAATAAAAAAAATATATTTGAAGTTACGTTAATAATTAAAAACAAAAGTTACGTTAATAGAAAAGATTACTATTCAGAGAGAGACAATTGACTTGAATTAAAGCGCCGAAATCTAACAATTTTGTTTTTTATATTAATTAATTAATTTAATATTAAAAGAGAAAGCCATGGGCTTAAACTGAATCGAAAAATTTGGATAAGTAGAAAAATATGTAAAAATAAGAAGCTAGGTCAATATAAAAAAAACCACTAATAAAAGAGAAAGTAATTATTTGCAAAATTTAAACGAGCTTAGGATAATATTAAAAGGTTACCTTAATAAACAAAGTTAATATTTGGATAAATAATTTACTGAAACTAATCCGCAAAATTTAAGAATATTAGATAAAAGGCTAATAATAAATGAGAAAGCCAGTGGCCTGAAATCAATCGCAGAATTTTAGTTAAGTTAAAAAAAACAAAGTGTGAAGTTACTTTAGTTAAAAAAAAACTATCAATAAAATAAGTAATCGCTGAAAACCAGATTGCAAAATTTAAACAAACTCATGGTAAGATTTAAAAAAAGTTACGTTACTAAACAAAAGAAATTATTACGCAAGGGCAT
Organism: Philopedon plagiatum; assembly: GCA_963971165.1. Taxonomy (NCBI): domain Eukaryota; kingdom Metazoa; phylum Arthropoda; class Insecta; order Coleoptera; family Curculionidae; genus Philopedon; species Philopedon plagiatum. The sequence continues at coordinate 99,921,751 of OZ020190.1, forward strand.
TGATAACTAAATAAAATTGTACAGTTCCTTGATACTCAGCGATAAGCGTTAATATTTACAAAAATTAAATGTTCATCAACTGACCAGTTTAGCACTTCATTATGTTATCTTACATTAACAATAATAAAAAAATAATAATAAAAGTACAACAAAAGAAAAATAAATGGTAATTAAAGAGGTGAAGCCCCATTTATCTTGACTTAAAAGCTAAGGTTTAGCACTAATCGAGTAAACCGTAACAATGTAAGATAAAATAAAAAAAAAAACATAATAATTGCTTTCAGAAAAATTTTGGTCATTGACAGGAAGAGAAATCACCCCTTATAGGGATCGACCGCTTAAATAAAATTAATCAAAAATATACCCCTTATGTACATTTATAAGACACAAAGCTTAAGTTACAAGCAATTATATCAGTACTATTCAAGCAACTAATTAAGTACCTTAGGTTCCCAATGCAAATAATACGATACAACAAAAGCAGGTTTAACTAATTATATAGCATCTATGCAGCTAAACTACCCCAAGTTCCAAGCGGTACGATATAATAAATAGATGTAAAATGTGTATGAGCCTAATAAGGTTATTTCCCCAAAACAATAGTGACAAATTTGAAAATTAAATAGTAAGTTAACCCCTCTGAACACATAAAAAAAATACTCAACCAATCGATATAAATAAAAGCTAAAATAAATCTACACTTTCCAGCTTCATAAGCATAAAGCCCGAAACACACCTTTTAACTTATAAAAAAGAATAAAGATCTGTGGCACTTACATTAATATTATTTGATTTAATTTATTTAAGTACATTAAAAGAAGCCTTCCTGATAAGATGGCGACTAAAATAACAATCACAAATTAATAAATTTAAAAAAAAACACTGGCTATGACGCTTTAATCTTCAACGGAGGTATATGACAGGCTTGTCAATGTCAAGCTAACCAGTACCACAAATCTCTTTATCTATAAATTACTGCTTGAAACTTAACGCTACAGATAGCCCAATAACCACTGTATGTGCTTGGCGACAGTCAATAAAAAAACTTGATAAAACAATCTACATTTACTACGCGAGTGACTGACTACTTAAATCCAAGCTTAGCTGTTCCCGCTGGCCCATAAGCTGGTATAAAGAGGCCCTAAACATAGCTTACAGATTGTATGAAATTTACTTCACACTATTCAAGCTTCAAAAATATAGTCCCGCGTTCAAAAGAATGAAAAATTAGATAATGTAATTTTACTATTAGCAAATTGAGTGGTGAGTGGTTATTATCAGTCAAAATAAGAGGCAGTACACCGAGCTACAAAAACTAGTCTTAGAAAATAGTGCTGTGAAGCAGCATTTTCGATAACCATTGACCGCTGAAATTTAAATTACAATGTATGGGCGTAAAAAAAAAATAAACGATTAATAAGTATTAGAGAAACACGGGGCAAAAAAAAGGCTTCAAAGTGACTTACCCCGTAAGCAAGGAGGGTTAGACACTCCAGACTCCCCATACAAAACACCAAAAACGGGGGCAGCTACCAGCGGTCTCCAGATCGTCAGGCCGATGTAATGGCTGGAGGAAATAAAAGAAAGAAAACCCTTAGACACGACAATTTTACATGCACGTGGCATCACGAAGCAGACTCGCAAAAAAACTCATCTATATATATATATATATATATAAAAAGGTAGCTCACCTGATTATGATATTAACAAACGAAGATGCAGATAAAATCTTGCCCAGTAAGCAATAATTCAGCAGATGAATTTTTAATCGCAGTCCCGCAACTTAATCCATAAACTTGAGCCTTCAAAATGGCTGAAACCGACACCGCGATACTGCTATCTTCGTTGAAAACCAAAGTGGAAATGCCCGACAGTGGACCGCCCTTCCGAACAAAATGGTTCTTACATTAATATTTGCGCCAGCGCCAAAAAGGACCCACAGAACACGGAAGATGATCGGGGCGAAAGCAACTACACTGACCGGAATGACAGTAATTGATAGTCTAAAGATGGCGCCACGGCATACCGGCAAGAACTACGAAATCCAAACCAAAACCAAGCATGGACCAGAAGCTGCTCCCGCAAATGACCCCGAATGCAGAATGGCACAAGTCTCCGACCCCAAACGGAGAAACAAACGCAAAAAAAACACCGAAACTTAGAACTCCAACCGTCGCCGCGCCACCAAACAAGGGTACTGAAATCATACAGAGGCCTCTTGCGTGAAACAATAAAGTTACGGAAATACTGACCGTTATAGGTACCTACGCCGGTACTGATCGAGACGCACTATTTCAGTACGATGCATCCAAATACTAACAGCTGAAACCCCGAATGTCGAAACTACAGAAAGGAAGACGATGATGTAGTGCTACAAAATTCCAACCTTCCCACACTCGAAAATGCTACTGCACCAGCCGTGTTCATAAATCGACGGCTTCCAAAAGCGCTTTGGGACTGTTCGTGTATGCGAACAGGTCAGTCGGTTCCCACCCCCGATGCACCATCTCTACACGCCTTAAAGTTCCGTCCGACGAAAACCCACACACCCCATTCTTAATCTTCAACATACAACTCAATTAAATGTTTACAAAATTCAAAAAAAGATCTTGGAAAGGAAAAGAGAAGGAAATCTCGGACTTTAATTAATAGGGAACGCTAGATTCAGAAATCCAGGACAGTGAAGGCAGTGGAAAACACCGGGATTAAATCTCATTCAAAATGTAGGTAGTCTTTTAAAATTTATTCTCTAAAAATATGTTATCATAAATAGACTAAAGGCGACTGTCTGTACACACAGGAAGGCCTTAAGCAAGGCGCAGAAAAACGAATCTCAGGGCCTAAACAACAGAGAAAAATGTTAAATCTAGAAGCCTCAAACGAAGGACAGCTGACCTGAGGACAGCTAGCAGCAATCAGCCAGAACAGAAACCGTAGAAACTAGCCTGGGAACAGGGCAGGTCAACCGTGTACGTGTGGAGACACAACTATTTCATTAAGGTAAACTATAAAATACAACTAAACAGGCCTTCGTGAATAAATTAAGCATTAGAACAAAACTAATTCGGTGACAAAAATGACCTGTCACAACTCCCCCTCTCCTACGAAAGGAGGGAAATTTTCCAATGAAAATTAACCGACGATAAGGATCAGAGGCTCTCTGTACGATACAAGAAAATCGAAAAAGAAAATAAATTACCTGCGCTATGCTGGCGCCAATAAAAAAAACATAAGTGAAGATACGTGGGAATCCAAGGTAGTACCATATAACTAATACTAACTAACAAGACTGATAACTCAATCTTAAAATAACTAAATACTCAAAGAAATCTTTGGTCCCTTTGCCACTAGTCACCCAGCGACCTCCTCCAGGAAGATTCGGTGTGGAACGTAAACCCTAAGTTGGTAAGGGAGCTAGCATTGCGTTACACCCAAAAATATTGTGCGGAACCTCGTTTACTAGCCTCACACCGTAGAATCGTCCCGAATTAAATCACCAATTGACATGCGTCAAACCAACCAAAGGGTGGACAACTAAAAAGGAAAAGATAAATATAATACAACATAAGTAAAATGATAAGAAAAGAGGGATAGCCCAGATGATCCACCATACAAAAGGGAGTGGATTGTAGCACCCACCAAGCTAAAAGATGCACCAAACGGGAAGCACATCGGTCCCTGTATACAACAAAAAAAAATTAATCAGGGTGTTCTGAGCGGTGGCACTGCCACCGGCCTGTCGCAACCTAATAGGCCGACTTGAGCTCAGGCCGAACAAAGTAGCTTGGTCCTCCCCTGGCCCGCCGAACAAGTTCGATGGGCAAACTGTTACCCCAGGGGTCAGACTTCCGCCCCCCCTGAACAGCCCTTCCAGTCGGTCTGCTCTCCGAAGGATCCATGATCTAACAAAGAGCGTCGAAGCGACATCCGGTAGCACCCAACACCGTGCAGCCTGTAAAACGAGATAGGGACAAATGTCTAAATCGATATAAAGTCAAGATAAAGTAAAGTCGCAATCGGGATAGTTTTATTTCGTCTAAAAGGTGAATAGACGAAATATATCAATAAGGACCTAGGCGCAAAACCAGTAAAACTGAGATGGCCGGAGACTAACATATAGTCCTACCAAAACCTAGACCTACAAAACAAATCCAAATAAATAAAATACCAAAGGTATTAAAGTAAATTAAAGCCAATCAAAGGCCAATCACGATAAGGTAAGTAAATCAAGGAATGAAAAAAAGGTAACGGAATGAACGCAAAGGTAATCGAAATCACGCAAAGGTAAGCAAATAAACGCAAAGATAAGTAAATTAACGAAAGGTGAGCAAATTATCGCAAAGGTAAGTAAATTATCGCAAAGGTAAGCAAATTATCGCAAAGGAAAGCAAATTATCGCAAAGGTAAGTAAATTATCGCAAATATATATAAAAAAGGTAATCAACCAAAAGTAAATGAAACAAGTAAATCAACTAAAGGTTCGCAAATCGAGATAAAGAAAATTGGGTTACTTGCCAACAACTAGCAGTGACTCCCACCATAAGTGGTATTCTCAACTTCACAAAATCAGCAAGAGAGAAAGAAAATTGTGTTTCTACTCTAAATCCCCAAAGGAAAGACAAAGTCGTTCTCGAGCAAAAACACATACTAGTTCAAGTAACCGAAATTTCCAGACACAAGTAGGGAATAATAAATAAATCAAGTCAAGGTAGAGAAAATTAAGCCAAATCAAAGTAAAAGGTCACATCAAGGTAAATACGTCAAATCAAGGAAAAAAAAGGTCTAATCAAGATAATAAATAAAGACTTTTGGCCCTAGTCTATATAAAAAAAAACAATTAATAGTGAATGCAGATAAAAAAAAAACGATAAAGAAAATTAGGTCCAAAATTAATTAATCACCGCCTTCTAACCAAGTAATCACTCTTAAATTACCATGTGACACACCGACCCCCATCTCGTCTCGCGCCGAGATGGGTATCTGCGTGAGACTGATAAACGCAAAAAGGTAAGCTACAGTAAATGACCATAAACGTTACTATACAATAAACAAAGTGACGATAAGGTAAAGATAATCAGGTAATGACAACTAAAAAAAAACAAGGCATAAGGCGGCGATGGCAAGTGAAAGTAGTAAGGCAGCTGAGGGCTTACCCACTACAGACAATAGAAGCAAGGCAGCTGAAGGCTTACGGCTTTCAGGGGACTCCTACCCCACCTAGTAAACCCAGTGCAGCGCTATTCTAAGTGACAGTGTCCAAATCCATCAAGTCTCGCGCCCAGATGGATGCAAACACAATCACGCCCACACTGCAGAGCATGAAATTGCTCACGACTGAGCAAGGACAGTAAAAAAAACAAGAATTTAAACTGGGCCAAAAGTCAAAATTAACGCAACGATAAAAGAAAACTCACTAAAGCCATTATTACCGAAAGAAGAAGGGAAAAAAAATTAAATGTAATTAACCAAATTGAAGCTATGGACTCGAAAATTAATAAATTCAGAAATTAATAGATTGATAAGTAAATTGAAGCAAAATGACTAGTAAAACGTAATATTAAATTAATGACAGTAAAATTAACGGAAGGTAATAAAGTAAATAATGACTTTGAGTTGCCTAACAATTTATTCACTCCTACGGACCACCAAATGCAGTTTCGGCATATACCGGTTTAAGGTCTTGTACATGCCAAATGCCCTTACTAACACCGTGTTCATCTTCAAGCTCATAAGTACACGTGCCGGTCTTTTCTACGATCTTGAACGGACCTACAAATTCCGGAGCCAACTTTGCGCTATAATACTTCGCTGCATCGGATATACTTTTATTCTTACGCCAGACTTCTTGACCAGGAACAAAGCTTACTGGGCGTCGGCGCAAATTATGGTTATGTCGATTTTTAACACGAGAAGCTTCGATTTTAGTGTGGACTTTTCTAAATAATTGTTTGAAAGCTTCTATTCGTTCCCGAATGTAATTTTGACGCTCAGTTTCTACTTGAGGAACACCCTCAGCATAGTCCGAACCGAATAGCTTGTGTTCCCTGCCAAAATTAACGCAGTATGGGGTGAAGCCCGTAGTTTCGTGTCGCGAAGTGCGAATGGCGCAACCGATAGCAGTTAAATTATCTTCCCAAGTTCGATGGTTATTTTGTTGAACGTAAGAGCGCAACATCGTTTTAATAACTCTATTAACGCGTTCAGTATGATCTGCTCTAGGATAATAATTAGCAGTGTAAAATATTCTAACCTTATATTTATCGCAAAGGGCTTAAAATTCTTTGGATTTCATTTGAGTTCCGTTGTCGCACGTTAAGAATTGAGGGGCTCCGTAAACTAAGAAGATGCCGTCTTCGACACACTTTACCAACGATTTTGCTGTTGCCGATCGACACGGGAATAACACGACGTACTTGCTAAAATAATCGGTGACCACCAAAATATGAGTGTTACCTTGTTTAGAACGAGGTAAAGGACCTATGTAGTCTAGGCTGATGGCTTGCCAAGGCTCTTTTATGTCTGGGCGGTTACCCATTAGACCAGCTGGACGCTTCTGCTCTACTTTGTTCTGAGCACAAGTTCTACAAGCACGGACATAACCAGCGACGTCGGATCTCATTTTCGGCCAATAATATCTCTCGGCGACCTTCCAAAAGGTTTTGAAAACACCCACGTGCCCTGCTGCTGGATTATCATGGCATCGAAGGAATATCTCTTTTCGTTTATCCTTTGGTACTACTATTTTCCAGTAAGTGGAATGATCTGGAAAACTCGGATTGTTTGTCTTGACATATTTAAAGAGATTGCCATTCTCGACTCGCCAACAGGGATATTTATCAGGACGTTCTTCTAGCTTCTGTATCATGCCCTTGTACCATTTGTCTGAGGTGTCAGAAAATGATTGCGACGGTGGTTCGTCAACAGCTGCGATAGAATCAGAAGTCACTGGCACTGACCTGGAAAGAAAATCTGGCACGACATGATCCCGGCCTTTACGATGGATCAGTTCAAGGTCGTAAGGTTGCAAACGAAGAGCCCATCGAGCGAGACGTCCTTGTGGATCTTTTAGATTATGAAGCCATAACAAAGAATGGTGATCGGTTATGACTTTAAAGTGTACACCCTCCAGATAGTGACGAAGCTTTTCTACACTCCAAATTACGGCAAGGCACTCTTTTTCGGTGACGGTTAATTTCATCTCTTGTTTGGTGAGAGAACGTGAAAGATAGGAAATAACTTTTTCCCCGTCATCAAATTGCTGAGTCAGAACTGCTCCTAGGCCATAAAATGAGGCATCAGTCTGTAAGGTAAATGTGCGATTAAAATCTGGACATGTAAGCACGGGAGCTGTGATAAGAGCCTCTTTAATCAAGTTGAATGACTGATGGCACTCGGAAGTCCATTCCCATTTGATATTCTTCCTGGTAAGCCGAGTAATTGGGGCTATGATAGCTGAAAAGTTCGGCACAAAACGCCGGTACCAAGAAGCGGTGCCAATAAAACGTCGAATTTCGGTGATATTTCGTGGAGGTGCTATATTCACAATGGCCTGCACTTTCTCAGGATCAGGTCTTAAACCTTGAGCGTCTACGATGTAGCCAAGGTATCGTAATTCAGGCTTACAAAAGTGACATTTCTCCTCGGAAACTATGAGTCCTGCATCTCTCAAACGGTCAAAAACTAGGCCCAGAATTCTGAGGTGTTCAGGAAAGGTTCTGGAGATGATAATTATATCATCAAGATACACCATCACGTGATTTTCCAAATCAACGCCTAATACACGGTCCACTATACGTTGCCAGGTGGCTGGCGCATTGGTCAAGCCAAAGGGCATGCGCAGAAAATGATAAAGATTCCTACCTGGAACAGTGAAAGCAGTTAATTCACGTGAGGACTCACTAAGAGGTACCTGCCAGAACGCTGATTTTATGTCGATGGAGCTAATGTAGCGGGCGTCTCTGAGGCGATCCAAAATGGCGGAGATATAAGGTATAGGATATGCGTCTTTCTTAGTTTTTGTATTAAGCTTTCTAAAATCTATGCAAAACCTATAGCTGTCATCTTTCTTGCGTACCAAACACACTGGACTGGACCAAGGACTTTTAGAAGGTTCAATCACGCCAAGTTTCAACATCTCGTCGATTTCCTCGTCCATAATCCTTTGCTTGTATGGAGAAACTGGGTAGTAACGCTGTTTAATTGGCCTAGTGCCGGGTTCAAGCTCAATGACGTGTTCTGCTACCTTGCAGCAGCCAAGACCAGTACCCATTTCCGATATTTTCTCCTTAACTAGTGCATTTAAACACGCTCGGTCGGTTTCAGATAAAGAGTTGCCATCTATAACGCTACAAATTTCCGTAGGTTGATCGTCAGTGGAAAAATGCCAGACATCCTGCTTCAAGTCGGGGATCACTTCCATGGTTCTCCAAAAGTCGATTCCTAAAATCAGTTGGTGGGACAGTTCTGGAAGAACTAAAATATCGATAACCCGAGTTCTATTTAATAAGGTCACCGGAACCTGAAAATAGCCCAAACTAGAGCAAGTTTGGCCGTTCGCGACAGTACAATCAGTCTGTTGCCTAATAAGTTTTAATCCCAGGCTTTCCAAAATTCGGAAGCCGGGTTGACCTACAATGGTGCGTGACGCTCCAGAATCTAATAATCCTAAAATCTTATAACCTAAAATTGAAATTTCTAAATAGGGGCGCTGGTCGCCATGCGCATGAGCTATGATAAAATCTAAAAGGTTTTTATTGGGAAAAGAACTGTTAGCATGTGAATGATTCTGGTTGGAAGGGGAGCTATTGGTCGGTGAAAGGCTTTCATCAGGAATCAAGTTGTTGGTCGGCAAAATGTTTTTACAGTGAACAGAATTGTTAGGGGGTGGATGATTTTTGCTGAAAAGAGAGTTATTGGTTGGCAAGAAGTTTTCATCGGGAGGAAAGCTGTTGGTTGGCAAAATTTTTTCATTGAAAAGAAAGTGGTTGGTTGGCGAAAGGTTTTCACTGGGCACAGAATTGTCAGGGGGTGAATGACTTGTGTTGAAGAGCGAGTTGTTGGTGGGCAAAAGGTTCTCATCGGAAAGAAAGCGGTTGGTTGGTGAAATATTTCCATTGGAAAGAAAGTGGTTGGTCGGCAAAAGTTTTTCATTGGACAGAGGATGGTTAGAGGATGAATGATGTTTGTGAAGAAGAGAATTATTGGTTGGCAAAAGGTTTTCCCTAGGAAGAGAGCTGTTGGTCGGCAGAATGGTATTGTTGGGAGGAAAGTTGTTGGTCGGTGAAATAAAAGGGAGGGGAGTAGTCCTACGACCTATCGACTCTCCCGAGAATCGTTTCCCGAAGAACATTTAGGGCAGTTTTTACTGGTCACATTTGGGGCACCACAGCGGAAACAGTGGATTCTACGCTGTTCAGTGCACTGGCTATTTCGATGACCTGGCTTATTACAGTTCCAGCACAAGAATGGCCCAGAGTTTCTGGGTGTTGTTGGACGTGGCTCTCTTGGTGACTGTCTATCGTCCCGAGAGGTTGATTGTACCGGACGAGATTCTCTCACTTCGTCGATCGGTTCGTTCCTCGAACATGATGCTTCCGACGCTATAAAAGCGAAGTCCGGTTCCACAAAGTTATGCCTTTTCCGAGAAGGTGGGACATAGGTTTCGGCACGATATTTCTTTGCCTCCAGTTTGAGACATTCTTCTTCTAGATCTTCCAACTTGTTAACTACCGGAAGTTGGGTAGTGTAAAAAGGAGATAAATTCCGGGTAATGATATCCAGTTGAACGTCCTCTGAGAGGGAGCCATGTCGTCTAAACAGCGCGCTCATACTTGAGAGGTAATCGACGATACTTTCACTCGAATCCTGAGTCCTGTCCAGAATTTCCTTAAATAGCCGATGACGATAGTCTGGCGGCTCGAAATGTTTGCACAGAAGGTCAGACAAACTAGACCAGTCCGAAAATCGATGACGATTTGCGCGAAACCAATTTAGCGCTCTACCAGTAAATAGGTCGATAGCGGATTCAAACAACTCGCGTTCTGAAATACCACGAGCTTCGCGTAGTTCCGATACTCGCTCCAAGAAATTATGCACCGTCATCTTTTTAGTCTCGCCGGTAAATCTAATTCCCCATTTCCGACACGCTGCGCCTTGCTACACGAAGGATGGCTAACGGAGGTGGCAGCAGCTGTTACATTGGGACTAACCACGGGTGGAGTGACTTTGGGCGACGAGCGCGTGTGACGCGGTCGACTGTTGGACGCATTGCTAACTACAGACGAATCCGAATCCGAGTCGTTGAGATGAGTTTGATCAAGTAAGGCGCTTAGATTCGGATCTTGTTTTAAGAGATCATCCAAACTGTTTAATTTGCTCAAAGTTTGAAGTAGCAAATTAGACCGAGTTTGCGATTCCTCGGCACTGAGGTTCTCAACCGGAATTCGGTCAACACGAGTGAATAAATGGACAAGTTGCGACTGCAAACGCACGAACTTCGCTCTGGCTGAGTCACCAGAAATATTCTTGATCGCGTTTTCGATATCGTGTAAAGTCTTGGTTATGTAGTCACATTCGTCGTCAAAAACAAAGTTATAGGCCGGACGAGTAAAAATTTTGCCTTTTCTTTCCATTTTTAAAATAGGACGTAACGATGATACAAGTTCTTTTGCGGTATTAGCATTGCTAGCCGGAATTCCACGAATCGTGAGCTCGTAAATAAGCATTTCTTTCCGAAGGCAATGAACTTGCATATTATAATCCATTTTGGAGCGGATAAAAACAACAGCAACTCAAAAGTCAATAAAAAAAAAATCAAATCTAGGTATAATCGCGTAAATCGAATAAATTTACCAAAACTACGCCAATGGTGTAGTCAAATATAGCAAACAAAGGTAATTAAATCAGCAAAAATACAGTACGCAAAGATAATCAAGGTCACGTAAATGAATAAAATAAAATCGATAAGAAATCGCAATATCAAAAAAAAATCAAAGTTGCGTAATACGCAAAATAAAATCGGTAATAAACCACAAATTCAAAGACAATCAAAGTTACGTAAACAAGTCAATTAAAATCGGTAATGGATCGCCAAATCAAAGCAAATCAAAATTACGTCATAAGTAAGATAAAATCGGTAATAAATCGCCAAAATCAAATGCAGTAATACAGGGCTAGTAGTTAGAGTTAAAATTGATGGAAATTTTCAATGTTCCATCCAGCTCACTAGACGCACAAGAGTAAAATTAAAAAAAAAAAAGCGGTAATTTTTTTTTTAAATAGGCCCCACGTTGGGCGCCAAAAATTTGCGACGCACTTTGTTCAAAAAAAAGTGTTTGATTAAAAACCGTCAAAGATACTATGATGAGTATCATTGACCAAGTACTTACCGCTTAACTTGAAAACATTACAATCACTCTTAAAGGTACTCTAGAGAAAAACACAGGAACAACAGGGTGTTCTGAGGGAAGCAGGTGTAGTAGAGCGCGTTGCAAATTAGCCCTCAGCTCAGTTAGGCTGGGTAGGTTCTATTGGACGCCACCAGTTTTTTACACCGACGCAAACTGGAAGTCGCCTAGTTGGTCTAGGGACCTGCTTCTGACACAACAAACCTGCTATTCATAATAGAAATTAAAAACATATGGCGCAGTGAGCTGGATAAAAGAAAAACGGAATACATTTACCACTGTACATATATTTACAGATAAAAAAAAAAGGGTTTACAGTTGGTGTTGACAAGAATTGTTACAAATGCTGTTTCCGAAGAAATAAGAAAATGGGGCGATTTTTGCCCCCGCAAAATAATTAAATCAAATTTACTCAAAACTTCGTGGGGAAGTTTGTCCTCACATACAAAAATTCATAGGGTGGCTTCTTAGCACCCGCCAAACAGAAATAGGGATGGTTCGTATCCTCTACCAAAACAACTAAGAGGGACGCTTTGTAGCCCCTATGGAAGAAGTAGGGAGGTTCGTGGCCCCTACCAAAGACCCTAGGAATAAAACAATTCCCAGTAATTACAGTAATTCAAATGTAATCAATAAAAAAAATATATTTGAAGTTACGTTAATAATTAAAAACAAAAGTTACGTTAATAGAAAAGATTACTATTCAGAGAGAGACAATTGACTTGAATTAAAGCGCCGAAATCTAACAATTTTGTTTTTTATATTAATTAATTAATTTAATATTAAAAGAGAAAGCCATTGGCTTAAACTGAATCGAAAAATTTGGATAAGTAGAAAAATATGTAAAAATAAGAAGCTAGGTCAATATAAAAAAAACCACTAATAAAAGAGAAAGTAATTATTTGCAAAATTTAAACGAGCTTAGGATAATATTAAAAGGTTACCTTAATAAACAAAGTTAATATTTGGATAAATAATTTACTGAAACTAATCCGCAAAATTTAAGAATATTAGATAAAAGGCTAATAATAAATGAGAAAGCCAGTGGCCTGAAATCAATCGCAGAATTTTAGTTAAGTTAAAAAAAACAAAGTGTGAAGTTACTTTAGTTAAAAAAAAAACTATCAATAAAATAAGTAATCGCTGAAAACCAGATTGCAAAATTTAAACAAACTCATGGTAAGATTTAAAAAAAGTTACGTTACTAAACAAAAGAAATTATTACGCAAGGGCATTGATAACTAAATAAAATTGTACAGTTCCTTGATACTCAGCGATAAGCGTTAATATTTACAAAAATTAAATGTTCATCAACTGACCAGTTTAGCACTTCATTATGTTATCTTACATTAACAATAAAAAAAAAATAATAATAAAAGTACAACAAAAGAAAAATAAATGGTAATTAAAGAGGTGAAGCCCCATTTAGCTTGACTTAAAAGCTAAGGTTTAGCACTAATCGAGTAAACCGTAACAATGTAAGATAACATAAAAAAAAAACATAATAATTGCTTTCAGAAAAATTTTGGTCATTGACAGGAAGAGAAATCACCCCTTATAGGGATCGACCGCTTAAATAAAATTAATCAAAAATATACCCCTTATGTACATTTATAAGACACAAAGCTTAAGTTACAAGCAATTATATCAGTACTATTCAAGCAACTAATTAAGTACCTTAGGTTCCCAATGCAAATAATACGACACAACAAAAGCAGGTTTAACTAATTATATAGCATCTATGCAGCTAAACTACCCCAAGTTCCAAGCGGTACGATATAATAAATAGATGTAAAATGTGTATGAGCCTAATAAGGTTATTTCCCCAAAACAATAGTGACAAATTTGAAAATTAAATAGTAAGTTAACCTCTCTGAACACATAAAAAAAATACTCAACCAATCGATATAAATAAAAGCTAAAATAAATCTACACTTTCCAGCTTCATAAGCATAAAGCCCGAAACACACCTTTTAACTTATAAAAAAGAATAAAGATCTGTGGCACTTACATTAATATTATTTGATTTAATTTATTTAAGTACATTAAAAGAAGCCTTCCTGATAAGATGGCGACTAAAATAATAATCACAAATTAATAAATTTAAAAAAAACACTGGCTATGACGCTTTAATCTTCAACGGAGGTATATGACAGGCTTGTCAATGTCAAGCTAACCAGTACCACAAATCTCTTTATCTATAAATTACTGCTTGAAACTTAACGCTACAGATAGCCCAATAACCACTGTATGTGCTTGGCGACAGTCAATAAAAAAACTTGATAAAACAATCTACATTTACTACGCGAGTGACTGACTACTTAAATCCAAGCTTAGCTGTTCCCGCTGGCCCATAAGCTGGTATAAAGAGGCCCTAAACATAGCTTACAGATTGTATGAAATTTACTTCACACTATTCAAGCTTCAAAAATATAGTCCCGCGTTCAAAAGAATGAAAAATTAGATAATGTAATTTTACTATTAGCAAATTGAGTGGTGAGTGGTTATTATCAGTCAAAATAAGAGGCAGTACACCGAGCTACAAAAACTAGTCTTAGAAAATAGTGCTGTGAAGCAGCATTTTCGATAACCATTGACCGCTGAAATTTAAATTACAATGTATGGGCGTAAAAAAAAAATAAACGATTAATAAGTATTAGAGAAACACGGGGCAAAAAAAAGGCTTCAAAGTGACTTACCCCGTAAGCAAGGAGGGTTAGACACTCCAGACTCCCCATACAAAACACCAAAAACGGGGGCAGCTACCAGCGGTCTCCAGATCGTCAGGCCGATGTAATGGCTGGAGGAAATAAAAGAAAGAAAACCCTTAGACACGACAATTTTACATGCACGTGGCATCACGAAGCAGACTCGCAAAAAAACTCATCTATATATATAAAAAAGGTAGCTCACCTGATTATGATATTAACAAACGAAGATGCAGATAAAATCTTGCCCAGTAAGCAATAATTCAGCAGATGAATTTTTAATCGCAGTCCCGGAACTTAATCCATAAACTTGAGCCTTCAAAATGGCTGAAACCGACACCGCGATACTGCTATCTTCGTTGAAAACCAAAGTGGAAATGCCCGACAGTGGACCGCCCTTCCGAACAAAATGGTTCTTACATTAATATTTGCGCCAGCGCCAAAAAGGACCCACAGAACACGGAAGATGATCGGGGAGAAAGCAACTACACTGACCGGAATGACAGTAATTGATAGTCTAAAGATGGCGCCACGGCATACCGGCAAGAACTACGAAATCCAAACCAAAACCAAGCATGGACCAGAAGCTGCTCCCTCAAATGACCCCGAATGCAGAATGGCACAAGTCTCCGACCCCAAACGGAGAAACAAACGCAAAAAAAACACCGAAACTTAGAACTCCAACCGTCGCCGCGCCACCAAACAAGGGTACTGAAATCATACAGAGGCCTCTTGCGTGAAACAATAAAGTTACGGAAATACTGACCGTTATAGGTACCTACGCCGGTACTGATCGAGACGCACTATTTCAGTACGATGCATCCAAATACTAACAGCTGAAACCCCGAATGTCGAAACTACAGAAAGGAAGACGATGATGTAGTGCTACAAAATTCCAACCTTCCCACACTCGAAAATGCTACTGCACCAGCCGTGTTCATAAATCGACGGCTTCCAAAAGCGCTTTGGGACTGTTCGTGTATGCGAACAGGTCAGTCGGTTCCCACCCCCGATGCACCATCTCTACACGCCTTAAAGTTCCGTCCGACGAAAACCCACACACCCCATTCTTAATCTTCAACATACAACTCAATTAAATGTTTACAAAATTCAAAAAAAGATCTTGGAAAGGAAAAGAGAAGGAAATCTCGGACTTTAATTAATAGGGAACGCTAGATTCAGAAATCCAGGACAGTGAAGGCAGTGGAAAACACCGGGATTAAATCTCATTCAAAATGTAGGTAGTCTTTTAAAATTTATTCTCTAAAAATATGTTATCATAAATAGACTAAAGGCGACTGTCTGTACACACAGGAAGGCCTTAAGCAAGGCGCAGAAAAACGAATCTCAGGGCCTAAACAACAGAGAAAAATGTTAAATCTAGAAGCCTCAAACGAAGGACAGCTGACCTGAGGACAGCTAGAAGCAATCAGCCAGAACAGAAACCGTAGAAACTAGCCTGGGAACAGGGCAGGTCAACCGTGTACGTGTGGAGACACAACTATTTCATTAAGGTAAACTATAAAATACAACTAAACAGGCCTTCGTGAATAAATTAAGCATTAGAACAAAACTAATTCGGTGACAAAAATGACCTGTCACAAGTTTAGACGGAAAACCTTTATAACCATACTTATTATTAACTTTAAAATTATAAAATAATGTTTGTATTTACAGTAGTTTGGCGTCAAGGGGTATAGGCTCAAAAAAAGCGAAAATACGATTTTGTTATTGTCAAATGCTCCAAAGATAAGATCATCAAAATGTATCTTTTTAAAGCATCAAGCAAAACATGTTAGTTTTATATACTAACCTTCATTTCCAAATAAATCTAATGATATCTCCCGCCTACGATATAAATGTTTAAGGGCTGATTTTACGTCGGGCCATTTTTGATAAAAGTTATCATTTTTCTCGGGGTACAACTTTTCCTTGAATTCCTTTATTAGCAGCGTAAGCCCATGAGGCTGTTTTAAAATTGGAAATACATTGAAATACTCAAAGGGCTGCATTTTTTCTAACATTTCTCTTCTAGCCTGGAAAGTTTGAAAGTTTAAAATAAATTTATAATAGATTAGATATTACATTTACAAAATTTGAAGTATTTTTTTTTAAACATTGGGCCTTAAAGCTAAACTATAATAAAATGGATATTAATTTACAAACTTAAGGCATTATATTTTTAAAATTTTTGGATTTTAAAGCCGCGGTTTTTGGTGTGTCTGTTAGTTTTAAATAAATAAATATTAATCTTATTTCCTTTACTACTCATTTTATTGAAAACTAATATATTATGTATTTATTTTAAAAATACCACCTTTTAGTATAAAAATATATTTCAGATAAATACAATGATTATTAACCCTTTAATAGAAATATATTTATGTTAAATATATTTTCTTTAAAACACAATATTTTGAAAAATACTATTCGATTTTTTTTTCGTGTATAAAAGGAAAATAATTATGTTTAACTTTTTAGTGCGCTACTCATAAAAGCGTGTTTTTTAGTTCTTCTTCTTATGAAGAAGTATAACATTAGAATATTTGGTTACACTATGAGTGAAAAACTTAAATGCCGTCCATTTCCGTCTGGTAAAAAGGGCTTTTTCTGGGCCATGTTTTTTTACAGCTCTGTGTACCCCTACCTGTAGTGCCCTAATTTTTGCCAGGATGTTTTTTTTGTAATTGTGATAGTGTATATCGGACAATTTCTGAATCATAGGAAAATATTTATGCAAAAATTATTGCATTGCAGCCACTGACACTTAGGAGGTGGAAAGCACAATGGGTTTCATTTGAAAGATGTAATGATAGTATATAGTAAATCGTATGAATATTTATAAATAATATACAATCATATTTATAAATAATATACATATTCACAAATAATATACTATGTAAGACAAAACTGAAGCATATCTTGTAATACAAAGGGTAGTTTGTTGCGAGAACTTCTGCAAGGGCAATCTGGGTAATAATCACTGTATGGATTTCTAGGTGCTGTAGTCTGTTAGGTGGTTTTTTGCATTATTTTTACCAGACAGAAGTGCTTTTTTATTTCAAAAATCGACATTGATAATGTCATTATTTTTTTGTTCCACAAGTAAGTCAGACCAACGGGTCATACAAGAGCAATCGGAAATTTTATTATACGTATATGTTCTGATTAAGAAATAAGAGTCTATTAACTTTTCAGCCAGACTATAAGATCGTATGTATCCAGATTTCTTGTGAACTACTATTATTCCAACGCTAACAGAAATTATGAGAAACGACGACCTTTACTTAGGAGAAAATGTGATATTCTAGCAAGACGGCATTTTTTCTCATCACGCATTACCGGTACGATAGTATTTGGACTGGAAAATGAATAAAGAAATGGATTTATCAAAGTTCACGTGACATCTCGTATTTCTTGGATTTTATCTATGGGGACATTTAAAGGCAAAAATTTACAAACCTAGCCCTAATCTTTAAAAAATTTGTAAAGCTTAATCACTTGCATATGCCGTCAAAGTGCACTATTCATTCTTCACAACATTCGAACATTCTTGAACAACTGGTTTTAATGTTGTCACTTACGTAGGTACTAACCAAATGTTTTGATTCGCTTTAAAGTACATTTGCTCTACAACCAGACAAGAATCTCGCCGCACCAAAAAATTTTAGCTGCGAGCCAATCAAGCGGTTCGCATTTTGCTCCAATAGATGTTGCCCGATAAACGTCACGTGACGTACAGCTCTTTTGTATACCTACGTTTACATCGATGACGGTCTCCGTTAGTTCATGATATCTGAGTACGTTTACACCTTAGAATCTAAAAAACGACAATGATAAATTTTGTTTTTTAGAATCTAGGACGTACCGATCCCATCATAATAATAATAAATTATACAGGGTGTAATTAAAAAATAAAAAATATTTATTTATGATGTTTTAGTATTTATTTACAGGTTGTCCTAAAAATCTGAACACAAATTGTATACTAAAGGTAAATTTTAAAATAAACTCAGTGGCGAATACAGGGGGGGGGGGGTCGGTTTCCGGACCGGATATTGGTTTGCAGTCAATTAGAATATTTCATAATGTAAACGTCAATAACTTCTGCCCTTCTATTTATAGCTTATCTATATAAAAAATATAGGAACTAAAAAATTAATTAATAAAAATACCACGAATCAAAAAAAATTACTTGCTTACTTTTTTTTCCTTTGTGTCAACTTGATCCAAATTTCTCCTCCATGCCTGATCAACATGCCAGATACAAAACAGTCTCCAAAAAATATTTAATATTAAGTGTAATTTAAAAATCGTAAATTTACCAATATAAACTCTCTATATCTATAATAATATATATATATATATATATATATATATATATATATATATATATATATATATATATATATATATATATATATATATATTTTTTTTTTTATAGGAATGTTTTCTTGGGGTTTATAGATCCGGAATAATCACTATTTTTTTATATTTTGTTTTTGTTTTTATTAACGTTTCGGTCAATTCTTGTGACCTTCTTCAGAATACAGTGCTGAAAAACCGCTCTAATTAGTAATCTTAGTCATAATGAACATAAAATTAACATACCTGTGAAGATCCAAGAAAACAAATTCTATAAAAAAAAAATATATATATATATATATATATATATATATATATATATATATATATATATATATATATATATATATATATATATATATATAAGTATATTCAATCCTAAAACGACTTTAGAATAATTGCATAAAATATTTTTTGACCCGACGGTGAACGTTCTTTTCCCTCAGCCAGGTATATTATATAATTTAACAAATACTAAACATGTTTCAATCCTAAAATATCTAAAACGAGTTATACAATTCCGTAAATATTTCTTGACACGATGGTGAACGTTCTTTTCAATCAACTAGTTATACATAATTATATTATTACATAATTTAACAAATATGTAGGTATACCTAAATTCTGCTGGCTCCATTATTTTTATCCATGCATTGTAGTAAGATGCGGCCATATCCGACATAAACACTCTTGGTTTAATATTACAGCCCATAAGAGCCGTGTAAATTAACAAAAGATGAAATCGTTTCTTTTTCCATACTATTCTTCCATAAATCAAATTCTTCAAAAGACTTTCTGAATTTATTTACAAAATTTTATAAGATGACACATTCTGAGCAAAATGCTTTCTTGTCTCAATCTTGTATTGAACTGTCTGAAATATAAAAAGACCCACAGCACCAGAAGATATTAGCCGCAGGCATTGTACTTTTAAGTACTTTGTAAATTGCAATAACAGTGGAAAGCTACCGATTTGCCAGAAAATGTTATGTTCTGTGTTTAGAGTTACAACAAGAATAATTCAAATTATTTAAGAAAAAATAAAAAGCAATGAAAGCACAGAAGACCAACGTGGTTAACACCTGAATCGGCCACATAGAACTTCAGACAATACAATACAAAAACTCGTCTGACCAATTGTGCCTAGGGCCCCCAAATGTAATCCGCCACTGAGTATAATCATAAGTAGAAACGTTGTAACTATCACAGTTACAACGTTCTTCCACAGTCTTTGAACACAAAATTAAAATTACCATGTCTTATTTTCAATTTGTTCGTAATTTTTCTTTTGGTGAAAGTGTAAATGGACATAACTTGCACCTATTTCTTAAACAGATGACATTTTTCAACATATTTAGCAAAAAATTTGTTTTTATGTCTCCTGTAAAATTATAATTTTGTCACTTACAACGTTCTTCCGTGCAGGCCTTCAATTGATTTAGGCGCGAATCCGGCCTAAGTCACATGACATTTATCGGCAACATCTATTGGAGCGACATGCGAACCGCCTGATTGGCTCGCAGCTACAAATTTTTGGTGCGGCGAGATTCTTGTCTACAACCAGTGGCTCAAGTTCAAAAAGTAAAGCGCCTTTTTACAAAGAGATATCGGTAATTTTATGTGTACGTTCTGATTAAGAAATATCATTTGTCTAAAAACTTTTCGGCCTGACGATAAGATCATAACGAAATTAAACAGTAATTTGATTTCTCCTGAAAAAAAGTATAAGCAAAGATAGTAGCTTATAATAAATTATAATTTTTATAATATTACGGTTTGTTTTGGTCATACGAAGTTAAAGTATTATTATTATAGCAGTTGCAACAATTGGTTAATTTTTAGGATTTAGGCCTACCTTTTTGAATATATTCACTCATTCCTTGAACGTTTTATTTTGGTTTGTTTTTCCATTTAGTCAAAATTTTTTTTCCTAACCTTGAATTTAATTTTTACAAATTTTCCGTCACTAGTCTGTCTTGGATCCAGCCTTGTTTTCCCTCTTTCTGTATAGTTAATCCCTAAGGAAATATGTCTGAATTTGGCCCTAAAAACTATAGTTGCCAATAAATATAAATTAGAATTTGTTTACCATGACAAACGTGAAACGTCATTTTTGACATTTGAATCGGCCGTAATTATTTTCTGTCGAGCCTGTTGCATACATCTTAGTTTTCTGTCCTGAGCCGCCCTCTGTGACTGTTGTTGGAAAACGTCGAAGCCAGGAACGATGGAATCTGCGTTCTGAGTTCTAGGTCCCTTGATTTTAAAGGGTTCTAATGTTGATCCACGCCTACATGTATTCCTGGTTGACGAAAATCATAAGTTGTTTCCAATAATTGTACAAAGTATAATGAATTGTACAAACTATTAATGAATGTCGGTTTATGGATACGGAAAAATGTATTTGTTGGTTGGTATATTTCCGTTGTTCATTGGTTAAGTTAATTTTTACTGGCAGAATATTGTGCCAATGGGGTGGAAGGGAATACCATCGAATCAAAGCTTTCAGAACTGTACATAATTGGGTACCAAAGTGTACCTCGAAACAACCCTGTGACGCCACTTGTGCAAGAAAATCGATATTGGAATTTTTGGCAAGGATTGGGTGTGGCACCGGAGCAGAGGTTCCTTTTGAGAAACTGATCGCGTCGTCGACAGTATCGCCATTCTAAAAGTCTTTTGGAAAGACACCCAAAAATTTGGATCTGTGAATGCGGTACAATTAACTTCTTCTACCTTGTTTTGTTATTTGCCCTTTCGGCGTTACGTTGTTGGTCCAGTGAGGCCGTTTTAGTTGATTTTGTAGAAGAAGTTCGACATCTCTTCGTCGGTTTTTACGACGACAGCGGACATGTTAATTTAGACCCGACACGAAAACTGCAGGGTCTTTCTGCTGGGAGACAGCACTTCTTTCTGCTTACTGAGAGACAGACACCCACAGTCTTTCTTTCTGCTGGGAGACAGCACTTCTTTCTGCTTACTGAGAGACAGACACCCACAGTCTTTCTTTTTGCTGGGAGACAGCACAACCTCTTTTTGCTGGGAGACAGCACAATCTCTTTTGTGGCTGGGAGACATCTCCAGTCTTTCATCGTGCTGTGAGTCAGCTAAGCTGCCTAGGCCAGTTCAGCATTGACCTAGGACACCGTCAACAGGGGATGAACCCCTTCAGGCAACTTTTCCTTTATTTTATAATTAGTGTTACCTTTCTTTTACGATAACAACTTTATTCGATTTTGGCTCTAACCATGGTTAGCATTATTAATTTAAAGCGGATTAGTACCTTACCTTTTTGACTTTATTTCCCCCTCAGGGTTTGAATTTAGTTACTGCAAAACCGGTCATACGACCTGCGAATGGTTATTATAATAATAATAATAAGTTTATTTAATAATACTTAATAATTCCTAATAATGTTATTTTATCAAATTTCACAAAAGGACAAAATCCACTGATGTGTAATTAGAAATTTTGCCCTAACCATTCTGTAATATATTTGTAAATTTGTTTTAAGGGTAGTGTTTTATTTGCCTCACCAGCCGGCGCAGTTTCTTGGAATTTTTTTTTTCGGATACTATGGTAACTACATGTGAGTGAGTGAGCTGAAAGCGAGATCCCAACACTATCTAGGAGGGTTTCTGTTTTTCACTCGGCATTAAAAACAGTGGCGCCCTTATTAAACCCCCCCCTCTCTCCGGCATTGGAGCTAGGGCATTTTTTTGGCACGCATGCGCAAGCCTCTCGCATTCAACTCAACTCTTTACGTGAGTTAATTTTGTAAATTCTCAATATTTTTTTTTTTTCATTTTTACCGAACTTTGAATTTTTATTTATGAAGGGTAAGTAGAAGTAAAATTCTTCTTCTGTGCGGAAAAGAGCGTGGCAAATTTTGGCGCCCAACGTGGGGCATTCAAACAAAAAGAAACTGCGTTTGGTGAGATCAGATAGAGCACTTTGGTACTAACATTATCAATTTTTTTTTTAAATTTTCATTTATCGATATTTGCGCTTCTGATATGTTGTCTTACCTCTGATGAGTTTTTTTTTGCTGATAATGCAATATTTTTTTTTGCGGCCTACCTATTGTTTTGTTGTAGCCATCAGAACTTCGCTGTTCTGACGGGTTTTCGTTATTCTTTCTGTTAGGACATCGCTGTCCTAACCGGTTTATTTTATTTTTAAATCTTTTTGGTGAAGTTTAATTAGTGAAAATTATCTGAAAATTTAGTTGTGCAAATTATTTGCAGTTTACAGTGTCAAGTGCAATCAGTGTTAATATTTTATTGATTTTTCTTTAAATTTATTTTTGTTTGTGTATTATTTGACTCGTAATAACTTACGATGGATTACAGTATGAGAGTGCATTACCTTAGAAAGGACATGCTCATTTATGAGTTGCAAGTTCGTGGCATTCCAGCTGATGAAACGAAAACTGTCGAAAGCCTTCGTGCATCTTTACGCCCATTGTTGCAAATGGAGAAAGTTAGTAAGTCTATAAGTCACCCTCCCTATAGTATGGATTTTGCTGAAGAAAGAGCTTATGTGGCGACTAACTTGAGGAAGACTAAATTGGCGATTAAGTCCGTTACTGGAGAAAAAGCCAAGACCAAATTTGAACGTCTACAGACACACTTGGTCCATCTTCTCAACCGAATTGATCGGGTACCAGTTAACCAACTGTCGTCAGAGGACGCTGACACACGAGCAATATTAATTGCAGAAACTTTATCTGCTCTTGACGAGCTAGAGCAAGTATCCAGACGAGATCCTAACTTGAGTGTCTTATTGGATGCAGCACGCTCGGGATGTTCTGATTCTGATGATTCGTCAGAAGATGAAGTGCCTAGACCAACTCAACATGGTTCAACCCCAAATAGACAGCCAGTGTCGAACTTCAAGGCACTACGTATTGCAAAATGGGGCCTTAAATTTACAGGAGATCCCAAGGGTATGTCAGTCCATGGATTCTTGGAGAGAGTAAACGAGCTGAGATTGGCTCGTAATGTATCAGAAAGAGAACTGTTTGAGTCTGCCATAGATTTGTTTGAAGGCAAGGCATTGAATTGGTTTAGAGCGAACCGTTCCCGGTTTAACAGCTGGAGAGAACTTGCTGAACTGCTTTGCAGACACTTTGAACCACCAGATTATCGTGCTAGACTCTTTAAAGAAATGCTCGAGAGGACTCAAGATCCATCAGAAAGCATAGTGGACTATCTTTCAAGCATGCAGGCTCTGTTTCGGCGTTATGGTTCCCTCAGTGAGGATGCAAAGTTGGACATGATAACTAGGAATTTAGCTCCATTTTACACCACTCAGTTACCCATAGTGAACTCATTGGAAGAATTAGAGGAGCAGTGCCTGGTTTTAGAAGCCAAGAAATACCGTGCAGAACATTATGTACCGCCATCTCGGAAGCGACAAGGATTTGTAGAACCTGATTTCGCCTTCGTCTCAGATATGCAAGAAGCCTTACCTCCAACTAAGGTCAATGAAGTGAGACATGTCAACCCTCCTACTACCAGTAGAGGTCCTAGAGAATTAGTCTGTTGGAATTGTCAACAAACGGGACATTTTAATCGAGATTGTCAAAGCCCTAGAAAAACACACTGTTATCGTTGTGGAACACCTAATGTCACTGTAAGATCTTGCCCAAAATGTGCTAATTCGGGAAACGCTTCCCGGGGGAATCAATAGGTCGTACGATTTCTCCCAATACCAAGCGTGTATCGACCAATGATTTTGACTTTTCATCCAAAATTCTTTTAGATTTCATCATTAGTCACGCACGAGGAGATCAACGTCCTTATTTGGAAGTTTCTATTATAGGTAAACCTATAAGAGGTTTGCTGGATTCTGGTGCCACTCGAACACTTGTTGGCCTTCCTGGATATGAGTTGCTACGGAGTTTGGGACTACAACTTTTAGGTAAAGAAACAAGATGTACAGTTGCTAATGGAGAGAGCTGTTCTGCTATTGGTTACATGCAAGTACCGTTTAGTTTAATGGGAAAAACCCGCATGATAGATGTGTTAGTCCTGCCTGCACTGGCTCATACCTTAATTTTGGGAGTCGATTTCTGGAAGAGCATGGGAATCGTACCAGATTTGAATCAGGATGTTTGGCATTTCGCAGATGAAACGAATTCTACTCAAGTACTTAGCATACGGGATGAGAGTACCCTTACTATTGCTCAGCGAATGACTCTTGATAACTTAGTCAAAGAAAAACTTGCTTTAATGGGTACCGGCCTGGGATGTTGTAAGGTGGCTGAACATGTTATTGAAGTGGAGCCAGGTACGAAACCTGTCAAACAAAGATATTACCCTGTGTCTCCATTTAAGCAGAAAATTATCGATGAAGAACTTAAACAAATGTTGGAAGATGGAGTCATCGAACCGTCGAAGAGTGCTTGGTCCAGTCCGATATGTTTAGTGCGCAAGAAGGATGATTCCTACAGATTTTGTGTAGATTACAGAATTTTGAACAGTTTGAGCAAGAAAGACGCATATCCCTTGCCCTACATTTCTGCCATTTTGGACCGCCTGAGAGATGCAACTTACCTCAGTTCCATCGATATCAAATCCGCATTTTGGACAGTTCCCTTAAGTGAATCTTCGCGTGAATATACTGCATTTACCGTCCCTGGAAGAGGACTATTTCAGTTCCGTCGCATGCCTTTTGGTTTAACCAATTCACCAGCAACCTGGCAGCGCATAGTAGATACCGTCCTTGGAGCAGACCTTCAACCAGCGGTCATGGTATATCTGGATGATATAATTCTCATATCTCAGGACTTTGATGAACACCTACGTCTGTTGGGCTTAGTTTTCGACCGACTACATGAAGCGGGGCTCATAGTTTCACTAGAAAAATGTCAGTTTTGCCTGCCAGAATTGAAGTACTTAGGATATGTTTTGGACCGTCAGGGACTCCGACCAGATCCATTAAAAGTGGAGGCAATTGTAAACATTATACCACCAAAGAATGTCACCGAAATTCGCCGATTTATTGGTACAGCATCTTGGTACCGTCGCTTTGTTCCGAATTTTTCATCCACCATAGCTCCGCTAACTAAGTTGACTAAGAAAAATGTCAGATGGTCATGGACAACCGACTGTGATAGAGCCTTTAAAGCGATCAAGGAAGCTTTGGTTACAGCACCGATATTTACCTGTCCTGATTTTAACCGTCCTTTCGTCCTGCAAACTGATGCAAGCGCATATGGCCTTGGTGCAGTTTTAACACAGACTTTTGATGATGGTGAGAAAGTAATATGCTTCCTATCACGTTCACTGACTAAACAAGAAATGAAATATACAGTCACCGAAAAAGAATGTTTGGCAGTGATTTGGAGTGTGGAGAAATTAAGACATTATTTGGAAGGGGTACACTTCACGGTAGTAACTGACCACCATTCGTTACTATGGCTGCACAGACTAAAAGACCCTCAAGGTCGTTTAGCGCGATGGGCGCTTCGTCTGCAACCCTATGATTTTACCTTAATCCATCGCCCTGGTAAAGAGCACATTGTTGCCGATTTTCTGTCCAGATCTGTTCCTGTTTCCGCAGAAGCTATTGACACCGAGGATAGTGATGTTCCGATGTCTTGCACCACTGATGGATGGTATAAAAATATGTTTGTAAGGCTTGAACAACAACCAGACAAATTTCCTGCTTGGCGTGTAGAAAACAACATGTTGTATAAATATGCAAGAACCAATCATCCGGACCTTGGTACTCCATCCAGTTCATGGAAAATTGTCGTTCCTAAGGATAGAAGGCGCCAGATACTCGCCCGTTGCCATGATATACCTGCTTCTGGTCACGTAGGCGTATTCAAGACCTACTGGAAAGTATGCCAACGCTATTATTGGCCTAAGATGAGGAGTGACGTCACGAGTTATGTGAAAGCTTGTCGAGTTTGTGCCCAGCACAAAGTAGAACAAAAACCTCCTGCAGGATTAATGGGTGACCGTCCAGTGATAAATCAACCTTGGCAGTGTATCAGCCTGGATTATATTGGACCGTTTCCTCGTTCGAGGTCAGGTAACACTTACGTTCTTGTGGTTACCGATTATTTCACCAAATTCTCCGTTTTATTTCCTTCTCGTTCAGCGACAGCTAAATCCCTCACCAAACAGGTTTTTTTCCTAATGTTTGGATCACCACAGTTCCTAATGTGTGATAATGGAGTACAAATGAAGTCGAAGGAATTTCAGAACCTATGTCAACGCTATAAAACCAAGCTATTCTACACAGCATCTTATCATCCACAAGCCGATCCGACCGAACGAGTCAACAGAGTCATAAAGACCATGATGCGATCTTACATCAAGAACAATAACCACCGTACCTGGGACGAGAACCTAGCTTCTATAAGCTGTGCTTTGCGAACATCAAGACACGAGACCACTGGATTTACTCCGCATTTTCTTAATTTTGGGAGAGAACATAAATTGTACGGACAAGACTTTGCAGAAGAGACTGCTAACATCAATGCAGACCCTCAAGATTATGTCAGGAAAAGACAAGCCGCCTTTGTGAAATTATATCGCGAAGTTCAGGATAAAATTAAAACATCTCATGTTAGAAATCAACGTAGATACAACTTACGTAGACGACCCGTTGAGTATGTACCTGGACAAGAGGTTTGGCGTAAAAACAAAAGTCTTTCCGATGCCGCGAACTATTATAGTGCCAAACTGGCTCCGGCTTATGTGGGCCCGTTCATTATTAAGAAGAAAACAGGGTCCTGCACCTACGAACTTCAAGATCGAGCAGGACAAAGTAAAGGTGTTTGGCACGTAAAAGATCTCAAACTGTATAATCCATCGACCACAAATGAGAGTTCAGATAATGATTAGTTTTACCTTTCAATATTTTTCTTTAACGTTACCTTATTCCGTTTTCTTTTAATACCTTTTTTTTAATGCCCTGCAGTGGCGGGCGCAGTGGTGTTTGGATCCATCTGGGCGCGAGACCTGATGGATTTGAACACTATCGCTTAGAATTGTGCTGCACTGGTGAACTAGTGGAGGTAGGAGTCCTCCGAAAGCCGTGGCAAGCTAGGCCTTCAGTCAACTTGCTGCTATTGCTCGTAGTAAGTCTGCCTTCAGCATTTTTACTACTTTTACTTGCTATCATCGCTTTGCGTCTTTGCTTATGGTATCATCTGTCTTTACCTTATATAAATTTCTTTAACTTTTGTGGCTTTAGTAACATTAACTTAGAGTCTTTTTTTTCTTTTGGCGGAGTCGTGCAGGCACTCATCTTGGCGCGAGACAGGATGAGGGTAGACACGATACATGGTCATTAGTTTTTTTTTTCCTCTTAAGGCGATCATTTATTTTATTTGTGAGTTCAACTACTTGAAATTTAGCGTATTTTTATTTGAGTCATTAATTCATTAATATCTTTTAGTAACTTTAAATTTACCTTATCTGAACTTACCTTAAATTTACCTTATCTGAACTTACCTCAAAATTACCTTATTTGAATTTACCTTAAATTTACCTCTTTTGAATTTCGTAATACACTGATTGCTATGATACTTGACCATTTGTTTTGGATAATTTAATTTACCTTAACTTGATTTGACTTATGACACTAATCCGTATCTTGCTGAGTGATTTCGTTATCCTAGCTTGATCTGATTTAGTGTCCTTATTGTGACTTTCTTATTTTACCTTACGTTACCTTGATTATCTTACCTCACCTTGATTATCTTACCTTACCTTGATTATCTTATCTTACCTTACCTTTATTATTTTATTTTATTTTGGGTTTAATTATTCGGTTAATTTTACCTTCATATCTACCAAGTCTTATTTCAGTATTTGACTTGGTGTTTCTTACCTTACCTTGATTTACCTTATCTTTTCTTGTGTTTAATTATTAATTTAGTTTTACCTTGATATTTCTTTATAGTCTTATTTGACTTGCTATTTTTGTTATCCTGGATTTGACTTTGGCCTAGGTCTTGGTACCTAGACCCCTATTTTGGCGTTCTATATTTGGGCTATAGTTTAACTAGCCAAAATAGAACCTTCCCGATAATGACTTATTTGTCCCTATCTCCTTTTATAGGCTGCGCGGTGTTGGGTGCTACCGAATGTCGCTTCGACGCGTCGAAGCGACGTTCTTTGTTGGAACTATTGATCCTTCGGAGAGCAGACCGACTGGAAGGGCTATTCAGGGGGGGCGGAAGTCTGACCCCTGGGGTAACATTTTGCCCATCGAACTTGTTCGGCGGGCCAGGGGAGGGCCAAGCTACTTTGTTCGGCCTGAGCTCAAGTCGGCCTATCAGGTTGCGACAGGCCGGTGGCAGTGCCACCTTTCAGAGTACCCTATTTAATTTATTTTGTTTCATACAGGGACTGATGTACTACCCATTCGGTGCATCTTTTAGTTTAGTGTCTACTATAATTCACTTCCTTATGCTCGGTGGAACATATGGGCTATCCCTTTTTCTTCTTAAATTACCTTGGTTGTATATTAGTTATCTTTTCTTTTTAGTTTTTCCACCCTTTGGTTGACTCGACGCGTGACAGTTGGTTATCTGTTTTGGGACGCTCTGGAGTGAGGCTAGTACACGAGGTACCTCACGCTTTCTTCGAGTGTTACGCAATGCTAGCCCCTTACCATCTTTGGGTTAATGTTACCAGGCTGTGCTTCCTGCACCCTGAAGTTTTATTCCACCCCGGAAACTCCTGGAGGGGTCGCTGGGTGTCTAGCGGCGAGGGGACCAAAGTTAATTTTTATTTTGAATTATTTTGGTTATTGTACTATTTTGGGTTGTCGATTACCTGAGTTAGTGGGTTTAGTAATCCACTAAGCTGCGGGTATTATTTTTAGTAGGTGTCTTTATAGGCAGTTTGAGAAATTACCTCATTATGCCTTTGGGTTGTTTTCGTCTGTATTGGAACCACACTGGTTCCTGAATTTTCATTTTACTTCTTTTCTTGGTTAATTTTGGTCGGCTAGGGTTGTCGGCCATGGTGATGCTTGGCCTAGCGGAAATTTCGGTTTCTCGGGTGTCAAATCCGGACCGATCTACGTGGCCCTACACTATAAAAAGCACATTTGGTTTTCTTGGTGCTGAAGTGTTTGGCCGCCGTCAAGCGTGCCATGATCTACAAACCCGGTTTGGCTCTTCACTGTCTTACTTTTCTTTGAAAACTTAATCTTCAACTTTAACTTAGTATGTTTTTGCCAAACCCAGACCATACCTTTGGTATTTAATTTCTTTATTTTCTTTTATTGGGAGCTGATATGATGAGTACCGGTGTATTATGACCTTGGCGAAAATTCCGGAGCAGGGGACACGTTTTCCCAATTTTGGTCTATGTGGCTGCCGTCAGAAACACTCAGGCCTGTCATGTCATGTCAGAGTTTTTTTTTTGGTTTAGTTATTCTTCTGGTGGTGTGAGTATATGTTTTGTTAGTAGCGATCCACTGGTATCTTTCACTCTCTTCCGTTGCTTCCTAGGGGAATACCCCCGGAGCTCCGGTAGTTAATTTTTTTTTGCCTTACCTTGTAAATACTGTACATTTTTGAGTACTTATCGTCGGTTAATTTTCTCGAGAAAATTTCCCTCCTTTCGTAGGAAAGGGGGAGTTATTACGGTTTGTTTTGGTCATACGAAGTTAAAGTATTATTATTATAGCAGTTGCAACAATTGGTTAATTTTTAGGATTTAGGCCTACCTTTTTGAATATATTCACTCTTTCCTTGAACGTTTTATTTTGGTTTGTTTTTCCATTTAGTCAAAATTTTTTTTCCTAACCTTGAATTTAATTTTTACAAATTTTCCGTCACTAGTCTGTCTTGGATCCAGCCTTGTTTTCCCTCTTTCTGTATAGTTAATCCCTAAGGAAATATGTCTGCATTTGGCCCTAAAAACTATAGTTGCCAATAAATATAAATTAGAATTTGTTTACCATGACAAACGTGAAACGTCATTTTTGACATTTGAATCGGCCGTAATTATTTTCTGTCGAGCCTGTTGCATACATCTTAGTTTTCTGTCCTGAGCCGCCCTCTGTGACTGTTGTTGGAAAACGTCGAAGCCAGGAACGATGGAATCTGCGTTCTGAGTTCTAGGTCCCTTGATTTTAAAGGGTTCTAATGTTGATCCACGCCTACATGTATTCCTGGTTGACGAAAATCATAAGTTGTTTCCAATAATTGTACAAAGTATAATGAATTGTACAAACTATTAATGAATGTCGGTTTATGGATACGGAAAAATGTATTTGTTGGTTGGTATATTTCCGTTGTTCATTGGTTAAGTTAATTTTTACTGGCAGAATATTGTGCCAATGGGGTGGAAGGGAATACCATCGAATCAAAGCTTTCAGAACTGTACATAATTGGGTACCAAAGTGTACCTCGAAACAACCCTGTGACGCCACTTGTGCAAGAAAATCGATATTGGAATTTTTGGCAAGGATTGGGTGTGGCACCGGAGCAGAGGTTCCTTTTGAGAAACTGATCGCGTCGTCGACAGTATCGCCATTCTAAAAGTCTTTTGGAAAGACACCCAAAAATTTGGATCTGTGAATGCGGTACAATTAACTTCTTCTACCTTGTTTTGTTATTTGCCCTTTCGGCGTTACGTTGTTGGTCCAGTGAGGCCGTTTTAGTTGATTTTGTAGAAGAAATTCGACATCTCTTCGTCGGTTTTTACGACGACAGCGGACATGTTAATTTAGACCCGACACGAAAACTGCAGGGTCTTTCTGCTGGGAGACAGCACTTCTTTCTGCTTACTGAGAGACAGACACCCACAGTCTTTCTTTCTGCTGGGAGACAGCACTTCTTTCTGCTTACTGAGAGACAGACACCCACAGTCTTTCTTTTAGCTGGGAGACAGCACAACCTCTTTTTGCTGGGAGACAGCACAATCTCTTTTGTGGCTGGGAGACATCTCCAGTCTTTCATCGTGCTGTGAGTCAGCTAAGCTGCCTAGGCCAGTTCAGCATTGACCTAGGACACCGTCAACAGGGGATGAACCCCTTCAGGCAACTTTTCCTTTATTTTATAATTAGTGTTACCTTTCTTTTACGATAACAACTTTATTCGATTTTGGCTCTAACCATGGTTAGCATTATTAATTTAAAGCGGATTAGTACCTTACCTTTTTGACTTTATTTCCCCCTCAGGGTTTGAATTTAGTTACTGCAAAACCGGTCATACGACCTGCGAATGGTTATTATAATAATAATAATAAGTTTATTTAATAATACTTAATAATTCCTAATAATGTTATTTTATCAAATTTCACAAAAGGACAAAATCCACTGATGTGTAATTAGAAATTTTGCCCTAACCATTCTGTAATATATTTGTAAATTTGTTTTAAGGGTAGTGTTTTATTTGCCTCACCAGCCGGCGCAGTTTCTTGGAATTTTTTTTTTTCGGATACTATGGTAACTATATGTGAGTGAGTGAGCTGAAAGCGAGATCCCAACACTATCTAGGAGGGTTTCTGTTTTTCACTCGGCATTAAAAACAGTGGCGCCCTTATTAAACCCCCCCTCTCTCCGGCATTGGAGCTAGGGCATTTTTTTGGCACGCATGCGCAAGCCTCTCGCATTCAACTCAACTCTTTACGTGAGTTAATTTTGTAAATTCTCAATATTTTTTTTTTTTTCATTTTTACCGAACTTTGAATTTTTATTTATGAAGGGTAAGTAGAAGTAAAATTCTTCTTCTGTGCGGAAAAGAGCGTGGCAATAATTATAATTATAATTTTCAAACTTACAGTCAGTAAACAGAATTTATTTTTAAAAGTTGCATGCACTCTGCAATTTATCAAAATGCCAACCAATTTTGTCAACAGCAACTACCTCCATATACATCATAATACACAAAATAAGTCATATTTTTTCTTAGAGTCACCTTTTTATTAGAACAATAGTGGTCCTCCAATTATTACAAAAAGCGACAATTCTTCAAGTCTTCCAAGTTCACTCTATATGCGAAACATTATTTAGTAAAAAAGAGTTTTTAATCTAAAGCAATAACAGACAGAAATCATATTGTTTATTAGTTGATTTAATTTTAAATTGATAAATGAGTTTGACTTGTTAGTTATCATTGTCATATCTGTTTTCCCTCAGAGATTCAAAGTGCCACTTTATTCTAAAAAGAACCTAAGAACAACATTTTCTTTAGAAAACAGTAGTAAGCAGTCCAAAAACTTAATAATAAGATAAAAAATGAACTCTTTCCTGTAAGGATAAAATTGAAAAAAAATTATTATCAAAATAAATAATCCTTTAAAATCTCGCGCACTGTTTTGTCACACGAGTACTCGCGTGGGGTACTTTTATACCCCAGTTTTAAACTTGAAAAAACAAAAAAAAAATGAAAACCAATTCTATTAATAAAACCTGAAAAGTACATTGACTTAAATATATTTTTTATAATATCAAAAACACATTTTCTTTGAAAAAACAAAAACAAAAATATTTAACCAAATGAGTATACAACAGCAATAAACTTGGAAAGAAATATACATATATTTTTATTTTAGTTATTATTTCGGTTCTGTTTTCTTATTTTATAAACAGGTGTTACAAACAGTATTTTGATGACTTTTACATATAAATTTACTACATTTTTGACAAGTGACTGGCGTTTTTTTGTCTGCTTTTCTAGGGCATACATAGCACCTTCCTTTGCCAAGTTTTTGTTTCTTTGCCACTTGATTAGTCTCTGGGTCTTCTGGTGCGTTGGAAGATGATAAATCCTCAATATTTAAAAGAATCATTCCTCTTTGCTTTATATTCTTTGGAATAGATTTCAAGTAAATTCTTCTTTGTGGTTTAACCAATTCAGCAGCAATATTTTTCAAAAAATCTGACCTTTTGGGCTTATCGAAATTATTATTCATTGAGAATAAACAAAGTGCATTAATACCAGCAATATTAAGAATATTAAAAAAGGCTGTTAGTGGCCAACGTCGACTATTTCTAGCTACGTCATAATGAGCACACATTTTATCAACAACATCAACTCCAGATTTTGTGCGATTATATTCCAGTATAATCTCGGGTTTTAGAGAATCCCCATCGACGTCGTCATCGTGGTGCATCGTTGAAATCAACAAGATGTTTTTAAATTTTTTGGGAACATACGATACCAATGTACAGCAGTCGTGGAATGCAAACATGCTGCTTTGTTCCGGCCTGGAACGTGTATTTGTAAAGTCTGGTGGAATCTCCCTCTTATTTTTTCGAAGTGTCCCAATTATGGTCAATTTATTTTTTTGCAATTCTAGTGCAAGGGGTATACTGGTAAACCAGTTATCCATGGTAATGTTCCGGCCCGTGCCTTTTAAAGGTTCCACCAGCCTTTTTACAACATCGGAAGGTCTGTTGCTGATTACATATTGCCCCACGGGTTGTACCCCTGCGTACATCTCTAGTTTGTAAGTATACATTGTCTTTACATCAACTATTGCATATACTTTAAGACCATACTTGTTTGGCTTATTAGGCATATACTGCTTAAAAGAACATCTCCCACGAAATGCAACCAGCTGTTCGTCTACTGTCAGATAAGCACTTGGCACGACGGATTTTTGACACTTTGAAACAAAGCGTTCCAAAATATCCCTAATAGGCGCCAACTTATCAACTGTACGTCTTTCAAATCAAATCAAATCAAATCAAATCAAATATATTTCGTCAATAATTACATGGTAATTTTACGATCGTCAAATTCTGGTTTTATAATAAAATGTGCCAGTACACATGTATACTAATCTAGTCTAGGGACGGCACAACAGATTAAAATTTACATAATTCAAAATTAAAATACAACTAGTCGAAATCAACACACTACAGGCTGATGAGATAGAAACTCGTCTATACTATAAAAAGCATTGGTGATTAAATAGTCCTTGATTCTTGCCCTGAACTGTCCAACCGGCATATCCCTCAAAATAGCGGGAAGTTTATTACAGAAAGTGGGACCGTAATAGTTGAAAGACATACGTGTCCTATGCAATCTCAAAAATTCTAGTCTTATATGATCTCCCTGTCTAGTAGGGTACTGATGATAGACATTGTTTGTACTATATTGCTCCAAATTATTGCGACAGTATATAATACAGTCATAGATATATCGACAAGGAATAGTCATAATGCCAAGCCTGATGAACGCTTGCCTAACATCTTCCCGATAACCTAGGCCAGCAACAGTACGTACTGCTCTGCGTTGCAGTGCAAAAATTCTACTCGACTGTGCCGAGTGTCCCCACGTTAAGATAGCATATACTGCCACTGACTGGAAGAGAGCGTGATATGTCTGCAGGAGTACAGTCTCCGGCAAAATCCTGGAAAGGTTTTTCAGTAGAAAATTAGTTTTGGCCAATCGTGCAGCCATATAGTCCACATGGGCTTCAAACCTTAGGGTTGGATCAAGGTATATGCCCAGGAATTTGACCCCCTTAGAGTCACTCGCCTCAAGCTCGCGTAGTCCGAATACTATGTTTTCCGTTTTACTTTCATTGAGTGTTAACTTATTTGTTCTAAGCCAAATACTTAAGTCTTTCACACGCTCATTCATAATTTCACTCAGACTTTCTCGATTCTCTCCACTTCCCGCCACCGACGTATCATCTGCAAACTGCAAGATTTTCGCCCCTGGCACTGCCATAGTGATGTCATTAACGTAGATGAGAAACAACAAAGGCCCCAGGACAGAGCCCTGCGGCACACCATGCTGTACTGTCGCCCAGGCATCGGACATCCTGCCACCATGCACAGTCTTCTGAGTTCTCCCCTCCAAATATGAGCCAATCAAATTTACACTCATATCTTCTTCTCTTGTAGTAATATCGTCAAACCTTATGCATCGGCAAAGGAATCTAAAGCGGTTGTAGCTCATTGTTATATAAATATTTTTAATTCCAGAACCATCTAAGCTCCATAAAGATAAAACATTTTGTCTACCAGATTTCAAGACACCAGCAAGATACAAGATCCCTACAAATGCTTTCATCTCACAAACGTCAGTCATACGAGCATCTCTTTCTCTGTTGAAATTATGTTGAATGTTAGCTATATACCTATTTGTACAGTCAACAATAATGTTAAATGTGGCATGGTCAATAAAATGAGAAAAGCAGTCTCTACCAGATTTAATTAGTTTTGCATTTCCTACAGAGCCCGGTACTTTTAACATTAGGTTGTGTGCTTTTGTTCTCGATGTGGGAGGTTTCATTTTGTTCCATTTAGTTTCTTTATTTTTACCTAGAAAATACGGCCCGGAATCTCTAGAAGCAACTGTTCCTTCGACCTCTATTTCTTCTTCAGAATCTGCTTCTTGTTCAGTGTCTGTACAATCATCTTGGACTTCTGTGTGGTCTTCTTCCTTATCTTCTGGATCATCTTCACCATATATAACATTGTTATCGTTGGTATCATTGATTCGATCTCTTCATACCATTTAAGCCATTGTTGTGGATCTCTAGATTGCTTTTCCATATTGTAATCTAGATAACAAGGTTCAAATTATAAAAATATTCAAAAAAAATGATAATCTATACTTACAAAAAATGTAACACCACTACTCGCGCGGGGTATCAAAATACCCCAAGCAAATTGAATCGCATGTGTTTCAACAGATCGTCGGCCTATCGCAACCACACACTAGCACCTTAATCCACATACTAAACGTAAAGAATACATAAAGCGGCGAGGGATCTTGCGGTACCCCCACCAAAAAATCTAACAAGTTAATGCGCCTGGGGTATTTAAATACCCCGCGCGAGTACTGGAGGGTTAAATCTCACACAATAAAATCTCGTAATCTCGAGTTTCCAGTTGCCCATGAACAAACTTTACCAAGTAATTTTTTGTTTAGGTCTAAGGTAAAACTTCATATAAATTCCCTTCGTTGTCAAAATGCAGGGTGTTAAAATTTTTTAAAAATGTTATTTACTGTTCTAATTTTCTGTAGATATTAATTATTCTTTTAATGTATTTAGGATACTTTTTACAAATTGTTAATTTCTACGATCCTACTTTGCTCCGAAGTATTTTTTAATCAAACACTTAAAACATCGACAAAAGTTTTCTTTGTGTTACAACACTTTACACAAAACCAAGTGCAGCATTTCCACCGTTAAGTTTAGGCTAATAACGACTTTTGTTTGTATTTGGATACAAGACAGTAATACCATTTACGATTAAGACGCAGTATGGCTTCTTTAATATGGCTATTTTAGTAATAGTGTTTACCATCTCCAATTGGATTTGTTGCTGTTTAGGGATTAAACGATCCCTTACATTATGCAAAAAGGAGAATTTTCTGTCTCGAAAAAGCCTAACTAATTTTCTGCTTAGTGCCCAGACAAATGTTTCTTCGGTTTATTTTATTGAATAAAGGAAGTTAATAATATAACTATTTTCCTAAGCCCGCCTAACTATGTGAAATAAATTTAATGATTATTGATTTATTTGGTATGATACATCTTAAAAATATTTTTTTTTAACACAAGATTATGTTTGTTGTAAAAAATATTCATCGTTTTTACAATTTCGCGTACTTATTTTCATCAAAGAGCCTTGTGATTGGGTGGTATTTGTGGTGTTTTTTAATTACGATACCAACAAAGCAACATATCGACATAATACAAATATCAGAAAAAATGTTTAATTTAAAAATTTTGTTATTGAGGATGAAGCGAAAAGAAAAATGTGATGATATCGAAGAAAGAATAAAAAACAAAAATAATATTAAAAAATGGCTGATAATTTTAACAGAATCAAGTTTCTGCTACGAAACAATGACTACGAGTTGTTTCGGAAATAATTCCATTGGATAAAAGTACGAACATTATAAAACTAAAGAACTAAAATACTGATTGAAAAAAATCAAAGATTTATTATTATAAAATACATTATATATGTCGTAGCCACATTATAAATTTCGCCATTTTATAAAATGGCTAGCCACTTTGTAAAGCGTGGCCACATTGTAAAATCATTGTTCATTTTGCATTACTTTGCAATCTGGCTAGTGCTTTCAGTCATTTTATAAATTGGCCGATCAAGTACGTGCCACATTCTCAAACGACAATTAAATTTTAGCGTTGGAAATAGAGATTTATTCGCAGGTGGGCTATCCATAGGTGGGTTATCCATAGGTGGGTTACCCATGCTCAGTAAAATAACATTTAAAAAACACGCACTAGTAAGTGAGTTGAAATTGCAACCGCAAATAACACTTGTAGATTCACTCGTCGGCAAAAATATAACCTCAGTTCTATTGTAAATTGTGGCTGACGCTGACGGTGATATCGGCTGGAACGCAAAACAGCAGATAATGTTATTCTGTTTGAGAACGTGGCACATACTTGATCGGCCAGTTTATAAAGTGACTAAAGGCACCAGCCACATTGCTAAATAATGCAAAATGAAGGATGATTTTACAATGTGGCCGCGTTTGATAAAGTGGCTAGTTATTTTATAAAACGGCGGAATTTATAATGTGACTACAAAATATACAATATTATTAAGAAACTCAAATAAAAATAATCGCATTTTTGAGACACAGCTAATGGAAATTTATTTTTCACTTAAATGGTTATAATTATGGTTCGCTACAACGTTACATAAATTTAATTATAAATTAGCATATTAATTTAAAATACTAACTTTGCTACCTGGATACTATCTAGTCGTCTGGCGCATTCGGCATAAGTGCCGAAAATTACCATACTTCCAAATATATACATATATACAATACAAACATCGCGAAAAAGCAATAAATGGGAATATGCGTATTTGTTCTTTGGCAGGAATTTGACCATTTTTTGTAGTTTGAAAACACAATGTGATGTTCGAACTCTTCATTTTCCAACTTGAAATAAATCAATATTGAGGGTACCAATTCCGAGTACCCTGAACAAAATCTTCTGTTCAAAAGACACTTGCTGTCAGCCGCTGTGTCTAGTGTGGCGTTTGACCCACGAGAACCATCCATTTTCCATAATGGGCTTTTGCATTTTTAGTTTTTCTTTATAAAATGCTTCTTTCGTCTTTTAAATGTTTCTGTTACCTTATTAACAACAATTTTTTGGACACTATGCTGATGCTGTATCGTGAATAGTGTATAGCTGTGAATTAGGATTCATCGATGGCTTTATTCGAGTATGTTAGTCATACTGAAGATTTTTCGTGAACATCTGTTAAAAATTCGTTTCTTGTTTCAGATCTTTTATTAGAATATGCCTTCATCTACCTTTAAGTTCCAATATTTTGTCGAAAAATGCCAGTTTTAACTCAGGAACTCTCAAAGTAATTTTGAGTTAGGGTACCAGTGTATAATATGCCACTTGAGCAATATCTTATTGCTTTTTTATTATTATTTCAGAGTTTTTTTTCTTGGGATACACATTGGTGTCCTATGTACGAATACGTTTTTCCTACTAACCTACCTTTGTTTCCTGCCTGAATAATGCGTATTTTATGGCTAGTTTCTGAGCAATCTAAGAGACAAACATTTATTGATCTTTGCCTACCAAGGAAATATGATGTTAGTAAAGGCCAGTATATTCTACGCATTTGAATAAATTAGCATTTATCAGATATGGTTGCCAACTTTTACGTAGTTATTTTTTTATGCGTATTATTACCTAATTTAAAATGATTTTTATTTCATAACTGACTATTTCCTAGTGTAAAACTTTTCTTATTAGATACCAGTGTTATATTTTTGTGCGTGTCAATTTGATTGATCAGTAAAGAATGGAAAAATCATACGCGCTCGTATGAGCATCATGGGCGGCGTGAAAATATTTTTGTGTAATAAATGTAAAATGAAAACAAATCTAGACTATTACAATTTATTGGCATTACATGATATAATTAACATTTTTTCAAAGCTCGCTTCAGTAAAACTCGTTAGTTTATAATTAAGAATATCTCTAAGTCTAGAAAAGCTTCTTTCGACATCACAACGTGTAACAGGAGCGAAACGGAATTGATTATACAAGTCAGTATTTTTAGTTTTCAATGTCTCAAAAATATTTGTTATTTCTGAAAATCCTGGATTTCTTTCTAAGATTTTTGGTATATACACTTTTAATTTTTCACCAATTTCGGTAGGACATGCTTTGAGCTTGTCTATGGTTGTTTGAAATAAATTAAAATAAGTCAAAAGAGGAAGGTTTTGTGTCTCCAACTGTTCAATTACACCTGGAAGATATCCAAAATTTTCAGAAATAAACTTTACATCATTTTTAAGCGTTAGTGCACCTATTTTTAAAAATGAAAAATGCTTTTGGAAGCAGAGATCTGACCTTAACAACGAAGGTAAGATTACTGCGCTGCTATGTGTTCTCCATTCTTCTGTACTGGGTCGAATCGTGGACGCTGACTGAGGCTACAGGCAAAAGATTGGAGGCTTTTGAAATGTGGCTTTACCGCAGATTGCTGCGTATTTCATGGACCGATCATGTTACCAACGAGGAGGTGATGCGAAGGATGAACAAGGAAAAAGAAGTACTTATCACGGTGAAGTCCAGAAAGCTACAGTATCTAGGACATATTATGAGAAACCCGAACAGATTCCAGTTACTTCAACAGATACTACAAGGAAAAATCCTGGGACACCGTGGACCAGGACGAACAAGAATTTCATGGCTGAAAAACTTAAGAACATGGTTTGCAATGGCCACCACTGGTCTTTTTCGAGCTGCAGTCAACAAAGTTGAAACAAGAATTCTGGCCAATACTTTGTATGGTCCGAATTGAAGATCAAGAATATGATCCACAAGTTGTTTCGGTTTTTTCAGGTGCTGGAAAACCACCACTGGAAGAATATTTATCACCTTTTGTGAATGAGCTAAATGATTTATTAAGAAATGGACAACTGGATAATTGGAGACCAAAAAATGTCCTTTAATTTAAATAATTTTGTGTGTGATACGCCAGCAAGATGTTACATTAAAACCACCTCTTATTTTAATAACTACCACGGCTGCTCAAAGTGTTGCGTCATAGGAGAATATGATAGGCTTGGAGGTCACATGCAGATCCGTAGCTAGGTGTAGGCAGAGTAGGCCCTTGCCTAGGGGCGCAGAATATTTATCACCTTTTGTGAATGAGCTAAATGATTTATTAAGAAATGGACAACTGGATAATTGGAGACCAAAAAATGTCTTTTAATTTAAATAATTTTGTGTGTGATACGCCAGCAAGATGTTACATTAAAACCACCTCTTATTTTAATAACTACCACGGCTGCTCAAAGTGTTGCGTCATAGGAGAATATGATAGGCTTGGAGGTCACATGCAGATCCGTAGCTAGGTGTAGGCAGAGTAGGCCCTTGCCTAGGGGCGCCGGTGGGTTCGCTTGGGTTTGCTTGGTTTGCAAGGGACGGCAAAAGAGTCTATAAGCTAAATTAGGTTTTGGTATAGGGTCACCAAAATCCTGGCTTGGTTTTAGTCAAATTTAGCCTAGCTACGGCACTGGTCACATGTTTTACCCCAATGTTAATGCTGTGTTACGAACCAACTCCAGTTTCAAAACAAAAGGTGACCCGGATCATCATAAACGGGACGCTCCTTTGGAAAAACTACCCATTGACTGTATGAAATATGTTATTCTGTATAAGATTTTTTAGGAGCATCG
Organism: Philopedon plagiatum; assembly: GCA_963971165.1. NCBI lineage: Eukaryota > Metazoa > Arthropoda > Insecta > Coleoptera > Curculionidae > Philopedon > Philopedon plagiatum. The sequence goes on from OZ020190.1 coordinate 99,962,883, forward strand.
CGTGCTCCGTAAAATTATTTGTTTCAGAAACCGCTGCCAGATTTGAATCCGAAATATACAAGTGCTAAATATAAGAAACTCATTAAAAATTAAAATGAATAGCTATTAATATAATTGAAAATACTATTTTTGTACAATAGAAATAAAATATAAATATCTAATAAATGATTTCTAATTAAAAATAAAAATTAAAAAAGAGAACAAATAATTTTCTCGTTTGTTTACAAGAAAAGTAGTTTAACAAATTATACAACCATTTATATTTAGAAAAAGCTGTGAAATCTTCGATCTTTACAGTAACTTTGTGATATAATTCAGCATTAATAATTTTTAACTTAATTAGTTGAGTTTAATTAATGATTTAAGATTTTCTCTCCACTCTCACTCACTCTTTGACGCAAGCGCCCACGCTACCTTTTTCTCCCCTTTAACTAAATGGTAGCGTCTTCAATGCCACCACGCTGTCAGAAATATTCGGCACGTTTTTTTAAAATGTTAAGCAGTATATTCATTAAAAAATTATTAATCATGTTAATAAAAATATAAAACGTTTTTACCTACCGAATTTTGATATGGATCTTTATTTTCACTAGTATCATTTAATTCTGCAGTGGAATGAGACTTTTTATATTCTTCCTGGTGTTTTTTCTTAATCGAAACAAAATATTTGTAACACGTTGAATGATATCCATGCACCAACTGAGTGAGGTAGAGTCATATCGTTATACTTTAATTTTAAAGCAACACGTGCTTTCAAAATTTCTTTATACGTATTTAATTTTTCTTCGCTGAATAATTTTATGACGTTTCTCCGGAACATTTTAAAGGTTCAACGATATTATTATTATTATTATTATCATTATTGCAACAGGCGGCACAGCCGATAAGTTGCACTGTATATTGGTCTTTGATTCGTTTCACAGCTTGTTTTATGTTCACAGGATGTCTAGTTTGTTTTTGAAATTGTTTACAGACACAGAGTTAACCACTTCATTAGGAAGGTTATTCCATTCGCGCACCACCCGGTTTGTAAGGAAGTTTTTTCTCGGAAGGTTATTGCATCTTTCTGTTTGTAGCTTCTGTGAGTGCCCCCTCAGATCGGTATTGTTGTTTTTGTGGAAGAGATCCAAGGTCACTGAGTAGTGGTTGTGTAGAACCTTGAAGGTTTCAATAAGGTCACCTCTCTTCCTTCGGTCAGTAAGTGAAGTCAGCTTCAGTCTTCTGAGACGCTCTTCATAGGGCAAGTGGCGGATGCTGTTGGGAAGTTTGGTTGCACGACGTTGAACTCTCTCCAATAGGTTTGCATCCTTGATGAAATATGGTGCCCATACCACACTAGCATGCTCCAGGATTGGTCTAATGTAAGTCTTGTAAATTTTTATGAACATTTGCTCGCTAATGTGGTAAAAAGTATTTCGGATTCGATAAGTGAGTGAGTTTGCGGATTTCACAACCTTGTTAATTTGATCTTCCCATTTAAGGTCCTTCCGGATTATTACTCCCAGATCTGTCTGTATGTCTGCAGTGGCAAGTGGCTGATTGTTGAGAAAGTATGTCAACTCAGGATTGCTTCTTCCAAGATGAAGGACAGTGCACTTTTCGGTGTTCAGACGCAGCAGCCAGTTGGCAGTCCATTCCTCGAGTTTGGCTAGGTCGTTTGATAGATCTCCATGTTGGTAGGAAGGGTCGGAAAAGAGTTTGGTGTCGTCAGCAAAGGCACTGGTTGTGCATGTCATTCCATCAGGAAGGTCAGAGATGAAGATGATGAACAGGAGAGGGCCCAAGACCTAGCCCTGAGGGACACCGCTCAGAACTGGTCTCCTTGCTGAGAGTTTGCCGTCTATACGGACCTGAAATTCTCTGTTGGTAAGATATTCTTTAATCCACTCTAGAAGCTTGCCTCTTATTCCATAGTGTTCCAACTTGTATATTAGACGAGTGATCGGAACAGTGTCAAACGCCTTCTCGAAGTCCAAAAATATGACATCCACAGGATACCCACTCTCAATGGCCTTGGTCCAAACATTTAGATTTTGCAGAAGGTTAGATGTCACTGACCTTGATGGTAGGAAGCCGTGTTGGGTTTTCAGTCGTTCCCGGTGTTGACTCAGCAGAAACTCTGTGATCTCCCATGCAATGACTCTCTCCACTGTCTTACAGATAACTGATGTCAAGCTGATGGGGCGATAGTTCGATGCCAGGTGCTTGCTCCCTTTCTTATATATAGGCATTACAGTTGCTTCTTTCCAGTGCTGAGGTATGCGGCTATTCTCCATGGAGTCACTCATGAGTTTTGAGAGTGGTTCACTCATTTCCCCACTGCAGGTCCTTAGCAGGACAGGAGAGACTTCGTCAGGGCCGGGGGCAGACTGCATCTTCAGTTTCTTCAAGGCATTCTCTACTTTGCTTGGGGTGAATGAGATCGACGATAGGCTGGCTAGGGTTCTGGAATTTGGAGGCAACACTGGCATATCATTGGTATCCTCTCGTACATAAACACTATGGAATTGTTGGGCAAATAGTTCAGCGACTATCTGAGGATCTGAAGTCACCTCAGTGCCGTCGTTCAGGGCAAAGCTTTGTACTTTGGAGATGAGAGTATTGTTGAGGTATTTGTAGAAGTTCTTTGGCCCACCGTTTAAGATATTACTTTCATAGGCTTTTCGAGCTTCTCTGAGTTCCTGATTAGTTTGAGAATCCATTTTTTTAATGTAAAATGTTCACTGGTCATCACAAAACTGCTTCACAAAATCTGTGTGAATCCGACCAAGTTCAAAATATGACATTACATGGCGTCCTGCGTTGCGCAGTGGTTTGTTTAGGCTCTCTTCCTAGCAACGACCACGAAATAACAACATCGGAAGCTATTCAGTGAGGGGCAATCTTCCGAATTTTTTCCCGCCCTTTTGCATATGATGATAGACAATTAAAAAAAATGTAAATACAAATTGGCGGACATATGCGGACCTTATGCTGTAAATTTTCCGAATTTTTCCTACGGTTGAAGCTTTCCGCCAGCCACTTCCAGTGCGGTTTTCGCCGGTTTGCAGGCGCCATAAGGGCATAACTTAATAGTACCCAAAATTTTTTCACCCATATACCATGTGATTTAAGAAACTTGAAAAGTTTCCAACTTTCCACGCTCACGCTCACTTTTAACTTCCAGGGGTCTTTCCGGCGATGAGGTATTTATGATCGTTAGTGGGGATAGAACATTTTTTCGGAATAATACATCCGTATACATTGTCGAAGAAAAAAAGATACGCTACAACAATATGGAAAGTAATGTTCATATTTTAATATAAAAATGAAGCTAAAACTGTAAGATGAGGTCGAAATCGTTTTCAACCACCTCCAAAAATAAAAAGGTACAGAATATAGACTAAACTAAAACTGATATACAAAAAGAATTCTTGCAGGCTGCAAAAATTCTCCCCATTTTTTCTAGCTACCAGCACTCGTGCCTTTTGTTAAAAAAAATGCTTAGCTACTAGTCTTTTCGAGTTTTTTTGGGAAAATTAGATGTACTTATGATATTGCCTACCATAAAATTATATTAGAAATAGTAAGATTACTGTTTCTTTTTAACAAGTTCTCTTTTATAATCGTAAATGGTTTTAAATACACCTGGCATTTCCAAAAATTGTTTTAGAACAAGTCGCATTGGGACAAAACAAGATACTTGTTTTTTTAGCACCATGACAGCTTCTGTGTTCTGTCGTTTACGATCTTCTGATATTTCAATGACTTTTTCCACGGGTTGAATAAATAACTATTTTTGAAAACGTAGTTTGTGTCTAAAAGTAATACACATTATAATTAAGAGAAACAAGTACACAGTGTCATCAGAAACGTCTACATTAAGTGGAAAATAAAAGTTCGTTTAAATTTACGTAAAGTTTATCTACTTTCAACGATTTAATTTAAAACCACTTTATTAAAATTTGTTATGAAGTTATGTTCTAAAAAAAAGTAAAAATAGTCTTTTATTATTTAGTTGCAGTTTCCTAAAAATTAATTAGTATTGTAACTTATAAACCCAAATTTATAAATACTCTTAAGGAACAAGATTTTGCCATCCGTTTGGGATTCTCTTTTTGGTACCAGGGGGGAAAAGAAGAAGATGTGTCCTTTCCCTTTCACATTTTATGGACCGACGAGGCCACTTTCACTTCAAACGGCGTTGTTAGCTCTCAAAATTGTAGATGGTGGGCTCAATAAAATCCAAATTTTATAATAGAATTCAGGGACCAGTATTCCTTTAAAACAAATATGTGGTGCGGTGTTTTAAACGATCAAGTTGTTGGGCCTTATTTTTTTAGAGGTAATTTAAACTCTGAAAAATACCTACGCTTCCTTAACACCGAGAGTCTTGAAGTTTTGGACAATATGCCTATTGAAATAAGAGATAATTTGTGGTACCAGTGTGACGGTGCTCCTATCCATAATTCAAGACAGGTTCAAGAACGCCTCTTGAAAATATTTAGGGGCACAGTAATTGGGCGTAATTTGGAGCAATACTGGCCGCCTAGGTCTCCGGATTTAACCCCACTTGATTTTTTCTTGTGGGGTGTTGAGGAGGATTAAAGTGGAGGTATATATATAATATATATATATATATATATATATATATATATATATATATATATATATACAGTGACCGGCAAAAAGTTCGCAACATATGGGAAAAATTTTTATTAGGAGAGTATCGGAAAAACTTTCCCAGGGGATCGGTTCTGCATGTCCGATAACCTAAAAATCGATTTTGACATACGTCACGTGACCACTGGTATAGCGTCAAATTAAAAAAAAAATTGTTAATTTACAAAAAGTGAGGTTAGTTGACGAGATATCAAAAAAAGTTATTTGAAAAAATTGCTTAGAATTAAATTCTAGGTCCTTGTGCAAAATTTTAAGATTTTATTTAAAAAAATTGGAAAACTCAATTTTTTTTAAATATTTTTTTATCGATTTACAAATTTCCAGTTTTTTTCGTTTAGATAGCTTGGCTAATGTAAAGCCCATGTATCTGGATGAAAATAAACGAATGTAGTAGTTTTTTCTACAATTGACAGGACAAAATTAAAAAAAAACAGGGTTTCGCCGGACGCTAGCTGTTGCAATGATTTGTATCTAGCAGCAGTGTCAAAATTTTAGAGACATTTCAATGAGATTACATTGAGAAAACCTTAATCCTCTTAAATATATCTGAAGTTCGACTTTTTGTAAAGTTAAGGGGATTAAAATAGATAATAAACAAAAAATTACCTGTTTATTTAATCGAAATTTTATAAACGAAAACCAATGTAAGAAAAACTTAAAAGTAGTCAAATTCTGTACTAACAACACAAAAAATCATTGTTTTTCCTTGGGTGCACAAAATTTAAAACTCAGTATGACCACCATTTCTCTCCATACATACTGTTGTTCTCGAGCGCAACTCTCGATTAACATTTCGGAGCATTTTACGATTTATTTGCAATACACAATTTATAATGACATTCTCTAAATTTTGTATATTCCTAAAGGGTCGATGTTTGTACACAGGGTTCTTTAGGTATCCCCACATAAAAAAATCTAACGGAGTCAGATCTACAATTCTACAATTGACAGGACAAAATCGAAAAAATAGGTGTTCGCCGGACACTCGCTGTTGCAATGGTTTGAATCTAATGAAATGACTGTATCAAGATTTTATTAAGATTTTTCGCACATAAATTTAACAACCAGGTCTATTTAGTTGTACTTAAAACTACCAAAGCAGGCTCTGAAATTAAAACAACCAAATAATCTAGTAGGTTAAAAACAACAGAAAAATGTCAAACAAATTATAATTTGTTTGATTTCAACCTATGTCATTGGTTTATGTCTCGCATCTTACTAAGTTTGATATTTTACATAAGTTTATTAATATTTTATTCCTTAAAATGGCACCCACACTACTTCTTCAGGAAAAGATAGAAATTATTTTAATTTCTGGAGATAATTACAAAAGCCATAGAGAAACAGCAGCAATTTTTAATGCGAGGCACCCCGATAAATCCCTCCATTATTCCACAGTATCTCGTCTAGTCAATAAATTTAAAGAAACGGGATCGGTAGAAAATCAGTATAAAGTTTCCCATGAAAAACCGGTAACAGGTGACGAAGGTTCTCTGGATGTGTGTTTGTCGATCACAGAAACACCCCAATTAGCAGTTAGTCAAATATCGGAGATCACTAACATTCACGAAAGATCTGTGCGGAGGATATTAAAAAGAAACAAATTTCATCCGTACAAACCTAAATTTGTACAAGTATTAAAAGATAGGGATTATGACGCCCGCTTCGATTTTTGTGCCTGGTTCCAGGGTATGATTGAGGAAGATTTTAATTTCCCAAAGAACGTTCTTTTCTCGGATGAAGCTACATTTACCTCTAACGGAACCGTCAGTTCACAAAACTGTAGATGGTGGGCCACCGAAAACCCAGACTTTGTAATTCAGAGTAAAGACCAATATAGTTTTAAGGTTAATGTGTGGTGCGGAATTTTCAACCTCAGAATAGTGGGACCTTTTTTCTTTAGAGACAATTTAAATTCAGAACGATATTTAGAATTTCTACAAACTGAGATATCTGACTTTTTAGACAATTTGTCATTAGCCGAAAGAAGAAATTTATACTTTCAACAAGACGGAGCTAGCATTCATTCCACAAATGAGGTGAAGAGATGGCTGGATCAAGAATTTGGAAACCAGTGGATAGGACGGTTTTCTGAAAATCCGTGGCCTGCGAGATCACCAGATCTGACTCCGTTAGATTTCTTTATGTGGGGATACCTAAAGAACTCTGTGTACAAACATCGACCCTTTAGGAATATACAAAATTTAGAGAATGTCATTAGAAATTGTGTATTGCAAATAAATCGTAAAATGCTCCGAAATGTTAATCGAGAGTTGCGCTCGAGAACAATAGTATGCATGGAGAGAAATGGTGGTCATACTGAGTTTTAAATTTTGTGCACCCAAGGAAAAACAATGATTTTTTATGTTGTTAGTACAGAATTTGACTACTTTTAAGTTTTTCTTACATTGGTTTTCGTTTATGAAATTTCGATTAAATAAACAGGTAATTTTTTGTTTATTATCTATTTTACTCCCCTTAACTTTACAAAAAGTCGAACTTCAGATATATTTAAGACGATTAAGGTTTTCTCAATGTAATCTCATTGAAATGTCTCTAAAATTTTGACACTGCTGCTAGATACAAATCATTGCAACAGCTAGCGTCCGGCGAAACCCTGTTTTTTTTAATTTTGTCCTGTCAATTGTAGAAAAAACTACTACATTCGTTTATTTTCATCCAGATACATGGGCTTTACATTAGCCAAGCTATCTAAACGAAAAAAACTGGAAATTTGTAAATCGATAAAAGAATATTTAAAAAAAATTGAGTTTTCCAATTTTTTTAAATAAAATCTTAAAATTTTGCACAAGGACCTAGAATTTAATTCTAAGCAATTTTTTCAAATAACTTTTTTTGATATCTCGTCAACTAACCTCACTTTTTGTAAATTAACAATTTTTTTTTAATTTGACGCTATACCAGTGGTCACGTGACGTATGTCAAAATCGATTTTTAGGTTATCGGACATGCAGAACCGATCCCCAGGAAAAGTTTTTCCAATACTCACCTAATAAAAATTTTTCCCATATGTTGCGAACTTTTTGCCGGTCACTGTATATATATATATATATATATATATATATATATATATATATATATATATATATATATATATATATATATATATATATATATATATATATATATATATATATATTATCTGAATTATGCGGAAGATGAATTTGGATCGGATGATTTGTTACCTCCAGGTATGGGAGTTCTACGACGATGAAAGGCTACTTCTTTTGGATTAAATGTTCTTTTATTATTTAACTTTTAGTTGACAACTTTTTATGCACATTTCAATTTATGTTATTGACATTTCTTCTAAAATTATTTATTATTCTTTTGTTTTCTATAGTAAAAGCAACTTCGTTTTTTATCTATTAAAAGGTATTTCTACCAAACATTAACTGGTACATATAACAATTTGTGGGGTCGTGTACTGAGCAAGTGGTACGCCACAAATACTCCCCTCTCTAAAAAAAATCAATAATAAAAAGAATTTCATCAAATTTTTAAACGTTAACAGAATTCAATGCGAAAGAAACTTTTTTTACATTTTTATTTGAAATAACAGATTCATCATGCTCCGCTAACAGGAAAGCAGGTTTAATTCTGTCTATGCTAACAACTACATCTTTATTATCTTTAAAAATAACAAATGATTTTGGATATTTTTTGATTACTTTAAAAGGACCCTCGTATGACGGCGAAAGAGATGACTTTTTGCCTTCTACTTTAATGAACACATAATTTGAATTTTTTAAATCGTGACACACAAACGGTTTCTCCAGGTTATGCCTATTAATTGCTTCTGGCTTTAAATTAGCAAAACATTCGCGTAAACTGATCAAGATAGGAAAAGTGTCAATGATTTCGTGAGAAGATGTAAAAAATTCTCCGGGCAATCGTAAAGGTTGACCATACATTAGTTCTGCAGGTGAACATTGAAGGTCTTCCTTTATTGCCGATCTTAGACCTAAGAGAATTAATGGTAGTTCATCTTTCCACCTATTTCTGTTTCCTCTAGCTGTTAGAGCCGCTTTTAAAGTTCTGTGAAATCTTTCAATCATTCCATTGCTCTGCGGATGATATGCTGTTGTGTGTATTCTATGAATACCAAGAAGTTTACTAAACTCTGAGAACAATGCTGACTCGAATTGAGTTCCCTGGTCATGAGTTACTGTATGTGCTACGCCGAAACGTGAAAAATAGTGTGTATAGAGAGTTTTTGCCACAGTTTGTGCTGATATGTTAGATAGAGGATAGGCTTCTGTCCACCTAGTGACTCTTTCAATAACTGTAAGAATATACGTGCATCCTCCTGAAGGAACTAGAGGACCGACTAAATCAATGTGAATATGTTCAAAACGACCTTTTGGAATGTCAAATTTACCTATAGGAGATTTTGTATGTTTATTAATTTTAGAAGTCTGACAACCTAGACAACATTTTTGGCCAAAAATATCGTGAACCTATTAATGTTTTTGAAGCGCGAATGCCAGGATGGGATATGCCATGCAAGTTTTGAAAAATCGTTAATCTAAGTTCTTTTGGTATATAAATTCTTTTATTCGTCGAAGAAACTGCGCACCAAACTTTAATTTTGGTGAAAGAAACTTCTTCCTCTTTTAACGTAAATTTGCAGTTTTTGTTTAAATTTTGACTTTGAATTAATGTTTTAAGTTCTTTGTCCGCATCTTGTGCTTGTTTTAAAGAACAGATATCTATGTCAAATATATCTAAGGATCCCATGTTGTCATGTATGCGTGAGAGAGTATCAGCAATGACGTTTGATTTTCCTTTGATATATCGAATATCAGTTGTAAACTGAGCAATGTATTCTAAATAACGAAATTGACGTGGACTTCTGTCTGCTTTGGACTGAAAAATTGTAGTTAAAGGTTTATGGTCACAAAAAGTCAAGAAATCGTTACCTTCTAAAAAATGTTGAAAATGTTTAATTGCTGCATAAATGGCTAACAATTCGCGATCAAAAGTAGAGTATTTTTGTTGAGAAGGGCTAAGTTTTTTTGAAAAATAAGCAATAGGTTGCGAAAAATTATCATAAGTTTGTTCTAGTACAGCAGCGATGCCCGTACTAGAAGCGTCTGTTGTCAAAGAAAGTTTGGCGCTAGGTCTAGGATGTGCTAAAATTGTTGCTTCAGCAAGTAGAATTTTCGCTTTGTTAAAACTATTCTCACACTCCTCTGGTCAATCACTTATATTTTTATTTTTAATATTTTGCAAGTCAACTGAGAGTTTATGCAAAGGAATTAATATTTCTGACATTTTCGGTACAAAGCGATGGTAGAAATTGATCATTCCTATGAATCGTTGCAATTGTTTCAGTGTCTTTGGTGTCGGAAAATTTTTAATTACATTTATGCGCTCTTCTGAAGGTGAAATACCTTTTTCAGAGATGGAATGTCCCAAAAAATTTAAATTCGATACTCCAAATTCACACTTTGAAGGTTTGAGACTTATTCCAAATTGATCGAGTCGCTCAAATAAAATATTTAAATGTTGAAAATGTTCGTCTTCATTTTTACTTGCTACTAAAATATCATCAATGTAAACAAAAATAAAATCAAGTCCTTGAGTTACCTCATTAATAAATCTTTGGAAAGTCTGGGCAGCATTTCGCAAACCAAAAGGCATTCGTTGAAACTCGAAAAGACCAAAAGGTGTAGTGATAGCTGTTTTGAAAATATCTTCCTCCGCTACCGGTATTTGATGATAAGCTCTCACTAAGTCAATTTTTGAGAAAATGGTACTGCCATGGACATGCAAGTTAAAATCTTGAATATGGGGTAATGGATACCTGTCTGGTGTCATGACTCCATTTAAAAAACGATAATCCCCGCATGGTCGCCAATCAGAAGAATCTTTTTTAGGCACCATATGTAAAGGGGAAGCTACTGAAGAAGAGGATGGTCGGCAAATGCCCTGTGCGACCATCTGTTCAAACTCAGATTTGGCAATTTTAAATTTAATGAGGTCGAGACGACGTTGACGACAAAAAGGTAAATGTCCATTAGTAACAATATGATGTTTTATTGAATGTTTGGAAGGTAGCACAAAATCTGGCGAAGAAATAAGTTTAGGGTATTTTCTAATAAGTTGGGTATATTTTGTTTCGACAGCAAATAGTTTGGGAGTTGGAACATCTGAATTAACTAAAGAAGCTTTTGAAATCAGAGTAGTTTCAGAGTCAATGAGACATTTGTTTTTAACATCTACTAGCAAACCAAAATGAGCCAGAAAATCTGCGCCAATGATGGGACGATTAATATCAGCTACAGTAAAAATAAATGGGAAGTTGCGTCTGAGCTTAAGATTTACTTTTATAAACTTTTTGCCATAAGTTGTAATGGGAGTACCATTAGCGGCAGTTAAAAAAAAATCTTTATCTTTTTTTAGATCTGAAAATATATCCCGAGGAATAACAGATACATCTGCACCGGTATCTATCAAAAACTGTAGTTTGTTAGAATCATCAAACACGAAAAGGCGGCGATTTTTATATTTTACTATCCCGCTCTCTGCTGTCGAAACTTTTACATGTTTTTTGAATTTTCTTTAGACTGAAAGGTTTCGTATAGAATACACCAAGGTCCTTGACATTTTAATGCTTTTTTTCCAAACTTGTTATGATAAAAACATACGCGATTTTTTGAGGATGACCGAGATCGACTGTTAGAGCGACTTCTACAGGAAACACATTGATTATTTTGATTTCTGTTAGGTGTATTAGAAAAATTTTGTAAGTGCGACAATTGATTTTGAAGTGAATTATTTTGTTGTTCCATAGATTGTTGTTTTTGAGACATGGAATGAAGAAGATTTTGACAATTAATTGAAAAATCAGAAAAAGCTTTCATTAACTCGTTTGGAAAGGTAGATGAATTACCTATACAGGGAACTGATCGATCGACAAGATGCTGTGTTTCAACTTCGGAAACTTTTTTAAAAATAGAAGTTGGTCGATAAGTTTCCCATATATTGTCGGCTATTTCTAAAAGTTCATTGACAACCTTCCTACCAGATGCAGTCAATGCTACCAAAATTGTTTTTGGTAAGCGTCTTTTCCACAATTTAAGCAGCAATTCCTGGCTAACCATCTGTGAACCACCAGCTGTATTAAGCATTTCTCTATAAAAATCTGAAGGCTTGCGGTCACCCATTTCGGAGCCAGAAAGAAGGTCATCAAGTCTTTTTTCTTCACTTGAAGTTAACCTGTTGATTAGAATTTCTTTTAGTTTATTGTACATATCAGATTGTGGAGGGTTCGAAATAATGTCATAAATATTTGATACTATCTCTAAAGGTAAGTTAGCAATAACCAGGAAATATTTTGTTTTGTCTGAAGTAATACGAGAAACTGCGAATTGTGCCTCAATTTGACTAAACCAAATTTCTGGTTTTGTGATCCAGAAAGGAGGTAATCTAATTGATGAAATATTTTCATTGTTAGCATTGACAGACCCACTACTTTGATTAATAATGACATGTTTGTCAATGAGAGGGTTGTCACCCATGTTTTCTTCTGTCATTTCAATGAAATATAAAAGAAAGAAGCAAAAATAATATTATTATTATCAAAGTGAATTATTCAGAGAGGTAAGTAAAAGGGGCGCAAACCACTCACCCAGCAGCCGACTCTGATCTCTATAATAAATTTAATTCTTTTTTAAATGTTCTTTGTTCTTTGTAGTTCTTCCACGACGGGTTTCTAGAAGGATTTTTCTGGGCTGCGTTCTCAAACAAAGTCAAGGAATTTTTCTAATCTTCTCTTTTTCTTTGTAGATCTTCTACGACAGTTCTCTGGAAAGATTTTTCCGGGCAGTGCTCCAAGACAGAGATCAAAGAATTACCATCACATCGGAATCTACTCCCAATAGATTGTATCCGGATCCATTGGAATCCGTCTTCGCCAATAAACGTGAAGAAAATACTCACGTCGAGGGGTCACCAATTATGTTGAGGAGGATTAAAGTGGAGGTATATATATATTATCTGAATTATGCGGAAGATGAATTTGGATCGGATGATTTGTTACCTCCAGGTATGGGAGTTCTACGACGATGAAAGACTACTTCTTTTGGATTAAATGTTCTTTTATTATTTAACTTTTAGTTGACAACTTTTTATGCACATTTCAATTTATGTTATTGACATTTCTTCTAAAATTATTTATTATTATCTTTTGTTTTCTATAGTAAAAGCAACTTCGTTTTTTATCTATTAAAAGGTATTTCTACCAAACTGGTACCATTAACTGGTACATATAACAATTTGTGGGGTCGTGTACTGAGCAAGTGGTACGCCACATGGGGTTACCTAAATCAAAAAGTTTACAAATAAAGACCTTTCCGTAATGTTGATCATTTGGAAACGGTGATTCGAAACTGTATTTAAAAAATAAGGCCCCTTAGTATCAGGAACTCCATTAAAGATGTGTCAAGAAGAACAATTGTTTGTATTGAACGCAATGGAAGACACACAGAAATGTAATTTTAAATTTTTGAATTGCTTTTAATTTAATATTCATATACCAAAAATAGTTTGTTATTTAAAAAGGTTGAATTTTAAATGCGTTTAATTTTCATACTATGATTTTTTTATTAGAAAATTTGACTCTTTTCAATTAAACTATTTTCCTAATATTAAGGTGTATTACTTTTAGACACAAACTACCTTTTCAAAAATAGTTATTTTATGAAGATACCTTATACATGGTTAAAAACAAATAAACTTTGCATCACATGTTACAAAATTTTAATAGCCCTATTTGAATTTTGTAGAAAAACACATATTTAATATGGCGCTACTTTAAAGAAAATGTGTCTGGAATAAAGCATTGTCAAAACTAAGAAGTTTTATGTAGGTTGCGTTGAGTCTTATTTTGCAACAGTGATGCAATTTACAAAAAATGGGCAAAAAATCAACATTATCTTATGCAGATGAAATTTTGCATAGGGGCTAAAAATTGCATTTAGAAAAACTGTTTCTAATAACTTTTTTCGATATTTTGAGAAATAACCTCAGTTTTGATTTTTTTTTGGAAAAAATTAAAATAATACGAATCACGTGACTACTATTGTTTTGGTTAATTTTCATCTCGATCGAAGCAGAAATTGATGCTAAAGTCAAATTTCGAATAAATCTATTAGTAAAAAAAATCCCATATGATGCCGACTTTACTGGTCACACTGTATATATCCTTATATTTAAATAAATAGCTTGACAAAAAAGTTTACTTAAATGACGTATTCCTTTTTTTTGTGTGTACAAAGTTTGTAAAAATGTTGAAGAAAATCAGAACCGACTACTGTCTGCTTATTTATATAATTCAACTAGTTTTCGATGAATTGGCACTATAATGACTACGACATTGTTGGACACAGTTGTTATGAATATTTGAGCAGGTAAACTTCTTAAACATTTATTTTAATAAACGATTCTTTTTCCCTTCGCTTTCTGCGACTTTACTAATGTTTATTTTTAAAATATTCAGAATTCTCGAACCAGATTGCCTTTATATCTGGAGAAATAAGAAAGTTTAAAGTGTTTGTAACATCCCTGGAGGTTTAAAGTTACTTTAATACTCTAACCAGATTTCGCAACCATATTTGCAGTAGCTAACTAAATTTATTTTGACCTGTTATAACTAAAAGTCACTACGTATATAGTCAAAGCAAGTTAAGCATGTAACGCAGGAACTCTTAACACTATTATCTGATGAATATCCTTGTTCGTTAACATCCTGTTAAATAATGCAGCTCAGAATCTTATGCTTTCTCGGAGCATTCGCATCTCTTGCTCCATCCACTTAAACATTTATTTGCTACATTACGAGACTTTATACAAAAGCATAAAGGATATGCGTGTGGCACTGTTGAAAAATTCTATATAATATATTTCTGCCTAGCTTTCCATACTAGTAGCCAAGTATATAAAGTAAAATGTGAGTTGCGTCATGTCTCCCACTTTTCACAAATTAGGCTCAAGCGCTCTGCCTACTCCCGGGGAAGTCATTGCCCTGTTGTAGATAAGAAGGATCGCATACAATGACTTCGTATTAAGCCGTAGATGGTTGTTTTAATCAAATTATTTTTTGCAGTTTGTCACATATCTAAAAGACCCTGGGAGGTAAGAATTAAATTATTATTTTTGACATAAAGTTTTTATATATGATGAATTTCTTAAAACTTTTCTGAGCAAGTTTTCTTAAATTTTAATCCAATTTAGACTGATATTCTATTTATATTATATCATTACTATTAATACACCACTTTTAATTCATAATTTGTCATTTTCTACAAACTCAGTGCCTTAAAATATCACCGTAAATTTATTGTATTAAAATCTACTTTATATTTCCTAACCCACCTGTCAAACAAATTCTTATAGCTGAGCTGTAATCAGCAACAAGGGCATATGACAGAGGCTCATAATAAGAAAGGACCAATAAATAGGACAGATAATTTTTTTAGGTTTTATTATTAAATACTTAAAAAAATTTTAAAAAGACAAATTGTTTGACAAATATTACAGTTATAAAGAATAATCATTGAAAATCTGTAAAACTTTGTAAAATTGAGAATCAGTTCTCTAAACAATCTGAAGAATATGCCTTATCCTTATACAATAAGGATTTGAACAAATAATTAAAATAGCTTCCCCGTGCTATATGCCCTCCGAGCGCTGGATTACATACCAAAATTGTCCGGATTTTCTACTAACACTATTAGACAACAAAAATACTTGGTTTATTTATAAATTTAAATATTTACGTTAGTGTAAATAAAATATGATCTTAAAAACACTAAAGTATCTAGAGTTTTATCATCTAAGCGCGATCTAAGTTTGGTAGCAAATATGACTGTCGAAGAAAAGGCTCTTTCTGATTCCACGCTTGTGGGTGGGACTGTCATTAAATATTTGTAGCACCGTTGCAGATATATAAACCTCTCAATCCACCATTTTCATAAAGTAATAGTTCTTTCTTTATCACATTAAGACGACTTTTTTGATTTTCTGGTTTTGATAACATAGGTTTAGTAGTCAGAGAACCTATGGACTCTTGAAGTTTCTGCTTTAAGGTTAAAGTTTCCGTCGGTTTCTTTGGTATTTCAGATAGGGGCTTCATATCTTCATCAGATTCGGAGTCTACAATATTTTTTTCTAATATATCCGACACATTTTTGACAAACTGAGCAATTGCTTCGGAATTAGGTTGCTCAAAAAAATCAGTTTCGTGAATTGTGCTAGGATTTTGAGCAGATTTAAATTTTAAATTCGAGCATTTAAATTTTTCAAGATTTCCGGAATCCCGGAAAAATTAATCCCGGGATTTTCGGTACAGACATACACGGGATCCCGGGATTTAGGGATCCCGGGATTTAGGGATCCCGGGATCCAGGATTTTAAACCCTAGTCGTCAGCGACTGGGAGAGTTGAGTTTGGGGGTCTGTGGGGATGTCTGCCATGTAGATGTTGAAGAGTATTGCGGACAGTGGTGAGCCTTGTGGAACTCCTGCTTTGTGTTTGGTGTTTCAGAAAGTCCCATCTGCTTTGATTTGAAAGGTGCGGTTGGTCAGGAAGGATTGAATGATTTTTATGAGGAAGGTCGGAAAACCTCTGCGAATCATTTTGAGGAGAAGTGCTTCGTGCCATATGCGGTCGAATGCTTTGAATATGTCCAGGAAACCTGCTCCAATATGCTGCTTCCAGTTGAATGATTTTATTATGGTCGTTGCAAGTCTTGTTGTTTGGTGGACGGTGGAGTGTTCTGTTCTGAAGCCGAATTGCTCTTCTGGTATGATGTTTAATTCGTTGGTTTTCTCCCGCAGAATGTCCAGGATTGCTTTTTCTATAATTTTTCCTAGGCTAGGGAGGAGGCTTATAGGTCTGTAGCTTGACGGAGTGTGTGGATCGGCACCATTTTTTGTAACGAGTATTATTTCGTCGTGTTTCCATATGTCAGGGAAGTGTTGGAATATTATTATTGCGTTTGTGATTTCTGTGATTTCTTTCAGCTGTTTTTCTGGGAGTATTTTCAGTGAGTTGTCTGTGATATTGTCGTGGCCAGGTGCATTTTTCGTTTTTGCTGCTTTTATGATCTCTTTTCTGGTTTATGGGCTTATTATGAGGATAATTTGCTCTTCTGTTGGTGGTGTGGTTCCGAAGATTCCAATGGTTCTTTTTATTCTATGGTCTCTTTCTGGGCCGAGTGTTTGATTTTGGGTGAATTGTAGTTTAGTGATTCGGCAATAACGTTTATTTTTCTTGTGGATCTGCTATGGCTCTGTTGTTTTGATTGATGTATGGCAGTTGCTTTTTTGAACCTTTTGTAATTGGTTGGGCTTTTTTCTAGACTGAACCGTCTTCTGAGTTGAGGTATTTTCCCAGTTGTTGTTGTAAAAATCGCTGAGGCTTTCTCTAATTCTTTGAGCAAAGGCGTTTGATTCTCTTTTAATTGGTGGGTCTCCTGTTCAGTAAGCTCTTTGAGTAGTCGGTTTTTAATTCTGATTTGTTCTTTCAAGCAAGCTTGTATTGATCCGTATTTTGAGTATGGTTTTTTCAGTTGGGATTGTGTGTGTTCTATTGCTAATTTTATGTCTGTTGTGATTTTCTGGATCTATTTTTTGGAGCTGATGGAGCGTAGGTTTTTGGTATTTGTTTCCAGTTGAAGTTTGTATCTTTCCCAGTTTGTAGTTTTTTTTGTATAAATTTGTTGTTTTTTAGGAGTGGGTCGCCTACTTCGATGATTACTGGCATGTGGTCTGATGTGAGTTCGTGCATTACTTCTGGCTCTGAGGTTTGGGGGCTGTTTTTTGTTAGGAATATGTCTAGGATATCCGGAACTGCGTTGGGGTTGCTGATGTGGAAGTGTGTGGGTTCTCTTGGAGTTATGATGTTGAAAAGCTGGTTGTTGGCTGCGTCTGCTAGTATTCTGCTTTTAATGTTGGTTGGTCTGTTTCCCCAATCGGTGTTTTTTGCATTTAGATCGCCTCCTAGGATTGTTGGTTCATTAGTCAGTAGATTTCCAAGTTCGGCGGCGTTTATGAAATTTGCTGGCTGGATGTATGCTGGGTCATGTAATGTAGCAAAAAAATGTTTAATTGGATGGAGCAAGAGATGCGAACGCACCGAGAAAGCATAATATTCTCAGATGCATTATTTAACAGGATGTTAACGAACAAGGATATTCATCACATAATATTGTTAAGAGTTCCTGCGTTACAAGCTTAACTTGCTGGGTTTGGTTTTGGTGTATTTTTATGGCTATTGCTGTGGCTTCAGTGGTTTGTGGTGCTGGGATTTGGATTTGGTGGTGGTTTATGTTCTTTTTAATCAGGATTGCTGTGCCGCTTTTTGGTGCTCCGAGCCTGTCTGTTCTGTAGCAGTCGTAGTTTGCCATTGAGAATTTGTCTGCAGGTTTTAGGAAGGTTTCCTGGGGTAGCGCTACGTCGATTTCATGTTCTTCGAGCAAACGGAGGAGATCGAGTCTTCTTTTTTGCGTTATTGCAGTTCCATGTTGCTATCTTGAGGTGGGCGGGGTTGTGTCTTATTTGCTTAACCATCTGTTTTGGATTGGAGTTTGAAGACCTGGTTGTTGCGTGAGTAATGGAGGCAGTGTGTTTTTGAGTTGTTCCTGCATGATCGTGAAGAATTGTTGCATTGCTGTGTTTAGTGTGGTGATAGTTTGGAAGACTTGTGGCGCTTGTTGCTTCTGATGGTCCAGTTTTGGCAGGGCTAGTTTTGCGTTTACTTGGGTCCCCCATTGGAATGGTTGAGCCTGGCTGCGTTGCGATTTCATTTGATGCGGATTTTTGGGACATCCTCGGGAGGAAGCAGGATGGTCTCCTTCACAATTGGCACATTTTGCCGGTTCCTCCTTGGACTTTTTACAAGGGGAGGTGGGGTGGTCGTGTGCGCACTTGACACATTTAGGGGATGCCGCACATTTTATCGAAGAATGGCCGTAGAGCTGACAGTTGTAGCATTGGGTGTTTCTTGACTTGGATCTTTGCGCTTCTACGTTGATTCTCATGTCGAGCAGGCCGGTGAGGTTGAATATATTTTTTCTTCTTTTAGAAGAAGGATTAGTACTAGCGGTAGAGGTGTTCCGTCTTTTCTGTACCATCGATTTACTATTTTGGGGTGGAATCCTAGGTTTTCTAGTTCTATTTTGATTTCATCGGTAGTTAGGGTTTCAAGTAGTCCTCTTAAGACGAAGTGCAGCATTTTCTCGTCTTGTAGTTGGAAGGAGTGGTAGGGGAGCTTTTGATTGTCCAGGAACCTGATTGATTTTCTGTAGTCTTCTATTGTAGGGAGGTGTATTTTTACGCCTTCTGGTAGCGTTGTGGCATCGCCGTATTCTATTTCTTTGTTTTTCATGTGTTCGGTGACTGCATTATATTTTGACTTATCCCTCAGGACTATGGGTGGAGTTTTCGGCTATTTTGGCATGGAGTCGGTGGAGATTTCGTTCTTGCCTTTCGGGGTGTCTCCTTTTTTGCTTATTCCTTCGCTGGTTTTTAATGTTTTTGCTGGTGGCTGTGTTTCTAGTCAGGGTATTTCTCTTTTCCTGGACCTTTTCCCCTGGATTTTGATGAAATCGTCGTTGTCTTCTTGCTCGTTGGGTTCGTTTTGGTCCTGCATTTCGCTGTCGCCTGAGTTGACTTGTGATTTTCCACTTGGGTTGTTTTCTTTGTCGTGTAGAGCTTAGCTTGTCTCTGCCATGGGTTTATTGTCGATTTTAAGATTGATGATTTGGCTTCTGAGCTTGCCTATTTCGTCATTCTTTTGTCTCATTGTAGCGCTGAATTGTAGTTGAAGATTTTCTTCTACATCTTTTCGGATTTTGTCAATCAAAGTGATATTGTTGTTTGGTGACAAGTTCAATGCCGTTGTCCGACATTTTGCTTCGATTTTTCACCGTCTTTACACGGATGTTCGCTTTCTACGTACTCGCTGATTGCTCGCTCGGAGAAATTTTCGTAGCTCTTCTCGCTTCGAGGCGTCGCGGCGTCGGGGAGAACTCATACCTACCTTCCGAAGAAGCAAGTCCTTAAAGCTACAATTTCGAATTGCGTAAGCAGTATCACACAGGCAGCACCATCCATTAGCAGTTTCGAGCAGTCGGAGTAGAGTTTACCGTAAGGTAAAATATTTCAACAATGAATGAAGTCTACTTGTCAGGGGTACGTAAATATGTAAAATTGAGAATCAGTTCTCTAAACCACCTGAAGATGCCTTATACAATAGCAGTCAAAATTTCTATTTTTTTTTATTGAAGACTGTATTTTTGATTGCAAAAATAAGCCCTTGTCTAAAGTCTTATTGCGGCACTGTTCCATATTAGCAAATTGTTGAACATTATTTTAGCCCCCTCGTATATCGAGATCGATCGAGATCTATTCAAATGACCCTAGTCGGTGCGTCGATCAGCATACGTGCGCCACTGCATTCATAAATCTATATCTGCAAAGAAACGATCAAATCTCGAAACATCAAAGTGCCGCTAAGAAGTGACGCGACTATTTTATATTGTAGATTTTGCTACCATCAAAGATTCACTGATGGATATTATAATTTGCTAATGTACCATGTCCTTCTAAACTTGTATTACTTTCTTGTTTTAGATTCGTAGGGGAGGTCTTAAGAATGACCACAACATAATAGATAAAGAATTCAATGGGAACTCACATCCAATACAGTAAATGATTGGGTAGCCCATGTAAGATGATTCTGTAGATTATTCTTAAAACTATATATAGTCTAACAACGACAAATGCAAGGTTTGAAAAAAGTGGATTGTGGTCTGCCATCCTTAAGTCAAAAACACATATTATACATACATGTTTATCGAAAAGTACACACTAAATGGGAACCTTTTTATTCAATGATTTATAGGAAATATAAGTGTGGCAATCAACTCTGCTTACATAAAGACTAAAAATTAAAAAAAAAAACATTGACAGCTTTCACTTGATATACGTCAAGTTTACATTCGGCTTTTAAAAAGGGGGAAAATGGGGTTTTTCTATTTTGGTTTCATATCAGAGCTTTGTCGATATCGTTTTCAGTATCGTAATAAGCTTTTTACGAAACCGTTTTTTAATTTTTTAAAAGTTGGTAATGCGGTGTGTAGTCATGTATGTTTGGTTGCATACATCTATGAATTAGCAAAAACAACAATTACAACTAATAAAATTACAATTTTACTTTATTTTTAAACACTGAATTAATATAAAACTTTACAAATATCAATTTAAAGCTAATAAATACAAATGTTATTCCTAACTATATTGTTTTAATTATTTATTATTAAAAGTGTAGTTGTTATAATAATTTATTGTGAGTGTACTTGTGTCTGTAGCATTAACCTTAAAATCGGGCATAGTTTGAGTATTTAAAAAGTTTTTCTTGTGATTATTATTTATCTGAGGATCCAATAACCCACTCTTATTAGGAACTGGTTGGAAAACAGTTTTTTTTCCTTCGTTTGTTCATGTTGATGCTCCAGCTGATAAATGTAGCACTTTCAATATTGTGAATTGTAGATGTAGAGCCAGAAGATAATATTTGTGCTACAGCTATTTTCGTTTTAAGGGAACTTTTAAATAAGTAGCCCTCAGCCCAAGCTGAGGACTTTCATACCCCGTGTTTTTTATTGTGACTAAATCGCTTTCTTTGCTTGCGATCTCGGTCATACTGGACCGTCTAAAACAGTACCCAGTAAAACATTCTGGATTTTGTTTGCAAAGGTATTTTGCAATAAGGTTTGGAATTTTTCCCATCATGTTTATACTTACTGGTGAGTTTTTACAATAGCCATTTTTATATGTAAGAAAAAATCGTCATGTCACTGTTTTTGGACGTAATTGAAAATATTGTTTAACCAAGTTAATCCCTAATGGATCCGTTATATAAACATTCTTCAAATGTTTGTATTTGTATGAAAAATATTTACTAGTATAGAATCATCCTTAAACTGAATATCTTTTATATCCATATTGGTGAGTTCTTCTCTTCGGCATGCTCTTTTTAATAATAGTATTATTCTTGACCACTCTCACTTTGGTTATATTAATGTTAATATTGTTTCAACAAAACATCATTGGAATACCAAAAAAAAACATTGTTTTAAATATAGACTTATTATTAGAGTTCCAAAGTAGTCTTACTTCTTTGAAAACTATTTTACCATTTTTTCAATTACAAAAATACTATTGGAAACCAATCAATTACTATTATTCCTTAGAGTATAGAATTGTTTAAGCTAAAACATTAAATTATTTGACGAGAATGATCAGATATAATTGGGTGAAAAATAGTTATTTTTGGGCGGTGTGATTCAAATTAAAATGCATTTTATTAAACGAACAAGAACTACAGTTTAAATAATGGATTCCACCAAATCTAGCTGAAAATTTAGGAGATTTGAATGCAGTGTTATGCGTCAAATTTGTCCCATCTTGCATTCTATACCCATACAAGCCAACCGCAGACAGTTTTGCAAAGAGGCAGATCCTATATTTGGAGTGAAATAAATATAAAAACTTTACGGTGTTCGCGTCAGTGTGGTGTTAATGAAATGTGTTTTTTATATTTAAATGTTTACAGAATGTCTAAACAATGTATGTTTAATAATACTAAATAAAAATGATTTTAAAATAATAAAGCCCGTTTCATTTGTTTGAAATATAAGGATAATTATTGATGTAACCCCTGTTACAAAAGTTTTGAGAAAAAGTTTGGCCTTAGTTCCTTTTCTAAAACTGAATAAACTTTTATTGTACAACAATATATTTATAACATCAATTGTTACTCTACAAAAATCATCTAGTTTAATGCCGCTAAGGGTCCGTGTTCTTCAACAACTCTCAGTATATGTCGAACTGGTCTCATGAGGTTTTGGGCGTCATGTATATTCATTTCTCTTATTTTCCGGATGATTCGCTGCCGAAGTTCCTGCTCGTTTCTGGCCTCCCAACCGTCATTGTAGACTTTCTGAGCCAATCGAGCCCAAAAAGTTTCAATTGGTCTGGCTTGGGGAAGATTCGGGGGATTATCAATCCTGGGCACATACGGAATGTTTCTTGCTTCCAACCAGTCAAGTGTAGCTCTAGCATAATGTGCTGATGCTAGATCCGGCCAAAACATAAAATCAACTAATTTTGTGAGACAGTCTCTGATATAGACTTCAGCATTCACTGCCTCTCCTCTTACACGACTAACAAAAGGCCTGGATATTCCCCTTTCGGATATGGCACACCAAACCAATAGTTTTTCTGAAAATTTAGCTTTGGCTTTATATCTAACTTCATTTGGGGTCTCCTCTATGTTGTCGGTATAAAATCCAGAATTTCCAGGTAGTTCTGCATGGCTAAGGGTGAAATATTTTTCATCATCCATGACAACGCATCTGTTGTTCGCGAAGTGAATTCGTCTTAAATTGCGGCAGCATCTGGGTATCCTTGCTATCTGGGCATCGGTATATTTGGGCGCCTTTTTTCTCTTTCGGTATTTTATACCGCTCCTAGCATTATAACGACAAACGGTGGCGTTGGAAATTCGGAAACGAGGAGCAACCTTTCTTGTAGATTTTCCAATGGAATTTTTCATTATTCGAGCTAACCTGTTCTGCTGTGCTTAAGATAACTTGCGTGGTCGACCAGTTTTTGGGAGGTTCACACAAGGGATTCCTTCTTCACATTCCCGAATTGTTCGATATATCGTTGCTTTTGAAATATTTTCGCCTTGAAAAAGTCTTACTATTTCCTTTTTGGGTATTTGCCCAACAAGTCTATAAATACTTCTGCGAATATCTAACTTGTATGCCATCGCGAAAAGTACTGTCAACAGTTTGACATGTCTAACAAAATGGCAAAACCCGTAGCAACAGTAAATTCCAAGGATGACTTGATGTACTGCATCCCTATTTTTGGACAGCACCTTAATTTTTTTTCTCAAAACTTTTGTAACAGGGGTTAATAGAAATTCTTCATTATATTAAATAAGAGTAATTGTTCTTCAAAACACGAATATGATTGAATTTAAACAAAAATGTGTTCTAGTAGAAGTTAAATTAAATTAATTACCATTGTAATTGAAACAATAATAGCTATTTTGCATCAAATGAGGTGCATATTCTTACAAATAAACTTTTAGTAAAACCAATGATATATTGTATTGAATTCAGAACAGGGTATTACTGGCATCAAATAATTGTTATATTTGAACGATCCATTAAAAACCAATGAAACCTTATATTTCAAGCAATCTTATAACCTATTGGTTAAATTCAATATAAGATAGTGTTTTTTCTGTGTTGGTACGTACATAACGTATGTTAGAATAGAAATATGTGTGATTTAAAATTGTGCTTTCTCCACCTTTATTAGGTAAAATCAGGTAAGCAGAAATCGATTTTTTTATAAAACCCGTGAAGTTGTGCATTTATACAAAAATTCATGTAGGTACTGTAAATTTTACTCACCTTTAAACCTACATAAATGCTATTTTCAGCCTCGGTTATAAACTTATTAATGTCCTCTATATCTAAAATAAGAGATTTTTTGGGCTTGTAAAGCCCCCGGATTGCCTTTTTAAAACAGCTTGAAGTCTTGCATAACTTTTTATGTCCGTTTTCTGGTAAATAAGCTCTTAATTTTGAGTATGAGAATCACAGGGCCGACGACGTCTAGGTTTTGCTTTCCTCTTCAAAATAAGCAATTAAAACATTTTCATTTCAATTTAACAGACGCCCATACGACTACAGCAGTGGCGTGCTGTGCCTTCAGGAGCGGAGGGGGCACAATGATTTGGGGGCGCCCAAATTATTTTCCTTTTATTGGAGAGTATGTGGTCATAGTAGGCAGTAAATCTCCATGGGAGCCACTAGTCTACAGTATTGGAGAAAAATTTGATTCTAAAAATTGGAAAATGAATGTAAAATCTCATTACAAACAACTTTTTTTTATAATATATGGTTTTATTTTTCCATGGGGTTGCGGTCAAAATGTTTACATTAAAACAATAGTCATCTTTGACGTTTCGGTTTATTGACTGACTAAACCATCATCAGAAAGTTAACTACAAATTTTTAAAAAGAACTTATTTTATCAGGTTTAATAATAATAGCACAAAAAAACATACCTTTCAACTATGATGAACAAACTTAGCACTAATACTACTACATTTTAACAAACATGTACTCTCTACGAGACACAGAGTTAAACTATTATTTACTAATAGCATCGTACCTTTTAGAAGGTATAATGGATGGAAAGTCCACTATAGGTACAAAATGTTTTGTGAATAATGCAAAAATTTTATTTTTATGACATAATTAGGCCTCCATAAACTGAACTTAAATTTTCGGTATCTGACCTGAAATTGATGGTGTTATTGGTTTTTTTCATATGAATCATTTCTTTAATATTCCTTTTTTTGTTATTCGATTCAAACTCTAATATTTGAACATTATTGAAATTGAAATTATGTAGTTCGTCAAGAGCATGTTTAGATAGGGGTGTGGGGTTATGGTTGGTATTACGCAGGCTATTCTTATGTTCTTTTATTCGGTTTTTTAAATATTGTTTTGTTTGTCCTATATATGTTTTTGGACAATCAGAACAGTCAATTTTGTATATTAGATTTGTCTGAAATTCTTTAGGTGTTTTTGGTTTTAAATGTGTAAATAATTTATTAGTACTATTGTTTGGTTTTTCGGCGATATTTATGTTATATGGTTTAAGGATTTTTTTAATTTTTTGATTTATATGGGGTATGTGTGGTAATGAAATATAATTACTTTCGGTGTTCTGAGTTTCGCGATTTGTGGAGTTATTGTATATTTTATTAATCCGGTTTTTAAAGATCGGTTCACAGAAGTGTTTGGGGTAATTATTTTTTTGTAAAACGTCTCTAACTTTTCTAAGATTTTGTGGTCTATTTATCGGATTAGTTAATATGACAGCCCTATCAACTAGTGAATTGACTACGCTTTTTTTATATTTAATAGGTGTGTATGAATTAAAATTGAGATATCTGCCTGACCATACAGGTTTTGTGTACCAGTTTGTCTCGATGTTGCCTTCTATGTCATAAGAAATATTAATGTCTAAAAAATTTAAAGATTTGTTTTTTTCCTTTTCATGAGTGAATTTGAGTCTGTTATGGAAGTTGTTAAATTTATCCAGGGTGTATTGAATTTTATTTTCCGGTATACAAAGGATACAGTCATCGACGAACCTTTTAAAGAATGAAGGTTTGTAATCGAGGGATTTTATTACATTTGACTCAACATATTCCATCACAAGATTAGCTATGGTAGCGGAAATAGGTGAGCCCATCGCAACGCCATATATCTGGGAGTAAAACTGGTTGTTGTATTTAAAGAAGGTTGAATTTAAACATAGTTTCGTTGCTTCAATAAACTCTTTTTCAGGAATGGTTGTAAAGTTTTTTATTTTATTCCATTTTTCTTTAATGCTACTAATTGCTAATTCAATTGGGATATTAGTATATAAAGAGACAACATCGAAAGAAACAAGTACATGGTTTTTTGGAATTTTTTTATTTTTTATAGTATTATGGAAATCCCATGAGCCTTTTATATGGTAATCAGTGTTGCCAAGAACTTTGGCTATTGTGTTAGATAAGAATTTGGATAAGTTATAAGTTGCAGATCCAATTGTACTTACAATGGGTCGTAAAGGGATATTATTTTTATGCAGTTTTGGTAACCCGTATATATATGGAGGGTGGCCGTTATGACAGATTAGTTTATTTTTTAAATTTTTATCAATATAGTTGTTTTTGAGCCAGTTGTTTAAAGTACTATTTAGTTTTATTTGTATTTTATTAGTTAGGTCGTGGGATTCTTTTTTATAAGTGGAGGCGTCATTTAAAAGTTCTAGCATTTTTCTTTCATAATCCTCCTTTGTCATTAAGACAGTTTTTTTGCTTTTATCAGCATTAAGTACAATAATTGATTGGTGTTGCGAAAGGAAATATTTGGCTTCTTTTAAAAAATAATTTAGTTTGCATTTAATTTTTTTGTGAGAATTAAGTATTTTATTTTTGCAATTTGTTAATATATTGGTGATTCTGGTTCTAATTATTTCTTTGTCATTTGGATTTAGACTTTCTATGCCAGCTTCGACATTTGTTATTATATGCTCAACGATATTGGGTTCACTTTTTTCATTAATGGAGAATCGTGGGCCAAGAGAGAGTATATATTTTATGTGGTCAGGTATATCAATGTTTGTTAAATTGCAAAAATAAAATACTTAATTCTCACAAAAAAATTAAATGCAAACTAAATTATTTTTTAAAAGAAGCCAAATATTTCCTTTCGCAACACCAATCAATTATTGTACTTAATGCTGATAAAAGCAAAAAAACTGTCTTAATGACAAAGGAGGATTATGAAAGAAAAATGCTAGAACTTTTAAATGACGCCTCCACTTATAAAAAAGAATCCCACGACCTAACTAATAAAATACAAATAAAACTAAATAGTACTTTAAACAACTGGCTCAAAAACAACTAAACTGCTGGCCAATTCAAGCGGGACAAACTAAATTTTTGATAAAATTTAGAGTGGAATATTTTCGAAACGAAAAAAGATTTTGATTTAACTTTTTCAGTATGTAATTGAATAGTTCTTCTAGTTTTTATACTTCAAGGCACTATTGCTAGCAGTCGCTGCAACTCTATTTTACAGGGTGTTAAGTGAAACCCTGACTTTTTTGGAAAAGTTTTCCAGTTCCGAGAATCTAGGAAGAATTTTTTTTGAATTTTCTTTTCATACTAAAATGATCCATGGTCAAATACAAAAAAACAATTTCTCCGGATTTTCTCTATTTTCATTTGTTTTCCGTATACAGGAGTTAGTCGAAATTATCGACTTCTTCTTACAAAGGAACCCCTAATTTGGCCGTTTATTCACAAAAAGCGAAAGACCAAGTAAATTTGTAGTTTGAAGTAGTCCAGCTAACAAAATTAATACAAATTTTTGTACAGGGTGTAGCAAGTTTGGATCACGGGCTAGTAAATTATTATTTTTTAATTTCTACTACTTTTTCCTAAGTTAACTATTAATTATCACGTGCTACGTTAAAGGGTTAAAATTTGTTAGGTCCGATAACAGTACTGGTTAGAAAGATCCTTTTTGCCCAAACGGGTTTTTCATTTTTTGTCTAGTCCCATTTTTAGTGATTAAACGGCTCGCATTTTGAACCTAACTTTTTGCAATTGCATCCATGAACGATTGAAGTGAGAGTGCTTTTTTGGTGGTACATAATGAATGTTTTATCCAACCAAAAAACATGTAGTGGCCAAACAGCTAATGATGCTTATTCGAAGAATTTTTTAGCATTATACAGGGTTGCAAAAAATATACCACCTATACTTTATATGGAAGTCATGTGATTTTCAAATTAATTGAATATAGTCCCAATTTTCTTGGAACTTTTTGCCGAAACTGTTTTTGAATTTTTTTGTCTGGTCCCATTTTTAGTGATACAAATGGCTTGCGTTTAAAACTTAACTTTTTGCGATTGCATTCATGAACTATTGAAGTGGACATCGTTTATTGGTTTAACCAACCAATAAAAAAGTGTCGTGGCCATAGAGCTAAAGATGCTTATTCGCTGCTTTTGTCCGCGTTTGCCCAAAACATATCACCTACATTTTATATGAAAATCATGTGATTTTAGAGTCCTTTAGGTATTCATAAAGTTCCTTTTTGCTATATTAATAATTATTAAAGAAAATGTCCTACTTATTATTAATAAAATCTAGTAACGATACAGATAAAAAGAATAATATTCATTCGGAACTTTTTCACATTATACAGGATTGTGCAGAAGTTACTACTTATAATATAAGCCACGTGTTTCTCGATATCTTTGGATTTTCGTAAACTTCGATTATTCATCATAAAAGAAAAATATTTTACCACTGCTCTAAAAAGTCAGTACATGGCATTGAGAAATTTTAATTAATAAGAAGTGTCTTAAATTAATAGTCACGGAGTACATTTTTCTCGTCAAAAATTGGAGATGGATAGTGAATTCAACTGAACAAGTTATAAAATTCTGTATAGCGTAGTTTTTAGAAGGTATAGAAATTTCAGAAGATTTAATTACTTTTGAAAGTACTCGAAAAGATACGTAATTTTCAAATTTAGTAGTTATTTTTCCCGGCATTACTTTAGGAGATCCAAAATGTAAATTTTGGTTGTTACTTTTATAGGTAAACAGAAAACGTTTTAAATTATAGAACATTTTTTTTACTTGAAGGTATTATAAAAACTTGCAACTAACGAAAACAAAACAAATCTTAATACCTAGTAGGACCTCCCCTTACATTTATTATCTCTTGGCATCTTCGAGGCATGCTTATTACCAAATTATTGACAAATTCTTGCTGAATATTTTCCCACTCCTGAACAATGGCGTCTGCAAGTTGTTCTAGAGTCTGAGGAGGATCTTCCCTAGAACTTACCAATAATTTCAATTTAGACCAGACGTGTTCGATAATATTCATGTCTGGTGATTTTGCAGGCCAGACCATCCTGGTAATATTATTAGCTTCCAAAAACTCTTGCACAATGCGTGCTCTATATGAGGTCTGGCGTTATCGTCAATTAGCACAAAATCGTTCCCAAAATTGTTTGCAAATGGTAGAACGATATTGCTTAAAATTTCGTCCCTATATACCTGACCGTTAATGGGCTCCAATGTTAAAAAAAGTTCCGTTTTGCCATTAAACATTACACCACCCCAAACAGTAACACCTCCACCACCAAAAGGTTCCTGAGGAGCCATATTCTCCTCCATATACCGTTCGCCACGTTCACGCCAAACTAATATTCTGCCGTCCGAGTGAATTAAATTAAATCTTGACTCGTCTACAAACATGCAGTTTTCCCAGTTATCTAATGGCCAATTGCGATGTTCATATGCCCACTGGAGACGTCTTCGCCTATGCTGTGGTAGAAGTCGCACACATTTAGCACGTCGCCGAGCTCTAAAATTAAAATTTTGGCTTAAAAATCTGTAGTATAGGTGTAGGGAATGAACCAATAAATAAGCCAACAGTAGCTTTTATTATACTAAAATGCAAAATTAGGTCAATTTTCATAACGTTAGTTCTAGGGAAGAACTAAGGAACATTACGCTGCAAGCACAAATAATGTGTTTAGGGTCGCCTATCAAAACTTTAATTTATGAACAACTTAGTTCAAGTTTACATTTATAATATCGGTGCGCAAAATCCAAGATTCACGCCTCAGCTGACGTCGATATTATAATAGCCGACTTACTAAAATGAAACACTAAAAATATTGGTACAAAAAATAAGATCTCATTTGAAGTAACTCACCTTAAGTTATTATTGTTTAAAGTTCTTCTAATGGTCCTATTGCTCACACGAATGTGTGTTCTTGCTCTGAACTCCTGGTTAATTTTCTCTGATGAAATTTTTCGCCTTCGACGAGCCTCTCTAACCAACCATCTTTCATCTGCAATGCCGACTTTCTTTTGGCGACCTCTCCCATAACGATAGTTTGCACTTCCCGTTTCGTGGAAGCGTTGACGCAGTCGAGATATTGTACTTCGCCCAACCCCGTACAATTCCGCAATAATACTAATTTTTACCCCATCTTGTAGTAAACGCAAACAATTAGCTTGTTCTTTTGCACTTAATCGAGCCATTATAAAGGATAATAACGCACCAATTCAAAGAAGAATACTTTGTTGCCTTGGTAACTGTCAATAGCAAAGAAAATGTTTTATTTTTTGGCCTACTAGATCTTTTGACTAAGAAATAGAAACGCCGCTAAATTAACAGAAATCCACCTGCAAAGTATAGGTGGTACATTTTTTGCAACCCTGTATAATGCTAAAAAATTCTTCGAATAAGCATCATTAGCTGTTTGGCCACTACATGTTTTTTGGTTGGATAAAACATTCATTATGTACCACCAAAAAAGCACTCTCACTTCAATCGTTCATGGATGCAATTGCAAAAAGTTAGGTTCAAAATGCGAGCCGTTTAATCACTAAAAATGGGACTAGACAAAAAATGAAAAACCCGTTTGGGCAAAAAGGATCTTTCTAACCAGTACTGTTATCGGACCTAACAAATTTTAACCCTTTAACGTAGCACGTGATAATTAATAGTTAACTTAGGAAAAAGTAGTAGAAATTAAAAAATAATAATTTACTAGCCCGTGATCCAAACTTGCTACACCCTGTACAAAAATTTGTATTAATTTTGTTAGCTGGACTACTTCAAACTACAAATTTACTTGGTCTTTCGCTTTTTGTGAATAAACGGCCAAATTAGGGGTTCCTTTGTAAGAAGAAGTCGATAATTTCGACTAACCCCTGTATACGGAAAACAAATGAAAATAGAGAAAATCCGGAGAAATTGTTTTTTTGTATTTGACCATGGATCATTTTAGTATGAAAAGAAAATTCAAAAAAAATTCTTCCTAGATTCTCGGAACTGGAAAACTTTTCCAAAAAAGTCAGGGTTTCACTTAACACCCTGTAAAATACAGTTGCAGCGACTGCTAGCAATAGTGCCTTAAAGTATAAAAACTAGAAGAACTATTCAATTACATACTGAAAAAGTTAAATCAAAATTTTTTTTCGTTTCGAAAATATTCCACTCTAAATTTTATCAAAAATTTAGTTTGTCCCGCTTGAATTGGCCAGCAGTTTATATTGATAAAAATTTAAAAAATAAACTAATCTGTCATAACGGCCACCCTCCATATATATACGGGTTACCAAAACTGCATAAAAATAATATCCCTTTACGACCCATTGTAAGTACAATTGGATCTGCAACTTATAACTTATCCAAATTCTTATCTAACACAATAACCAAAGTTCTTGGCAACACTGATTACCATATAAAAGACTCATGGGATTTCCATAATACTATAAAAAATAAAAAAATTCCAAAAAACCATGTACTTGTTTCTTTCGATGTTGTCTCTTTATATACTAATATCCCAATTGAATTAGCAATTAGTAGCATTAAAGAAAAATGGAATAAAATAAAAAACTTTACAACCATTCCTGAAAAAGAGTTTATTGAAGCAACGAAACTATGTTTAAATTCAACCTTCTTTAAATACAACAACCAGTTTTACTCCCAGATATATGGCGTTGCGATGGGCTCGCCTATTTCCGCTACCATAGCTAATCTTGTGATGGAATATGTTGAGTCAAATGTAATAAAATCCCTCGATTACAAACCTTCATTCTTTAAAAGGTTCGTCGATGACTGTATCCTTTGTATACCGGAAAATAAAATTCAATACACCCTGGATAAATTTAACAACTTCCATAACAGACTCAAATTCACTCATGAAAAGGAAAAAAACAAATCTTTAAGTTTTTTAGACATTAATATTTCTTATGACATAGAAGGCAACATCGAGACAAACTGGTACACAAAACCTGTATGGTCAGGCAGATATCTCAATTTTAATTCATACACACCTATTAAATATAAAAAAAGCGTAGTCAATTCACTAGTTGATAGGGCTATCATATTAACTAATCCGATAAATAGACCACAAAATCTTAGAAAAGTTAGAGACGTTTTACAAAAAAATAATTACCCCAAACACTTCTGTGAACCGATCATTAAAAACCGGATTAATAAAATATACAATAACTCCACAAATCGCGAAACTCAGAACACCGAAAGTAATTATATTTCATTACCACACATACCCCATATAAATCAAAAAATTTAAAAAATCCTTAAACCATATAACATAAATATCGCCGAAAAACCAAACAATAGTACTAATAAATTATTTACACATTTAAAACCAAAAACACCTAAAGAATTTCAGACAAATCTAATATACAAAATTGACTGTTCTGATTGTCCAAAAACATATATAGGACAAACAAAACAATATTTAAAAAACCGAATAAAAGAACATAAGAATAGCCTGCGTAATACCAACCATAACCCCACAGCCCTATCTAAACATGCTCTTGACGAACTACATAATTTCAATTTCAATAATGTTCAAATATTAGAGTTTGAATCGAATAACAAAAAAAGGAATATTAAAGAAATGATTCATATTAAAAAAACCAATAACACCATCAATTTCAGGTCAGATACCGAAAATTTAAGTTCAGTTTATGGAGGCCTAATTATGTCATAAAAATAAAATTTTTGCATTATTCACAAAACATTTTGTACCTATAGTGGACTTTCCATCCATTATACCTTCTAAAAGGTACGATGCTATTAGTAAATAATAGTTTAACTCTGTGTCTCGTAGAGAGTACATGTTTGTTAAAATGTAGTAGTATTAGTGCTAAGTTTGTTCATCATAGTTGAAAGGTATGTTTTTTTGTGCTATTATTATTAAACCTGATAAAATAAGTTCTTTTTAAAAATTTGTGGTTAACTTTCTGATGATGGTTTAGTCAGTCAATAAACCGAAACGTCAAAGATGACTATTGTTTTAATGTAAACATTTTGACCGCAACCCCATGGAAAAATAAAACCATATATTATAATCTAAACGGTCAGGAAAAACAATACTATTTTTTTATAATGTTTTTCAAAATTATTAATATAGACCCCATTTTCGGCTCTTTTTAAAAAATAAATGTAAATTTGCTGTGTACCAAATGACAGCTGTCAATTTTTTAAAAATCTTTAGACTTTAGGAAGAGGAGTTGATTGTCAAAGTTATATTTTTCATAAATCATTTAATAAAAAATATCCCATTTTATGCATAATTTTTGGTAAACACCAAAAACGAATACGCCCAATCAGTGGTATTACGCACACCACTTATGGCGTGAAGATCGTCATGCTTTTTTCATTGTTCATTTTGCCCACTCGAGTTCGATTTTGAACTTTATTATGAAATTTTCTTACGATTTTTTGAACATCACCAATTATTCCATGTTTTGAAAAAGTAGGAGTAAATTTTTGAACACAATTTTTCATTGACAGTTTGAAAGAAAATATGTAGATATATGTTATGCCTATTTATTGACTTTTGCTACGTTGTTACTTTATTCTGATTATAAATACATTAACAAGAAATATTTTGATTTTTGCATATACCCAGACTTATGAAATTGATCTTTGTATATACCTGTTATCCCAACACAATTTGCTGAGGCAAAATAAGTTGAAATATCATGTAACTTATTAGGAGAGTAAGTACAGTAGGTACTGCTGTAATAATCAGATGCATGAAAAGGATCGAATGGGCATAAAAAAAGAGGTCGAAAGCTTAAAACGGGGGGCTAACTCTATTTTGTCTGGAAAAATTCAAGTTTATGCCCATAATATAACAATCTTTTTGAAACTGTGTTGACTGAGAACGACTTCTACGTTATGATTATTTATTAAGATTTAGAAGTTATGTAGAAATAAAGGCGTACATAAAAATGCACGTATGTATGTATGAAAGATAAATAATTATATGTGCTGCAGCCTGGGGTATAGTTTATTAGTTACGACTGGGGAATTACCGATCATTATAGCCGGGTATTTTTTATACTATACGAGTACCATTCAAACGATTTTCACTAAATCGAATATTTCTTAATTCCGATTCCGATTGGATGTTCGAATTATAAAAAATCGCTTGTTGAGAGTAATTTATATGTATTATTAATTTAATAAGCTTTAGACATAAAATAGGAAAACCGAATTTTAATTATTAAAAGAAATCAGGGCATAGTACTAAATAGATCATCCTAAAATAAAAAATATTCATTTTTATGTGTTCTTCATCTTCCTCAAAATTGGTGTTGCCTATTTTTAGATTATTTTTTAAAATTTAGTTAACAATTTATATTCCCTTTTCATTATCAACCCTTCATTTGAGTCTTCAAACCATTTGGCTGAAAAAACGCCATATCATAAATTGCCTGCTTGGTTTCTCAACATTTTTTTATTAAATTGCCCCTTTGGCTCAATCTTGCAAGTCAGCGAATACGTATTATGTCTCAAAAGAACCACAAATTGCTTTGCTTTCGTTCAGAAAACGATTGCAAGTTACCCCTTAAAAAGAATCGGGAAGCACTCGGCCTAAAATTGATTAATACATGAACAATGATAACATCGTTAGCTATAAAACAGACAATAATGTACTGAGTCTACATTACTTGCATTTTTTGTTTGGTGTTTTTGTTTAGGGATTTTTGGGGGCATCTTTTGATTGATTGCCGATATTCAGTATTTTAGAGTGCATCGACTGTATTCATAAACGTGCATGGTACATATTTGTTAGTTGATGTTGCTTGGCTTCTTTGTTTGTATGTAGAGTTGTATTTTTTACGTCGCGTTGAGTTGGAATGGTTACGACGTACACTGTTGGATTGTTAAAAATATTTTTACGGAATTAAATTTAGACCAGCCTCCAACGTAAACTAATCAGAAGTAATAGGAAGTATGCATGTATTTTTTTTTATTAAGGAATATGCACATATTTTTTTCATTGCATAAATCGTTTAACACATTGAAGGGCGCTAGCAGAATATTTGGGTATCTAAGGGGTCACTTCACTGGTGAAACAAAATTAGTTAATTTAGAGAAATAATAATATTTTGATCATCCTTAAGCCTAAAATCTAAAAAAAAACACATGTCTGTTATAGCAGACATGTCCCTTATTACTATATTTTTTTATATGGACATGACTGCATTTGCAGACTTAATTTTTTATGAATGTTAGTTTTTTATTTATATTCATTTTACAAGTAAAAAAGCACATATGGAATATTTTGTAATAACATGTTCGGTTAAATTAGAACTGTTAATGATACTGATGAACTACTATAATAATAATAATATATACGAACTACTATACGAATATATACGATACTAATGAAGTGTTAAATGATAGTTCTCAAAGCATTTTCCCGGGCAAAGAGTCGGGAGTCCATCACAACCTCGACAACGCCATGATGTTTGACCTCTTTTTCCCGATTTGGAGCACTCTCTACACCTTAGAAAATAACTTTTCCGAGAATAGTTTTCAGGAACAGGAATTTTCTCCAAAATATTTGAAATCTGAATTTGAGATGGTACTGACGGAACCGGTGCCAATTTTCTTGAAGGTTGACAATTTAGGGCTCCTTTTTTGACAAGCACTCTTCCATCTTTTACGTGGGATATACCCAAAAGGCTTTTTATAATCATATCCCTAAATTCCAACAATTTCATATTTTTGGGATTGGAATTATTTGCGTTAGTTATTTCCCGAAAAATTAAAAAGCTATTTACCACTGTGACTTCCAAAAAGTGGAAAAGAACTTTCTTATACCACCGGACGAACTTTCGTGGACTATATGGAACTATAGTATGAAGTTAGCTGGTCCGCTCTATCCACTCCTGACATATTTTGATTATATTCGGAGATTTCCCTTGGCTTTTTCTGAACCTTCCCATATCTGTTTTGAACTTCCACTATTGTAGGGTGAAATTTTGTGGTTATGCAAATAACCTCTCGTTTGTCCTTCCGTTTGGAGACATAGACTTTTCCCTTTCTTAACCAGATATGTTCTCCTTTTTTTAATTTTTTTCATGTGATTTTCTTTGGATTACCTTTTCTATTAGCTCTAAGCGTTCCAGTGACGTGTGTTTTTCGCTGTAGAAGGGTATTTGAAAGTGGAACACTGTTATAATAGTTGTCCATGAATAGGTGGTGGCCTTTATCCAAAAATGGTTCCATAAGTCTGATCACTAATGAATGAAGCTTGGAAGCTGCTGGATCTGCCTCCTGCTTTCCCTTACAAATCTATACATTTTGTGTGTATCCATTAGGCGAGCATAACTCGTAAAACTTTATACCATATTAGGCTTTTTTACCCTTAATATATTGTTTGAAACTAAGCCGTCCCCTATGTAAAAGTAAGGACTCATCTAAAGAGAGGGCCTCATTTGGCGTGTATGACTTCTGATAATTTTTTATTAGTATCTGTAAGAATTGGCTTACCTTATTAAGCCTATCAGTACTCTCTCTGTTATTGTTGCAGTTGAAACTACGAAGCAGTTGCTCAAAGCACCTTCCTGACATAACGCTTGCAAAAACTGGGTGGTAGTACAGAGGATCATATGAAAATATTTTTCTCAAAATTGTAAATCGGATTTGTGCCTGTATTTTTCTTATTAAAAATTCAAATAAAATATCCTTTTTAGGAAGATATCCCGAGATATTGTTAATCAATTTTATTGCAAACTCCTACTGTTCTTGAAAGAGTCCTACTGTCTTGAAAGAACTAACAAACCGCCACGTGTTTTTCTTTGAATTAATTTTGGCGAACTATCGTACTCATCATATGTTTATGTCACTGAATCTGCACATTAAGTACACGTTGTTTTTACTGTTCCGTGAAACGGAATACTTATGGAATAACTTCTGTGTCCGCCCGTGTGTCTAATACAGGCGCTTTTCTCTGAAACTATTCGACGAGAAAATTTGAAATTTAGCACAGAGATAGAGTGTGGTGGTCCAATTATAGACGTGAAGTATATAAAGTTTAATTTTGATTCTGGGGGTTAATTTAAGGGGTTTGATTGGGAAATGGAAAAAACAATTTCTCAAGGACATTGTAGGGTGTCAAATGAAAGCTTATTGAATCACGACTTTAACAATATATGTGATGTATTTTTATTCCTTTTTTTCGAAAAACGCTTAAACATTGCTATCCCCCACCCTAAATACCAAAAGAATCGCTCAGAAAAATCATGAACATTGAAAATTAGGTGTAGATTGCGGGAAAATAATCAAAAAGTTGAATTTTTATTCTGGGTCTAACAAAATACAGTTCTTGATAGATACCGGTGCAGACGCATCTGTTATTCCTCGAGATGTATTCTCAGATCTGAAAAGAGACAAAGACAATTTTCTAACTGCTGCTAATGGCTCTCCCATTACTACTTACGGCAAAAAGTTTCTAAAAGTAATCTTAATCTCAGACGCAACTTCCAATTTATTTTTACTGTAGCTGATATTAGTCGTCCTATCATTGGCGCAGATTTTCTTGCTCATTTTGGTTTGCTAGTAGACGTTAAAAGCAAATGTCTCATTGACACTGAAACTGCACTGTCTTCAAAAGCATCTTTCATTAATTCTGATGCCCCGACTCCTAAACTATTCGCTGTCGAAACAAAATATACCCAACTTCTTAGAAAATATCCTAAACTTATTTCTTCGCCAGATTTTGTGCTACCTACCAAACATTCAATAAAACATCATATCGTAACAAATGGGTATTTACCTTCTTGTCGTCCCATTGAATTTAAAATGGCCAAATCTGAGTTTGCACAGATGGTTGCACAAGACATTTGCCGACCACCCTCATCTTCAGTAGCTTCACCCTTACATATGGTGCCTGAAAAAGATTCTTCTGACTGGCGTTCATGCGGGGATTATCGTTTTTTAAATGGAGTCACGACGCCAGACAGGTATCCATTACTCCATATTCAAGACTTTAATTTGAATACCCATGGTTGCGCCATTTTCTCAAAAGTTGATTTAGTGAGAGCTTATTACCAAATACCCGTAGCGGAGGAAAAGTTATCACAACACCTTTTGGTCTTTTCGAGTTTCAACGAATGCCTTTTGGTTTGCGAAATGCTGCCCAGACTTTCCAAAGATTTATTAATGAGGTAACTCAAGGACTTGAATTTATTTTTGTCTATATTGATGATATTTTAGTGGCAAGTAAAAATGAAGACGAACATTTTCAAAATTTAAATATTTTATTTGAGCGACTCGATCATTTTGGGATAAGTCTCAAATCCTGAAAATGTCAATTTGGAGTATCAACTTTAATTTTCTGAAAAAGGTATTTCACCTTCAGAAGAGCGCATAAATGTCATTAAAAATTTTCCTACACCAAAGACACTGAAACAATTGAAACAATTCATTGTAATGATAAATTTTTACCATCGCTTTGTACCGAAACTGTCAGAAATATTAATTTCTTTGCATAAACTCTAAAATCAATAAAAATATAAATGATTGGCCACAGGAGTGTGAGAATAGCTTTAACAAAGCGAAAGCCCTACTTGCTGATGCAACAATTCTAGCACACCCTAAATTTAGTGCCAAACTTTCTTTGACAACAGATGCTTCTTCTTCGCTATACTAGGACAAACTTATGATAATGTTTCACAACATATTGCTTATTTTTCAAAAAAACTTAGCCCTTCTCAACAGAAATACTTTTGATCGTGAACTGTTAGCCATTTATGCAGCAATTAAGCATTTTCAACATTTTTTAGAAGGTAACGATTTCGCGTTTTTTTGTGACCATGAACCTTTAACTACAATTTTTCAGTTCAAAGCTGATATAAGTCCACGTCAGTTTCATTACTTAGCATACATTGCTCAGTTTACAACAGATATTCGATATATCAAAGGAAAATCAAACGTCATAGCTGATACTCTCTCACGCATACATGACAACATTGGATCCTTAGATGTACTCGACATAGATATCTGTTCTTTAAAACACGCGCAAGATTCGGACAAAGAACTTAAAACATTAATACAAAGTCAAAGTTTAAATCAAAACTGTAGATTTACGCCAAAAGAAGAAGAAGTTTCTTTTACCAAGATTAAACCTTGGTGTGAGGTTTCTTCGCTGAATCAACGAATTTATATACCTAAAGGTTTTAGATTCACTATTTTTCAAAACTTGCATGGCATATCTCATCCTGGTATTCGCGCTTCAAAAACATTAATAGATTCACGATATTTTTGGCCAAAGATGAATTCAGATATTCATCAGTGGGTTAAATGTTGTTTAGGTTGTCAGACTTCTAAAATCAATAAACATACAAAATCTCCCATAGATAAATTTGACATTCCAAGAGGTCGTTTTGAACACATTCATATTGATTTAGTCGGCCCTCTCGTTCCTTCAGGAGGATGCACATATATTCTTACTGTCATTGAAAGAGTCACTAGGTGGACAGACGCCTATTCTTTATCTAACATATCAGCACAAACAGTGGCTAAAACTCTTTATATACACTACTTTTCACGTTTTGGCATAGTACATACAGTGACTCACGACCAGGGGACACAATTCGAGTCAGCATTGTTCTCAGAGTTTAGTAAATTTCTTGGTATTCATAAAATACACACCACAACATATCATCCGCAGAGTAATGGAATGATTGAAAGATTTCATAGAACTTTAAAAGCGGCTCCCACAGCTAGAGGAAACACAAATAGGTGGAAAGATGAACTACCAGTAATTCCCTTAGGTCTAAGGGCTTCACTAAAGGAAGACCTTCGATGTTCGCCTGCAGAACTTGTGAATGGTCAACCTTTACGATTACCCAGAGAATTTTTCACAACTTCTCACGAAATCATTGACACTTTTCCTATCTTGATCAGTTTACGCGAGTGTTTTGCTAATTTAAAACCAGCAGCAGTTAATAGGCATAACCTGGAGAAACCATTTGTGTGTCATGAACTAAAATATTCCAATTATGTTTTTATTAAAGTAGAAGGTAAAAAGTCACCTCTTTCGCCCTCATACGAGGGCACGTTTAAAGTAATTAAAAAATACCCAAAATTGTTTGTTATTTTTAAAGATAATAAAGAAGTAGCATTGTTCTCAGAGTTTAGTAAATTTCTTGGTATTCATAAAATACACACCACAACATATCATCCGCAGAGTAATGGAATGATTGAAAGATTTCATAGAACTTTAAAAGCGGCTCCCACAGCTAGAGGAAACACAAATAGGTGGAAAGATGAACTACCAGTAATTCTCTTAGGTCTAAGGGCTTCACTAAAGGAAGACCTTCGATGTTCGCCTGCAGAACTTGTGAATGGTCAACCTTTACGATTACCCGGAGAATTTTTCACAACTTCTCACGAAATCATTGACACTTTTCCTATCTTGATCAGTTTACGCGAGTGTTTTGCTAATTTAAAACCAGCAGCAGTTAATAGGCATAACCTGGAGAAACCATTTGTGTGTCATGAACTAAAATATTCCAATTATGTTTTTATTAAAGTAGAAGGTAAAAAGTCACCTCTTTCGCCCTCATACGAGGGCACGTTTAAAGTAATTAAAAAATACCCAAAATTGTTTGTTATTTTTAAAGATAATAAAGAAGTAGTTGTTAGCATAGACAGAATTAAACCTGCTTTCCTTTTGGCAGAGCACGATGAACCTGTTATTTCAAATACAAATTCAAAGAAAGTTTCTTTTGCATTAAATTCTGTTAATATTTAAAATTTGGTAATAATAGAAATAGAGAGGGGAGTATTTGTGGCGTACCCACTTTCTCGGTACTCGATTTAACTTATTATTACACTATACGGTATCCATTTGGTTTTGAGAATGATGACAGAAAAAAACAGTTGAACAAGAATTAACCCTATTGGTCAGTTCCATGGACCGTTTACACCAGAACATATTTTAGTGATCACAATATTCATCTTTTCTTTCCTGATAATCACGGGGGAATCAGATTTCTTTCTATCCGTGTTGGCGAAAGTGCATTAGACAAAGACAAATAAAACAAGGATTTGTTCAAATTTTTATCGTACATTCTTTGCTTGTGGAAGTATTGCTGGTTATATACTTCGAAGATTAGTCATCGCAAAATTCTTTTTTTCCTGATAAAGTTCCCAACGGAACCCGGTTTCTTTCTATCCTTGTTAGCAAAAGGGGCATTAGTAAAAGACAAATAAAAACGATGTTGTTGCCAATAAAAAAGAATAATCAAATATTTCACCACAGGCGGCTTTCTTTGTGCGCAAGTATTTCTGGTTGCCTATAGTGAAAGTTTAATCGGAGTCGTCATAAAAAATAAATTTCTAACCTGACAAAATACTTACGTAAGTTTTATGATTTTATAGCAAAATACCTTTGTTTTTACTAAACACAAACAGCATTTGCAAAAATCTCATTTTTATTAAACAAAAACAGTGTCAGCATAGCCACATTAACCTTATTATTTAAAAGCATTTAAAAGTGTGTCCTACCCAAATAACAATACTACCTCTAACCAACAATTTGCACTAAAAGGATCGGAGGAAAAGTATTTAAATAAATAAAGGAAAAATTTCAAAAATGAGTAAATATTTTTATTAGGATAAACAATTTATAATAAGGTTAAAAAATATTCCCTATTCTCCGATATATAATGAAAATGGATCTATAATATAGCCTACCTGCGAACAGTGATGTTTGTGTAAGTTAAAGACGCGATAAAAATTGTTTAATCGAATATACCAAGTAGTTTCACAATTTTTAACTGTAAATGTTGAGTCTTAGTTCCAGAAGGATAGATACACTTTGTAATGGCACTGTGACTTCTGCTTTAAACTGAAACCAAACGCTTCTAGGGTGCAATTTTCACTACTTTCTCAATAACTAAAGAAATCTTCTGTAATGCCCACTATTCTCAAGTTTATATCGGGTCGTTGTTCGTGTTACTCATTCCCATATCGGCCGGTCCAAGTAATGTAAAGGAGAACAAATATGTACCTTGCGTAATATTTCAATAGTTGTTAGTCAGTCCCAGATTCATAGAACACAGGAATTTAACCTGCTAATACTTCATATAAACTTTTTAAGTATATTTTTGCACTGCAAAACAGCTTATATCATGGGACAGGCTTCAAATAATATGCCATATTAATCTTTCTCATAACCTAACTTTCTACCAGCTTTAAAATTTTACGAGTATGAGAGAGAAAGAAGACGAGAGAGAAAAAAATGAGAGAGAAAGAACATGAGAGAGAGACATAATTGATCTCGTCGTTGTAAAATGGGTTTCTGTCATCATTCTCAAAAGTAAATGGATACGGTATAGTTAAGGTTTGGTAGAAATCCCTTTTGGTAGTCATGAAAACAATGTTTACAAAAAACAAGAGTATATAAAAATATGCTTGAATGTCAATGACATTTTTATCTTCTTGGTAAAAAAAGATTTTGTTAAAGAAAAATAAAATGAATATATAATGCAGAGGTAGCAGCTATTTTACTTTCACTCCCCACATAGTGTTTTACTAATTTAAAATAAACAACCGCGGACGATATTTTGTTAATATTAAATGACTTTAACTTTTGTTACTATTTAACAGCTTTAAATTTTTCGCAACACAAGAATAATGTACACGGTATTATTATACTCGTCAAAATGCATCTTTCGTTTGGATTAAACAGCTACAACTGACGTACGATATCGATTTCTGCCGGCCACTGCATTTACCAATCAGGTAGGCGCTTACTCTGTGGAAGGGGGTCAACAACCCTTCAGCGTGGCTTCGTCGGCTACATAATATCTCACCGTCGAAAGATATCTAATACTAGTATGTATTTAAATAGAATATTTTTTTTACCTTTCCTTCTGTAATCAAAGAATTTGGTTAAAACTTTATAATACTGTGTAGTTGTGTTCAATTAGTGTGATAGTAAATTATGTGAAACCACATTTGCGACTACCGTCTGTAAATGTGTTAAAATTAGTGGGATACGTTTTAATTTCTACAGTTGAAGCTAGTAGGAATAATTCTCATCTCATTATTGACGTAACAGGTAAGTCATAATTGCTTGTGTTACCGTATAGCATTGCCTATTTTATTCTGCTTACAGTATCAACCTAATTTCACGAGTGCATATTTTCCCATATTAAGTAAATTGCTGTTAAATTAAAATAGACATTTTTGGTAAAATTTATCTGTGGAATTAAAAATTGGATTATTTTCGGCTTTCACTAAAATTGATAACAAAATGAAATTTAAGATAACATTTAAGTTTGGCAACGCCCTGGCTGGATCCTTTGTTTTTCTTCATAATATTTGAAGGTGTGACGTCAGACTCTTTTGGAAGTGTCGGATACGGGGATGGTTTAGGGTATTTTTCAAAATAAAAAAAAGTTCGATTTGAGGGGAAAAAGTATTGGGTATGTCTGTAGACTACCCCAGGAGTCACTCATGCAAATATATGCAGTGAATTTCATAACACCCTGTATATGATAAATTTTTTTATTGCGTTTTTTCGGGAAAAACGCTGAAAAATTGCTGTCCCCCACCCTTATCACCAGAAGGATCGCTTAGAAAAATATAAAAAAAATCATGAACATTGATAATTAGGTGTAGATTGAGCGAAAATTATCAGGACTGAAAAATTATAGCGCGGTCAATTGTTACAAACAATTCTGTTGTTTATTTCCTTATAACTGCTGAACCATTGCTGTACAGTCGGGACGTTTTGATTTCGGATACAGTCCCGCTGTAACTGTCTATGGTAACAACATTATTGTTTCCACACCTGAAAAGTCAGGAATTCCCCATCGAATATCTTCATAGGTTGCTGTAGTTGTAGTTAAACTCTTTAACTTATTTTTTACCATATATTCGTTTAATCTTCTTAAACTAACTTTTACAAAGTTTACAACTGACAAAAAAGGAAAGGTTGCAAAGTCGACATTAACTTTAATTTAACCTTGTATAGACATTGACAGATGCCAAACACGGCGATAAAATTTGAAATTTGTAGGACGGTTTATACCCACAAGACAAAGCCAAGGACAACGGCAAAACGCGTAACTCGCGCAGTATAATAAAACTATACGGACAACTTCTACCGACGTGGTAGACTAGGAAGCGCGCCTTCGGAAGAGCACGATCGGCAAAACGCTACTTACGGAACAAAATTGATGTTGACATTTTTTTTTTTGAAGTTAGGTTGCCGTGCAACGACAACTACGTCTGACGTCTTTAACCCTGATTGGTTAGTTATGACACCGAGACGCGGTTCTTTTAAAAATACAAAACGAAGATAGTATTTGTTTTACAAACATACTCCGCCCGTTGGCGTGACAACGTCAAAAAGACTTAAAGTCAATGACAAGCAAGCATAAACATATTTGATGAACAGACAATTTAAATCACGAATATTCATGAATAGATAATTTAACTTTGACAGACGTATCTAATTAGGGTTGTACATTTAATTCTAAATTGTCACTGATCGGCAAAATGCAGACCTTGGTAATTGGTCGTGTAAAAACACCATCTTTAGTTT
Organism: Philopedon plagiatum; assembly: GCA_963971165.1. Classification (NCBI taxonomy): domain Eukaryota; kingdom Metazoa; phylum Arthropoda; class Insecta; order Coleoptera; family Curculionidae; genus Philopedon; species Philopedon plagiatum. The sequence continues at coordinate 100,007,662 of OZ020190.1, forward strand.
TGAGTTTGACTACTCTTACTTTATTGTCAGGTCCGGGAATAGATTCTAAAACTCTGGCTCTTGGCCAAACTAAAGGTGGGACATTATGTTCTTTTAACAACACAATGGTATTGGGATGAACATTATTTGATTCTAACAGCCATTTAGAACGTTTCTGTAAATTATTCAAATATTCAACAGACCATCGTTTCCAAAAGTCCTGTTGTAATTTGGTGCAGTGTTGCCAACGTGTTAAACGATTCACTTGAGTTTCGATTAGATCTCTTTCTGGAAAAGACATTAGGCTTGTACCTATTAAAAAATGACCTGGCGTTAAACATTCAAGGTCAGACGGGTCTTCAGACAAGGGACACAGTGGTCGCGAATTGAGAACAGCTTCAATCTGAGACAACACTGTACTAAGCTCTTCGAATGTTAAATGACTGTTGCCAATAATACGAGTGATGTGAAATTTAGCGCTTTTTATAGCTGCTTCCCATAAGCCTCCCCAATGAGGACTTCGGGCAGGAATAAATTTCCATTGAATTTCCATGGAAGAAAGATAATTATAAATAATTTCTGAATTTGGTTTTGTCTTAAAAAAGTCAGTAACTTCTCTTAGTTGATTTCGACTTCCAAGAAAATTGGTAGCGTTGTCAGAGTAAATTGTTTGTGGATTTCCACGACCTGCAATAAAACGCTTTAATGTCAATAGAAATGCATCTGTAGATAGGCTTGAAACGAGTTCAATGTGTACGGCTTTCGTAGCCATGCACACAAATATAGCAATATAACATTTTGTTAGCGGCACACGCCGAAGATTAGATGCTTTAATTAAAAGCGGACCACCAAAATCTACGCCAACACAAAAGAAAGGCCTAACAATAGTGACTCTATCCTTTGGTAGATCTGCCATGATTTGTTGAGAACTGGTATTATTTCGAAATCTAAAACAGATGACACAGTTTCTGATTATTTTTTTAATTTCTTTTAATCCATTTAGTGGCCAATATTTTAAACGAAAATTTGACAGTACTGTCCTAGCTCCAGCATGATAAAAAAGATGTTCTTTTCTCAATAATAAATTGACAATATGATTTTTCGACGGTAGGAGTAAAGGATGTTTATGATCATATGAAATTTCTGCCTGGGATAGACGACCACCCACGCGTAGAAATCCATTTTTGTCTAAAAAGGGTTTTAAAGATCTTATGGCTTTGGAGGTAACTAATTTGTTGGAATTTAATTCTGATATTTCTTGTGAAAAATATTTGTTTTGTACAAATTTGATGATTAAGTCTAAGGCCTTTTGAAGTTCTTTTACTGAAAGTGGGCCTAGCAATTTTTCATTTTTTGATTTAATATTATTGACAAATCTTAGACAATATGCTAAAGCTCTTTGTAATTTCGTAAATGAAGAAAATTTTAAATAAATATTTTCTAAGTCCGATTTGGCGTAACATTTCTGGGCCGCGCCACCAAAGAGTACAGGTTTTTATTTGATGGGGTTCAATCCTCGAGAGACAAAATCTGCTGGATTTTCGTGAGTAGGAATATAGTACCACTTACATTTTTCTGAAGTTAATTTCTGTACTTTCGAAACTCTATTTGCGACAAACGTAGACCACCGAGAAGGATGAGATCTAATCCAAGCTAAAACAACTTGAGAATCCGTAAAAAGATTGATACTTTCAAATTGTAGAACGTCTTTAAATATTGAAATGACTCTGACACATAATTTAGAGAGCAAGACCGCTCCACATAGTTCAAGTCGGGGTAGGCTCACGATTTTAATAGGCGCGACTATGGATTTTGAACATATTAACCGACAAGAGACTTCTCTGTTTTCATAGATAGCACGAGCATATAGGCAAGCACCGTAAGCTCTTTGACTTGCATCGGAAAATCCAAACAACTCAACCTTAAGACAGCCAAGCTGCATCAAAAGACATCGAGGAATTTTTACTTCTAACAGTTGTGATAAATGTTTAGAAAATGATTGCCATTCATTAACTAAGTCCTTGGGTAACATGTCATCCCAGTCAATTTTGGCCTTCCAGATTTCCTGCATAAAAATTTTAGCACGAATAATTACAGGGCCAATAAATCCGAGGGGATCGAACATTTGGGCAATAATTGACAAAATATTTCTTTTAGTCATAGATATGTCAGAAATGTTTTTTGGTAGTGAAATGGCAAAATTGTCATCTTGAGGACTCCAAGCTACACCTAAAACCTTATTGGATGTATTTTCCAAAACTATATTATAGTCATTTTGAGAGTAACTTACACGTAAAGACTTCAAAAATTCTTCTGAATTCGAACCCCATTTGTGTAAGTGAAAACTAGCGGATTTACAAAGACCAATGAGTTCTTGGGCTAGCTTTTCCAGTTCTGCTTCGGAATTTGCGAAACATAGAAAATCATCTAAATAACATTGATTTAGAATTGCTTTAGAAGCAAGAGGAAACTGATCTTTGCCTTTATTTGCGAGCTCTACCAGACATCTTGTCGCGAGATACGGGGCGCAATTTGTACCATATGTGACAGTTGTCAACTCAATTTGTTCCAAAGACTTCTCGGAACTTTCCCTCCATAGAATTGTTTGTAAAAATGATTCATCTGGATTAACACGAACTTGACGATACATTTTTTCAATGTCACAAATAAAGACAAATGCCGAAGAACGAAATCTACAAAGTATGTCAAACAGTTCTGGTTGGACGGTAAAACCTTTAAGTAAAATATCGTTCAAAGAGAACCCAGAACTGGATTTCATGGAAGCGTCGTAGACAACACGTAATTTTGTCGTGGCACTTGATTCGCGTATAACACAATGGTGAGCCATGTAATATCTACGATTACATTTTTCAGCCTCGGACGGGGACACATATCGGGCATGATTTAAAGAGACATATTCGTCAATAAAATCTTTATACTGACAGAAAAGCACAGGATTTTTCTTAAATCTGTTTTCTAGGTAAGAAAATCTTTTTCTTGCTAAAGAAAATGAATCGCCCAGTTTTGAAATATCTTCGTTATTTCTAAGGGGTAAATTTACTTGAAACTGGCCATTATCTAAAATTTTTGTTGTCTCCTGGAATATTTTTTCGCACTGAAGATCTTCTAGTGATAAATTGGGCTTATTTTCGACTTCTTCTAAGGACCAGAATTTACAAAGAAGAGAGTCAAGGTCATTACCAGGATTGTAAGAATCGGTTTGTGAATTTTGTATGAAAAATGATACATTCGACTTTGATTTAGACGTATGACAGTTAGACATTGCACCTGAAACGACATATCCTAAATGTGTAGATTGTAAGATAGGTAAACCTTTTCCTAAGTCAATTATTTCAGGTTTGATAAGTTCACGGTGTACTTCCGCACTTAGAAGAATATCAATTTCTGATGGACTATGGAATGAAGGATCTGCTAAGGGAACAGTAAACGGAATATGTAAATTATTTTTATTAATCTGAACTTGAGGCAACTTTCCAGTTATTTCATCTATAATGAGACAAGACACGTCAAAAGATTTTTCTTTTTCAACATTAGAAAATATTCTGACATCTACCATTTTATTAGCAATCGTACTTTTGTTTGAAATAACTGAGATACGAGTCTGCATGTCATAAGAACGAACACCTAATATATTTACTAATTTTTGTGAAATAAATGAACTTTGGCTGCCAGGGTCAATTAAAGCTCTAGCCATAACATAAGAACCATTTTCGGCTTTTAAATTTACTATAGCAGTAGCCAAAAACACAAATGTTGGATTTTGTGAAAATGATGTGTGTGACATTGCCGTTAAAGGACTACTTGGAAAAGCATCATTTGAAATTTGACGATTAGAGTCAACAAGTGTATGTGGTTTTTCATTTTGAGAGCCCTGATTTTGAAAAATTTGTGTTTCTGTATTCCCTTGACTTGACAATAAATCAGTAGCGTTTTCGGTTTTATTATTATTACTAAACGTGGAATAATTTTTATTAAAACCTCTATTCTGATCATTGACTTGTCCAGAATTGTTTTCATTTTTAATTTTAAGTACGGAAGAATTGATGTGTAAAATTGTATGATGCTTTTTACGACAAATATTACATAGCTTTTCGCTACGACATTGCGAAAATGCATGTTTACCAAGACAATTTGAACATCTCTGATTTATATGTAAAAATTTTAATTTTTCATTATGAGGCAATTTTAAAAATGTCTCACATTTATTTAAGAAATGATTTGCCTGGTTGCAATAAGCACATGTCAAGTGATCTCTAGATGAACGAAGAGGTGAGTTCATAATACCCATATGAGCCGAAGTTTGTCCATGCTTACTTGGAAACTTCTTCTGAAATTGATTAAAACTTTTATTATCAGCCTGAGACTCGGATGTAGCCACAGTTTCTAAAATTTGACATTTCTTTTCTAAAAAGTTATAAAATTCATCCATAGTCGGTAATTTTGATCTATCTCTCTCATATTCAAAAGACTTACGCATGTTATGATCAAGCTTTTGAGAGAAAATATGAATTAAAATAACATCCCATTGATCTACGGGTAAACTTAAATTGCGCAATGATGCAATTTGTCTTTTAATGTGAGTTAAAAATTCTCTTAAATTTTGAAAATTAATTTTAGTAACTGGAGAAATATCTAATAATTTTTTAATATGAGCGTTAACAATTAACGTATTATCGGAATATCGTTTTGTTAAAATATCTATTGCGACTTTAAAATTTGCGTCGGAGAGTTGTAGGTTATCAATTAAATTAAGAGGTTCATTTTTTAAATAACATTTAAGATACATAAATTTTTGAATGTTACTCAAGTCCGAGTTATTTGTAATTAAAGCCGTAAAGAGTTGAAAGAATGACGTCCATTCCGTAAAATCGCCAGAAAAATTAGGAATATTTAAATCGGGTAGTTTGACATTTGATTGTGCAGTTTGTGGAATTATAATTGGCTGCAGCGACGTATTGACTGAAGACGATGGCTTTAATTCAAAAATTTTACGCATTAAACCTGCTAAAGTGTCATAATATTTTTTCTCTACTTCCTCCCTAATTTCGTTATCAGTCTTATCAGTATCTAAAACCTCAATCTCATTTTGAATGTCCTCGTATTTAGCAAAATGTGAATTTAATTTAACTTCGTGAATTTGAAACTGATAAACATCGTTTTCAGTATCTCTCTTGTCTTTATACCAATTAACTATACGTGAAATGTTTTGTTTGCAAACTTTTCTTTGCTGGATCAAAGAATCCATTTTTTATAATAAAAAATGTATCTTAAAAATTTAACAAGATAAAATTTACCGTTCAAATCAATAAACTAAGACAATCTTAAGGTATTTTTGTAAGACACAGGTATTTTTTTAAACTAAAAGTCTCTACTAAAAGATTGATGTTTCTCGTCACAAATCGGAAAGTTTCTAATAATGACTGCTTCTCGTCAAATTAAAGAGTCTTTATAAAAGGATTTTTCTTGTCAAAATGTGGATATGGAAAGTTGATTTTGACCTTACATAATATAAAAGTTCAAACTTACAGTTTGTCGGGACACAATATTTTCTGAGTACTTTTTTGTTACAAACCACTTTGTTTTTCTTTTCTACAATTTTTCTATCCGGCTCGAAGGACCAAATGTACAGTCGGGACGTTTTGATTTCGGATACAGTCCCGCTGTAACTGTCTATGGTAACAACATTATTGTTTCCACACCTGAAAAGTCAGGAATTCCCCATCGAATATCTTCATAGGTTGCTGTAGTTGTAGTTAAACTCTTTAACTTATTTTTTACCATATATTCGTTTAATCTTCTTAAACTAACTTTTACAAAGTTTACAACTGACAAAAAAGGAAAGGTTGCAAAGTCGACATTAACTTTAATTTAACCTTGTATAGACATTGACAGATGCCAAACACGGCGATAAAATTTGAAATTTGTAGGACGGTTTATACCCACAAGACAAAGCCAAGGACAACGGCAAAACGCGTAACTCGCGCAGTATAATAAAACTATACGGACAACTTCTACCGACGTGGTAGACTAGGAAGCGCGCCTTCGGAAGAGCACGATCGGCAAAACGCTACTTACGGAACAAAATTGATGTTGACATTTTTTTTTTTTGAAGTTAGGTTGCCGTGCAACGACAACTACGTCTGACGTCTTTAACCCTGATTGGTTAGTTATGACACCGAGACGCGGTTCTTTTAAAAATACAAAACGAAGATAGTATTTGTTTTACAAACAATTGCATTGGTTTTAGAGAAAAAGTTTTTCGACAAAAAATATTTCTGCCGAAGTAAGGAACAACTTTTGTCCTCACATGTTTTTCAAAACTTTTAATTTGGCCCACCCAGTCCTACGCATTCGCGATGTGAGACGGCGTTAGTGCCGTTGGCGGCGGGTAGCGCGGCAGATGGACGGAAATCGGGCGGCCGAGGTTTGCTCAGGTAAAGTGTGAGGTTGATGGCACGGGACACTAACTGTGCAAGTATAGCTTGCACTTGACCGATTTTTTTTACAGTGGACCTAATTATAAATCCTTCAATATAAGCAACTGTGTTTTCTTGTAGATCCGTTAAGCCTTTAGGAAGAAACATCTGAACATTCTCCTCTAGTTTTTCTATTTCTTCGTTCCCAAAAAATCATCCGTTATTTGTTTACTTGTACTTTCAATTACTCCTAACCTATCTGTGTTGTCTTGTATAAGAGAATTTCCAGTATTATTTGTAATATCAATATGGGATAGCAAACGCCTATATGTTTCGATAAAGCAAGCAATTTGGATTATTATTAGGGTCATTCCTGCTCCCAAAACAAAGCATTTTGTTCGTTCATTGGTTTTAAAGACATATAGTGAAAATTTTGAAAATTTAAATAAACATTTTTTATTACAATCTAACGTAAATTCTTACCTGACAGAGCAAAAGAATAATTCCAAGTGATTCTGACTAAATTTGTAGGTACATATTTTAAGGTTTCTTTAGATTGAACTTCATCATCGTATATTTTTAAAAATGTGTCAATTGCCACAAGAAATCCAATAAAGGAAACTTTTCTTGTACTTCTGTACAAATAAGTACCATTGAAAAGTTTTAAGTTTTTTTGTATAATTTGCTAAAAGAGTCAGAAATGGTCTCAGTAAAATTAATTTTCTTTTCTTAATGGCGTCTTCATTCCCTGTGCAAAAGGATTTCTCGAATTTAATAAATTAGATAAATTCATAAAATTAACTGTATGCATCACATCTTTGAACTCTTCCAGTTCACAATCTTTACAAAGAAACTTTAGAGAATTAACTACACTATTACCACAGATTACTCTTACCAGATGCGAATCTCTTAATAACTTTCCTATATCAGGATTCCGCGGTCTTGGCGCTACGGACAGAGCGGACCGGTTGCGTCGAGCGTCGATGCCGTGAATGGAATTTTCCACGCGTTTGGTAGGTTTTAATTTAGAGAAATTATGGATTATATTTTAAAATATTAAAACATGATATTGTGTGGCATTTTATATAAAATTATATCATTAACAAATACCAAAACGTATCTCGTTTATTAAAATTACACTACAACCTAGTACAACCACAATTTAAACCATAAAATCAACGCAACAAAACTGATGTAGTAACATTAGCCTGCTCTCTATTCCACTGGGACGCTCGCACACGCTAACAGCGAGGAATTCACCGTTCGGCGACAGACTAAATAATAAGGTGCATCGCCACCTTATAATTTCTCTAAAATGAGCCACCGTCGAAAGCGTAAGATTCGCATCTGGTAGGAGTAATCTGTGCTATTACTAAGAATTTGAGCGCAACACTTACCTACAATAAAAATATATTATTCGCAAAATATGAATACAGGAAAAAGATATAAGAATATAGAAAGAAACTGAACCCTACCTAGTGCAACAAATTATTGAGGTTAGTTACCTTCATTATAAATTCCTTCTTGATATGCTCTTTCCTTAATTTATTGGCAAAGTATAATCCTTTTTCTTGTTGAATTCTGTGTAATTTTTAAACATATTTCCATTTAATGTCATTAACATCCCTATCTATCTGGGCCAACGCCCAGTTATGTCTTACTAATTTTAATATATGACATATATCAAAAATTATATGTATAATGCCATGGTTAATGCGGTGTGAGAAAAAAGGTTTCAAATTTTCAACATCATCAATAATTCATCCTGATTCCTTCATCGTTTTGAAGTGCACATGAAGGCCATCACACATTACAGCCAGATGTCTAATATTAACAGGATATAACTGTTTTAAGGCTTCTTGATCCAGATTAGCTCCCCCCCCCCCCTGTAAGACTTTTAATGAAAAATTACCCAATACGTATTTTAACCCTCTATTACATGATTTATTGGAAAATTAAGAAAGAAAATTTTAGCAGTTTTTTTTTGGTGTTAAAGGGTCATTAAAACATAGGTTCTCATAGTTTTCTTTCAAAACATTTATATTTAAAAAAAAATTGTTCCCATTTGGGGACGTCATGCGTACAAAACTAAAATCTAAGCTAACTCGTATTACAATGAAAATCTTTAAAACAATTATTTTTATTATTTAGACACAAATGCACCGCGCATTTTTCACACTTTATGCGCGATTTTCCTTGACAGTTTAGTTTTTTGCATCTTTCCTTTTCGTTAGTATGGGAAGGCCAATGACCAACATTATCAAACCTCATTAAATTTGTTGGGCGCATTTCTAAGCACCTTCTTTTTGGTGTGAAGGGTGTGGGTGAACTAGTAGGAATACTAGTACTGGGGCGCCCCCTTTTTCTTTCCATTGTTTTTCCAACCATACTTAAATCTTGTGCAAATGTAGTTTTTAATTCTAAAAGAGAAACTCCTTCATTTCTGTTTAGTTGGTTGTTGATGCGCCGTGAAAGTAACCAAGCCTTTATTATAACAACATCGATCATGTGACAACATATGCGCATGTTACATTTTTTACTCTTTAATGTAATGGGATATAACCCTAGAAGTGACTCCTGTATATCTACACCACCCATATGCATGTTGTAAACGGAAAGAATGTCTGGACGCTTGACATCTTTTTTGCGATTTTCTAATTCGAAGAACCGTGGTACTGTGGTTACCGGCTCTGGGCCCCTGAAGGTGGATATCAATGAAACCACACGATTATCATACCACTGTACAGCATGAACATCTAGACCATCTACATTAGCCGTTTTTTCGATGTATGAGTCTCTTTCTTTCTTCTTCATGTCTTTCTATGATATAGATTCCATACCCCTAAGGCCATTTGCTCTTACGCTACCAACACTATTTATTTTTAATTTCTCCAAATATGCTTGCAAAAATAAGATGAATAAATAATTGTCATAATATACTGAATGATAAACATTCCGAGGAATACATAATCGAACAATAATGTTACTTGCTGTTCCCAGATCAGGTTCTCCTGGCATTCGAGTGGTGTCAGTTTTCCACTACAGAGCTCAAATTCTCAGCTAAAACCCAGATAAGACATACATTTTATGGCCCCACGTGAGGTTTTTTTGGATTTTACGTTTTCAAAGAAGTTCTTCCTGTAAAAGGAATTATCTGCTCGTCGCATGAGAGGTGCTCCCCAAACAGTATTTTTTTGGCAAGTATTTTTTACTTGATTTAAAAGTGGTAGTATTTTTCCGTATTTTTAGTAGACACGCTATTATCAGTGAAGTAAAGAAATTGCTTTATTTCTTCAAAGCGGTTTATAGGCATTATATTTGCAATTTGTGGTATCTTAGTATTAGGAGCCCAGTATCTGCGAGCAGAATGTTGTGTGATTAAAGACATCCAGCCTATTATTCCTGGAAATTGTTAAATTTCTTTGCAATCAATAACAAACGCTTTATTTGACCTTTTTTGCACACTGTATAAACATCTTTGCTTTACTGTTTGGAAAACAAAGGCATCAGTTATAAAAAATTTAAACAAATTGTATGTCCCATCCAATTGTAAAATATCTACTTGAAGGTTACATTCCCCCAAGAATATATTCTTTTCTGGATCCCTAAGAGCTTTTGAGTCATTCCATGCAATATTTTCTTTCTTATTGGAAAAAAATTGTATATTCTGGAAGACTAAATAATTGTGAAAGAGGAATGTCATCTTCTGGATCGTCACGTCCTGCAATTCCAAGCCCTCAGAATTAGTCTGGACGAACTGAATTTCCACTGTAAAATAATTTCATATTTATAAGCAAATTGTCGTGGTTATGATGTGGAAGACCGTAAGTTAAACAACGGATGATATTTAGCGAGTTTTATTTAAACTGAACTACGAACAACTCAGTAAAAAGAACAACGTGCTTACAATACTTGACTGACATGACATTACACCTTCTTCGGCACTACCAACTTATTAAAAAAAAATAATACTAACTAGGCAGTGTTGCCAATACCAACACTAATGGCGATTTACCATTGTTGTCACCTTTAAGGTATTTTCACAACACCCACCCTCAGTGGTAAATCTCCTGCTAAAAAACAGTAAACTTAACATATTATTCACATTCTTTTAAACCAATTATCTCACAAAACTTAACTAACATGTTTGAACTCAATGGCTTAGTAAACATATCTGCCACTTGGATATTAGTACTTACATAGTTTAGGGTAATAACATTTTCTGTGATTTTATCTCTGATAAAATGAAATCTAATGTCTACATGTTTTAATCTACAATGAAACTCTGGATTCTTACAAACCTTTATGGTGGACTGATTGTCCTCAAATAACACAACAGTGACATATTCTTTTTCAACTCTAAAATCATGAATTAAACAACGTAACCAACATGCTTCGCTTACAGCTAAACTTAGGGCTACGTATTCGGCCTCGGTGGAGGATAAAGCAACAGTTGGCTGTTTATGAGAGCACCAACTTACTGTACTTCCTAATACTTTAAAAATATAGCCTGAAGTAGACTTTCTAACAGTCCAGTCCAGTCCGAATCTGCATACCCTTCAACTAAAATTTTGTAATTATTTCTACAAAAACACAAATTTTTTAAGGTGCCTTGTATGTATCTTAAGACTCTTTTAATTGCGAGCCATAAGTCTAAACTGGCGCATTATTGATATTTGCTCAAAATACTTATAGAAACACATAGATCTGGCCTTGAGCATAACATTGCATACATCAAAGATTCTATAGCTATTCTACATTTTTGTTCAATATTTTGATTTTCTGATTTTTCCCTTTTTATTTTTTAATTAAAATACCTACTTAGAGAGTATTTCCACTTTTATTAGTACATTGTACAACACGTGTTTCGCTATAATATAGCTTCGTCGGGTCGTATCATGTTTAAAGTTTACATCCATAGGCGTCAGGCATGGTTTACAGTTTTCCATTTCAAATCTCTTAAGTACACTTTTTAAATAATTTGTTTGTTTAATTTTTAATTTATTCTGTGGCAAAAAATATTTTATCGAACCTATATCTCTCATCTTAAACGTTTTGCCCAAAATAAGTTTAATTTTCGAAACTTCATTCTCATCTGACCCAGCTAACAGTACATCATCTACATATATTAGTACATAAATTTTAAACTGTTTATTTGCCATAATGTAAATACAATATTTATATTCAGACCTTACAAAATTTAGCGATAACATAAACTCACGAAACTTATTATACCAATTTTTCGGTGAACCTTTCAGCCCATGTAAGGGTTTTCTTAACTTGCATACTTTGCCTGTTTTGTCATTAAAACCTTTAGGAAGTAAAATATATACATCATCGTTTATTTTCCCATTTAAAAACGCGCTACAAACATCGAGTTGATGAACAATAAAACCAAAATTACAGCTTAGAGCCAAGAATATCCTTATGGAGGCTAATTTGGCCACAGGACTATAAATATCAGAGAGTGATACACCACTCTGTTGAAAACCTCTAACTACTAAACGAGCTTTATAATTTGCAAGCTTACCGCTCTCATCTATTTTTCTCTTGAACACCCATTTACATTCTAATACCTCACTTTCACTGGCACTTTCGTCCACTAACCAAGTTTTCTTCTAATGCTTGTATCTCTGCTTCCATTGCATGCTTCCATCCTCTGGCTTCACAGCTTGCCATAGCATCCTCATAGGTTAAAGGTTCATCATTTTCACAAACAGTCACAAAACTAGTCTCTAAGTCCAACTCATAGTCCTCATATTTTTTTGGTCTTCTCACCTCTCTTCTCAGATTGTATCGATCTTCTTCATCTCCATCTTCATCAGTAGAACTACCAACATCACTTTCATTTGGACTTTGATTACTATTTCCTCCCTCATTCTGAGAATCTATATTTTCATCCACCTGGGTCATCTCACATGTGGTGTTCTTCTTGGTCATTTCACTAGACACGATTTCGGTGTTATTTTCTGGTAGAAAAATTACGTCACGGTGTATCTCTACCTTATTCTTCTCTGGTATAAAAATTCTGTACCCTCTGACATTTTGAGGGTACCCGAGGAACACACCTGTCTTATTTTTGGCATCCCATTTCAAACGTTTCTCCTTTGGAACATGAATAGACACTTTTGAACCAAAATTTTTAAAGTTTTGTATGCTAGTGCTTTTCTTGAACCATAATTCAAAAGGTGTTTTATCTTTCTGAGAACTTGTACCTGTACGATTTAGAATAAATGAGGCTGTATTTACCGCCTCGGCCCAAAAAACCTTATCCAGGTCTCGGCTACACATCATGGTATGTGCTGCCTCTACTAGAGTCCTGTTTTCCCTCTCACAACGTCCATTTTGTTCTGGTGTATAGACTACTGTACGCTGATGACTTATTCCTTTGGATTCCAAGATTTTAGTCACTTCTTGGTTTACAAATTTCAGACCATTATCTGTTCTCAGTGTTTTAAATTTGTAGCCCATTTCTCTTTCTACCAAAGAGATGTATTTTTCAATATTTTGCTTTACTTCTGATTTGTGTTGCATAAAATACACATGCCCTTATGATGAAAAATCGTCTTTAAATAGTAAAAAATATCGTGCACCTCCCAAGGACCTTTCTTCCATTGGTCCGCATAGATCTGCATGAACAAGTTCTAGTGGCATACTGGCCCTGGAATTACTGTTTTGAAAGGGGATTCTGTGCTGCTTTCCCGCTAAACACAACTCACACATAAAGTCCTTTTCAACATCTATAAACTCTATAGTATTTCTTCTTAGAAGCTGCCTTACATGGTTTATATTCTGATGACCCAATTTGCAATACCAAACCTTTAAACTTTCAATAATATTTGCGTTCATGCAACTATCTAGGTTATGTTGTTTGTCTTCTTTTCTGTCACAATTATTCGGATTCCCTGGGCAAGGAGTGCGTTCGTGAGTATCACTTTCAGTGCATATCCTCAAAGAGTAAGTTTCACTGTTTTCTACTGCAAAGTGCATTTTGTAAACTTTGTTTTCGCGTGTAGCGATAGCTCGAACGTTTCTATCCTTGTCAATAAACTATCGGACACCATAAAATATCCCTTGTCTAAAGCGCAACCCGCTGAGAATAGGTTAAACTTTAGATCTGGTACATAGAATACATCTGACAATACTGACTTAATCATTTTATGCCCATTGAATGCCCATAAGCTTATTTTTCCTTTACCTTTAACATCTAGTGTCTCGCCATTTCCAACTTTTACCTTTTTCTGTGTCTTAAATTTTTCTATGTTATCGAACAAGTTAATATTCCAGCACATGTGTTCACTGGCTCCGGAATCGAGACACCACTCATCCATGTTTGGATTCTCTAACGATACCATAAAAGCATTTGTGTCACTGTCTCTTTCTTTATGCACATTATCGATCTTGTTCTTATTTCCCTCTTTATTCTTTTTAAACCAACACATCTGTGTTGTATGTCCCAACTTCTTGCAGAAAGTACACTATTTTTGTTGTTTTAATTCATCTCCGTTTCCTTGCTTGCCTTTCAAAAAACAATTTCGGACAAAATGTCCTGGTTTGGCACAAATATGACATTTGAACTTACTTTTACCTTTGCTAAATTTTACAGCTAGTGCGGAGGTATTTTCTACAGATCTACTTCTCTCTTCTTCTATCAACAACCTTGATGTCAGCTCCTCTAACGTCTGGCTATCCGATGGTACTGACTCCCAGGCAGACCTAAAATGCTTGTATTCTTCTGGAAGAGACATTAAAATTTTGGTCATCATCATTCTGCTCGACACTTCTTCACCAGCTGATTTCAGCTTGTTTCTTACTTCTTCCAACTGAGAAATGAACGTGGACACTGTACTATTTCCAAACTCTAACATAACAAATCTCTGTTGAAGCAGATGGATACTAACAACAGATTCTTTCTCGTACACACTTTTCAACTTTGTCCACATGTCCTTGGAACTCTCACAGGTTAAGATATGAGTAAGTGGAGCTTGTTCCATTCTTGTCATAATCAGCTCTTGTGCTTTTGCATCTTCTTTCAACCACTGGTTCAATTCATTCCCTGCAGTCGTGGGTTTTATTTTATTTCCATTTACTACCTCATAGAGACCTCTTCCCTTGAGTACTATTGTGGTTTGAAATTTCCAAACAGCCCAATTTTCTCCAGTCAATTTAACACCCTGTTGTTCCATTTTTTCTTTTTATCGCGCCAAAACAACTAACGACTTTGACACTTGTACTTCTTGTCCTCGCGGAAACTCGATCGCGTTTTTAACTACGTTTTAGACGGCCTGGGCCCATAACCTGTCGTGGTTATGATGTGGAAGACCGTAAATTAAACAAGGGATGATATTTAGCGAGTTTTATTTTAACTGAACTACGAACAACTCAGTAAAAAGAACATACTTGACTGACATGACATTACACCTTCTTCGGTACTACCAACTTATTAAAAACAAAATAATACTAACTAGGCAGTGTTGCCAATACAAACACTAATGGCGATTTACCATTGTTGTCACCTTTAAGGTATTTCCACAACACAAATACAATAAAATCATTACAATCTACCTTTATCCTCATCATCTGATAGTTCAGAATCTTCACTATCTGAAGGAATGTCTCGTAGAACCGGTAGCGTTTTTTGACCACAAAACGCACTTGGCCTTATTTCGCGAAAAGCCATTGTAAATCTACAAAATATTGCCCTTTAGATTATAACAGAAAATGGTGCATCCTATACACGTTGTTCCCAAATGGGAACTACTAGGTTAGGTACTGTACTTGTTACAGTTGTAAATAAAAAACAACCAAAACTGCATTAATAAACTGATGTTAAAGGTAGCATCTAACTATAAAAATAACTACTCACCTAGAGTCAATATAAATATGATAAAATGATTTATAAGCATACTGGTTAGAACACAAGTGACAGTCTGCCGGACGCCTAATAAATAAATGAATAGTTTTATCACTTCAAAGACATCTCTTGAAACAAAATTGCACTAAATGTAAAGATCTGTACTAAAACTTTTAATTTAGGTAGTAAATTTAAGGCACATGTGTAAGATGGCGACATCATAACAATAAAAATGGTATGTTCCCTTTCGGGAACAGAATGCAATAGAGGGTTACAACAATCATTCACCCCATCTACCATAGATACAAATGCATGATTTGCTACCGCCTGTTCATTGCCTGAGTGGGCACTTCCTCAAACATCAACATTTTATGCGCACAAACACTCTGACTGCGTTCCACAAACTATTTCCATCTTAACAGCCATTTCATCAAGTAAAAGGCAACCAAGTAACTGTTGACTCCCTGTTTTTTCTCTATATTGAGATGAGCGCAATTTTAATGCACCTATGGCTGGTTTTGTGAAACCTGGAGAACAATCAATTTTTGCCGTCTATACTCGTGTAGTAGATGGAGCTGCTAATGCCAAGTTAAAAGCCTTTATAACATATTGGGGAGCTTTGCTACTATAAAATTGCAGTCATTGCAAAGTTCTATAGTGTAGCATTTCCTAAACGTTTTTTGTTTATTACTGGCCCTGTTGCTTTGAATAAGTCTTCTCACTAGCTCTAGTGGTACCCCAGAAAATGTATCTTTTAAAACTTGGACTGCATCAGTTGATATTTTAATTTTTTTTCTTCTCTTTCTCTTTTGACGTAGAGTTGTTCTTTAAAACTTCTGAACTTTACGTCTTAAAATTGTTGCTTTGGTGGCATGTTTAGACATTTGTTATATAGTGTTCTGGAGACCAGCTGAAACAATTTATTTTTAAATTAACCAACAAGAAAATAAAGTGTGTTTGTCATACTCTTAATACATATGTAACATCTATCTACCAACCCAACCTATTTTTTTAATTCACATTTAAAGAAAATATTCCATTATTTGTTAATCAACCTAGGAACACGTAGTTTCACTACATCAGAAATATAAATTATTACCTTTGTATTAAGTAGGTACAATAAGAAAATAAGGAGTTATAAATTATTCATCTACTGAATAGCCTTATCCACTAAGTGCAGGTTCATCTAAAGGTTTATCACACTTGGAAACTGAACTGATTTATTTATTGACAATATCAACTAAGAACACAATTTTTTTCTTAATTGTTTTTATTTTAAGTTGAGTTTGAGTTATATTCCCTTTAGCTTGCAAGTTTAAAATTCCGTCACGTCAAATTACTATCACATTACAATATAGATAAATGCAATATAGAATAATATATCAGACACCCACGGTACGTTAGTACTTAGGCTTGAAGTCTACGTGGGATGTCATAGATAAAAAAAAAATAAATATTGCCCTGGTACTGCGTTAGGATTTAAATATCTTTTATTACCACTTACCACAATAACATCTTTAGAAAAATGATCTGAACATACTCTTTCATATATTATTACAGAATTTGAATCACGCCCAATAAGGTTAAGCCATTGAGATCGCAGTTGAGTGTCTTTAGGAAAGCTAAAAAATTTGAATTCAAATCACGCTCTAGCATATTATAAACGTAAAATCATAATTATAGATCTTAAATAATGGTTAGTAATCTTAGTATACACCTACCTACGATAAGAAAGTTCATCTCTTGCTCTTGTGATATTAGGGCACCTAAATAGAAAACAGTGAGGCATCTTATAACGTATTCTCTTGTCTGGGATATTCTAAAATTAAATGAAGTCTGAAAATAAATAGCACTTATGGGCCTTTTTCCGTAACTTTTAACATATACCCTAAATATGTTCAAAAATCATTTTTGTCGTATAAGCATAAAATTGACATTTTTTGATCAAGTTAAGCCTGAAGTTTTGAAAAATTATTATTGACAAGCTGTATTGTTCTGTAGTTACAATTTGATTACACTTATTTTTTGAGGAAAAACATTTTTATTTCACATTACCGTCACGCTGCTAAAAATATATTATATTTCCTTTTAAAGTAAAAGCAGTCTTTTCGAATAAAATAAACATAATAATTACTTTTAAGTATAAAATCACATTTCTGCAAAGATAATAGGAACTTTCATTATTATAAACAGCCTAAATAAAGTCAAGGTCAGAAAATACTTTAGTCAATTTAGTAAGATACTGGGAAATGCCGAATTACTTTAAGAATTCTTTTATATCTGGTTTGTTATAGCTATGCTTTATTAATTTATCAATGAAAAGTACATTGCATCCTAGTAAGATTGTCTATATTTTTCAAATGTGTTGTGACGGAATTGAGAATAGCGTGACTGTAATATGATTTTGTTGTTTGTTGTTGTTTACTACAGTAAATTATAACAATATTTGTATTTGAGTATAAGACACAAAGGGTTTTTAAAAATAAATATGTATGTATTAAAGCATATATAGGGTTGCCATCCGTCCGGATTTCCCCGGACATGTCCGGGTTTTAGGTGCGTCCGGGGACGTCCGGGCGGGTTTTGATAACTGGTCCGGATTTTCCCTAGGTCCCACACCCAATGGACAATAGGATATATTTCCTGTACATATATATATATATATATATATATATATATATATATATATATATATATATATATATATATATATATATATATACTCCCGGATCAATATTTCTTCATATATATATATATATATATATATATATATATATATATATATATATATATATATATAGACACATTGCTCTGGTTGGGTTGTGGTGAATTACATAACCTAAACAAAAACTTTCAAAATTAAAATACCTGAAATGACTACTAATAATGTCTAATTTAAAAGTAAAAATTGGGAATAATCACTCACCTTTAACAAATGTACACAGGCCTAACGAATTTTCCAATAAAATTATAAAATATACAGGCAAAACACCTGTTTCCCATTCACAGTCCGAAGAGCAACTGTCGAGTAAAACGACTCGGCAATATTTTAATACTAAATACCAGGCGCGGCCTGGTCAATGGTCCACCTAAAATATTCAATGATCTACCTAATAATTTATTTTTTAATTTCTTAAAACCAAAAAAGAATCTTTTGTTTCAAAAAAGTGCAAGTTCCATGCGAAAACTCCCCTAGAAAGAATCCAGCCAAGCCATCGTCGAAAGATATCCAAGCTTGCACCGGGCTGAATCGTATTTTAAAGTAGCTTTATAGGTTTAAATGAACGATATAAATTCATTAAAACTAAGGGAGAAACAGACATATTCGCTATAGGAAGTTAAAAAGCGACACAATAATATCGGGCCACTCCCACTATGGAAATACACTCAAACCGCCCCGTAAAATATACTCTTTCAAAACATTTGGTTTGGAAAAAGAAAAACTAATTAGGTAGCTAATATGCGCATTGTATTTGCATTGTATTAATGTATTATTAATTAGCGGTTAAATATAAAAATTTATAAATACGATCTTAACCACGCCAGCGCTAGTCATCAAATATAATGGCATCGGATCGATTCTCTTACATTACCAGCGTAGTCCAGAGGTAGAATCTCAGCGAGTAGGCCAGGAAGTCGTGGGTTCGGGGCTGTGTTGTGGTAGACTTTTTTTTTAAATTTTTGTTATTTAAAAAATTAGATCGGCTCTAAAAGGTGTATTGGCCACAAGTTAGCACTTGTTCCTCGATAAAATATTTTTAAAATTATTGGCTGGCAATCTCATATCTACTACAGCTGGCAGCCTGCACGTGCGTAGACAAAGATCGTATAACTATGTCTAGTCGCCAGCATTTTATTTATTAGAGAAAACGGCGTTTCGGCAGCGTTCCTAATTTTATTTTACGAATAATGATACTTTTAGCTCAGAATTTAGAAGACCATTTATTCTGGGCTTTTAGTACAAGGCGCGACCTCTATTGAGGGGACGCTAAACGTATCAAAACGGGAAGCCTGTAACAATATACTAATCTAGAGTACTAAAACACATAGAAAACGTCATAAACATCTAGAGTAGCAATGTTCAATATACTACAGTATCTATTTTATGATTTTTGCGGTGTTTATTTGTAGCTAAATGGTTTCTTGGCAAAACTAGGCACATTATTAAAAAACCTTTCTTAATTAAGAAAGTGTATTTTGCTTGTTGCGTTGATACACTAGTTGCCCACGAAATTTTGACCCACTGCTTAATACTGATACCTAGATGGAGCTGTAGGCAAATAACCTAAAGCATGTTCGGGATAAAACGCGTTCGTCTTCTTACCTCGTTCGTCATCTTACCCCGAACTCCCCTACGCTAAAAACCTCATCATGCAGGCCTGGTTTTACTGGTATATGGTTTAGTAACTTCATTAATGTCTTTCTTGAGGGTAGGGAAAATAGTTTTGAGAGGAAACGATATCCAACACCACTCTGCTTATAGAGTGCTAAAGGCCAATACCTTGTCTTCTAACGAGTAACGTTTCCCTTTGGGTTTTCTATTTCGGTTTTCTACCTGACTAATAGAAAACCTTGGCATTATTAGATCCATACTGTTGATGACTTTTTCGAACAACTGGGAACTTGTAAATTTCTTAGCTTGCGCTAATCTTTTCCTTAAAGATAATTGTGCCCGGGTTGACGACATTGCTCTTCTTTCGATTTTCATAAAAATGTCGAGCTTTTGGGGACAAGTCTTTAACTCGAGATACATTAGTTTCAGACAATAATCCTGACTGCCCTGCAAAGTTAAGGAAATCACGTATACAATATTTAATTTACAAATGAAAGATACATACAGCGTCCACCGTGCCTGAAAAAATTGGAAAATTCTTTTTGCATTTTTTCTTTGATTTACTCTTTTTAGTCATACTTATAAAAATTTATAAAACCAATTAATTACTTGTTGGAGTGGAACATCTCGCTATATTTAGCTCCTGCAATGTAGTGGGAATAGCTTCCATCAAGACACAAGCAACTGTTAAAGTACTTGGTATAGGCTTTATTATAGCATCAGCAGCCAATATTGAATTTGGTATAGGTTCCATTAAACCACCATCAGATGTTTTAGGGAAGCTATTTGTTTTATTTGACCCACTGATATTCTAATTTTCTATGGAAAAAATATTTTATTATTTTATCTACTTTATACTAATATTTTATATTGTATGTATTTTTATTAGGACTCCAAAATATATTTAGTAGTAGCCAAGTCTACATTTATTCTGTAGTCTTTAGTAGTTGTTTAGTCTATAATCCATATAAGGTACTTGTATGGCTCCATATTTACATTATTTGCAGTGCACATCTAAAAACCAAAGATTTTAAAGAATCTTTTGGTTCAGCCTTCAACAGTTACGCCCAGAGTATCCAACGCTACATTGGTGTAATTTGACAACAAAAAGTTTAAAACTGACAAGGGTAAGAGTAAGCAACTAAGTTTTATACTATGACTTTGTTTCTGAGCTTTTTCGTGAATTTAAAAAGAAAAGAACAATTTTAGGTCGTACTTTTTACAATAATAGAACCACATTTATTCTAGCAACACGTTTCAAGATGAAAAGTATTTGGAAACCTAGCAAATTGCTGAAATATTATAACTTATTAGTTTGTCAAAACCTTGGTAAGCGACTACAAGATCTTAATTTAAACCAGTACTAAATCTTGAAACTTTAACTGAACTTAAACCGAATTCGACAGAATGTGCTTCAAATACCTTAAAACACTCTATACTATACAAGACTTAACATAACTCAACATAACCATTTTCAAATATGTACATGAGCAGTATAAGAGGATAATGAAAACAGCATTAGAAAAGGCTTTAAAAAAAGTGTCGTTATGTCCGTTTTTGTTAAAATTTTTCCTAGTTTCAAACCAGACTTTTATACATGAGGCTTTTTTTGCTGGTAATTTAAAATCAGTCAAAGCCTATAAAAAAACAAGGTTGCCTGATCAAATTTGACAACCTTTCTTGGAAAGATAAAACTGTTTACTGTCTATGATAAGAATTAATTAGCTGAGAACTGAAGGGAAGGTTTCACTCCCTTCTTAAGTGTATGATTTTGCCCAGAGTCATTACGGAGGAAATGTAATAGCAAACTCGACAATTACTATGTACCTTCTCTGGGGCCATTTCTTGAACCAATTTTTTATTTCCACATAGATAAATCTAGTTATTAAAAATAATTCTGTCTTTGTCTGGATTTGGAAGTCGGTGTCTGGATTCCCTAATTCCCCAACAACTGCTTACAGCACAATAAATGGAAGGCATTTTTTATAAAATTTCTTAAAACAAAATAATTATTTTCATGAAAGGCATGGACGCAACAATAATTAAGTATAATGATAATAATATATGATATCTAGGAAAACACAATAGGAATTCCTTTTTGGAACGTGCAGATAGGTTGTGATATAGTCAGTAAGTTTTTGAAAGAGTTTCAGATAATTATTTTACGTTACGAGAAACCTTAGCAAATCACTTGTATTTAGTTGCAATGCCCCACACCATGCCACATGCGAACAAAATTATAGTAGGTAAAGTTTCTATTCCTTATATTTCGAGAAAAGTGAGAATAATTTGAGAATAGGAATGCATAAAATACAAGAAAAAATTGTTTACTTCTGTGCTTACTTAAAATAGATTTAACAGCAGCTTAAATTCGAACTTATGTCTAGGTACTTATGTTATTATTACTAGATTTCTATCACAGACGAATTACTGAACACCCACAAAAATAGTTTATTGTCACTAAATTTATTTTTAAACAGATTTTCAAATAATTTATTAAAATAGTTTCCATTTAAATTTGAAATATCCCAGTTGCGCACTCACTCACAGCCTTCCGGATTTTCTGCGCGAGAGAGACATTGTAGTTCTCACTTGCACAGCGCACAGCATACCCCAAAAAGTCGTGACCAAACATACACTGCGCCTAG
This sequence comes from Philopedon plagiatum, assembly GCA_963971165.1. Classification (NCBI taxonomy): domain Eukaryota; kingdom Metazoa; phylum Arthropoda; class Insecta; order Coleoptera; family Curculionidae; genus Philopedon; species Philopedon plagiatum. Next base: position 100,029,913 of record OZ020190.1, read on the forward strand.
TGCGCCCTCTGGGCGGCGCGGAAATATGCTTTCACAGATTTAAGGAAATCTTGTAAAAAATACTTTTAAAAAATAAGCTTTTATTATTTAGGTGTACTAAAACGAAAAAAATAAGTATAGTTTTTTCATTGTGGCAATGCTAAATGCTATTTATAAGTCGACGTAGTTCGCGTGGGTGGATCCTAATAAAAGTAGTATCAAAGTTATCACTGAAACATATAATATATTATGTTAAATTGATTGTCTTAAAAGCTTGTATCGCGCGAATAGTTCATACAGGCATTAATTTAGTTTGGCAGAAGATAGTAGATACCTAAGTATGTATTTTTTCATTTCTATTCACGCGACAAGCTTTTATGACAATAAATTTAACATAATATATTACATCTGTTTCAGTGATAACTTTGATACTACTTTTATTAGGATCCACCCACGCGAACTACGTCCACTTATAAATAGAATTTAGCATTGCCACAATGAAAAAACTATTCGTATTTTTTTCGATTTAGTACATCTAAATAATAAAAGCTTGTGTTTAAGACGCCCTCTTTGGTTTATTTTATGTTTACGTGTGCGTTGAACAATTCAAAATTATTTTCTTTAAATTCTCTAAAAAGAGAACCAATTTGTTAATTTTGTAAAAACGGGTATTTGTCTGGGATTAAAAGGAAATATTGATTACACTCTTATATGTTTTGCTATTTCGAGTAAATCTAGTTGATTTATTTTGCATCTCGCGCAACCCTTTTTTTGTTCATATAAAATGCTGGTTGGAGGTACGAAGTTCCTGCCATAGCAGCAGTAGTTCCAAAATAAATCTCGAGACACGAATATCGCGCCGCGTTCGGTACTCTCAAGCCAGGAGCGCGAAGGCAGTGTTTTCCACATGGAATTTAATGTGTATTCACAGTCAACGAAAAGGTAGGTGAAAAATCTCTAAACCAGTATTCCGATATAATCAACTATTAATTGTGTTTGCTATTTGGAAAAATAATATAAAGAACTAGCGACCTAAAATTACTACAAAACCAAGTTACGAATTTCTCAGTTTTTATTTGCTCATTTCAATTCTCTATTTCTATGTATCTCTATACAAATTTATTTCTGCTTGTTTTTAAAAAGTATTTTTACAAGATTTTTTTTCGGTTACGTCTTAACCTACATATGTATTTTTGATAATGCATCACTATGACAAGACATTTTACCTGTTATCGTATTCTACTTGTTAAACCTTTTCATTTAATGCCCACATCAAGAGGATTGTTAAGAAAATGGTAATAGGCCATCTTGTGGCGTCCGCCATTTGGGTTTAGAATAACGTCACACAGCTTATCGTATTCTACTCGTCAAACCCTTTTATTTGATACAAATGTCAAGGGGGCTGTGAAGAAAAAGGTAATCCGCCATTTTGTGACGTCCATCATATTGGGTTTAGAATGACGTCAGCTAGAGTATCGTATTTTACTCGTCAAACCCGTTCATTTGATGCCAATATCAAGGAGATTGTGAAGAACAAAGGTAATCCGCCATCTTGTAGCGTCCGCCATAGTGAGTTTAGAATGACGTCACATAGCTTATCGTATTCTATTCGTCAAACCCTTTCATTTGATACCCGTGTCAAGGGGGTTGTGAAAAAATGGTAATCCGCCATCTTGTGGTGGCTGCCATATTGGGTTTAGAATGACGTCACAGGTTATCGTATTCTACTCGTCAAACCCTTTTATTTGATACCCATATCAAGGGGATTGTAAAGAAACAAGTAATCCGCCATCTTGGGGCGTCCGCCATATTGGATTTAGAACAATATTGAATATACTATATTGCATTATCACCGGACTTAGGTGTACAAAATTTCAAAGCTCTAGCTTAATTAGAACTAGTCGAAATTTTGATTGCAATATTTGACCTAAACATACTAACATACATACAAACATATACACTAACAGGTGAAGTTAAATAAATGCTTGTAAAAAAGTGCGGGAGTGCGCAGGTCATGATAACAGCCAAATAACAACTGACAACTGACAAAGTTCATGCAAGAACAATGTAGCCAACCACTGAAAAAAAAACAGAATCCAGCATGGCGGCGACCATAGTGGCGACACACTTTTGAAATGACAGCTCTATTGGCATTACCAGTCTATTTTATTTTACGACGTTTGACGTAGAATCACATTTCAAATATTTTTTATCCAACAAAAAATAAAGTTTCTCTAATCCACAATTAAAAAAAAGCCTTCAATTAAACATAATCCTGTACCACAAGCAGGGAACTAAGTAGTTTTTTTTATGATTTTCCTAAAAATGTTCTTTTTGGGCATGCTTTTTTTTCAAGCGCCTCGATTATTTTAGTACCTTTCAAAATAGATTTTTTTTGTTAAAATATTTATCACGTGTTACTTCTAGTGCGAGGACATGAACAATAGTCGTTGCCCTCCGTTAATGTTTCGGCTCTTTATGTTTGTCATTTTGCTAAAATCTTCGTTGGTAAACAAGCAAAAACATATACACAAACAAAAGATTTAGCATAATATTTGTTTAGTTGCGACAGAATATAGTTTGTACCCTTATTACGTTATTGTTGTGTACATAATGAGAAAATTCCCCCATCCTGGCCCTTATCATTATTTCTTTTACCGCCAATACATTTTAACGTTTTCTCTTTTGTCTTTATACCGTACATTTACGATTGTCTCCGGCCATTATAGGACCAACATTTTGTAAGCTTTCCTTTAGTACAGCAATCATATAATTTCACTTTGTCACAATGAAGTTCTTGGAAACAGACGTTCTAAAGTTAAATGTAATAAAATTTTTCAATTTAGTTAAAAGATTCTTTATTATCCCCTAGTAATTTTAATACCTGCTAGCGCTGTTGATGGTACGAAAATATATTTCGTTCTATTTTACTCTTTGGTGAAATAAAATAGAATAATCATACGATCAAACGAACTTACCTCAAGTGAAGTTCGATCGTAATTATATTAAGCGTCCAGTCCCAACATAGTCTTATATTGATTATTATTGACTATGTAGTCCGCTTTCGGCTACCCACCGTGCACCAGATTTAAAGAATCCTATGTGAAGACACTCCTGCAACTCCCGTCCTTTCTCTACCGCTACTCATACCAGTTCCTTTGCTGCTTGCCATTCATTTTTAAAAGATTTTGTACATTAGTTTTTTGCAACCCACACATGGTTTTTATTAACTGGGTGGGGAGATAATATATTCGGACTGGAGGCTATGTATAATTACGATCGAACTACCTTACAGGTAAGTTCGTTTGATCGTATAATTATATTCGCGTCCAGTCCGAATATAGTATCTTGATTATTGATTATGTAGTTGTTTAAAGTATTTTGTATTGCGAATCAATGACGGCAGTATGAAGAAAAATATTTTTTAATGTTAATCTTTAATTCCAACACCCAAAAAAGAACATATTAATAAATTAGCGGTAGACCCACTAGTCTACTTGCTGAGTACAAAGCAACAAGAAATACTGAAAGTATAACACATAGCTCAAAATAATCATAAGAATACACATATTAACACCTCTAATAAAATATAAAAAAAAACTAAATACATCTTTTAGTCAATCGGTGTTAGAAAGACTTAGATCGGCTTTGGCAAAAACAGTCTGATCCGGTAGGGTTGTAGAATTTTGCAAATGTAGAAGATCGCCTTGACCATCCTACTATTCTACAGATTGTCTCCACAAAAACTCCTTGTCTGAAAGCAGCGGATGTTGCGAAATGTCGTGTGGAATACGGTTTAAAGTTTATTGTGTCAACACTTGCGGATAACAGCATCTGTTTAACCCATCTACTAATCGTCTGTTTGGTAGCGATCGAATAGGGCTTTTTAACTGCAAGAAAAATTAAATCTTGATCCGGTACTCTAAGGGTTCTGTTATCTGTATGTATTCCTTTAAACTGGTTGCAACACAAACTTGAATTCTCCTTTAAAAAAGAAATGTGCAGTGTGGGTTGTTCTTTGTTTAATCCCGAAGGTTTTATTGGATCTGTTATATTAATCTGAATTTCTTCTTCATTCTCCAGTATGTTGGATAATCTTATAAGGGATATGGTTTGAAGTCTACCCCCAGCAATAAGGACCAACAGAGTATCAAGAGTCGGCGAAAGTTGCTGAAGGTTAAGTCTTGGCGCATGCCTTTCAGATATAAAAAAACAGTATTTGTGGGTCCCCCGTATTGGAGTAGGGTCGAGCGGAGCTAAAAGTGCCGCAGGTTAAAAGTGCCACTTGCCCTAATCCCGAAACAACCTTATTCAGTAAAGAACCGGCAACAGCGACGTTATGGCGGGGTTTCGTAAGTATAATCGCCATATGTTTAGTTGCTTTGAAATGTGAGTGGCGAGCAGAGATGCAGCAGGTTTGTTTTTAATATTATATCGTAAAAATTGTATTGTTACTTTAATGTGGTGTATTATTCTTACTGTTAAACATATTGGACCAACGTAAGTATTATTGTGTTTCTTACTGAAACTATTTTACATGTTGATTGTCAGTGTAAGTTATATTAACCTATAAAAAACTTAGAACGCTAAATATTCCAAAAGCAGGGAGTGGGGTTAAAAGTTCCACTTGGTAGCGGGGCAAAATGTGCCATGGCACTTTTAGCCCCACTCCACACATGTGGTTTTTGTACCTACCGAACATGTTTTATTTTACATTACAATAACAATGTGTTTTTTTTTTCAGAATGCGTACGTACCAAAGAGTAACCCAAAGAGGTACAACGTCTTTGGAAGTTATGAAAAAGGCTGCCGAAGAGGTAATGAGAAACAGAAAGTCTATGCGTTCTGTTTCTAAAGCATATGGCATTTGTAGAGTGTCCCTAAAGAGGTTCACAGATAGACTAGCAGTTAATCCAGAGTCTCCAAGGTTTGGTTATACTGCTCATCGATCTGTATTTACCAAAGAACAGGAAGATATTTTAAAAGAATATCTAGTAGCTGCGTCAGATATTTACTTTGGCTTAGGACCTAGAGAGGTACGTCGTTTAGCATATAACTGTGCAGTATAATTTAATATAACCTTTCCTGGGTCTCGGAAATCAAATCAGATTGCGGGAAAAGAATGGCTGACAGCATTTTTGAAAAGAAACGATCGTTTATCCATACGAAGACCCGAGGCAACAAGTATAGCTAGAGCAACATCCTTTAATAAAATTAATGTTGATAATTTTTTTGATAAACTAGACTGTGTTCTGAAGAGAAGTAAGTTTCCGGCATCATCTATTTGGAATCTTGGTCCAAGATCATTGCTGCCAAAGGAAAAAGAACTGTAGGTTCGGTCACGTCTGCAGAACGTGGTACAAATGTTACCTTGGTTGTAGCTGTTTCTGCTTCGGGCACATCGATCCCGCCTATGTTCTTGTTTCCTAGAAAGAAATATAGCGATCATTTCGTTAGAGATGGTCCCCCGGATTGTATTGGAGTTAGAAATGTAAGCGGTTGGATGACTGATTTGGAGTTCAATACATTCATGGGGCACTTTATTAAGTTTGTGAAACCCAGTGAAGATTCTCCCGTTTTGCTACTTCTAGATAACTACTCTTCACACCTGTCAATTCCTGCGTTAGAAATGGCCAAATAAAATAACGTAACAATGCTGTCATTCCCGCCACATTGTTCCCATAGGTTACAGCCATTCTATGTTTCAGTGTTTGGCCCCTTCAAGAACTATTTGTCCAATGCGCAAGATGGGTGGTTACGGTCCCACCCAGGAAAAACTATGTCAATTCATGACATTCCATCTATTGTTCGGACAGCTTTACCACTAGCGTTGAACCCACAGAATATAATTAAAGGCTTTGAAAAAGCCGGAATTTTTCCTTTTAACCGGGACGTTTTTCTTCCGTCTGATTTTGCCCCCTCTTCTGTGACCGACCGTCCAAATCCCGATACAAATGTGGTGGACGGTAATAAGGTGAATGGCACAGTAGCAGTCCTTGCCAGTGAAAATAAACCTATTATCAATGAAGCAACAGTTGCTGCTTCTACTTCTACCTCGTTTGCAATTCATGTGGTTCCAAATAAAGACAATGACACCGATGTATATTCAAACCCTAAGCCATCAACTTCTGCTGGGAGTTCAATAAATATTGAATTTTCACCGATAACGGTAAGACCATTCCCAAAGGCGGGGCTAAGAAAAACACTAGTTAATCGTAGACGACGCAAAACTGCTATATTAACAGATACACAACTTAAAGTGTAACAATTCAAACTCACATTACTGCTAGCGGGCTTTCTCGTTATGTTTTGTTCTGACCGAAACTTTTTCCTAAAACTTATGAGACACATGTTATTCTACTGCTGTGTGGGTCTCCGGTGGCCGCGTTGGTACGGCGCCAGCTTCGCAACCGAGAGGCGCGGGTTCGAATCCCGCCTCGACCATGGATATTTTGTGATTATTGGAAGGTGGTAGAGGATTTCTTCCTCGACCGAGGTGGTACCACCCACACATCCTCTTAAAGGGCTGGTGAAGTCCGCCCGAATGTTTCCAGCCCTGGATGTGTGAGTCGGATTTCCCCAGTACACCCAGGGTACATAGTACTTAGACTTGGTCTACTACGTGGGTTGTCAGAACATAAAAAAACATGGTTTCAAGTATCTGTGTTGCTTTTATCAGAAGGCCCATTTTTATAGCGTTTAGTTGTTGATCCAGATGGTGACCGTGGTTGAGATAATTGTAGGGGATAAAGGTGAAGGTGGCATTGAAATGAGTTGAAAAAAGAAACTGCTGTACAGTACTGGGAAATGTGTAATTCCGCATGTTATTAAAGAAAACCGTTACCATGTTGGTCATCATTTGTTCTGTAGCTAGTCTACCTTCTTCTAGTGATTCTTCCCACTCTCGCTGCTCTTCTAATTATGTTTTTTATTATTTCTGCCTGTTTCTTTAAGAAATACTTCGCCCCTTCTTTTGAGATTCTTTTAAATCTGTGGAGAATGTCTGAAGGGTTTCCTTGTAACCAGCTTTCTTTTCCACTAAAAAATACACATTTCAACAAAAACAGTAAAATCACAAAATGACTAAAATCTGTTCAGGGCAAAAATATATTTTTTCATTTAAGTTTTTAAAATATTGTGTGTTATACTTATTCACATAATACTTTGCTACTGTGTCTGTCCTTGTTCATACTTTTTTAAAGCTATATATTAATGTGAGTTTGTAAAATGCCCCCAATTATTGCATGAGGTTCATCATTATACGGTTTTTTTTAACTTTCTCCCCTATGACGAAATATAGGATGCCTGAAGCTACTCTCAAGCAGGTCAAGCTCAGCAGCGTCTTCACACACAGTGGTGAATAGCCTAACTTTGTATTGTTTATTTACCATTTTGTGAAGACTTTCCTGTATCCTGACAAAAGTTTTAAGCACCCCTTATTTTGCCCTCGACAAGGACAAATATAACTGGGAAAAGTTAGAAATTGTTAGATAGGGAAATGTCTTAAGAAAATCAAGCGAAAATAAATGGACAGATACACATAAACAAATTATATTGTGGACCTCAGAGTCTTTAAAATATTAAGTATACAGGGTGTCCCTAAATTAAGGCGCAATATTTTGGTAGCGTAATGTATGTTAAAAAAAAGACTAAAACTTCCTTATGTGAATTCAAAGAAAACTTTACATAATTGAGGACGACTACCACCTAGAAATCTACCGTGGAATATACAGGATGATCCGAAATAATACCTTAAAACTAATATTTTATTAAAATAAAAAAATCTTACATAGACCTTTTGACTTATTAGGTAAAGGAGCAGCAATACTTGGTCTGCTGTAGTTACACCATCTTCAGTAACTTTATTAGCCACTGCATTTTCTGACCGTAAATCTTGGTAAGTTTGGTCTAAATACTCTTTACCTAAGATGACATCTAATTATATTGTCTCAACTTCCCCTAAAATTTAGTACTGTTCTGTAAGTTACACTTTCTAGAGACTTCACGATTCAATAACAATAATAATAAATGTTTTTTGGCCATTTCTTCACCTATTTTTTGATGTTCTGAACCCAAATTTGGTGTATAGCTATACGAGACCCCTATATTTTGGTTGCTATTAAAGATATATGCTTGAAATGTGGTACAGGGGTTTAATAATGATACACCCTTTTCAATTTTCTACTTTTTACACCCTAGTTTTACCACTTTAAAGTTGCACCTTGGGGCGATCCCTACATACCCAATTTGAGTTCAAAACAAAAACATAGTGAGGGAATAGCCAAAAAATCAGATTACCCGAAAGTCCAAATCATATGCAAGTGATAATTTAGAAAAATATATCGATACTCTAATGACAATTTTAGTTAGATTTACAGTTAAATTTAATATACTTACTAGTTTAATTATCTAAGGTATCTAACACTGATGTATCCACTTCCTGAACATAACAGGCAGACCTACGCCCCAAAAGTTCGTGCAGCTCTTCCCAAAAGGGGCATTATAGTCTATTATTCCCACTGGTATTATTACTTCGTTTGGCTTTGTAGTACTGAAGCTTTACGTTCAGATTCACTAAAATAGTTTAAGATTTAGTACTGGTTTAAATTAAGATCTTATAGCTGATCAGTTATATTTTGACAGGTTTTTGTCCTGTCATTGTTAATAAGTCGTCATTAAAAACTTATGAATTATTATGATATTTTAGCGATCTACTTGGTTTCCAAATGATTTTAATCTTGGAACGAGTTGCTGTAATGAATTTAGTTCTATTATTGTTGAAAGTACGTACTAAAATTGTCCTTTTCTTGATAAATTTGCGAAAAAGCTCAGAAATAAGTTCAAAGTATAAAACTTGGTTGTCTTATTCTTACACTTGTCAGTTTAACTTTTGGTTGTCAAATTAGACCGGACTAGCTTTGGAGAATCTGGCTGTTAGTGTTTTCCACTTTGTTTTTATCTGAAGAGCAGATTTTAAGAAGCCCCCTTTTTTAAGTTCCTCCTCAACAATTTGAAAAATATCTGTATTTCTGTACCGGTTTCCATGCAACTTATTTATGATATTTTGGTCTCGCATGACGGTTAAAAGAAAATGAGTTTCCAACTCGGTCCAATTGATCCTTTTCTTCTCCATTTTTTAATCACTAAACTCTTAAAAACTCGGTTTATGCAGGAAACTTTAACTTAGTCCAGCTCATCACACCGTTAATGTACAATTTAGATTTCCTCAAATTAAATAGTGCTCTGCACAAACACACGTTTCGATCGAGAAAGTTCAAAAAGTAAAGTTACGGTAAACTTTCAAATTTCATAAACAAAAACATGTTGGTAGTTCTGAGAGATAATGCGTATTCGCGTTTACACGAAGGTTAAATCCGGTTTTCAATTAGATAATACACATTTTTAATCCTTTTAAATTAATCCGAATTGTGTTTCTTAAAACAGTTTAAGGGTGTTTACACATGCGTTTTAATAAAATTCGTATTTCTTTAATGCGCATTACACCGCTCGTAGGTAAATAATGAATTCCAGGCCAAAGGATGGGTTTTGCTGGAAGGAAAAGATAACAAATTAGGATTTAGATCTAAATATAATTCCTGCCCAATTATTAACTTGGAAAAAGTGGAAACCAAGGTTGGGATGTCTAATATCGTACCACTAAAATTCCTTTAGCTTTATCTTGGATTATTTTTTGGACATTTTTTAAAATTAGAAAAAAAAAGAATGGAACGGGTACAAAATTGAACCAGTTCCATTTCACAGTGAATGCATCAGTAGCAAATGCTCCTGGATCCCTACGCCAATAGAAATACTTTGCACATTTGTGATAAATGTACCGACTATTAAGTTAATTGCACCGACTATTAAGTTAAATGCGGCTTGTGACAGTGTCCTTTCTGCTTCATAACTTATTTGTCGTGACTCTTTTCCGCTTCAAAATCCTCTGTGGAGCTTATGTGGGATGCTAAGATCCAGAGATTTCCACGTTCACACCATTGCCAAATCTCTCCTTTAGGTGCACATAAGTTTGGGTTCTGAATGCTCCGCATACAGTTGGCATACGAGATGGCAGTGGTGTTATAATATCTTATAAAAAATCTTTATAAACATCTAAAAATATATAAATTTAGGGTAGGTGGGGCAAAGCCCCGCAATTTCTAGTTTGTGCAGGTTTGTTGAAACTGGGAGGTGTATTTTTTGTCAATTTCAGGTGGAAGTGTTATGTAGGGATCTTATCTATAACCTTGTTATAACAACAGCGGTGTCTCTCTATTAGTTACTTAAAAATTATTTTTTTTTATAATTCACTTTTTGCAGAGCTTTGCCCCCCCGAATGGGGTATACCCCCGCAGTGCGGGCTTTCCCCAATGGTGAGTCAAGTAGGTACGTAAATAAAAAAAACACATTTATTGGTATTCTATTCTCAGGGAAACAGAGAAAAATATTTTTGTTTCCTTCAAAAACGCAAAATTAGGCAGGTGAGTAAGTGCTAAAAGAGAAAAAAACGAAAAACAAGTAGAAATGCAGTGAAAGTAAAAATATGTCCATTAATATATAGTAAAGGTAGTCAAGTCTTCTGTGGAAGTGATCACGTTATGAAACCTAGCAGAGTTCATATCAGTAGGTTTTGATAATCTTAAAACAATATCTTCATCGGGAATGAAAGTCTCTTCATTCGTTTCCGAAAACTTGTAACCATTTGGTAATCGCTTGCAGAATACTCCTTGATAACCTCCTTGGTATGTAGAAATAATCTTAGCTACGAAGTGTCGGAGCGAATTTTTTGTTTTACCCTGAACTTTAACTACAGCATAATTATTTGGCAGCACCAATCCATAGTTCTGCTGTGAGTTCTCAATCTCTTCCTCTTGAGCGTTTTCCTCATTATTAAATTCAAAATCAGAGCTACTGTCATGAATGGAAAAATCTGTATCGGTGTCTGAAGAGTACAGTTCTTTGAAACTTTTCTTCCTCTTTTTGGCGGCAGGGAAGGGTTGATTAGTTACATTTTCTTTTGTGCCTTTTTTTCTGACTGCAACCTTGATGCAAATCCTCTTCTATTGCAACATCAGGTGAATCTAAAGTTGACGGTGGATCATTATGAATTTCCTCAGAAACATCAGGCACGACATCTCCTAGCTCATTAGCATCATCATTAAATATTACCGTTCGATCATCATCGTCTAGCTCTTCTTCTGGTGCCTGGTCTGTCACCTCTGATGGCAAAAAGTCAGCGTTTGAGAAGGTATTCGCATTAAAGGGATACATCCCAGTAGCTTTGAAGGCTTGAAATGCATTTTCAATATTGCTCGCTTTTTCAAATGCTACTTTGAATGACTCGGCAATATTATAAACGCTGAAGGTTTCTCCTGGATGAGAAACATCCCACGAATTCACAGCCGCATCGTAATAAGCGCTGATTGGTCGAAAAATACAACGATCGAGAGGTTGCGTTTTATGACTGCTGTGGGGTGGCAAGGTAAGCAGATGGATGTGGTTTGATTTTGCAAAAGTAACTGCCTCTAAACTGGTGTGAGAAGCATGATTATCAAGTATTAGCAAAATCGGGTTGCTCTCACTTGGTTTTGCATATTTTTGGAAGTGTATCATCCACTTAATGAAGGTAGGGTTGTTCATATACCCCTTATCGGTTACAGCCATGTCGCATCCGAGTGGACCGCCTTTAATTAGAAGCCGATTTTCTCTTTTTCGTGCGTAGATGAAGAAAGGGGGTACAAAATAGCCTATAGGACTCACCGCTCACCATCGGTTACTGTCTGGCCTTGCTCCGCTGCTACTGCCTTGGCGACTTCCTTTTTCCCCGTGGGAGCTACATGTTTTGGAAGTATATTCGGGACCGTTTGTACCTTTGTTTCATCCATATTAGAAATTTGGCTGGGAGTAAAGCTGTACTTCTTCATTACGGCCTCCAAGTTGCCAAAATATTGAGAAAGTTTTACCTTGTTGAACCCCATTTTTCGACCAACGCTCGTCTTCCGAGGAACACGCAGAGATAGCTTGTTTCTTTTCATGAAGTCACGAGTAAAATCCCTCCCAGCGAGTTGCGCTTCAGCCGAAAATTGATGGGGAAGGTTGTTTTCCTCAGCATATTTAAATAGAAGGAATCGCAAGGATTTTAGCGTAAGGCTGAAAAATCGCTTGTCGAGGTCGATACAGTGCCTTACCAACTCCGCTTCCTGATCCGACGAGAAGATCGCTCGGAATCGTCAGAGTTTGTTCCTTACTCCGTTTTAAGTCGGTCCCTCAGTGTCGACTCGTGAAACCCGACTTCTTTGGCCGCTTGATGGATGGAAACGCCTCTGGTGATCAGCGCACGTGCCGCAGTAAGTTGATCTTCCGACATTTACACGTACTGAGTTTTTCTTTTGTAATTCCTAAAACAGAAGTATAATTTAAAATGTCCACAATATATTTTGTAAACAAAGAGGAGCAAAGCCCTGCACCGCAGGGCAAGTCCCCGCATGCGGGTCTTTGCCTCTAGAAGGCTGCGGAGTTTGGCCCCATTCCATGTTGTTTAAACCTACTCATTCTTACGACTTGTGTAAACAAAGTCAAGCAAAATTGAAGCACACAAAAATAAAGCTTAAGAGTCCTACTATCAACCGAGGATCGCTGTTTAAAGAAATCGTTATCACATGCACATATTCTTAAAAGAAAAGTATTCTAATTTTTACATCGAAATTACAAAAAATATATTTACCTCATTTTCTCGGCTCACCAACTACCTGTCGCCATACATTTTCATGTCATACTAAACATTATTAAGTTCGATCTGCCGCCTAGCGGCCGATTCCGGGATTCCCGAGATATTCAAAAAGCCGATGCGTGGCTTTGCCCCCACCTACCCTGCATAGCAAAAATTTAAGTTCACAAAGTAGCAAGAAAAATGAGATCTTTTAAAATACAGAATTGCAAAAAAATAAAAAATTAACATAAAATGATTTAAAAAATTTACTTACACCTCAAGTCTGTTGACGATATATTGTTTCGGCCTTTTTGGGCCTCATCAGCTCAGGAATATGAGCCAATAATCTAATCTTTATCTATTTTTGTTATAACAGAGAAATACATTTATGAAAAAAATATAATGTCAAAATGACTTATAAAGACACTAACAGCCAGATTCTCCAACGCTAGTCCGGTCTAATTTGACAACCAAAAGTTTTAAACTGACAACTGTAAGAATAAGACAACTAAATATTATACTATGGATTCATTTCGGAGCTTTTTCGCAAATTTATAAAGAGAGGGGCAATTTTAGTAAGCACTTTCGACAATAATACAACTAAATTCACTCTAGCAACCCGTTCCAAGATGAAAATCATTTGAAAACGAAGCAAATCGCTGAAAGATCCGAATAATTCATAAATTTTCAATGACGTCTTATTAACAACGACAGGACAAAAACTTGTCAAAACATAACTGATCAACTAGAAGATCTTAATTTAATCCAGTACTAAATCTTAAACTTTCTTAGTGAATCTGGACGAAAAAGTCTTATTGTTATATTTGTTGGTAAAATACCTTAAAAAATTAAAAAATTCTGGCCATGAAGGTATGGTTTGTTTAAGCTTAATTTTTATTTTTTGCGAATAATCTCAGTTAGAACATATTTTTTGGCTTTTAGGCAAAAATTACTAAATATATAGCAATCAGAAAAGACAAAGAAAAAATTCTACGTCGCTAGTATTGGAAGAACTATATCTGTTCCTACACAATACCTCAGACATTAATTGCTTATTAAAGAAAAAATCTTTATGAACATCTAAAAATATCTATCCGTTTTACTCATTATGTCTTAAGGAAAATTATTTATTTCCTTTTAATAATGATACATGGTTGTTTTCAGGAGTCAAAATGGTTTCAAAAAATGAAATAAAAAATATAGATGCATAAGTAAAAAATTAGAGCTGATGACGAGCTGTAAAAATGATACGTCTCTCTATCTCTTATGTACTTACCGAGATGCCAATGCTAACGTATCAGATTTGTAACAACCTGTTAACAGATCCTATGAAGTATATCTATAAAATATAGGTATAGGATAGGCAATAAAAAATATAAACGAACACAGTCAAGACAGTTAAGTGTACCTCATCTTTGAACACAATGTGCGAATTCCCGCAGTATATTTCGAAATTATAGCCATAGAAATCAATGCTTCAATGCTTCATAGGGTGGGGGTTGTAAATTTTGGGGGTACCCAAAACCCCCAAGCCCCCCCACCCTTAACTACGCCTATGCTGGCCACGTCTAATAATAACTATCTATGTGTCATAGTACCTATAAATCTGTGGTTAGATGGCAAGACCAGATATGTAGTTTTTTTATCATTTTTCAGGAGAGCGGTTTAAAGTTTTGAAGCTTTATGTAAAATGAGTGGTAGATATGACTTTTAATGTATTTATGTAAATGGGCTAAAAGACGGATGCATTTTAGTCATTCAGAGTGAAAATCAATTTTGTCCACTGTTTTTTTTTTCAGAAATGATAGGTTTTTCATTTCATTTCAAAACATATTTGGTTTTGCCATCTAAATATGCTATATATTTTTAAAGAAAACACACAAAAAGGTTAAAATAAAAGGCATATTACCAATATTTCTTTTATTAAATACAAAAAACTACAAGTTTAATCTTCGGAATCAGAATCCGGGTTATCTTCTAGTTCATCAAACTCTCGTGCTCTGCTAGTTGTAGGCAAATTTTCATAAAAATGATGAAAGTCTTTGTCAATAAGATCCAACATTGACAAGAGGTCTTTTTTTTCTTTGGGTTGATTCCCAAACGACCACTATATGAGAGAGGAACAGTAATGGCAGTTGAATCGATTGATGGTCTACCTCTGGTTTTTTCCCGTCTCAGGTCTAATGTTTTGAATGGCACGTGTTCATCAAGAGTGTACTTGAAATTGATAATTCCAAATTCTTTGGTAAATCTCAGCCACTTGATCTTTAACCAGGAGACTTTTTCACCATCAGTGTCGCTCGTTCTTTTCACTAGCATTTTTTCCAAGAGTTTTGAAAATGCCAGAAGATCTTCTCGAGTCATTTCAACCACGCTAAATTTGGATTTACCTCTAAGTGAGCGCGTGTTTTTTACTTCTTCCAATTTTGGCATGGTCACTGTCACATTCGAGGCGAGTATGCCCTGGTAAAAGAAACTTCTGATCAATTATTTCAATCGACGGTTTTTTAATAATGGTATATAGAAACATTACCGCCATATTAATGTTGCGGTTTTGTCCCCCACAGGTATCAGAATATGTTGTGACGTGACGAACAGTATCAGGTAAATTTATGATTCTCTTGTGAATACATGAGGCAATCTGATCAGAACCTCTCCCGCCAATTACCTCGTGCCACATAAAGCAAAAAGAAGATTCTGTTAAGCAACAGTCTCGAACTGTAAGATTAAAAAGAGATAACAAACGCTTGTAGTAGACAATGTTAGTTGTTAGAAACGCAGCAGGTAAGACTTGTTGCAAGTCAAAATCCAATACTCTATGTGTTTCATATTTTTTAGCTACTTCTTTATCTTTTCTTTTACTTTCATATGCATCATTGGCCTCTTGAACATGTTCATCATGAAGCTGATTTAGTTCCTGTTTCATTAGTTGCACTCTTTTTCAAAGTCTTATATTCGTCACATTTCCGACAAGTATCGATATAAGGTTGCTTAAACGTGTAACCAGTTTGTTTAATCTCGTTACGGAAAATATCATAACCGGCAGATTTCACAAACCCATTTCTTGACCGCTCTTCCTTATACTCTGTGTGCATTTGATGTATAGTTAGATGGCTTGGTAAAAATATTTGATTTGGGCTATCTCTTCTTGCGTAATGACTTTCATGCCGAGGGTATCGCTTAATAAAATCTAATCGCGTTTCGTTCTTCGATCAGCTTATTTGGAGGAACATATTTTCCTCTCGAATCTGCCATCCATCATCAGCGTTAATTTTCGAAGCAAGACGATTTACCTGGTTATACGTTAAACCGTGCAATAAAGAAAAAAAATTTTTGCATACCACTATCTTTTCGGGTCCCAGTTGAACTGAATACGTCACTGTCATATCTCGATCATGGTCTTTTCCTCCCTTTGTACCCCTACCTTTCGAGAGATATTTGCATTTGGTACATGCCATAAGTTCGCACAATACTTGCGTACGGATTTCGGGAGATTTCTTACAGTAATTAGACCAAATCATATTCTGCTGTTCGGGGGGACATTTCTCAAAACATTTTTTTTTGCAGCACTGCTCTATAGGATTAAATTCTTTTGCTGGAAATAAAATTCCCTTTCGGTTTTTATAAGGAAGTCCTAACTGTTTTTTCCGTTGTTCTTCTTTGCATTTTCTGACACACCTTTTCCTTTTTCTATTTGCCGTTTCGGTAGTACGCTCTTCATTACCAGATCCTTCATCTTTAGAACTTTCCGAATGCTCTTTTTCAACTACATAGATATCAATCTCTTGATCTTTATGTGAAATTGCTAAAAAAAGAAAGGAAATAGTAATGAAACTGTAAATTTACATTGTAACGTTAACAACCTACCATCATGAGAAATCTGTTGAGTTATCCTTGTTAGTCTGTGAGAACCATCGTCTTCTGGAAACCAATTAGGATAGTTATCTGATCGATATCATTATCCTGTAAAACAGAGAAAATAGTACTTTGAATGGCAGAGATCCCAACAAGAGATTTTAACCTACCAGATCAGACAAATCGTCGGAATCAAATCTTGTTTTGCTCGAACACGGTGCCTCTTCAATTTCACTGATTCGAGAAATCGCATTCTCTTCAGGAGATAATACTGACTTAGAAATAGAATTATGTTTTTCGAGGTTGGCACAATCCATTTCAGATCCATCAGTGTGTTCCTGCAATCAACATATTAATAGGTGAAGTTGTTTCGTATCACGAATTAATATTTTCTTTCAAGCAAGCCTTTTTCTCCATCAAACATATCGAGATACAGTGAACATATTCAATAAGTGCTTTTTGTTTAATGGTGGGTTTATGCAGCGTGTTTTAATTTCAGTATTAGTCTTAATTTTAATTTTAAAGTTTTTGACACACACTGTCAAATGGACCGTTAACGCAGCCTTAATCTTAGTCGTAAGAATTTACATTGATTTTCCTAGACATATCCGCCTTATCGTGAATACTACAATTACGACTAATAAGTACTAAAATTCAAAGACTCCTGCATAAACACACCATAAGCTCAAGCATACTGAAGCTTGAAAATTTGTGTACTTTCCTAGGTATGTGTGTATAACTTACCAAGTTTTCTTGATAACTTTGGAATGAATTTGATATTTTCCTTGCACAGGATTGACTTGTTTCATCAAGAGTCATAGAAGATTCATAAAACTCTACAATGACATTGCTATTTGTGTTTTTCTCTACTTCCGAAGAAATTTTATTTTCACGATCCAATTGAGGCGCTAAAGTATTTTGACAGCAATGCGACACAAGTAAAGCGCGAGACAAAAAGTTTTTTCCACATTTGTTGCAAATCATGTTTTTTGTCAAAAAGGTATAAAGTTTGTTCCTTACACTATTGCCACTAAACATGTACTAAATAAACATAATTAAAGTCACACAGAACTACAAAATCCGTGAAAAGTTCACTTTATAAGCATAAAAATCTGATATCCCGGCACCGCAATTAAAATAAACAACGCTCATAACCTAAAAAACTAATATGACCACTTGGTGTAATATCTTTGGGTGGCAATATAAAATATGTCAACATATTGCTTAAGCGGGTATTACACCAACAATTTCTTCGCGAATAAATTCATGAATTAATTCGCAAATTTCTTCAAGGCCACGTTTTGGTTTTACATTTGTCAGGGACTTTATGAAGTTTTTTGACAATTCCACTGTCAGATGTCACCCTTGCCACCCTACAAATAATTTTGACATTGTGAGGTTATATTATTTCCATTTGTTTACAAAATAAAGTGTTCAAAGATGAAAAGGAACTTTAATAACTATATTTTACGGCAAACAAATAGAGAAGTTAATAAAAAAAAAGCTTCCCTTGCTTTTATTATTGCTGCTGCTCTGTTACTGGCGGAACCAGAGAATGAGAAAACGCAACGAAGATGGTGGGTAAGGCCCTGGCTAGAAGATAAGTACAAAGGAGGGTTAAAACTAACTGAAAAAGACTTTGAAGAGGACCCTGAACAATTTAAACAATTTCTAAGGATGTCTAAAGAGAGTTTTTATAAACTGTTGGAGCGACTGAAGCCTTTAATAGAGAAAAAAGATACAAAATTTCGGGACTCAATAAAAGCAAAGGATAAATTGATAATCACTTTAAGATTTCTGGCTACAGGGGAAACATACAGAAGCTTGATGTATAACTTCCGAGTTAGTGAGTCAACAATATCTTTATTTGTGCCAGAAGTCTGTCGAGCAATATATAGGGTGCTTAAAGATGACTATCTGAAGGCAAGTAAAATACCCCCTGTTCCACAAAGGTTGGCTATGGAGTAGGTACGTAGTCAGCCATGGTGGGACATCCAGTATATTATATTTTGACTTTTAGATGTATTAATGTAGTCATTTCTTTTCCAGACTCCAAACACAGCTGCTGAATCGCTTAATATTGCCAGGGGATTTGAAAATACATGGAATATCCCTAACGTCCTAGATGCAATTGATGGAAAGCACATCGTTTTCCGAGCTCCAAAAATTGATGGGTCAAAATACTTCAACTATAAAGGCACCCATAGTATAGTGCTTCTGGCTCTGGTTGATGCGAACTATAATTTCACCTATGTAGATGTAGGTGTCAATGGAAGAGTGTCTGATGCTGGAGTTTTTAGGCAATCATCTTTAGCAAAAGCTATAGCACAGAATTATATTAATTTGCCTGAAGATAAAAATCTGCCAAGAAGAAATAAGCCTGTCCCCTATGTTATGTTGGCTGATGCAGCTTTTCCACTCAGCGACCATATTTTAAAACCATATCCTTTTAGGAATATGACAGATGCAGAGAGGATTTTTAATTATAGGTTGAGTCGAGGAAGACGGGTTGTTGAGAATGCCTTTGGAATTCTGGAGAATCGATTCAGGATATTTTTAACAACTATAAATTTAAGCGCTGAAAAGGTTCAGGAAATAACTTTGACTTGTTGTGTGCTTCACAATTTTTTGAAAGTCGAGCAGTCAAGTGCAATACAGGACGAAGATATTGATGGCAACTACATTTTTAAGTTTGGTCTCTCCCGTCAGAGTGGAAATCGACCTAAAGATGCTTGCCTCTCAGTTCGCGAAGAGTTCAAAGATTATTTTATGAATGAAGGTGCAGTTCCTTGGCAATATGATCGTGTATGAATAATAACCTATTATTAATCTATAAGTACACATTTTTTTAGGTGTATTAAGTATATACCTATAATTTGTTACGGTTTATTTTTTTAGTTTACTTTAGGGAATATTGTGAAAAATACTGTTTTTTTTAGCTGTAGTTAGCTTTCAAGAACCAAGAATTACCTAATGTGTTTTCATTTATTATATTATTATAAAGCTATGTTATAACATAATAAAATACTAAAAAATGTCTGAATCATTTTAATCCTCTTCTTCCTCTTCAATACAGTCATGGATTAAGTCCAGAATGTTTTTTCTCAACCGCCTACAACGGACATTACTTTTTATTCCTTTCAATTCAGCAGCTACCGTTCTAAAAAATAAACAAAAAATATTTAGAGATAAGCAAGCTTTTAAGTTGATTAACATGTGACATCACGGCTTAAACAATTTATATGATTCCTAATGTCAAACTTTATAACTGTCAGATAAAGCTACAAGTGATTTGACTTGCCGTAATTTATCATGAGTATCTTTACTGAGCCTGCTGACTTCGAGTGTGAGCCGTAAGTTAGCTCGCTCAGTACAGTACAAATTTTAGGACTTGTTACATATTTATAGTAAAAGTACAACACGACATAACACTTACAAGGCAAATGCATCAATAATACTTATATCCTCAACAAGTGGCCCATTTTGAGTTGTTTCTAAAACATTTGTTGCCTTTTCCAACAGGGCCACTGTTTTTGACTCCTGTCTATCATTTTGTCTTCGTTTTTTTGTTGAGGCATACTCATCTGATCGAAATGAGGCACTCGTTGATGCCCTTGTTGTAGGTGTACTTGAATTTGCTATTTCATCCATCATGAGTGGACTCCGACTGTTTAATTCTTCGACCGTCCCATTAAAAAGCAATTCAGAATCTACTTCCTCTTCGTTTTCTTTATCAAAAATTAAATTAGATTCACCCTTTCTTATGGGATTTTTGGACTGTAAAAAAGAAAGTAACTCAAAACACCAAAGAGTGGGTTTATAAATATTATCAGTACTACTTCCACTGCAACTACTTTTTTTTATTTTATTAAGTTCAGCAAAAAATTGCGTTCTAAGGCTATTAATTTTTTTTTTGATGTCGTCCACAGTCAAATTAGAAAACAAAAATTGCTTGTTGAAAACCTCCTGCACTTCTGTTAGTGCCATAATTCTCATAGTTTTATTTTTATAATTGATATTTGCTACATCATATAAGATGGCGTGTTGCTCGTAGGTCATAATTAAAAACTTCACTTGTTCCCTGGTAAAGATAAAAGACGCCTGAAATAAAAATTCAGTAAATGATAAATTATGGATTTTTAGCTTTTAAACTATCTATAAAACATATAACAAGAAATAAAATACATAAGTACATGGACTTACCTTTTCCTTATTACAACTCATGTTGACTATTCTCAAGTTTATTATTTATTTAATTTTACAACAAACACACTCCACCACAAAGAAATCGTAACATAACCCCAGAATAAAACATCTGGGACATAACCTCAAAGGCTTCAAATTTTTAATTGTATTTTGACAGTTTGCAATACTGAAATTCACGAATAACTTGACGAAAAATAGAACAAGCTCTAATTTCGTGAAGTTCTTCACGACGATGATGTGAGGATATTTGACGTCAAATTTGGTATTTTACTTTCATCAAATTTCTTCATGAAGTCACTTTGTGAACTTATTTGACAAAGAAATTGTTGGTGTAATACCCGCTTTAGAGCTGAATCTATTTAAGAGCGAATAGAAGATGGCATAATCAGATATGTTTACATATATGCGTTTGCCATCTTAAGAATTTAGTGGTATTTAGTTAACTTGAATGGGTAAAACGTATATAAGTCAGCATGTTTAGTTTTGCCATCTTCTAATATGAAAAGATTTAAAGAAAATTTTAAGGCGGTAATATTTTATGTCAACATATATTATTTTGGCACGACACAAAAACTACCAAAGTGGAAATGCACTACGACGCAAAAACAATTATGAAACATATATGCTATTGCCAAAGTACAGAATCTCTGAATGCGACATATCTAGTTTTGGCACCGAGAAAATAAACGACACAGGAAACGTCTAAGCATATCTGGCTTTGCCATCTTATAGATCTTGTTATTACAAGCATAAAGGTATAAAAATCTCCAAATGGCATAACCACAGAAATATACAGGGTAGTTCAAGCGCAGATCCAGACCATGACACCCCCCCCCCCAAAATCATCAATAATACGTCATATAACTATTAAAATTGAAAATATAAATATAAAAAAGTTAAAAATATATTACTGTTCCCTAAATGACCCCCCCCCCCTCCCCGGAACGAAGTTCTGGATCCGCGCTTGGGGTAATTCCTAAGTAAATACTTAATTTTTAACTGGACTGTACCTATAAAGCAGATTTCTCAAATAATATCTTGTTTAAGTTACTCCATAATAAGGGGGATATAAGTTTTAACTTTGTTTTTTACAATTATTTCATGACCGATCCTATGCCACATTATTTATTGTGTAAGCCTAAAGGAAAACACTGAAACACGCTGAAAAATTTGTAAAACTTCGATCACTTTATTTATTTATTTATTTCTAGTACATGTATCAACAATAAAAAAGTACACTATTTAGACAGGACTGTATTGCATGCGCTTTCTAATGCCACAAAATTAAGCCTGATTTTTAAAAAATTTTAAAACACAAAATCTTATCTTCTGTTACACAGGAAAACCATATATTAAAAAAGTATCAATTTAGGAATCACCCTGCATACATATAATATATTTAGTTTTTAGCTTATTTTGCTCTGCATATTTTCTTTGTACTCGTATTGTGTCATTTGAATTTCCTATTTCAATGTAAGTAAACTTTTTAAAACGCTACATTTCAAATAATTTGAACTCAGAATAAATACAAACTAATATTGAAATAAAATCTTGTAAAAAATACTTTTTATATTATTTAGACGTACTAAAACGAAAAAAATTAGTATCGTTTTTTCATTGTGGCAATGCTGAATGCTTTTTATAAGTGGACGTAGTTCGCGTGGCTGGATCCTAATAAAGTAGGATCAAAGTTATCACTGAAACAGATATAATATATTATGTTAAATTTATTATCTTAAAAGCTCGTCGCGCTCGAAAAGTCATACTGGCATTAATTTTATTCTGCAATTTGGCAGAAATTGTAAGTAGATACCTATACCTAAGTATATATTTTTTCGCTGTACTTAAACTGCCGTTAAACGGTAGCCTACTAAAATGCCGTTAACAGATGTGACGTCATTGAAATGACGCGTTTGACGGCTTTTTATTCGGTGTGCTAAAACTACCGTCAAACGGTCGCGCACTAAAATGCCGTTAATCAATTATTTCTGTGTTCCAACCATATAGAGTCCATTTACTGTATCAGATCGTTGTTCGACAGACGACAGTTAGTCATTTGATGGCGATCAGCTGATAAGTACACCTGACTTGTTTCAGCTGATCGCCATCAAATGTCTAACTGTCGTCTGGCCAAAAACGATCTTATTAATAAAATAAATGGACTCCATATGTGGTTTTGACAGCTTATCAGTAGGTTGCCGTTGCCCGTTATCATTTCAAAATGTTATTTTTGATAAAATGTAAAATATGGCATTTGTTGTTAGACATTTATTGAAAGTTATACACAGACAACTAAAAAATATGCTACAGATAGCATTCTCTGCAAAACCACAGTTTCGATTTAGGTCGCCTAGACAATCCTGCACAACGAATATGTCTCCATAGAAGGCACCCACTACAACAAAGTGCCGTATGATTTCTCTGTGTGCCTTCACCGCACACAGAACAAGGCCAACGTTGCCGAAGTCGTTTCTGCTCGACTAGACTGACAATTTTTTCAAAGGCTTCGTCTGTGCAAAAACTCCTAAAAAAAGGAATGTCCAACGTTAGCTATTATTTTGGTAAATATTAGATATCGCTAGACTTACCTAATCATTCGGATATCAACTGCTTCGTCAAGTACGGCATGTGATATTTCTTCGGGAAGCGTTTTAAGGTCTAAGTATTCAAGAAATTTCCCATTTATGATATCTTTAACAATGCTACGATCCTTAACGAAGAAATTTAGAATTACATTCTGTTTTTCATGATGGGACTGTTTCGCAAATGCTACAGTATTTTTTTTCTTTTGTTTTTTTGGTAGTCCTATGACTGTTAAGTCCTGTCCTTTTGGGCGTCCTCGTTTTTTTATTGAAACAGGCATCTTAATTGTTGACAAAGCGGTATCATTGATTTCGACTATTTGATGAGACTGGTTGTTGACGTCATTTAAAACTGAATCACTGATATAGGAAAGTTCATGTTCTTCATTTAGAGCTGGTATTATCTCCTCCTCTATCACTTCAGATGGAACTAGAGGTGAGGGATTTCCGTTATCCTTATTTATATCTTCGAAAACAACCTCGTTACAAAACGCAGGTGATTCCACAGACTGACTCAGAGATGACGGATTTTCATTATCTAACATGAGCGCTTCATTCGTATTGTTTCTGTCTCGGAGAACCACCTCGTTACAAACCTCAGAGTGTTCTGCAGAAAACTGATTTTCACTTTCAAATGCAACTTCATCATTGCTTCCAATAAAACTGTCTCGGAGAACCACCTCGTTACAAACCTCAGAGTGTTCTGCAGAAAACTGATTTTCACTTTCAAATACAACTTCATCATTGCTTCCAATAAAGAACTGAGTCTGATTTTCGTCTACATGCACAATTGCAACATCAGTGTCATTGGCCCACAGCGTTTTAAGATTTTTTAGTACATTAAGCCTTTGCTCAAACAGCATGCCCGTCCGTTGAGCTGCTAAGTCTGCCAGTTCTGTGCATAACAAAAGACATTTTTTTCGTCTTTGCGTGTAGGTAATTGGTGGTTTAAATCGGTTTGTGGTCAGTGATATAGACGGAATATTATTATTCAATGTACTTGAAGAGTCCTGTTCGGTTGATTCAATTTCATTTAGATAACTAGTTAATGTTCGCTGGTTGTCTTTGTAATAGGCCATAGTCCATCTTGGGTTTACAATCGTTCTGTCAAAGAGCTCAAACTTCAAATACCTTCTTAAAGCAAAAATATGTTTGCAAGGTAAAAGCATTGCAGTGTATATTACACAGCTGCACGAAGAAACTGTAGTTTGCACTGATCCGCGACTATCAGTAATGGTGTAATAACTGTCTGTAGAAATAGTAATTTTTCCAATGTGTTTTGAAAGACGAATTTCTCTTAACACGTGCTTCGATGCTTCTCGTGTTAGCAATTCGAAATATTTCTTTTCATCTGAATCTTCCGGAAACATTTCCACGGCTTTTTTTAGAATACCATAAACTGCTTTATGGTCCCTCTCTGTCTCCAAACTTGAAATGATTGTAAACAAGCTGTTTATAAAATGTTCCAAGGGACTATTTTTATCTATAACAGATTTTAACTTGGCGTTTATAGACTCTAGGCGGTTATTTGTATTATTTAAAAAGTTATTCTTAAAATAATTTTTTCCCAAATTCCACTCATCTCTGCTACTATTCCAGTTTTTCATAAAATACTCATACACAGTTTGAGGTACGCTATTCTTTAAGGCTTCCAAGTATTTTTGATAATCACTGTCTGTTTTAGAATAAACCAATTTTTGAATAAGTTCCAAACTAAGTGTACGTTGAGTTGGAGTGATTCCCAATTTTTGACACGAAATCTCACGATGAAAAATTTTTAGTGTGTGGAATACACCTATTATAAGATTTGCAGTGGGAAAACAATTCTTAATTACTTCTCTTTCATTCAAGTCCTTGTCTGTCATAATGCATTTCACGTTGATCCATGGTGGATTTTCCTGTTTAAATGTTTCTAAGAACCAGGTAAAACTTTCCTTATCTTCAGACGCCAATATACACACACCCACTATTTCAGTTTGACAATTACCATCTTCAACAATTATGAGAAATACAGGTGATCCTATTTTAAGTAATTTATATGTAGCATCCACCGCGAGAAATTCTGGAAAAGCCTTCATTGTGTTTTTCATTGTTGGACTTTGAATAAAAAGTCCTCTGAAATTATTGTCTTCATCTCGCAAAACAGCTGCATGGGCACCTAAAAACAGTAGTTATTAGAAACCATAAGATGATTATAGTATATTTTAGTTTACCATATTTAGCTTCAAGTATATTTAAGCAGTTATCCAAGTTTTCTTTTTTTGATTGATTGTGTTGCTTCATATTTGTTAAATCTTGTAAAGTAACAATTTTACCAGTGCTTTCTTGCAACTTTTGCTGTATCATTTTTCTGTTGGCCTTCATATTCAAAATAATCCTTTACGTTTTTCTTCATGTTGCTGGAAAGTCTTCTTTGGCTGGGGGTATATGCATGTAGGATCTACAAAATACACCTGTTACTAAAATAATACTATTTGAGTAAGAGTTCTAAATTATTTATCTTTATCTTAACTACTCTGCGAACTTACTTTTGAAGTAACATGACTGTGCTTAGTTTGGACCGACGGTTACTTCGAGTGCTTTTCCATCAGATGATGCCTTGAATCTTACATGTACTGGACAATCTTCTTTAAATGTCCAAGACTGTCGAATTTTTTTCCCACTGCTCTTAAACTTTTTTCCACCGTGATTACATGCATATAGAAGTTGATAATATATCAAAGAGCTTTCTATTTTTCTCACAATTTTACTGCTTGCAATAGTACGTGCATCTCGTTTCCAAAATGTTGTGTACGTATTATCACCAAGTTCTTCAATTGCTTTTTTTGCTTCAGCAAATGAGCTAAACCTGTCGCCAACTTTCAGCATTTCCGGTATTACCGCCATGTATTTCAATACCTAACCTGTAAGTGTATCTCTAGGTATAAATTAACAATCAGAAAGAAAACTAACTGAAACACTCACCAGTATACACCAATAATAGCCAGATTGACACCTTACTGAAATTAATTAGCATTTAGCACAAATTGTTACTACAATAATAATGCAAACGCGACGAAAATAACATTCCAAACTTATAACGAACAATAGAAATTCGAACACAGCGTCAAATAGTCAAACTGATTAACGGCATTTTAGTGCGCGACCGTTTGACGGTAGTTTTAGCACACCGAATAAAAAGCCGTCAAACGCGTCATTTCAATGACGTCACATCTGTTAACGGCATTTTAGTAGGCTACCGTTTAACGGCAGTTTAAGTACAGCGATATTTTTTTCTTTTCTATTCATGCGACAAGGTTTTAAGACAATAAATTTAACATAATATATTATATCTGTTTCAGTGATAACTTTGATACTACTTTTTTAGGATACACCCATGCGAACTACGTCCACTTATAAATAGCATTCAGCATTGCCACAATGAAAACACTATACTAATTATTAATACTGTTTTTAAAAAGTATTTCTTACAAGATTTTATTTTTAAATTTTTAGATACGTCTTAACCTATGCATTTCTGATTATGCATCATTCTTACAAGACATTTTACCTGTTATCGTATTCTACTCGTCAAACCCTTTCATTTGATACCCATATCAAGGGGATTGTGAAGAAAACGGTAATCCGCCATCTTGTGGCGTCCGCCATATTGGGTTTAGAATGACGTCGCACAACTTATCGTATCCTACTTGTCAAACCCTTTTATTTGATACAAATGTCAAGGGGGTTGTGAAGAAAAAAGTCATCCGCCATCTTGTGGCGTCCGCCATATTGTTTGCGACGTAACGTCACATAGATTATCGTATTTTACCCATCAAACCATTTCATTTAATGCCCATATGAAGGTAATTGTGAAGAAAAGGGTAATCCGCCATCTTGTGGAGTCCGCCATATTGGGTTAGAATGCCGTCACACAGCTTATCGTATTCTACTCGTTAAACCCTTTTATGTGATACCCATGCCAAGGGGGATGTGAAAAAAGGTAATCCGCCATCTTGTGGCGTCCGCCCTATTGGGTTTAGAATGACGTCACATAGCATATCATATTCTACTCATCAACCTCTTTCATTTGACACCCATATTAAGGGGATTGTAAAGAAAAAGGTAATCCGCCATCTTTTAGCCTCCGCCATATTAGATTTAGAACAATATTAAATATAATATATTGCATTGTCACCGGACTTATACACGTGTGCAAAATTTCAAAGCTCTAGCTTAATTAGAACTAGTTGAAATTTTGATTGCAATATTGTACCTAAACATACTAACAAATATACCTACACACAGACACACATACACACACACCATCACACACCATCACACACACACACACACACACACCTACACACACCTACACACACCTATACATACATACATACAAGCAAACTAACAGGTGAAGTTAAATAATAGCTTGTAAAAAAAGTTCGAATCTACTTACATCTGGACGAGCGACAGACCAGTAAAGGTGCCGCTTGGCGCTTACCAGTGTTGCCAGATGCCCAACAAGAAATTATCGTACGAATGTCGTAAAATTATCGTACACAATCCTATCTAAATATTAAAATTATCGTATATTATATCGTACCCGCCATCTCGTGGCGAGTAGTGGTTCTCGTGTTGTCAAAGCGAAGTTTTACAGAAAACTATAATTTTTAGAAGAAAACTTATTTAATACACATTTTTTATTTACTTTTTAACTTAATAAGCGAATTGTTTTTTTGTTAATTTGTATTTATTTAAGGACAAAAATAAGTAACGACTCCAAGTGCTGGTTAAATTTTTATTAACTCTGATTTAATAAATTAGTCAGTCTTTTATAAAAACTTAAAACATCAAATAAACTCCAAAAAATGTTTAAACAGAAAATTGCACATTAGTTACATTTTTAAAAACTAAATAAATCAGAATAACTTAAATTAAGCTGTGCAAAAACAAAACATAGCAACTTTATTTTTTTATTTCCTAACACACACAAAAATATTACCAAATAGTCAAATATAGGCAATGTATCTTTCAAGTTATTAAACGTCAAATGTAACATCCACAAGTTCCATATCGTCCTGGGAAGATTTAAAGTATATTTGTTGCGATGTCATATCGGATATCATTATATCTGAAGGTTCAAAATGTACACATATTCCCTTTTTGTTTATAGATTGTGCAGTTAAAACTAAAGCGTTTATCGAGGGGGTAATAAGACGATTTCTTATTCTGGTTTTAATTAGGTTAACTTTTGAGAATATTCGTTCTGCGGAGGCATTAGAATGTGGGTAACTTAAAACATTTAATACAAACTGACTGACATTTTTATAAGGAGTGTTGCCTTCATGGTATTGCAACTGTTTTATGTGGACCCAATATTCATCAATAGCAAGGTTTTTCATTTCATCTCCATCAGATGACAAAATGAGTAATCTCCACTCGTCATCAATCCTTTATATTTCTTCTTTTGAACAGTTTTTTGTTATACGCTTACATGCCTGTATTAAAGGAAATATTGTGTTGGGTTTAATATTACATGTTGGGCTCAATATGTTAATGTGTTGCAATAATAAATCAGCAAAATCAAACCTTTTCTTAATTTGTGAACATGCAATGATTAAAAATTTCCTACACCTAACCAAAAAATCTGTTTTTTTCTGGCTCATTTAATTATTTATATGTTCCATGACACCAATACCCTAGTACATGTTCTGCAATGCTGTAAAGTGCTGAGCGTTCTCAGGCTCAATACTACTAATTTCTGATCTAGTAATAAAATTAACTTCCAAATAAATGCTTAGAAGATCCTTATAAGTTTGAGACATTTTTTTGTATAAATCTGGCAAAACTACTTTCTCACTCTGAAAATAAGCATTTAGTGAGGTAAATTTGGCAATATCCAGTCTAAAAAATAAAAAAACAGTTTATTTTCTTTATTACTCAAGGAATTTAAGATCTGCTCAGATTGGTTAAACCTATGTTCTTCAAAATGTGATCGGAAATACAATTCCAATGCTCCCCATTGCTCAAGAATACGTTTTACAACTGAACTTAAAGAAAGCCGTCGGGAACCCGTACTAAATATTATTACGTCATCTAAATAAACAAAGCATATTTTATTTTGCAAGCCGCGTAATATGTTATTCATAACACGCTGAAAAGTTGAAGGGGCATTTTTTAAACCAAAAGGCATTCGTAAAAATTCGCAATGCTTTGTGTCTGTACTGAAAGTTGTCTTAGGAATGTCATTTTCATTCATTTGTATTTGGTAAAAACCATTTGCGAGATCTAAAGTGGTGAAATATTGAGCTTTACCTAATTTGTCTAAAATTTCATTTATGTTACACAGGGGGAACTTGTCGCCTATCGTTTTCTATTTAAATTTCTGTAATCTTGGCACATTCTAAATTTTTGTTTACCTGATTGGTTCATTTTTTTAGGAACTATCAAAATTGGGGAATTCCAGGGCGAATTTGAATCTCTGATAATATTTTGCTCTAATAATTTGGAAATTTGATTTCTTACTTCCCCTTTATAAATTTCAGGGTACCTATCTATGTTTTGTATAAATAGGGGTTTCGTATGGCTGGATGCCGGACAGGCAAGAGGCCATGGGAATCCTGGAACCGAAGAGAACAGGGGTTTCGTCTGTCAATTTTATTTCATGTTTCATTGCGTTAGTAAAGGTCAGAGGTAAGTCCTCACAGTGAAAAATATCTCTAAATTCGTAACAAAGCATACGTATTTCTTCTTTTCTTCGGGGTTGCAATGATCTAATCTTATGTTTTTTAAATTAGCTTTTAACCTTTTGTCAGTGCCTCGGTCTACGAATTCCGATTCTGATTTATATAATTTAATTTATTTACAGTTATAGGTCCAACTTCAAAATAATCGATAAATTGCATTTTTATTGGGTTTTCACGCGGATTTCAAACAGTAGTGAAAGCCACAGAACAATAGATAACAAACGTTAAGAACTTGCTAATTGGTCGCAACATTGTGAATGGTGGCGCCCTCCGTAGTAGGGTCCAAAGTATTCATGGCGGAAGCGGGGTGCGGAAGAAAAGCCACCATATGATCAGTTAAAGGTCAAATTGATGTTTTTGACATTTTATAACCTTGTGTTTACATAATGTTTTTATTGGACGTTTATAAAAGAATTTTCAGATAGAATATAAAAAAATGACAATCAAAACAAATATATAAATACAATGCATAAAATAGCAAAACATCAATTTACCTTTAAAGTCGATACAAAATTGTATCGTATTTAAAAGTAAAACAACAATGTCCTATTTTACTAGTTTATTTTTTCATTTAGTCAATGTAAATCATAATGAAATTTTTATCAAGTCATAACATGGCTTGCACGAGAATGTTAAAGTCGTGTCTTTGTGGCTTATTGGATCGAAACTGAAATCAAGAAACCAAACAGCCACAAATGGTAAAATTATAAATTTAAAAGCCTATAACCTGTTGGATCAAATTACTACTTGGTGCAAAAACAATAGATTGTTAACAGTAAAAACCTAAAAGTTATTTCAAAATCTAACTAAGCTAAAGTAAATCATGCAGAATAAAAATAACCTACGTACACACTGTTGAATCAAAAACATAGAAACCTAAAAAACTCGGAGCAAACCAATCAAATTCACAGCTTAGCTCTGATTTCTTCAAATTCCTATATTTAAAAGCATACACATCTACACCAAAATATAAAATAAAGGTGTATTTCTAAAGAACAAATAGAAGCTGCAATAATTCTATAACAAAAATAAATTATATAAATATATTTTCTAACAAAACATAATAAAACCATTTTAACGGAATACTTACAAGTTCGCTTAAAAAAATTAATAATCCTTTAACAAAAATAAATTATTTAAATAGAAACATAACAAAATATTCTAACAGAATACTTACAAATTGACTATAAACAAAAAAAAACAATAATTCTTTAACAAACATAAATTATTTAAACAGAAACATAGTAAAAATATTCTAACAAAATCAACATAATAAAAACATTCTAAAGAAATATTTACAAATTCACTATTAACAAAAAAAATCAATGGCACATATTTAAATCACAGTATAACGTTATTAAGTCACAATCAGGTAAGTCACTATCAGGTGAAGGTTCTAGTTATATTTCTCCAGTTTCGTTAACATCACGCCAGGCTTGTGGGGATGTCCAATTCCATCGGGCATTTAACATGAAACGAAAGGAAAATTTCGGCGGAATCTTCTTATACATTAAGTAATAATTATTTATTTATATCACACAAATCAGGTACCTACACTATTTAGCTTTGCTTATTAATTGAATGGTACATTGAAGAAACTTCAGTAAAGTTTCAATTTTTTATTACTGATATTGATTTTGCTGTCAGTAAAAATTGTGTGCTTTCTAAAGTGTCCAGAACTTATAGGTTTATCCTCATTATTTTTATGTCTTAAATATTTGTAAATACTTAAGCGGACTTTTAATTTTACTATATCGTTAGCAATATTGTGCTTGTCACAAAAATAAATTTTTGAAATTCATTACTGTAAATTTTGAAAAACTTGTCCTCCAGATCAACAGAGTATGCGTATTTGTCAAGATAGTGGTACAACTTTTCATGAATAGTGTCAACTAAGTGAACTAGTTGGTCGCTGGCATAATTAAGTCTAGTATTTTCATCATATTCTTTAAACGATACAAATAAATGTTTATTTGTTACATGTTCTGAATACAAACTTATGGGACAGATGTCACAGTCGGTCAACTTGAGTTTTTTTAAAATATAACCAGCTACATGCGAAGTAGCATGGTTTTCCTCAATATCAACATTATGTGTATCTGGGTCAAAATCTGGAATATCACACGTCTCGTCAGAATTTCGGTCATTATCGTTTTTCCCATATTTTTGAAGAAATTCCCCAAATTCGCCCAATGTTTCACAAAAATCTTCTTCGCAATTATTTGATTTAGAAATAGGGGTGCTTAAATTATTAATAACTACTGTTTTAAGTGCCGCCACAAATTTCAAACAAGTAGGATTAGTATTAAAGAATCCATGCTGCCTTATTTGGCCAAAGAGATTTTCGATGGGATCTTGATTAAGATTTCTTAAGTTTAAAAATGTTAATCCCTTTGCCCTTAGTTTTTGCCAAAGGAACATAATTGCCCTGATAGTTGTTTGCCATCCCCCAACAAATTTAAAAGTATTTCGAATTTTCCCAGTATTATCAAGAATTTTCCAATTGTTAATTTTTGCCAACAGGTCAGACCAAAATTTTAGATTTGGAGAATTATCAGACAAAGCACATCTATATTTTTTTCCCTCAAAGTTATGAATTTGTGAACTATTTAAAGAATGGAAGAGGTTGTCGATTAAATGACAGAATTCTGCTGTCTCTAGAGAGTCAGATTTTAAATCACCAGCAGCATGAAAGTTTCAATTGCAGCTGCCATTGTGTGGCTAAGTTGCCGGGCTGCAACATTCACCTTCATTTTCATGTAGGTATCATTAAAATTAAAATGCCTCTCTTTAAGCTTATTAAGACATTTATATGTTCGTTTTACCTTGTCTGTAAGAAAAGCTTGCTTAATATGATCCATACTAGCAAACTTTCCTTTGTCAAATTCAATTCTGCAGTTTATCAATACATTTCTTGTATTCTTAAGTAAGTGGGGAACGTCTAAAATAGTGACAATACACTACAAAGTGGTAAGAAGTTGGCTTGTTATCAGAATGCTATCGAGTAAGAGCAGCAACAGCTGATCTATATGTACTGCCTGGTCACAAATAGTTGCACAAACTTTCATTCCTACCACTTGTAGTTCTTTGATGATTGTAACAATTAGTTCCTTTAAAACATCTGCTTTTACAGTATCCTTAGTAAAGAAATAAGCAACAGGTACCTTATATCTCTTTCTTAAACCACGTACCATAAAGACCAGAGCATGGTTTGCTGGGTTTGATGTACGCCCCAATGCACCCAAATCCTCAAATCCTGATATTCTTTGTTTGTGGCTTTCATAGAATAAGCCACTACTTAAAGATATCTCATCAAACATAAGGGTACAAAAACGATCAAGCTCGTCCATTTTACCAACTTGTAGTTTTAAATGTTCTAAAACTGGTTTTAGAAATCCACATTCAAAAGGAATTGAAGAAAGAATTGTCTGAAGTGTTCGAGGTGATTGTAGTTTAAAAAAAGCCCTTAAATATCCATATAATCGTGGACTTCGTTTAAAAATTGATAAAGCAAACGCTTTATCCTTAACAGACCATCTTCGGCCAGTTGGTGGTTTGTTAACATTTCTTAATTGAGAATTTATAAATTCTTTAGTCACCTCATTTAAATTTTCTTCAATAAATTTAAACCTACCATCATTATACAAATTTTTTAAAGAGGTTGTATCAGCACGTTTATTTTTTAACAAAGTTCTTAATTTGGAAAGTTGTGATGTTACATTTCTATGTACTTCATACATAGCTACTTCCTCAGGTCACAAATGCGATCTATGTAACCCAGCTTTACCCATAATACCTTTTTTTAATAAAAATGAGTACTTATCAAAATAATTAGTGTTGAGAACCACTTGCTGAATGACATAAGGTTGGTTGACAGAGGAGGATGGTCCTGCAACTGCTTCATACATTGGTGTTGTTCAGAAAATGTAGATGGTTCTTCAGAAACGGAAGGGAATGAACCTGTAAAAACTGCATCTATGGGCTGCTCAGAAAGGCTTTCAAATCCAGAAGATGTCTCTTCAGAAAATAACACTTTTGGCTGTAGTTTGTTTGAATAATTATGCTCATTTTGTACCTGACATTTTAACGGAGACCAGGGAAAAGCGTCTCTTTTGAGTCGAGTAGGATTATCGGGATTATTAAAATCTGATAATGAAAAATGGTCTTTACATATACGGAAATTGGCACAGTTTTTAGAAGGACTTATTTGGCAAGCTGTTTTCCAAGCTTCTAATGTGGTAGGAGTTTTGGGAAAATAAAAAAAACTTTGTTTTTATAATCCTTTGGAACACTAGTGTAATGGGAATTTTTACATGATGGATATTTACACGAGTACTTAACTTTGCCAAAGGAAGAAGCTGCTATGACTCCAGCCATGTTAGAGAAAATACAGAGACAGTACGATGTAGGTATGGGTTGCAAACTACAGAATGAATTTGTCCGACAAGCAGAAAAAATATGATAAAAAATATAAATCACATTGAACGTTCTGGAATTAAAATCATCTAAATAGTGACCCACACAGCAGAAAGGTTTTAAATTTTATTAAGAAAATAATACTCACCCAACCACAATATCTTATTTGTCCTATTTACATCTACAATGAAAAAGAGTTTGATTAAAATCATTCTATATGACACAAAGACAACAAAACAGAAATGGCCAAATTCACTATTGCCAACTTTTATCATTTATCATTAAATTTTTTTGCAAAAAAAACTATTTGAAATACCTATTTTTCGATGACATGTGAAAAAATTATTAATTCGGGTGTCCGGAAAGCGTTCCGGACCCCGAAACCATGATATTTTATTATTAATATTAGTCTACTCTTCGGAATATAATAATATATTGGAAATACATTAGGATGTGTAGGTATTACTTTTGAATGCTTAAAATATATTTTGTTGACAGACTTGCTAATCAAGCCTTTTATATAACTGCACTTAAAAACAGCAAAAAACTGCACATTTCAGAACAAACTACACGTACACGTACAATCAAGATAAAAAAATACCGGGAAGAATGTTTCTGGTTACTGAACTATAAAATGTAACAGAATACCATGTTTCAGGACTGGTATCGATAATCGGCTAATGATGTTTCTTTAATATATAAAACAACACTTACCAGGAAAAGTAACAAAGTCTTAATTTACATTTCTAAGCCGATGATTTGTGATTAAAATCACACAGAAAATAATTTTCATCAGCACGACATCAAAAATTAAAATGGCAGACGAATACGGAAAAGACAAGGGAGGGCGGGACAATTGAGAATAAAATGACCTGATTGGTCTAATTTTGACGTATTTGTTGTCTGTCCAATGGAAGCAGCCCCTCTATAGCAGGTTCGCTAACTAAATGTGACAAGTGGCAGCTGCGATAATTCGTATTTAAAGTTTCAGGCAGTGGTAAGGCAAAATGACATAGCCATTTGACATATTTACTGGTATTTGTATTTTTTGTATGCTTCTTGGAGCAATTATATAGGTTAAGTGGATAGTTTCTATTTCATTAGGTTGATTATTATTTTCATGAAGTATAGATATTTCTACGTTAGGAATTTTTAAAGTATTAGATTTAAAATCAATATTGGCATTTAATTCTTTTATAAGGTCTAAGCCTATTAATCCATCAAATTTAATAGAAAAATTGAAAAGGTAAAATTTATGCATACCAGGTGTATTAAAATAGGAAAAATTGGTAACATTGCGACTTCATTAGGAGATGATGTAGCATGAGCTGCCTTTACTTGAAAAATTTCTTCTCGTATCGAATTTGGAAAATATTGATAAGCAATATTTGGATTTATAAAACTGTTTATGATACCTGTGTCTAGTAAAAATGTTTCATTTAATTCAGGTATTAAAATATATGGTAGTTCGATATTATAATTATTAAGAAAAATTACGTCTTGTTCAGTGTCTGGGCCGTTTGAATAAAATTTCATTTTCTTGTTCAAAGCTTAAATTTTGACTATACGAATTATCAAATTAGTCAGTATTATTATAATTTATGTCGCTAAAATCAAGATTGGATGCTTCAGCATCGTAATATTCATTTTGTTCACTATAATAAGTATTTTCAGAGAAATCGATATTTGCAGGATTATAAGAATTTTCAGTAACTGCGTTACTGGGTTGATCAGAAATTTCTTGATTATAAATTTCTTGCGAAATACATTTTTGTTGTAAAGCATTATTTAATATAGTATTTCCGGAGCTTGTGTCTATTGGTGGTCCGTAATTAAAATTTTGATTAAAAGGTCATTGATGCATAAAAGATGATCTTTGATGTGTAAATATTTGAGTTGTTTAAGTTTAAATTTTATTTTTTGCGAATAATCTCAGTTAGAACATATTTTCTTTGTCTTTTCTAATTGTTTTATATTTAGTAATTTTTGCGTAAAAGCCAAAAACCATGTTCTAACTAAATGTTTGAGGTCTATGAAAGCTTGTACTCGGTTGGTGCTGATTATTTATAAAATTAGGCCTGTGTTGGGAAAAATTGTTAATTTGAGTGAAGTTTGGAAAATAATTATTTTGTGGAAAACTTGAAAAATTAGGTCCTGGAAAATTATAATTTTGAGGCATTGATTTTGGCATGTGTATTGGTTTATTTTGTGCGTAACTTTGCATAGGAGGACAATTTGGTCTATATTGCGTATTAGAATTTATTTTTTGATTTT
Organism: Philopedon plagiatum; assembly: GCA_963971165.1. Lineage (NCBI taxonomy): Eukaryota > Metazoa > Arthropoda > Insecta > Coleoptera > Curculionidae > Philopedon > Philopedon plagiatum. Next base: position 100,066,659 of record OZ020190.1, read on the forward strand.
TATTAGGAACTAACGGTTGCCGCAAATTCATAGTTTGTGAACTCTTAAAATAAAGGAAATTTTCTTCCTCTCTGACAAATGACATAGCCTCTTCAAGGGTAGTTGGATTTTTTAATGTTACAGTAATTTGTAAATTATAGGTTAAACCGTTTAAGAATGTTTTTAAGGCAAATTCATCATAATGTTGAATTTTAACATTTTTTATAGCCTGATCTTCATTAGGCTGGCATGATTTTATAAATAGTAAACTACGAGCATCTTGTATTCTCACAGCAAAGCATAAATAATTTTCATTTTTAAAAGGTTTTAAGTTTAGTATATCTTGTATCAAACAATCTATTGCTCTTTGATCAGAAAAGCTGTTGATTAATCTTTAATTAAAGCCGAATAGTTTAATTCGGCTCTTGAAACTACTAATTCGGCTGCTCTGCCTGCTAGTTTGGAAGAAATAGTGTCAAATAGACATATATTTATAGTTGCATCTTTGTTAGTTCTATCTTGAAAAGCTACTAGTAGATTTTCGACTGAAGTAATAAATCTGTTTAACAATTATGGATTGCCATCAAACAAAGGAATGTTATCGGCTTGATATCTCAATAATTGATAATTTGTTTCTGGTATTTTTCGCTTTTTAGGTTTTTGCTCGCCTATTGATAAACTAACGATAGAATCAATTAAATCGTCTAAAAATTCTGTTACCAAATCAATTTTGAAAATATTTTAAAAACTCACTTCAAATAACACTCAGTATATCAAAAAATGAAAATGGTAAATAGTAAAATGCATAATACTAAAAAGTTCTTAATACTAAAAATAAAAATGATTTTTGTAAAGGCAATTGTTTTGTTATGACTAGACAAATTAGATGATGAAATATATTTTTTAATTTACAGAAATAATATATGTCTCATAAATAAAATGGAAATTGCAAAAACGAAAAATGGAAAATTTTTACTTTTGTTCTTAACCTAACAGTTTTGGCGATGTTTGTCCTCCCCAATTCTTAAATCTAGGTGGTTCGGCGATGCTTGTCTTCCCCAGTTTTGTCCACGTCCAGCGATGTTTGTTTGTTGGTAGGCCAGGCAAACCCTTCGATATGCCCTTGACTGGTTGACCAGGACTCCTGAAGGTCAGTATGCTGCTTTTGTTTTCTTGTCCAGCGATGTCGTTCAGTTGCCACCTGAGATCGGTACTTTCTTCTTCTGATTGACACACTTTTTGGACTCTTCTCCGAAGGTTTTTTCGAGTAAATTCTTGAAAGAAACCGTGATCACAATATGCCCTTGTTACACTTCTCAAGAATCCATCAAGACTGCGCCAGTTATACGTCGGGCCAAGGGAAAGGCGTTTTTAAAAAGAAGTGTTTTGAGCTATCGTGTATCGATACAGAGGAATTATTTTTTTATTACTACCTTTTCATGCTTCTTATTAAACTAGATCACGATACACTTGCAACAGTATGCTACATATGACGTCACTTCGAGGGAAAATCCTCAACTGACTAGACACTTGCACCCCTTGTACATATGTAAGTACAGGCAGGGGCGCGCCAACGAAATTTGCCGCCCGGGTGCAAGATCTTATTTGCCGCCCCTATGTATGTCGACAATAAAACACAATAAAATTTTATATGTATTTAAATTTGTCATGTTTTTAAATCCATTTGAAAATTATTATTTGACTGCAAAAAATTAAAAAGTAGCAGTAGCAAGTAGCAAGTTCAATGAATACAATACGAACTAACCAACGTCAAGCCGAAGAACGCTTTTATACCTTCGCATCGTTTCTTGGGGAATCACCAATTTTTTGGAAGTCCGGGGACTCACCGAATCGCGGGGAAGAACCCAATTTCATGGCATAATCGTGATCGGGAAAGAACCGTGATTTATAGCAGTGATTAATTTATTGTAGGAAGGTACTCGTTAGTGATGTGATGCTAGATATCAAAACATGATAAACGTTTTTTTATGATTATCATTATTATTATTATTATGAAAAAACGAAGCGGCTTTTTGCCGCCCCTGAAATTTGCCGCCCGTGTGCGGTGCACTCCTTGCACCCTCGGCTTGGCGCGCTCCTGAGTACAGGTCAATTTATTGTCGGGTAGTGTATTGGGTTGACGTTTATTCAAATATTACAGGTCAGTTTATTGTCGGGTAGTATGTTGAGTTGACATTTATTAAAATATTATTGTCATATTTCATTTGCTCAGTGAAGCGCCTAGTCAATTTAAAATTTTCCCTCGAAGTGACGTCATAACGTAGCATACCATTGTAAGTGTATCGTGAACTAGATATAATGGCTAGTAACGTAGGTCAGTACCAGTGGCGTATGGTGAAATTTCAAAGTTGTATATCTCTGTTCCTATTTACAGGACCCGACCAAATTTAGAGGTTTTAATAGTGTGCCCACTGGGAATGTTCTGGTAAACTCAAGCAAAAATTCAACTTTTTTCGCAAATTCAAAACGTTTTTTTTTTTCTTACAAAAACATTCCCAGTGGGAATTAAAACCAATTAAAATTGGGACCGGTCCTGTACGTAGGAACAGAGATATATACAACTTAGAAATTTCACCATATGCCACTGGTCACTACCATCTCTATAGTTGTGCCTTTAAACATATTTATATACGGGGTGCCCATTTTAAGTTTTAACCACCATCGTATAGTTGGAAGCTCTCCAATTTTCATTTTGCCCCCCCCCCCCCTCCTTGACTTGATGGCGCCCCTTGTTTGCATTATTTTATATATTTTTAGCATTTTTACAACAAATTCAAATTGGATAATATACTGTGTACGTGGTAATATGTACAGGGATATCCAAATAAAAGTGAACAGGCCTTATAACTTTTTTATTTTTAAAAATGAGAAAAAATGTTAAATATGAAAGCTTTCGGGATTTTTATGAATCATTCATATATCTTATCAGCAAAACAATTGAGTATCGAATAAAAGAAATATAGTATAAAACATTGATTTTCTCACTTATTTTAAATTGGATGGTATGATTTTTATCATATTTTTGGATTTTTTTTATCCGATGCTCGATTATTTTCCTGATAAGATATATGCATGATCTATAAAAATCCCCAAAGCTTTCATATTTAACATTTTTTTCCATCTTTAAAAATAAAAAAGTTATATGCCTGTTCACTTTTATTTGGATATCCCTATACAATCGTGGTTTAAAACAGTTTAATTTTCTATTCAAATTCATTTATTCATGCTATTACAAATAAATTGTTTACACACGTCAATTACAGATAAAATAATTTTCATATTTAGACAATAATAAAAACATTCCTGACAATACAATGCATTAAAATTTATAAATCGAAATGAACACAATACAAACACATTAAAAAATCTAAATAAAAATATTAAAATATATTACAACTATAATCTAAGTACTGTTTTGTGATGTAAAAAGCATGTTTTATTAGGAACTGTTTCACCTTCATTTTAAACTGCTGAGTAGAGAGCTCTTTAACATTTTGGGGTAACTTAGTAAACAGTTTTATTGCATAATATTCTGGTCGAGCCTGACATTTACCCAACCTGCAGTGTTGTGGAACGTAGTTGGTCTTATTCCTAGTGTCATGGTCATGTATGTCTTGGTAAGACAGTAGGTCATCCTTTTCTTTGATGTAGAGGAAACTTTGCAGGATGTAAGCCGAAGGAAGGGTAAGAACTCCCAACTGAACAAAGGCATTCCCACAATCCTCCCTGTACCCTAAGCCTGCCATGATTCTGACTGCCTTTTTGCTGGAGACCAAAGACTCTTGTGCATGAGGTGACCGTCCCCATGCGATAATGTCATATGTCATAACACTATGGAAAATTCCATGATATGCTGTTCTCAGGGTATTTATTGAAACACATTCACTCACATTTTGTAAAACAAATACACTACTTCCAAGTCTTTTACAAACATTAGCTACATGAACATCCCATTTCAGCTTCCTATCTAGGTATAGCCCTAGAAACTTGACAGATGCAGCTGTTCCACCACCAAGTGACTGACTTCGTGATGTAGATGCGCTGACAACATAATCCAGCAGGCTCAGCGGATCTATTTCTTCCTGTTCCAGCCAATGTTCTGTTAAACATAAGACTCCCAGGTCACAATCAGCAATGGCAGCCTCGAGCTCGTGAAGCTTGTTTTTCACAGAGCGGACATTGTAATGTAGCAGTTTTATACATGACGATTTGCTACCACCAGGCTTCGCCCCTGTTGAGGTTCTAACCTAGCTAGGTTTAAAAAACTATTTACTTGAATACCAACTGGCTAAACATTTTTGTCAAGAATGACAGATTTTTTATCCGTGGGCACACCAATTTTAAAAGAACTATATTTCTGCTTCCACTTTGTTTTTATCCGTTCGCATTCACAGTCGATGTTATAATTTAATTTTAGGTATTTTCCAATATCCTCAGGTTTTGTGTCATTAGACAATCGTGATACAAATTACCAAGAATAGCTACCTGATGAAGCGGCTTTCAAGGTGGTTGCATCCTCTGTTTGCCTTCGATTGAGTTTGGTCTCAGTTTTGGGTCCACTTGTTTCTTTTATTTTTTACTGTAAGCTTCTGTTTGTTTTTGTTCAACTTCGTTGAAAGCATAGAAAAATCAAAGAAAATAAAAGGGTTTGATTGAAGGGGTTGAAAGTAGGGTTAATGCCACTGTCATTTTCTTCTTTTTTCTTTGGATGGCTTGCAGTCACGCTAGACTGTTGTTGTGGTCCTTATGGCAAGTCGTTTTGTTCGATGCCAATTTCTGCTTCTTTTGTTTCTTTCGCAGCTAATTTCACGGAATTTTTGGTTTTACGGCTTTTTTTATTAGGTGAGAATTTTCGAAATTTTCTATATTCTTTTCCAAGTAAGCATTTTTTTCTTTAAGAAGTTTATTGTTTTCTTGAAGAATTTCATTTTTACTCTTTAGTTCGTCCACTAAAGTCTTTAAATACATAATTTCGATATACTTCTCTGGTTTGGGAATGTCATCACTTTGTTTACATTCCTTACACATTAATCCAGTTTTGTAACTTATTATTATAAGTATATTAAGTATATTAACTTTATTATTTAGTGAAAAAGAATGTTTCCAGTGCTATAAGGATAACACTGGACATTTGTGGATATTATTTAGTGAAGAAGAAAGTTTCCACTTCCAGTGCTAATAAGTACGTTTAGTTGAAGATTATTATTTTACACTTCACTTGAAGAGCAGTTCTCTGTATTGTTTTGTGTTGTAATATTTTAGCTCTTTGAAATTAGTGTTACTAGGAGTTCTTTCTTTAAAGGTAACAAAGATATTAGGTTTTCAAACTTGATTCATAGAAATATGGTAAAAAAATTTGGCAACGCCTGACTTCGAAACAAAAAAATTTTTTTCTGTAACTGACATTTCTTGCTGTTTTTTATATGGCCATGTATTTATGACAGTGGCGCGCAGGTATTAAAAAAATTTTTTTCGAGGGCCGATATTTACCTTTTTTAATAGTGAAACACCATTTATGAATATTTTTATTCAATCTGAATTCATATCAGGAGTTACCCATTCCAATATATTAAATGATTTCCATAACACCCTGTATATATACCGGGTGTCAACGAGATCACTTTCCGGCTGCCATTTCTTTAGTATTTAATCGAACAAGATGAAACTTGGCAGGAGTCATAGGCTAATAAAAAGTCACTTTTCTAGGTACTTGTCGAATTTCGACGACTTCCGGTTTAGCCGGAAATGACACCAACTTTAGATTTTCAAATGAGACACCCTGTATATTTCTTGATTTTTAGAGATCATTTTACGTACAACTGTATTATTTTTATTACTTTTTGTGTCAATTTGCCATTTTTAAAACAAATTTTTGTTTTAATCTAGAGTGCCATGACCCACTTTAAATCGTTCTAATAGACGTGTACATCTACACAAAAATACCTACACAATTTTATCACCTCTCATTTGTCTTACCAGAGCGTTCAAAGTTGACTAAATCACTTTTTTGATAATAACTTTAAAAAATTAAATACAACTATAACACTTTCATAGTATAACTAGATGTAGTTTTTTATTACGAATCCAACGGTGCATCACAACATCAAAATTCTCTTGGATTTTCTAAAGAAAACTACATTTTATTGCAAAAGCCATTTTATATGGTTTGATCAAACATGCAACTGCACGACCATCAAATATTATATCCACTTAGCCATGACAAAACTGAATAATAATAATGGGTGGCTGTAAACAATTCGCCACAAACCAGAAATATAATATTAAACACCAGAAAAAACAATTGTTTACAAATTTGTAAAATTCTATCATTTATCCTGAATTCAATTGTTTTCCATGGCAAATTTAACAATATTTTGAGGCTTCATTCCGATATTTTTTAAACAGCTATAATAATTTAATTGTTTGTCATGGCTAACTGGATATAATATTTGATCGTCGTCGTGCAGTTACATGTTTGATCAAACCATAACAAATGGCTATGGCAATAAAATGCAGTTTTCTTTAGAAAATCCAAGGGAAATTTGATGTTGTGATGCACCGTTGGATTCGTAATAAAAAACTACATCTAATTATACTATGAAAGTGTTATAGTTGTATTTAATTTTTTTAAGATATTATCAAAAAAGTGATTTAGTCAACTTTGAACGCTCTGGTAAGACAAATGAAAGGTGATAAAATTTGTGTAGGTATTTTTGTGCAGATGTACACGTCTATTAGAACGATTTAAGGCGGGTCATGGCACTCTAGATTAAAACAAAAAAAATGTTTTAAAAATGGTAAATTGACACAAAAAGTAATAACTATAATACAGTTGTACGTAAAATGATCTCTAGATTCCAGAAATCAAGAAATATGCAGGGTGTCTCATTTGAAAATTCAAAGTTGGGGTCACTTCCGGCTAAACCGGAAGTCGTCGAAATTTGACAAGTACCTCGAAAAGTGACTTTTTATTAGCCTATGACTCCTGCCAAGTTTCATCTTGTTCGATTAAAAACCAAATAAATGGCAGCCGGAAAGTGATCTCGTTGACACCCGGTATATATATATATATATATATATATATATATATATATATATATATATATATATATATATATATATTATATCACTCATCAGTAGCACATAACCAAGTTATTAGATGGGAAACTTGGAAAAAAACACAAAGAGTTCACAGACCAGGGACCTGCTAGCACATTTGCGGTTTTTTGTCAGAAGACCCAGGGTTTTCTGGGCAACAACCAACAAACATCACCACGGAGGCTGCAAATAACACCTGCGTGAAACCTCTAACCCCAAGGAACAAGACAAGGTAAAGAAATAACGACAGGAAAATTTATAAAAAAGTGAAGAAAATATCGGGGAGCTGTCTGTAAGGTAGTGCTAGACACGTTTGTTGTTTGTTGGTTGTTGCCCAGAAAACCCTGGGTCTTCTGACAAAAAACCGCAAATGTGCTAGCAGGTCCCTGGTCTGTGAACTCTTTGTGTTTTTTTTTCCAACTTCCAAGTTTCCCATCTAATAACGGTTAAGTGCTACTGATGAGTGCTAATAAGCAGGAAACACGTGTCTAGCACTACCTTACAGACAGCTCCCCGATATTTTCTCCACTTTTTTATAAATTTTCCTGTCGTTATTTCTTTACCTTGTCTTGTTCCTTGGGGTTAGAGGTTTCACGCAGGTGCTATTTGCAGCCTCCGTGGTGATGTTTGTTGGTTGTTGCCCAGAAAACCCTGGGTCTTGTGACAAAAAACAGCAAATGTGCTAGCAGGTCCCTGGTCTGTGAACTCTTTGTGTTTTTTTTTCCAACTTCCAAGTTTCCCATCTAATATCTTGGTTATGTGCTACTGATGAGTTCTTCACTTTATATATATATATATATATATATATATATATATATATATATATATATATATATATATATATATATATATATATATATATATATATATATATATATATATTTATACGATACTTATATATTATTATTTTTTACATACTATGTTGTTAGTTTTTATATGTGAAATTGTATTTCTATATTTATTTGTACCCGACAATATCCCATGCTTACATTGTAAGTTCAGTGGAAATAAATGTTTATTTATTTATTTATTTATTTATATATATATATATATATATATATATATATATATATATATATATATATATATATATATATATAAATAAATAAATAAATAAATAAACATTTATTTCCACTGAACTTACAATGTAAGCATGGGATATTGTCGGGTACAAATAAATATAGAAATACAATTTCACATATAAAAACTAACAACATAGTATGTAAAAAATAATAATATATAAGTATCGTATAAATTATCAGCTGGCGGCAAAGTTCAATTCGTCAATGAAACGTTCATCACCTCAATGGGAAGAAGGATAAAAAACACCAAGAATACACCTCATTCGAATCGAAAAGATAGATATTCCTGTACAGGATAAAACGCATTTCTGCAAAGTATCCCTCTTACTTCAGACTTAAACCCATTTAAATTTGACAGCTGTTTTATGCGTAATGGTAGGTTGTTAAAAAGCTTGATGGGTAGTACAAGAGGACTGTTTGCTACGGCGCTTAATCGATGTGAAGGAATGTTTATGTTAGAATTAACTCTTAGGTTATACCGTTCATTATTATCTCTAGTGATCCCAAAATTACGAAAGTCAGACTTGACAAGATTTACGCAATTGAATATGAAAAGACACGGAAATGTCAAAATACCCAACTGAACAAATAAAGTTTTACACGAAGTTGTTCTAGATTTAAAAAGTATTGTTCGAATAATTTTTTTCTGTTGTATTAAAATTTCTCCAGCCCTAGCACAGTTTCCCCAAGCTAAAATACCATAATTAAGACAAGACTGAATGTAAGAATAATAATAAAGTATTAACATACATCGATCCACCCTACTTCTTAACTGCCATATTACAAAACAATGATATGACAACTTCTTCAAAACATAATCTATTTGATGGGACCAGGTAAGTTTAGAGTCAAGATAAACGCCCAAAAATTTGGCAACCTGCTTCTGCTCGATCGACTTTTCATTAAATTTGACAAAAATGCTCTTATTTAGGTCTCTTAAGGAAAACAGTACTAAATCAGTTTTTTCTTGATTCAATATTAGACCATTTCTTTGGCAATAGTCTTTAATGCTTGCAACGGCTTTATTCGCATTTTCACTAAGGTCGGTCATGTCCACACCTGATGAAACTATGGACGTATCATCCGCAAAAAGTGACAGGTAAGTATTTTCCAAGTTATTATAGAAAATACAATTTATAAAGATAATAAATACAAGAGGCCCCAGTAGACTTCCCTGAGGAACTCCACTGGACACGGCCATGGAATCGGAAGAATACTTTTTATTAGAAGCACTCAAAACAACTCTCTGGGTACGATTAGTTAAAAGATCTTTTAACCAACTGAGCGAATTTCCGCGCACTCCATAGTTTTCCAATTTAGAAAGAAGTAAACTAATATTTATGAGATCAAATGCTCTTTTTTGATCGAAAAACAGACAAGCAGTTTGTTTACCTTGATTTAGGTTTTCCAGAATTTTATTATAAAGTGAAACAATAGCAAGTTGAGTAGAAACTCCCTTACGAAATCCGAATTGATATTTATTAAAAAAATTCTCCCTCTCCAGAAAACCGAGAAGTCTTCTATAAAATGCCCTTTCAAAAATTTTGGAAAAAACGGACAAAAGAGCTATGCCCCTATAATTAGAGATTTCATGCACATCGCCCTTCTTAAAAATCGGTTGTATCAGAGTATCTTTTAAAATAGAGGGAAAAGCACCCTCCAGAAAGGAATAATTGACAAGATAAGTTAAGGGATCAACAACATAATCTAAAACCTGCTTCATAAGTAAGCAAGGTACCTCGTCGAAACCTGCAGAATGTTTCGAAGAGACTGATATAATTATTTCTCTAATTTCATATTTTGAATAAGGTCCCAAGAATAGGGAATTATTTATTGTTTTTCCTAATATATATATATATATATATATATATATATATATATATATATATATATATATATATATATATATATATATATATATATTTCATTATTTGATGATTCTGCCTGCGTGTTAATAGCCGTGTCACAAACTGTCTCAGAAGGATGAGACGTACCTAAAATTATTTCAAAATCTCTTTAAAATCATTAGGTAGGTATTACTCGAGTGGTGTATGCTACGACTTTGCTGCATTTGGTATAAACTAAAAACCAAGAAGAATATTGAAGAAATGTCCAGAAATGAGACTAAAAATATTTAAGCCTAAAGCTGCTTGTGAACAAGATAAATTCTGACCTAACTTACAGAAAATATCTGAGCCACACTTACATTTGCCATAAAAAATGTATTTGCAATTAGGATATTTTCTTCGTTACGTCAGAATGTGGCTTGTTCGTAAGCAGCTTGTATAACCATTTTTTGCAGTTTTTATATTTACGGCCCCTGACGCCGACGACTTTTTAAAAGGAACAAGTAACAAAACATTAACTAAATTATTAGTAACCCAACAAGAAAAATGTAATTTTTAAAACCATTATTTGGTAAACATTTTATTAGGAGATAATAACAAATCTGAAAATTGCCGGGGGAGCAAGTCACGCGGGCACGTGGCCCCTCTGCCCCTGTTAAGGCGGCGCGATTATTACTGATAATGACTCGCCAGTATTAAAATCAATTGCTCTATTTTTGATGACATTTAATATTTCCGTAAAACAAATTTTAAATAAATCTTACAAAAAAAGTGATAATTACAAAACTGATATTATGAAATTTTGGATAATTTTAATCACCTTTAATATGTTAACGTTCCTCAGATAAAGCATAATTTATTGCTAATTAATTACATTTACTATAAGACTCTCATTGTATTTCCTCAGCAATATCTGAAGGGAAGGCTTCCTTCTTTAAACGTTTAGGCCGCTCATAATCGTCGTTTATGAAATATCGAAGAAGCTTTTCTTCAAGATTATCTACAGTGGAGATTCTTCTAAAAAAACACATTTCTTAAGCTCGAATTAAAACTCAAAATAGGTAAGAATAATTTAATATTAAGTATTAATTTTTATATAATACATTGTAATTAAAATCAAAATCCACAGCAACAAGTGTCAAACTAGCACTCTGAGTAGCAGTCGTAAAATCATTAACAAAAACAATGAGTATTATCACAGATTTTAATATTGTCAAGGTAACGTCTCCTGGTTAAATACCTATAATAATACAATAGTTATATTTGTCAATCAAACCTGAGCAAACACCATATTTTATAAGATTTTTCATGCTCATAATGCTTATCATTAATAAATTCTATTTTAGTACGCACCTTCTAAGAAAAATATTTTAAGTCAAACACCAACAGCAAAGAGAAATCAAAATGCAAAAAATCTCAGGTTAGTCTGGTTTAAAATATATGCTAATATGTATAGTTGCTGGGCTGCTGACAAATAACGATTTTACAGTATTTTCTTGTTGGACTACCCCCGAAAAAAATTAAGACAATCTGTAGGATTTGCAGCCTGTAGACTGTATTTTTGGTGGCTGGTTTTCCAATTCTAATGTTAAATAAAAGATTCTATTTCACAAAAACTGCTTTATTGAAAACGATACATTTTTTGTTAAAACTAATACAAATGTTCTGCTGCATCTCTTCTTCTGGTCTATTTTCTCACTACTTTTAAAGACATTTATTAATTTAAATAAGTTGACAACTGATCTAGCCACATGTTAGTTACTTAGGCTACATACTATAAATACGTACATAAATATAATACATAACTCAACATAACAAAAAATGAAAAAGAACACGCAGTTATCTTTTCTTTTGCATGGCGCTAGCGGTCTATGCACAAGTCGTCATGGTTGGCAAGAGAGGGTCGTCAATTATTAAAGTAGGGAGAAACAATACGAAACACAAACCATTACCGAACTACTTTCTAATAAGATAATAATATTTGTAATAGTTACATTGAATTAAAAGATTAATGATGTTGTTTTTCAGGAACCTGGGTAACTTGTATTCTCAGTAGCACAAAAAATATCCCGATTGTGTGCGTTTCTAAGTGCATAAAATATCAATTCCTCCAGTTTCGATGAGAACCAGCTTCATATCTCAATCGGTTAATGTACCATATGCCTTACATTTTTAAGGTTCCAACGATTCCAAACATTTAAGTAATCATTTGGTTAAGAGAATCAATTTTATGTTGTAAATAATTTTAAAAAACTATTTGATTGGGTTTATGAGATATCAAAAAATATATTAAATTTACTAATACACTACGATAAAACTAAAAATTAGCTAAAAGAGAAACAAATAGATCACTATTAATTGATTAATCGTGAAATAACACTTACAGTCGTATTCATAGTCGTTATCCTGGCGAATCGCCAGCGACTTCTCAACAAGCGCTTCGCCAGCGACGCGCCGTTGATGCGTGTATCATAGTGAGCGATGCGACGTCTATGAAATGCATTACCGTATTTTGTATTTTCTTACTCATCACTCCTTACAGAAATCCTGCTTGGCTCGAAATTGAAAGTGACAGCGCTTTAAAAAAATTACATCGAAAAATTAAAAAAAAATGAACGAAAATCTTTTGTTTCCAGTTTTAATTTTCTTTGTCAGGTTGAAGTTTTTCCTTTTCCTCTGGCGATAGGGAAACTTTTTTTGTGGTAGTACCTAAAGTAAAGTTCCTTCGAGTACGAAAGAGCACCTTGAGACACCACATGGACTACAGCTAAAAATATCGTAACAAGAAAATCTCCCATATATCTGTAAGGGATCACATAGTCTGTAATACGCCTCCTTTTTTATTTCTTCTTGGTGATAGTTTTCTTGATGAAAGTCTTGATTTTTGCTGTCTATAAATTATCTTGTCTAGTTTGTCCAGAAAATCTTACTAAGAATTTTCTTGATTGTTTATTTCATCACTTAGGTTAAGACATTAAAAATTCTATGTGTTTCTTTCAGTATGCTTCAGCCCAGTTCACATCATATGTAATTCTTTTATCCTAGCTATATGACAGCTGGAAGACTGCTCGTGTGCAGCCTGTCCCGAAGAAATGTTCGCAGTCTCTTCCATCCAATTGTAGACCTATCTGTCTTCTCACTGTTGTCAGCAAAGTCACGGAGAAAGTAATAAACTTACAAATTCTAAAATATGTAAAAAAATACAAAATCATCCATGACGGACAGTACGGATTTCGTCACCAAATATCCACAGCTGATCTCTTTACCTTCGCCACAAATAACTGGAACAAGTCTCTCGAATCTTATGGCAAATCCCAGATTGTTGCTCTTGATATTTCCAAGGCCCTTTGATCATTAGCAACCTTGATTCTATATAAAAGAGAGCCATTCGATTCATTAATGACCCAGTCCTCACAAGAAAACTCCCTTCTCTCGCTCATCGCCGCGCTGTTGTGGATTTATCCTTTTTCAACCATACTTCCACGGATTTTGCTTTGAAGAACTAGCTGCTATAATTTCTCCCTTGGCTATTATTAATAGAACAACAAGAGGCGCGTTTTGTATGCATCCCTTTACTGTCCAGCTAAAAAAGCCTAGAACATCCCACTTCTCTCGTTCATTCATACATAGGGTCTTCAGATTATGGAACGGACTTCCTGCAGATGTTTTCCCTTCCCCTGCCAACCTCCAATCCTTTACATCTAGTGTAAATAGATTACATTTCCCTTTCCTTCAGACGCCCACGGTACGTTAGTGCATAGGCTCGGAGTCTTCGTGGGCTGTCTCGGATAAAAAAAAATGTTTTACTTAAAGCACGAATAATCTTAACTAAAATTAAAACACTAGATATAAGAATAAAACGCGTATATTAAAATAGTAAACAAATAAACAAAGAATGAAACAGTAAAATAAGCGCGCGCTACGGCAGTCAAAGAGAAAAGTCCTTGTTTCCCCGCCTTCGATCCCAGTCCTCCACGCATCGTGCGGGCCATTTTGCTGCCGTTTGCAGATTCTGGTTCGGGGAACCATGACATCACCGACTCGAGCTACAATTTTGATGGTTGAAATGCTTACAGTCGGCCTACCTGATGGATCTTCACGCCCTCGTGAAGCCCTTATCTGAAACAAGAAATTGGACTTTAGTTTCCATTAAACAAACAAAAACAAAAAATCACGAATGAATTTATTTGTCATCAGAACTCGTCTCATCACTGCTGTGTATTATTATTGACAACTAATAACAACATTTTAAGACTATAAAGACTTTTATTCAACACGAAATTCTTACAGAATACATGACTAAAGAGCGAACGACCGAGTCAGTCTTTTTGACATTTTACGACTGCTCGCCTGGTCACATACACTAACTTAAAATCAACAACAGTAAGGGGATGTTCACAATGAAGTAGTATAAACTATTTAAGGTTGAGTATACATCATTTCCCCCCTTTTTTAAAGTTTACAAATTTAATTTAGTAGGAGGTTTAATTACCCTACCTGATCTAGAAATTCTAGAAGTTTTGGGAGTACGAGTATCAATGTTTGGTAAAGAAGATTTGCGGTCAAACTCTTGACTTGTCTGAGTAGGTACTTCCACAACTTATTGACTAACTTTAGGTGATACAATCGGGGTTTGACACTTTTCTGTATTATTAGACATATTAGAGCTACTCAGTACAGGTATCTTAAAATTACCATGATTTAAGTCTTTAAACTGTAAATCCTGATTATTGCTACAAGTACTCACAGTAGTTGACACTTTATCATATGGGTTGGAACGAATATCATTTGCATGTACAAATTTAACATTTGTATCTATCTGAACAAGATAAGTGGAATGACTTATAACTTTTACAATTTTCCCTTTCTGCCACAATTTTGTTTGAGTATTTTTAACATATACCAGTTCATTTAGGGAATATATCTTAGGATTTCTTGTAATGTCAGACTTAGGCTTTAACTTTTCATTAAAAGATGGTTTTAGTAAATCATATCTAGTACGTGGACGAACTTTAAATACATTTTCAGCGGGTGACACACCGGTAGAAGTACATGGAGTATTTCTATATACAAATAAAAAGTTTTCTAACCGATTAAATATTGTTTTTTTATTTATTTCAGTATTTTTCTCAAGAAAAAGTGATTTTTGTAACCCTTTTTTAACAGTTTCAACAGCTTTTTCAGCAATGCCGTTGCTTTGTGGGTGATATGGCGGTGTTTTAACTGGTTTTATACCATTTACTTGACAAAAAACTAATAAACTCTACTGAGTTAAATGGCGGGCCATTATCTGACACTATTTCTGCTGGCAAACCAAAAATCGAAAAAATTTGTTTTAATTTTAATATAGTTTCTTTAGCGTTGGTACCTTCATCCATCAGTTTTACATCTATCCATTTTGATTTACTGTCAACCAAAATCAAAAAACTATAATTATATTTGTAAAAGAAATCAATATTCACCCGATAAAAACTATTAGGTGCAGTAGGCCAAGAAAGTAAAACACTACTGTTTGAAAAATTCTGCGTTTCTTGACAAATCTCACAAGAACTGATAAATTTCTCAATTGCGTCATTCATACCCGGCCACCAGCAATACGAACGCATCAACATTTTGGTTCTAACAACACCTATATGTTGTTCATGGAAAAGGTTTAAAATATTATTTTGTAAAACTTTAGGTATTACGACTTTACTTCCTACCAGCAAACAATTATTTTCAACTGAGAGTTCTAATCTTTTTTTAAAATAAGGTTTTAATTCATCATCAATATAATTTGGCCATCCCCTAAGGGTTAAGTCACAGACCTTAGACAAAATAACATCTTTTTGAGTAGCAGATGCAATATCGCTAGAATTCAAAGGAACTTCGTAGCTTAAATTAAAAGAAAAAATTGAATCCGAAATTTCTGTTTTATTTTCCATGGGTAAACGTGACAATCCGTCAGCATTTGATATGAGACTACCTTTCTTATATTGAATGTCATAATCATAACCTGACAATGTTATAGCCCAACATGTGATACGTGCTGCTGCCGTAACAGGAATACTTTTATTTTTTCCAAAAATAAATTGTAGTGGTTGGTGATCTGTTACTAAGGTAAACGACCTGCCAAAGATATATTTGTGAAATTTCTTTAGACTAAAAATTATAGCTAATCCCTCGCGTTCTAAATTTGAATATTTTTGTTCAGTTGGAGACAGAGTACTTGATGCAAACAAAACAGGTTTATCATGCCCATTTATTTTATGACTTAAGACAGCACCCACTCCATAACCACTTGAATCGCATGTAATATATATATATATATATATATATATATATATATATATATATATATATATATATATATATATATATATATATATGTTTTGTAGGGTCAAAGTGAGTTAACACATTATCAGATGTTAAAAGTTGTTTACTTAGCTGAAAAGTTTTTTCACACTCCTCTGTCCAGACAAATTCATTATTATTTTTACATAAGTCATACAATGGTTTAAGTTTTGCCGACAACATGTGAATAAATTTTCCATAATAATTTAACAAACCTAAATAAGATTTTAGTTGTGTTACATTTTGAGGTGATGGTGCTTGTTGTATACATTCTATTTTTTCATTTGTAGGATGGACTCCTTCCGAATCGATTTTATGTCCTAAAAACTCAACGGATGTTTCATAAAATTTACATTTTTTGTCGTTAATTTTAACATTAAATTTTTTTAATCTATTTAAAACATTAATCACATTTTGATGACATTCATCAATTGTAAAACCATGGATTAAGATATCATCCAAATAGCATGTAGTTTTAGCTAAACCAGACAAAATAGCCTCCATGATTGACTGAAATATCCCAGGTGCTGAACTCACCCCATATGTCAAACGATTATATCTAAACAAACCTACATGAGTATTTATAGTGAATAATTCTTTAGAAGAATCACTTATTAATAACTGTTGATAAGCGCCTTTAAGGTCGATAACTGTAAAATATTTACTACCCCCAAGGCTCGCAAAAATATCGGACGGTAAAGGCAAAACACAATGATCTCTATCAATAACAGTATTTAGTGTTTTTTTGAAATCAACACATATTCTTATATCGTTACTATTTTTCTTAGGCACTACTACAATCGGACTTGCCCAATTGCTATGTGAAACTTTAGTTAAGACTCCCGATTTAACCATATTAGAAAGTTCTTCCTCGACTTTTGGTTTTAATCAAAATGGCATGTCATATGCTCTATGAAAAATAGGTTTCGTACCCTCTTTAACTTTAAATTCAGCTTTAAAATCTTTGATAAAAGAGTTAGGCTCATCAGCAAACAAGCTAGAAAATTTACTTCTTATATCATAAATTAGCTTAAGCCTGACATCATTACAATCGTTAGGCCTTACTTCACTAGACTGATTTACACTTGTATTCATTACTTGACTTGATTCTTGACTTGACTTATTACATAACTGATCAACCATGACACTTGGATCTAATACTTTACTTCGCCAATCATTATTTAAAATACTTAACCAATTGCGACCAAGTAAAGGAACGAATGTAGACTTAGAGCGCAATACAACTAACGGTAAACTATAAAATTTGCCTAAATATTGAACATGTACATACAGTTCTCCTAAAATTTCAGCAGGTTCCCCTGTAAGTACTTTTAATTTAAAATTTACAGGTTCCAACACAAGATAAGAAAATAATGACTTATAATCATTTTCATGAATGACAGACCTCACCGCTCCTGAATCTACTTCCATAACTACTGGTTTATAATCCAATAACATTCTGACTTTTAAAATGTCATTAAAATTTGACTTCAACGATTTTAAAACAAACTCACCAGACTCTTGTAACAAACCTAACTGAAACTCATCAGAATCTTCATCTTCTTATACTTGCTCTTCATCTAGATCGTTTATTTTTCCTTTGCACATTTGAGACTTTGCTGTATGCCCCACCTGACCACCCGCGAAACATTTCCAAGCAACTGCAGGACATTTATTGTTATTGAAATGCACTCGACTACATCTCTTACACTTGGGTTTTCCTTGTTGTTGTCTTGACTGCTGATTTGGTTTTTAGTTATTCTTCACATTACCACTGAATTTGGACTCAGACTTTTTAACATGGACTTTCTCATGTGACACCTTATTTACTTGAACACTCTCGGGACCCATCACTCTTAGCTGACCTTCAGCTAGCTCCATACCAATAGCTGTTGTATATGCTTTTTCAAAAGTTAGGCCATCTTCAGTCAGTAATCGCCTCTTAATTCCCTCTGATTTCAATCCACAAACCAGTCTATCTCTCAACGAGTCTTCTAAGAAGTTACCAAAATTACAAAACTTAGCCAAATTTTTTAATCGAGCAACAAAAGCTTTTATATCTTCATGACTTTCTTGATAAGCAGTATGAAATCTGTATCGATCTGCAATTATTAACCTTCTAGGACTGTAATGACTCTTTAGCTCATCTACCAGCTCGGAATACTTTTTTTCACAAGGTAATTTTGGTGCCAACAGGTCTTTCAAAACACTGTAACCTTCTCCCCCTATTAAAGTAAGTAGCAAAGAAACTTTTTTACCTTCATCGGTAACGTCGTTACACTTAAATAACTGTTCCAGTCTTACTACATAAGTTGTAATATCTGTTTCTTTAGGGTTAAACTGCTCTATACTGCCAATTAGCGCCATTCTTGACTTAATTCTACGGACTTTCCAGACTTAATCTTGACTTATTCAACTTAAAAAGTTACGACTCCAAAATCGAATATTTAACGATTTTGTAAAAACCCGACAACTAGACTTTAGACACGACTGAAGACTTGACACTATTTTCGTTTTTACTTACGATTTGTGGGTTTCTTACCGGACTCGTCGCCAAATTTATGCTGTGTATTATTATTGACAACTAATAACAACATTTTAAGACTATAAAGACTTTTATTCAACACGAAATTCTTACAGAATACATGACTAAAGAGCGAACGACCGCGTCAGTCTTTTTGACATTTTACGACTGCTCGCCTGGTCACATACACTAACTTAAAATCAACAACAGTAAGGGGATGTTCACAATGAAGTAGTATAAACTATTTAAGGTTGAGTATACATCAATCACTTGATGAAACTCTTGTGACAAATAATTTCATACGCTCTGAGGGACATATCCCTGTATATGTCGTTCTCGAATGTTTCAAACCCGGCAGTTCGTTGACCACGTAACGGTCGTTGTCCAATACTTTTGTAACAACAAAGGGACCTCGATATCGCGACTCGAGCTTCCTACTTTGTCCATCGTTGGACCCCTTTGCTTTACGAATGAGCACGTGTTGCCCAACTTCAAACGTTTTTGGAAACGAATGATGCTTATCATACCACTCCTGTTGGTATCTTTGTCTAGACAATATTCTCTGAGAGACCTCTTTTCTCAATTTCTCGAGATCTGAACTTTCTTGTGTGCACACGTTACCTGACAGAAAGGCATCCCTTACACCTTTCGGCCGATAGCCAAAGAATAATTCCTGGGGAGTCTTCCCTGTGGTGGAATTAATTGTTGAATTAATTCCCCACCTAACTTGACTAACAGCTTCATCCCAACAATTCTCGTCATCGGTGGATGCCATTAGAGCTGAAAGAATAGATCTATTCATTCTTTCTACCTGACCGTTTGCCCTTATTTATTTATTTATTTTATTTATTTCATCCACAATTTGATCAATTTACAGAGATATGTGCTTTGTCAGAGAAGAAAAGAAGAAGAGTATACATATAAAATACTTAGACTACAATAAAAATGATACAATAACACATTCATACAATGCACTCCCTCAGCGCCATTCACACACACATTAAAATACATTAGCAAATCAAAGAAATCACATACACACACATACACTTAAAATGTATAATTAAAATATTCTTGAAGAGAATAAAAACTGTTATTTAACAATACCCTTTTTAGTCTTATTTTAAAAATATTTCTACCAGCACTTTCCTTAATATATACAGGCAAGTGGTTGTACAGTTTAATAGGCATTACATAACTGCTATCCGCTGTGCAGGACAGTCGGTGTTGACGCAGTCTGAGAATATTTGGTGTTCTCAGGGAATAGTCATGTGGCATGTCACCCGCGCTCTGAAATGTATGAAGATTATCTCTTACATAAAGAGCACATTGTAAAATATATATTGATATTACAGTAAGAATGTTTAGATCTTTGAACAATTGACGACATGAGATGTTCATTTTTTTAAATGTAATTGTTCTTATTATTTTTTCTGAGAGATTAAAACTTCATTTATCCTTTTGATGTTGCCCCAACACACCGTGCCATACGACAGTGTTGAGCCGACGTAGGCATAATAATAGGATAATAGTATCTGTTTACTAACATATGATCTTAGACGCCATAACACAAATGAGAAACGAGACATTTTAGTCAAGATATCATTGACTGTTTCATTCCATGAAAGTGTAGAGTCGAGTCTCAGACCCAAGAACCTCGTACTTTCTACCTGCCTCATCAATCCAGCTTTTGATTTTATAAGCAGGCTAAAGTTATATTCCTTTATAGAGAACATCATAGCCTCACTCTTTGGTAGACTCAGCAAGAGCCTATTTTGATCACTAAATATTTGCATGTTCATAGCACACTGACAAGATTCACTACTTAACTGTTCCACATCCGGCGCCGCCACTATAGCGGATACATCGTCTGCAAACATTGATAGACGCTCCACTTGGTTCACCTTACTGTCCATAATACTATTTACAAACACAAGAAACAAAAGCGGTCCCAGGACACTGCCCTGCGGGACCCCCATGCCAACATTTAACGACTCGGAGGTGTATTCCCCGGTCCTCGCTCGTAAAATCACCCTCTGCTGCCTACCACTTAAATAGGATGCTATCCAATCATAGGACTGTCCCCTCACTCCATAACAGTACAATTTAGATCTTAGTATCGAGTGGTCCACCAGCTCGAGAGCTCTTGTATAGTCAAAAAATAATCCTGCCGTTTGCTTTTTTTCATCCAGGTTTTTTATTACACTATTAATAGTTGACAAGATAGCGTCTTGTGTTGATCTCCCCGATCTAAAACCATACTGCCTAAAGAATAATAAGTTGTTTTTATTCAAAAAACTGACAAGTCTTTTATAGTAAGCCTTTTCATATATTTTAGAAAATACTGAGAGCACTGAGACAGCCCTATAGTTCTCTATCCTGGCGTTGTCCCGTTTTTTAAATATTGGAATGACAATGGACTGTTTTAGTTTGGCAGGGAACACACCTTCCGCAAATGATTGATTTATTAGAGAGCTCAGGACAGGTGCCAGCTGGCAGGGAGCCCCAGCCAGCAGTGAACAGGGAACCCCATCAGCACCTGCTGAATGCTTTATTGCCACCTCCTTTATGATATTACATACTTCCTCTGGATCCACCGGGGATAGGAACAAGGACTCCCTGGAAGTCTGTATCATCTCATGCACTGATTCAGAATTAATCGAGTTGGAAATTTGTTCTATGGAATTTAAAAAGTAATGATTAAATTTATTGGTTGCAACCTCACAAGAGTCAATCCTCCCGTTGTCCTCCCCAATGAACTCAAGAGGATACGATTCTTTTGTCTTTATATTAACCTCACTCTTTATTATTGGCCAAGCAGTTTTGGACTTATTATGAGAAGAATAATACAAGTCGTCATTAAAATATCGTTTTTTCTCTCTTATTGATTTTCTATGATTTTTTAGGCGTGTCTTATATTGATTACACAGTTCCTCAGTATTACAAAGTTTTAAATTTCTATGCAAATCGCGAAGGCAGTTCCCTTCCTGAATTATATCATTTGTGATCCAAGATTTATTATTATTTCTTTCAAGACAGTTAAATTTCTTTAGTTCCAAGGGAAATGCCTTCTCAACTGCCCTTTCAAAAATATCCATAAATTTATCAAAATTCTGATTAGCGTCATCACTCGATATTACCCCACTCCATGTTTCACAGGATAATAGCTTATGAAATGTTACCAAGTTTGATTCTTTATTGAATCGTATTTAAACCCCGTTGAACTGGACAGGGAGTGAGTAAATGAAAAAGTGATTTTTTGCATGTAGTGGTCAGAAAAGCAAGTTTCAATGTTCGTAGTTTGTGTTAGGTCATTCTTAAAATTGCAAAAAATGTTGTCAATTTGTGTCATACTAGTGCCCTGCACTCTACTGAAATCGGTTAAGCACGGTATCATAACTCAATAATGAGTTATTTATTTCCAATGCATTATGATCTTTCACACTCCTATCAAAGTTTATATTAAAATCGCCACATATTACAGCCTTCTTATCATTCCTAATGAAAATCTCCAGATATTGATTAAAAAATAGAATAAAATTTTTAACATCTGCTGAGAGAGCACGATAAAATCATGATAATAAAATACTTTGGTTCATGTGAAATAGTTCAACACAGGCATACTCAAACACTCCCTCTACTTGGTCCACCGGTACAGTCAGTTTCTTGACGGAAATATCACTGCGCAAGTAGATAGCTATACCTCCCCCGCGAGAGTCAGATCGACTGTAGCAATTAGCCAAAGTATATGAGTCCAGACTTAATATTTCTATCTCCTCCTTTGAGCACCACGTTTCTGTGATACATACTACTTCCGGGTAGTTCAGACTTTTAAGCAGCACTGACAATTCCACACTCTTATTTCTAAGACTTCTGATATTAAAATTACATACTCTAAAGAGCAAGAACCCCTGAGAGTATATTCTCGATGATCCGCCACTTCCTGTGAGCGTGACTGGATCCTCGGTCTCTCTAAAAACCGTGACACCAGGACTCCGCTCGGCCATGTATCACGCTTCCAAGCCTCTCGTAGGTTATTTTGATTGATTGTCACCTTCATGGACTTATATAAGTCAGGTTTCTTAGATTTATGATCTTCGCAGGTGACCTCAGGAAATTTGCCAGATAGAAACTCTTTTAGGTCATCTGGTTGGGTCTCTGGGCTTAGCCTTGTTACGTGGAATGAAACCATTTTAGGGATGCTACGTATGTTACCTGTTAATTTGTTGGGATCATTTTGTCCACCCAACAGAAAACGACGATTTCTTCTCTGTCTGGGTTTCTCCCATCCTTCATCGTCATCTTCAATGGCCAAGTTTTGGATTGATTGCAGTTTATGTGTGGTTTGTGCAGCCATTATTGCTGTATTAACTTGAGCTTTTGCAATGGCATTTTCGTCAGTGTTACCCAATTGCTGTTGTTTACTATTTGCTCTTACTTCAGTGTTTGAGGTCAAGCTGACGACCCTCCTTCCCGCAGCCGTAGCCCCATCCACCAACTCAATAATGTTGCTCTCAGAAGTAGACTCATCCCTTGCAGGGTTGCCAACTCGGGAGCCCGTGCTTACCGTATGTATGGTGGACTCTGCATAATTCCCGGGTCTCCGAACATTGACCACTCCCGCTATTTTTTCTTCTAACAAAGCAATTGAATTACGAAACAATTTTTCCTTCTCTTTTAGTCCAACGATGATTAAATCTTTGCTTTTTATGATTTCATCCTTTGCCCTTATCATTTCCTTGTAGATATTGTTTGAAACGAAACTGTCACCATTAACCTCACTTTCACGGCTCTTACAGCACTTAACCAGATTTTCCTTTCCCACTGCACTTAGCCCCGGTATTCTTAGGGCACACGATGTATGGAAAGCACCTTCAGACTTTATACACTTCGCTAAGGACGTTGAAACATTTTTCTTGCAATATTTACACAAAAGTCTCGCCTCGTTTGAAGACTTCCTGTCATCGTTCGCCATGTTTTTAATATTCTCCCCCTTGGAGTAGAAGTAGCACATAAAACTCTCTTCACTCCCAGATTTTTACAATACTCCGTAAAAATTTTGCTTGTGAATGCAGTGCCACGATCAGATATGAGTCTTCGAGGAACTCCGAACATCTCGATAATCTGATCAAGGAACTTGATAACTGGAGCAGTTTTTCTATTCGGAACTGCCTTCAAAAATACAAATTTTGTTAATGCGTCAACTGCAACTCTTCACTCCCAGATTTTTACAATACTCCGTAAAAATTTTGCTTGTGAATGCAGTGCCACGATCAGATATGAGTCTTCGAGGAACTCCGAACATCTCGATAATCTGATCAAGGAACTTGATAACTGGAGCAGTTTTTCTATTCGGAACTGCCTTCAAAAATACAAATTTTGTTAATGCGTCAACTGCAACGATCGAATACGGATTTTTCCTGAAACTCTTCACAAATGGCCCTAAGTGGTTATGATGCAAAGTATCCATCGGAACATTTTCTTTTTCTATTGGGTGTAAGGCCCCTGGTATTTTTCCAGATGGGTTTTTATTATACAAGCAGCCCAGGCAAGAATTTATGTAGTTTCTTACATATTTTCTCATGGAAGAGAACCAGTATCTTGCACGAATGGATTCCATAGTCTTATCCACGGCAAAATGTCCTGCATCATCATTGTAATACATTAAATTCTTCGCCTCGCACTCTTTGGAATTACCCATCTCTTTCCATTTTCGGTTTTTCTAAATAACCTATTGTCTTTCAAACAGTATTATTTGTATGTTTGAAGCTCTTGTTTGCTTTGGGGGGCTTTTGATAAGATATCTATTATCATTTTGCATTTAGTATCCTGAAGTTGAACAGAAAGAATCCAATCATCTTCTTCTACATTGATAAGCATAACATCGATGTTATCAGGAGTGTTTCTGCTCAAGGCATCTACATGATTCATCTTTGTTCCAGGACGATATTCAATATCAAGTGTTCAAAAGTATGCCCGGTTTATAAAAAAGATGACAAAATGGCCATTACAAAGTATAGACCTATTTCGATAATTTGTAACTTCACTAAAATTTTTGAATTACTGCTGCACAATGTAATTTTTTCTCAGGTCAAAAATGTTATTTCTCCTAAACAGCATGGATTTGTTAAAGGCCGATCTACTACCACAAATTTAATGTGCATTGCTCAATTCCTGGCTGAGGAGATCGATCAGCGTCGCCAAACCGATGTAATATATACAGATTTTTCTAAAGCGTTTGACCGGCTTGACCATGAAATCTTGCTGCAGAAGCTACAGCTTTTTGGATTTTCTGAATCATTACTTTTGTTTTTCAGGTCCTATTTAGTGGGCCGTAGTCAGTTTGTGGCGTATGGTGGGGACAGGTCATCTGACTATTTGGCGACCTCTGGCGTGCCCCAAGGCTCAATCCTTGGGCCTCTCTTTTTTACCCTTTTTATTAATGATATAGTAGATAAACTTTCTGTTCATTGTTTACTTTATGCCGATGACCTGAAAATATTTTCATCTATCTCTACTGTTGCTGACTGCATTGCTCTACAGCATAATCTGGACCTGTTGAATGACTGGTGCGTTGAAAATCGGTTAAGCCTTAATATTTCTAAATGTAATGTCATGACGTTCACTAATAAGAGTAATAGTTTTTTGTTTAATTATGCTATTAATGGTAATACTCTTGCGCGCCCTGAGGTCTCTAAAGACCTGGGAGTTATTTTTGATAAAGAACTGTCATTTGTTCCTCATATACAACACACTGTGTCCGCGGCGTATAAAATTCTGGGATTTGTTATAAGAACGGCTCGTGATTTTCAAAATATTATCCCTTTAAAGACACTGTTCTTTTCTTTTGTTTTATCAAAGTTAGAGTACGCTTCAGTTATTTGGTCCCCTTACTATAGGACTCACATGGACGCTATTGAGTCAGTGCAGAGAAGATTTGCTAAGGCTCTATGGTGCAGATCAGACGGTGTTTATCCGGTTAGAGGCTTTCCCCACGACCAGCTGCTGCGGAGATTCTCCCTGGTAGGCTTGGATAAGAGACGTGAATGTCATTCACAACTTTTCCTGCACAAACTTATTAATAACAGCATTGTGTGTGAGGAGATATTAGAGAAACTTAATTTTAGAATCCCTTCCCTTAACTCTCGAAGTTTAAATACTTTTTATTTACCACCCTATCGGACAAACGTTTTTAAATTTGCACCTATCAATGCAATGTGTAACTGTTATAATATTAATGGTAACTCCTTTGATGTTTTTAATTGTAAGTTGGGAGCAATCAAGAGGCACTTCTATCACTGATGCATTATTTATATTGTCTTGTCTTATTGTTAATGTTAAGTTAGGTTAAGTAATTTTCAATTTTCTTTTGTTTTTATATAACCTTTTGTTATTATATTTAATCTTGTGTATTTATAGTTCTTTCAGATTGTACCTGTTTTGTAACTGGGTAACTGTAAAACAGTGTATCAAAATAAATAAATAAATAAATAAATAAATAAATAAATATCCAAATCAAATTCTTGGATAGCCAGCTACCAATTCGTGGAAACAGGTCACGCTTCATGAGGGTATGACGTAAGGAATTACAATCGATAACCACCCTAAATTTTATGCCAACTAAATATATTCTAAACTTCTTTAAAGCACAGACGACTGCTAGAGTCTCTAACTCGTAGGGGTGATAATTCTGTTCCTCTTTAGTCGTTGCTCTACTATAGTACTGTACAGGTTTGGTTGATCCACCTTCTTGCTTTTGTAAAAGTATACCTCCTAACCCAACTTTACTAGCATCGCAATGCACCTCTGTTTCTGCATCCCTGTTATACATTGCCAAAACAGGTCTTTGCGTCAATCTATTTTTGAGATCTTCAAACGCAACTCGCTGTTCTGTTTTCCACTTAAAAATGGCATATTTCCTTGTCAGATTCGTCATTGGTTTGGAAATTGCAGCAAACCCTTTAATAAACTTCCTGAAGTAACTGGTCAATCCAAGGAATTGCCTCACTTCATGAACATTACGGGGTGGTGGAAAATCTGATACGGCTTTTATTTTGTCATTTCCAGGCCTAATTCCTTCTCCAGAAATTTCATGGCTTAAGTATTCTAATTTATTTTGAAGGAATCTACACTTATTAAACTTATGTACCGTTGTCAACTTCGGTTACGGTTTTGTGTCCCGTAAGTATCGGTAATCTGAAAAGTTGACAGATTGGAAAAGCAATATCTGTCATTAATGTCACCGAAGAAACCGATGCGGTTAACCAGGTTTGACAACGGTACACAGCCTTAGTCTTAGGGTCAATTCTGCACTCCTGAAGACCCTCAAAACTGTCTCGAGCCGCTCTACACCTTGTTCAAAAGAAGCTGAAGGGACTAATACAGCGTCAAGGTATGCCATTGCAGCGTCGTAACGTAATGGACCCAGTATTTTATTAATGGACCTTTGAAATACCGCTGGTGCATTTACGAGTCCAAACGGCATTCACAAATATTCAAAGTAACCATCAGGAGTCACAAGGGCAGTCTTTTGTACAGACTTTTCTTCAACAGGAATCTGGCGATATCCCGATGCAAGATCCAAGGCCGTGAAGAACTTGTTGCCCTTGAGATTGTCTAAAAGATCATCGATGCGAGGAAGTGGTAGCTTATCTTTTATCGTCTTGCGATTTAAAGATCTATAATCTATGCACATTCTTTCCTCTCCGTTTTTCTTTTTCATCAACAAAATAGGGCTGGCATATGGTGACTCACACTCTTGGATAATACCATTTTTAAGAAGATCGTCTACTATTCCACGCACGATTTCACGTTTTGAAAACGGCATGCGATACGTAACAGGCTCATTATCGCTCAAGTTAATCGACATTTTCGTAACAGTCGTGTGCCCAACTTCTCCTAAAGAAGTTGTGAAGCAATCTCGGTACTTGTTAAGTAACCGAAGTAAAGTAGAACGTTGACGATCGCTTAAATCTGGATTGATTAAATTATTTATATCACCCATGGTAAAATGTTTCATATTCGTAACACTCGTCAACATACATTGTGCCGTACTTATAATACTGTCCCCGTAACAAGTGAGACCGCGTGCAAGAACTCTATCTTTTTCATAACAAACATTTTTCTGAGACATATTAATTATCGGAATATAGCAATTCTGTAAATTAATAACACAAGGCAAAACAGCATGAATATTATTATCCCAGTCTCGAACTCGAAAATCGATAAAAATATCTTTATTAGGCGTTTCAAAATGCTTATCCGCATATAAGGCAATATGACCCATATGATTTGGCGGAATAACAGTGATTTCTTTAACACACAAGCTTATTTTTTCACTCAGCAATTCATTTATTTTATCCGCAGTGACTTCGGCTTGATTAAATAAACGTATTTGGTT
The DNA here is from genome assembly GCA_963971165.1 of Philopedon plagiatum. Taxonomy (NCBI): domain Eukaryota; kingdom Metazoa; phylum Arthropoda; class Insecta; order Coleoptera; family Curculionidae; genus Philopedon; species Philopedon plagiatum. The sequence continues at coordinate 100,094,940 of OZ020190.1, forward strand.
TCCTCTCACTAGGACTATGATATCTTTATTATTTATAAACGGCTGTCCGATAATACGAGGCACGTTTGGTGCGTAATCGGGAACAACAAGAGCCTCAACGTCCGCTCACGCCAAGTCAAACTTCAAATTAATGGATACTTTGGAGTTCGATACAATCGAACCTCCGGCATATCCACACAAACGTACGAGGGCCGGCTCAGATTTCAAATTTAAAATATTTACATTTGATTGTCGAATTGTCACAGGTGCACAACCGGAATCGACATAACCTCGTAAAGGCACGTTGTTAATTACGCAATCAATAAAATAACAAGTATTAGAACATTGACTATGTGATGTTAACCCTTGGTTGCCCAACGACGTGCAAATGAGGAAGACGGACTCTTTCCGCGATAGCTTGCAGAGTCAGTGAGAGCTTTTTTGCTGTGGGGCTTGAAGAGCGTTGTTGAAATTTATTTCTTAAACTTTACTACAAATAAATTTCAACAACGCTCTTCAAGCCCCACAGCAAAAAAGCTCTCACTGACTCTGCAAGCTATCGGGGAAAGAGTCCGTCTTCCTCATTTGCACATCGTTGGGCAACCAAGGGTTAACACCAACCCCGGCCGCACCCTGGCTGTGTTGTCGCACTGGACTTCCCTGGGTCGTAGTGTCGACTTCTGTAAATGTGTACGTAGTAGATGCGCACGCATTAATTAAGTTGTCAGGTGACGTTATATGTTTTATTATTAAGTAATAAATGTGTTTCAAAGTGAAAAAAAAGTGGCTATGTGAAACAGGTAAAATAGGTTTTGACTCACCCTTCCTTTGACATTGATCCGCTTCATGTCCTAACAAGTGGCATTTAGAACAATTCACTTTGGGTTTTGGGCAAGCCGACTGTAAGAATATTCATAAATTATAATAAAACACTTAATAATCCAGCGACCCGAATTTATTCCAAACTATACGACGAAAATATATTAACTAACTTATCTACCTTAAAACAAACCCATTTCAAAAAACTCCTTACCAAAGCAAAACGTTTGCCTTCGAGAGCTTTTAAACTCGGTTAATGTAAACAAACTGCACATGTTCTGAAATCGAGCGGCCCCTTTGTTAAGGAATCTTAGATAATATGACCGATGCTTAAATGTATTATAACACTCGGCCATCCTGACTATTGGTCTGTCCTCAGACCTTACATTAAAATTTTAAACATATAACTTCAATCTTACAAAACTAGTCTTAATCATTAATGCAACATAAAAAAAACATCATAATAGTAAAGTAGGTACTAAAATAATCAGGCTAATTCTAAATAAGAATCGTTTGCTAAATATTTTATAAGCTAAATTTGCTGATAGGCAACGTTTGCCGAAAAAACGGCACATGCGACGTTCGCATACAAGCACCGTTCGCCAAAACAAAAGCAACAAAAAGAAAAAAAAATACTAGCGACGTTCGCTTATAGGCAACGGTTGCCGATAAAAATACGTTCTCTCATAGGCAACGTTTGCTAATAAAAATAGGAAACGTTTGCAAAAAAAACATAGCCTTAATCAATATTTGCTTATATAGGCAACGTTTGCCAAAAACAAACACAAGTGACGTTCACTTATAGGCAACTTTTGCCAAAAACAAATACAAGCGGCGTTCGCTTATAGGCAACGTTTGCCAAAAACAAATACAAGCGGCGTTGGCTTATAGGCAACGTTTGCCAAAAACAAATACATGCGGCGTTCGCTTATAGGCAACCTTTGCCAAAAACAAATACAAGCGGCGTTCGCTTATAGGCAACGTTTGCCACTAATTCTCTTCGTCTTGAATGCTAATCCATTTTTTTACATGGTCTGCGGATACAACAGTTCTCTTGCATTTGAACCCTTCTCGTAAGTCTTCGACTTCGTATCTATCATTAAATAATACTTTTGTGATGCGAAAAGGGCCCTTGTATTTGGGATAAAGCTTATGACTAGCACCAGTAGAGGGTACACTCGTTATTAGGATCCTTACTAGGTCACCCTCGTCGTACTTGATGGCATCTCGTCGAGTTTTATCATAGCGTTCTTTTTGTTTTTTCTGGTCCTCCTTTATGTAATCTGAAATCTAACGTCTAAGCTCTTCCAAATCTAGTCTATCTATGTCATTTTGAACTTCATTTACAACTGTTGCTTCTGCCGCATGTTTTGAATTATAGCCAATAAGCGCCTTCGTAGGAGTCGAACTGATTCCCCTATTAAAGCTCGTATGTAGTGCACTTTGCATTTGCTTTACGAATTAATCCCAATCTCTTTCGTCTTTACCTGCAGGTGTTGTTGACAAGGCACTCACTATGGTTTTATTATAGTGTTCACATTGGCCATTACTTCTGGGCGTGGCAACGGCATTTAAAATATGTTTGACCCCATACGTCTCACAAAATATTTTAAAGGTGCGAGATGTAAAAGCTGTTCCTCTATCACTTATAATTCTGGTAGGTACAACAAATAGGTGTATTAGGTCGGTAAGGACCCTAATAACGTGCTTACTTTGTTGATTATGTACTGGCTCTATTACGGTGAATTTTGTGAATGCATCAACAATTACAAAAAGAAACTTGTTTTTCTTTTTACTTGTCACAAATGGCCCAACATGGTCTACGTGTAATGTATGAAAGGGAATTGGATGTTTTTCAATGGAATTCAATTTGCATTCTCGTTTTGAAGATGTCTTTTTATAATACATACAATTTAGGCATGCATTAACATTTTTCGTAACAAATTTTCTCATTTTTGCAAACCAATAATTTTCGAATTCTTTGTAATACTTTTTCTACTCCGAGATGCCCAGAATCATCATGACATAAACGACAAATTTGCATACGTGCTGCTCGTGGTACAACCCATGCCTTGGTTCCATTTTCTAATTTTCTGTATAACTTATTGCCCTTTATTTCGCACTGGTCAAACTAACTTAGTATCGCTATTTTTAATTTTATTAGCTAGCATTTTTCGAATTCTACTTTGTTCATCTTATAATTGTGCAGCGGTAATCCACTCAGCTTCTGTCAAATCTATTTGAAAAACTTCGACTTCAAGGATTAGCACGTGCTAAGGGGTTTCTGCTTAGGGCGTCAACATGCTTAATTTTTTTACCGGCCCTATATTCAATGTCAAAAGAATATTCTTGAATTTCCAGTCATCATCTTCCAATTCGCGGAATCAAATCCCTTTTTGACAAGGTTGTTCGCAAGGCATTACAATCAGTGACGACCTTAAAGTGTATGCCCAACAAATAGACTCGAAAATATTTTAAAGCACAAACTACAGCCATAGTCTCGAGTTCGTATGAGTGATACTGTCTTTGATCACATGTTGTTTGTTTGCTAAAGTAAGAAGCAACATGTTGGTTACCTTCTGCGTCGAATTGAAGTAACAGTGCCCCAAGACCAATAGAATTTGCGTCTGTATGTTCAGTTTGAAGTTTAGGGTTATATATTGCAAGAATTGGGCAAGATGTTAGCGCTTGTTGAATTTGATGAAATGCTTGTTTTTGTGGTGCGTTCTACGCCCAAATCGCGTTTTTACGAGTTAATCTTGTCGTATTTATAACATCTATTATAACACGACTGATAACGACCTTTTAACTAGCAGTTACAACACTTATTCTGCAAATCAGCCCTGGAATAAGGTTTATTAGCACTTGATTTATTATTCCTTGCGTTCAGCATTTTTCTAAGATCGTTTGTACGTGGTGGCTTAGGGGACGATTCACGTTTCGACCTTGTTTCTACGTTACTTTGGTTACGTAACATGGCAAGGTATTCCTCAAAAAGTGCCTCGGGTGTTTCGTAACGGCCCGCTCTTGCATAATTTTGGTCAATTATGAAAGACACAGCATTTTTACCGGTGATTTGGCATGCTTGTTATTGCTAACCGCCTTTGCTGAGTGTTGCCAAATCGAACCATAGTTTGCATGTGATCCCCTCCAATCTTGTAATTTGAGTAAAATTCGCGAAGGTCTAACTGAGGGTGACTTACGTAACTGTCGGTCAGGTGACTTACCTAACGGTCGCCTCTTTGTCGACATACCTAACTGTCATTTATTGCCAGATGACGTTCATAACTGTCGCTCAGGTGACATACCTAACTGTCTCCTGTCCCTGCTCGTAGACGTTCCTAACTGTCGTGACCTTCCAGGCTTAGTATCCCTAGTATTCCTTTCCTTCCCTTTCGCGCCCCTTTCGCGCCCCTTTCGCGCCCCTTTCGCTGGTTGCCCTTCGATGGCGAACTTGTTCTGAACTGGTGGAAGAACTGGTGCTATCCGCACTACTAGATCGATCTCGATCTTTTTGTTTTAACCATTTTCACTAAACACTAATTAAACACTCAAAATCCAATCAAAAACACACAAATAGCGCCTTTTTCTTCTAACTTAAGGAGCCTGTACAGTCTACCCCACACCTGAACTATAATCTTAACTAAAATTAAAACACTAGATATAACAATAAAACGCGTATATTAAAATATTAAACAAATAAACAAAGAACGAAACAGTAAAATAAGCGCGCGCTACGGCAGTCCTTGTTTCCCCGCCTTCGATCTCAGTCCTACACGCGTCGTGCGGGCCATTTTGCTGCCGTTTGCAGATTCTGGTGCGGAAAACCATGACATCACCGACTCGTGCTCCAATCTTGATGATTGAAATGCTTACAATATGATTTCCTATAAAAATTATATCATCTTTCAAGAAATCTTTAAAACATTTATTTACAATGTGATTTGCTCAGGTTGGGTTGGGTTAGGTTTGCTAGCCAGAATAGCCATAGTTTGCACAATACCAAAGCAGCACTGTCCTCGAACTGGAGCGTGGGAGTTTTGTGCGATTATTTAGAAAAATACATGCTACATACCAATTTCTATAAACAACTCTTATCTAATGTATCCAACTAATTTATATCAGTTGTTGGTGCGTAAACCATAGGTACTTTTAGTATTTTACCACGATATTAATTTAGCTGATGGTAGCAGAATACACCCACGGTTCCTTGTTGTCTATTTATAAATAACGCTTTTCCACTTCGTACGTTGCCAATTCTGATACTATTAGTAAACCAGTGTTATAAACTAGACAAGAAATTTATTTTTTTATTTGCTCTTAAAGCTACTTAAGTTAGAAATATGCTGGAAATTTATGACAATTGAAAATATCTCAGTACAGCCTCATTCGTTGATAAATCCGCTTAATATTTAGTTTGTCGTTATATTCTCTCTCCTTTTAAGAATTTTTTCCTGTGCATCCCTTTTACATATGTCACGTAAGATAAAAAAACATCGTCAAAGCATGCACTCATGTCTTGAACTATTAGTTTTGAAAGGTAGTATAGGTAAAAGGTATAGGTCAATGAAAAATTGCGACCTGTACCCGATTTCAACGGAAATCGCGGAAAATTCTACTTTGACGCTTAATAGCTCCGAAACGAAACATCCTGTATAACTGAATTTTTTACCGAAGTGAGTTGAACTATTCCTCTATCAACCCAAAAAATTCGATTTCTCTCCCTCTGACTGTTTTCGAGAAAATCAAACCTGTTCGCCTTGAGGTTAAGCGTTACGTTAACATGTAGATTTTTGCTGATCTCCTGACGTCACTTTTCAAGGACAAATGTGTCTGCTTCTTAAATTGTAATAAATTATACCGAAAAGTAAACATTTTTTGTAGCTAAATTATCCTAATAATTTTTTTCAAAATATTGATTTTGGGTTTGTAATGACTTCCTTAAACGATTTATGCAATAAAAAAATATATGTGCATATTCCTTATTAATACCAGTCGCAGCAGCTTCATATTGGCGGAAATAAGTAAACCAGAGTACCTTGCCATCGAATATAGGTGGTTTCATTATACCTGTTAAAGGGCCACTTTCTACTTTCATTACACCTGTGCTAGCCATCCTTTCAACCTGAAACCGCAACTTCAGCCATTTCTTTTGTCACTTCCTGCTGTATTGGCCCATGAACGTCTTTTATTTGTTCTTGAACCCCCTGAATTTTCTGATCTACTTCAGCCATTTCCTCTTTGGTAAGATTTAATTCAAAGAATAATTGGGTACTTATGTTTTCTTGGCTCTGTTCCATTTGTTCTTGGATTTTTCTTATTTAATCTTTCATATCTTTTTGGCTGTCCTTGAGTTCTTGTTTCATGATTTATTGGCTATTCTTAACTTCTTCTTTCATGCATTCTTGGGTATCTTTGAGTTCTTCTTTCATGCTTTCTTGGTTATCTTTGAGTCCTTGTTTCATAATTTCTTGACTATTCTTCATCATCAACTGATTCATAATAGCTTTAAATTGTTCTTCTCTATTTGCTTTTTGACTTCTTGTTTGCACTGGCATACGCTATTCTTTCTTCACTTCTGGGTTCTATTTAAATTCGAAACCCCACACCTGACACCAATTATACCGGATGGCCGAAATACTATACAAACTTCCAGTTTTGCAAACTTTATTCACTACAATAGCCTTCTTTCTTACTGTCACTGTTACAATTATCACTTTATTGTCAAGAAATAAATTCGTTTCTAAGATCGAACTAAAAATAAACAAAGAAAGCCGGCCTAGAGCCTTTGGTGCCGTCTGGCCAAGAATTTTCCTTTACTCATATCGGAGACCACTAAGTATGTTTTTCCCTAAAAGTGAAGTCTATGATGAAAACTCTGTCTTTCCTGATTCGTGAAGTCTTCGAATGCTTTTGTTTACATATCCATCTCTATCTCAGCCGGGCAACGCCGCTGGACTAAGAATTTCCTTTATAACTGAAGTAATGTGCGTCCTTTCCCCGACGCACAACCCACAAATAAATGTTAATTGAAGTTAAGTTAAAGATGATTTATTATTGAGTCGTCATTGGTAATTAACAATGAATTGCCGGGAATTAATGTCCTTTATCTGGTTACGAAGAATCGCCAGACTAAGAATTTTCATTATCAGCATACGAAAGTAGGTTATTAAAGCCTTTCCCACCGACGTACAACAAGAGCAGGATCCTCAGACTAAGAAATTTCTCATTGACCAATCTCGAAAGCGCCCTTTTTTCCCCAGCGTGGTGACAAGAACAAAGCAGCTCGGTTAAACTGTCGATTGCCAGACATGATCGTCCATTCCCCTGTTGCATTTTGAATATTTTCCAACAAGGCCCTTTTGGGGTCCTTTCGAACTACGGTTGTACTTCTATTCTGGCTCCCCAGGTTCAGAAGGGTCTCTGAGAGCATGTATTTTTCTAAATAATCGCACAAAACTCCCACCCTCCAGTTCGAGGACAGTGCTGCTTTGGTATTGTGCAAACTATGGCTATTCTGGCTAGCAACCCTAACCTAGCCTTCCTCAACCCGGGTTTACGAGCGCTTTGGGTGAGTAGCCTAGCCTGAATCGCGACCGTGATTTTATTTTATTCTTGTTTGCTTCGTTTTTCTTTGTTTCGCTCGACATTTACAGAGTCGAGGCTAGCTGCACACTTGACCAGTACCCTGGATGATCGATAACCTACTAGGGATCATGAAGGATTCCCAGGTATATTACAACACCAGACCAAGCGACTCAAACCAAATCAAGTCTGAAATTCAAATAAATATATGGATGATATCAATAAAGAAAATTAGGCTCAAAATGTTTCAAGAAGATACGCGATATCTCGGGTGGGCACGAGACTCTTGAAGCTCACTATGAAGTGTGACAGTTTACTTTTGTCACCGTATCAGAGTTTGTTTTAGTGGTTAATTTTATTCGCGAATGCCTGTTTAGTTTTTACTTAATAATTTACCTTGGTTGAGAAGAATCTTCAATCTCACACTGGGTGGGGGTGCATTGTCCTGTGTTCCAGGTTACCCCCTGGGAGTGTTGATTGCTTTTTATCTTGTCCAAATCAGCTTGACATCAGCTGGCCATCTTTCATAGCTCGTAGTTTGATTTAACGTTCTCTTTTGTTGGGCCCTGAATTTTGTTTTCTTCGCCTGTGCTTAAAATCCTCCCTGTCCATAGACACTCGCTCTTAGTCTATTTATGCTAACATGTTTAGATAGTAAATTTTGAGAGAGTACTTACCTCCTGGAAATGTATTGTTTACATTCTCTTGCAGCATTGTAGCGCCCCTAATTTGCAGGGTTATTGATCACATTACCTTTACTGTCTTGGATTCCTGGATTTAGCATTCTCTATTATTTAGATTCGTTTTCCAAAACATTGTCTTTGGACTTGATAATCAATCTATTTTCATGTGAAGATTAGGACGGTTGTGTGTATGTTTTCGTCTGACGGAACTGTAAGGCGGGACAATATGAAGTTCGGGCCGCGAGGTCGATTCACGTAGAGATGGTGCATCAGTGGTAAGAACCATCTGACCTGTTCGCATACACGAACAGTCCCAAAGCGCGTTCGGGAGCCGTCGATTTATGAACACAGCTGCCGCGGTGTCGGTTTCGCTCTTTTTTCATGAGTTTCGTCCGTACTCTAATGGTGCGTCTCGATCGGGACCGGATTTGGGTGTTGTTTTCTGTAGTACCGTGACTTTATTGATTCACGCAAGGGGCCTCTGTATGATTTTAGTGTCTGTGTTTGATTGCGTGGCGACAATTGGAGTTCTGAGTTCCGGTGGTTTTTGCGTTTGTTTCTCAGTATGGGGTCAAAGACTTGTGCAATTCTGCATTCGGGGTCATTTGAAGGAGCAGCTTCCAATTCCTGCTTGGAATTGGTTGAAATTTAGTAATTCTTGTCGGTATGCCGTGGCGCCATCTTTAGATTATATCAATTACTGTCATGAGTTTCCACTCAGTGTAACCGCCTTTTCTTCCCCGGGTCATTGGGTCATGTTCTGTGCAACCTTTTGGGGCTTGCGCAGATATCAAGGGGCGTGCCCTTTTGGTTCAGTTCTGACATTTCCCTCTTGGTTATCGACGAAGATTGCAGTGTTGTTTGCAGTGTCGGGTTTCAGCCATTTTAAAGGCTCGAGTAGTGTTGGATTAATCCTGAGACTGCGATTAAAATTCTTCTGCTATTTATGGCTTCTTCAGGAGCGATAGCTGAAAGAAAAACAAATACGGCGTTAATGACAAAATGGAGCAATCCAAACAGCCAATCTTACAGTTTCACGGGTTATTTGTTCTATACAGTCTAAAATACTTAATATTAAAGACAAAACAATTTTAAAATATACTCACAATGAGAGTTCAACCATGAACATTTAGCCACGTTGACATAACAAAAAACTTTTAAAATATATATAAGACAATGACTACACCATGATCACATCTTGAAGACGACAAAGTACCAAATCTTATCAATTACAAATTATTTCACATCTATCGAAAAAAGAACAAAGAAGGTAAAAAAAGTTACAAGTCAACGAGCTCACACGTACAGAGTTGACCTTTGACAATGCAACAACCAGTTCAGTTATTTTTCTAAAATATTACAATAAATCGTGCTTAATTGGTCAATATCAGACCTAGAATTTATGCACTTGCTTTCTTTGTTTATGTTAACCATTTCTAAAAATAGTCTCTTTTTGTAGTTTCGTTCTTGATCCAAAATTGTTGATTTTTCATAATCAAATTGGTGATCAAGCGTTTGAAAGTGTAACGCAAGAGCACAAGATTTCTTGCCAATTCGACTATCACTTTTATGTTGCGTAAGACGTTGTTTTAAATTCTGAGTCGGGACGGTTTGATTTCGGATACAATCCCGCTGTAACTGTCTATGGTAACAAAATTATTGTTTCCACACCTGAAAAGTCAGGAATTCCCCATCGAATATCTTCATAGGTTGCTGTAGTTGTAGTTAAACTCTTTAACTTATTTTTTACCATATATTCGTTTAATCTTCTTAAACTAACTTAATACTTTACTAAGTTTATAACTGACAAAAAAGGAAAGGTTGCAAAGTCGACATTAACTTTAATTTAACCTTGTATAGACATTGACAGATGCCAAACACGGCGATAAAATTTGAAATTTGTAGGACGGTTTATACCCACAAGACAAAGCCAAGGACAACGGTAAAACGCGTAACTCGCGCAGTATAATAAAACTATACAGACAACTTCTACCGACGTGGTAGTCTAGGAAGCGCGCCTTCGGAAGAGCACGATCGGCAAAACGCTACGTACGGAACAAAATTGATGTTGACATTCTTTTTTGAAGTTAGGTTGCCGTGCAACGACAACTACGTCTGACGTCTTTAACCCTGATTGGTTAGTTATGACACCGAGACGCGGTTCTTTTAAAAATACAAAACGAAGATAGTATTTGTTTTACAAACATACTCCGCCCGTTGGCGTGACAACGTCAAAAAGACTTAAAGTCAATGACAAGCAAGCATAAACATACTTGATGGACAGACAATTTAAATCACGAATATTCATGAATAGATAATTTAACTTTGACAGACGTATCTAATTAGGGTTGTACATTTAATTCTAAATTGTCACTGATCGGCAAAATGCAGACCTTGGTAATTGGTCGTGTAAAAACACCATCTTTAGTTTTGAGTTTGACTACTCTTACTTTATTGTCAGGTCCGGGAATAGATTCTAAAACTCTGGCTCTTGGCCAAACTGAAGGTGGGACATTATGTTCTTTTAACAACACAATGGTATTGGGTTGAACATTATTTGATTCTAACAGCCATTTAGAACGTTTCTGTAAATTATTCAAATATTCAACAGACCATCGTTTCCAAAAGTCCTGTTGTAATTTGGTGCAGTGCTGCCAACGTGTTAAACGATTCACTTGAGTTTCGATTAGATCTGTTTCTGGAAAAGACGTTAGGCTTGTACCTATTAAAAAATGACCTGGCGTTAAACATTCAAGGTCAGACGGGTCTTCAGACAAGGGACACAGTGGTCGCGAATTGAGAACAGCTTCAATCTGAGACAACACTGTACTAAGCTCTTCGAATGTTAAATGACTGTTGCCAATAATACGAGTGATGTGAAATTTAGCGCTTTTTATAGCTGCTTCCCATAAACCTCCCCAATGAGGACTTCGGGCAGGAATAAATTTCCATTGAATTTCCATGGAAGAAAGATAATTATAAATAATTTCTGAATTTGGTTTTGTCTTAAAAAAGTCAGTAACTTCTCTTAGTTGATTTCGACTTCCAAGAAAATTGGTAGCATTGTCAGAGTAAATTGTTTGTGGATTTCCACGACGTGCAATAAAACGCTTTAATGTTAATAGAAATGCATCTGTAGATAGGCTTGAAACGAGTTCAATGTGTACGGCTTTCGTAGCCATGCACACAAATATAGCAATATAACATTTTGTTAGCGGCACACGCCGAAGATTAGATGCTTTAATTAAAAGCGGACCACCAAAATCTACGCCAACACAAAAGAAAGGCCTAACAATAGTGACTATCTTTTGGTAGATCTGCCATGATTTGTTGAGAACTGGTATTATTTCGAAATCTAAAACAGATTACACAGTTTCTGATTATTTTTTTAATTTCTTTTAATCCATTTAGTGGCCAATATTTTAAACGAAAATTTGACAGTACTGTCCTAGCTCCAGCATGATAAAGAAGATGTTCTTTTCTCAATAATAAATTGACAATATGATTTTTCGACGGTAGGAGTAAAGGATGTTTATGATCATATGAAATTTCTGCCTGGGATAGACGACCACCCACGCGTAGAAATCCATTTTTGTCTAAAAAGGGTTTTAAAGATCTTATGGCTTTGGAGGTAACTAATTTGTTGGAATTTAATTCTGATATTTCTTGTGAAAAATATTTGTTTTGTACAAATTTGATGATTAAGTCTAAGGCCTTTTGAAGTTATTTTACTGAAAGTGGGCCTAGCAATTTTTCATTTTTTGATTTAATATTATTGACAAATCTTAGACAATATGCTAAAGCTCTTTGTAATTTCGTAAATGAAGAAAATTTTAAATAAATATTTTCTAAGTCCGATTCGGCGTTACTTTGAAAGTGTACTTTAGAAGTGACAATTTTTTCTTCTTCAGAAGTATCTGTTATTTGACTGCTATAATTTTTGAAATTAGATTCAAATTGACGTAACATTTCTGGGCCGCGCCACCAAAGAGACAGGTTTTTATTTCATGGGGGTTCAATCCTCGAGAGACAAAATCTGCTGGATTTTCGTGAGTAGGAATATAGTACCACTTACATTTTTCTGAAGTTAATTCCTGTACTTTCGAAACTCTATTTGCGACAAACGTAGACCACCGAGAAGGATGAGATCTAATCCAAGCTAAAACAACTTGGGAATCCGTAAAAAGATTGATACTTTCAAATTGTAGAACGTCTTTAAATATTGAAATAACTCTGACACATAATTTAGAGAGCAAGACCGCTCCACATAGTTCAAGTCGGGGTAGGGTCACGGTTTTAATAGGCGCGACTCTGGATTTTGAACATATTAACCGACAAGAGACTTCTCTGTTTTCATAGATAGCACGAGCATATAGGCAAGCACCGTAAGCTCTTTGACTTGCATCGGAAAATCCAAACAACTCAACCTTAAGACAGCCAAGCTGCATCAAAAGACATCGAGGAATTTTTACTTCTAACAGTTGTGATAAATGTTTAGAAAATGATTGCCATTCATTAACTAAGTCCTTGGGTAACATGTCATCCCAGTCAATTTTGGCCTTCCAGATTTCCTGCATAAAAATTTTAGCACGAATAATTACAGGGCCAATAAATCCGAGGGGATCGAACATTTGGGCAATAATTGACAAAATATTTCTTTTAGTCATAGATATGTCAGAAATGTTTTTTGGTAGTGAAATGGCAAAATTGTCATCTTGAGGACTCCAAGCTACACCTAAAACCTTGTTGGATGTATTTTCCAAAACTATATTATAGTCATTTTGAGAGTAACTTACACGTAAAGACTTCAAAAATTCTTCTGAATTCGAACCCCATTTGTGTAAGTGAAAACTAGCGGATTTACAAAGACCAATGAGTTCTTGGGCTAGCTTTTCCAGTTCTGCTTCGGAATTTGCGAAACATAGAAAATCATCTAAATAACATTGATTTAGAATTGCTTTAGAAGCAAGAGGAAACTGATCTTTGCCTTTATTTGCGAGCTCTACCGGACATCTTGTCGCGAGATACGGGGCGCAATTTGTACCATATGTGACAGTTGTCAACTCAATTTGTTCCAAAGACTTCTCGGAACTTTCCCTCCATAGAATTGTTTGTAAAAATGATTGATCTGGATTAACACGAACTTGACGATACATTTTTTCAATGTCACAAATAAAGACAAATGCCGAAGAACGAAATCTACAAAGTATGTCAAACAGTTCTGGTTGGACGGTAAAACCTTTAAGTAAAATATCGTTCAAAGAGAACCCAGAACTGGATTTCATGGAAGCGTCGTAGACAACACGTAATTTTGTCGTGGCACTTGATTCACGTATAACACAATGGTGAGCCATGTAATATCTACGATTACATTTTTCAGCCTCGGACGGGGACACATATCGGGCATGATTTAAAGAGACATATTCGTCAATAAAATCTTTATACTGACAGAAAAGCACAGGATTTTTCTTAAATCTGTTTTCTAGGTAAGAAAATCTTTTTCTTGCTAAAGGAAATGAATCGCCCAGTTTTGAAATATCTTCGTTATTTCTTAGGGGTAAATTTACTTGGAACTGACCATTATCTAAAATTTTTGTTGTCTCCTGGAATATTTTTTCACACTGAAGATCTTCTGGTGATAAATTGGGCTTATTTTCGACTTCTTCCAAGGACCAGAATTTACCAAGAAGAGAGTCGAGGTCATTACCAGGATTGTAAGAATCGGTTTGTGAATTTTGTATGAAAAATGATACATTCGACTTTGATTTAGACGTATGACAGTGAGACATTGCACCTGAAACGACATATCCTAAATGTGTAGATTGTAAGATAGGAAAACCTTTTCCTAAGTCAATTATTTCAGGTTTGATAAGTTCACGGTGTACTTCCGCACTTAGAAGAATATCAATTTCTGATGGAATATGGAATGAAGGATCTGCTAAGGGAACAGTAAACGGAATATGTAAATTATTTTTATTAATCTGAACTTGAGGCAACTTTCCAGTTATTTCATCTATAATGAGACAAGACACGTCAAAAGATTTTTCTTTTTCAACATTAGAAAATATTCTGACATCTACCATTTTATTAGCAATCGTACTTTTGTTTGAAATAACTGAGATACGAGTCTGCATGTCATAAGAACGGACACCTAATATATTTACTAATTTTTGTGAAATAAATGAACTTTGGCTGCCAGGGTCAATTAAAGCTCTAGCCATAACATAAGAACCATTTTCGGCTTTTAAATTTACTATAGCAGTAGCCAAAAACACAAATGTTGGATTTTGTGAAAATGATGTGTGTGACATTGCCGTTAAAGGACTACTTGGAAAAGCAGCATTTGAAATTTGACGATTAGAGCCAACAAGTGTATGTGGTTTTTCATTTTGAGAGCCCTGATTTTGAAAAATTTGTTTTTCTGTATTCCCTTGACTTGACAATAAATCAGTAGCGTTTTCGGTTTTATTATTATTACTAAATGTGGAATAATTTTTATTAAAACCTCTATTCTGATCATTGACTTGTCCAGAATTGTTTTCATTTTTAATTTTAAGTACGGAAGAATTGATGTGTAAAATTGTATGATGCTTTTTACGACAAATATTACATAGCCTTTCGCTACGACATTGTGAAAATGCATGTTTACCAAGACAATTTGAACATCTCTGATTTATATGTAAAAATTTTAATTTTTCATTATGAGGCAATTTTAAAAATGTCTCACATTTATTTAAGAAATGATTTGCCTGGTTGCAATAAGCACATGTCAAGTGATCTCTAGATGAACGAAGAGGTGAGTTCATAATACCCATATGAGCCGAAGTTTGTCCATGCTTACTTGGAAACTTCTTCTGAAATTTATTAAAACTTTTATTATCAGCCTGAGACTCGGATGTAGCCACAGTTTCTAAAATTTGACATTTCTTTTCTAAAAAGTTATAAAATTCATCCATAGTCGGTAATTTTGATCTATCTCTCTCATATTCAAAAGATTTACGCATGTTATGATCAAGCTTTTGAGAGAAAATATGAATTAAAATAACATCCCATTCATCTACGGGTAAACTTAAATTACGCAATGATGCTATTTGTCTTTTAATGTGAGTTAAAAATTCTCTTAAATTTTGAAAATTAATTTTAGTAACTGGAGAAATATCTAATAATTTTTTAATATGAGCGTTAACAATTAACGTATTATCGGAATATCGTTTTGTTAAAATATCTATTGCGACTTTAAAATTTGCGTCGGAGAGTTGTAGGTTATCAATTAAATTAAGTGGTTCATTTTTTAAATAACATTTAAGATACATAAATTTTTGAATGTTACTCAAGTCCGAGTTATTTGTAATTAAAGCCGTAAAGAGTTGAAAGAATGACGTCCATTCCGTAAAATCGCCAGAAAAATTAGGAATATTTAAATCGGGTAGTTTGACATTTGATTGTGCAGTTTGTGGAATTATAATTGGCTGCAGCGACGTATTGGCTGAAGACGATGGCTTTAATTCAAAAATTTTACGCATTAAACCTGCTAAAGTGTCATAATATTTTTTCTCTACTTCCTCCCTAATTTCGTTATCAGTCGTATCAGTATCTAAAACCTCTATCTCATTTTGAATGTCCTCGTATTTAGCAAAATATGAATTTAATTTAACTTCGTGAATTTGAAACTGATAAACATCGTTTTCAGTATCTCTCTTGTCTTTATACCAATTAACTATACGTGAAATGTTTTGTTTGCAAACTTTTCTTTGCTGGACCAAAGAATCCATTTTTTATAATAAAAAATGTATCTTAAAAATTTAACAAGATAAAATTTACCGTTCAAATCAATAAACTAAGACAATCTTAAGGTATTTTTGTAAGACACAGGTATTTTTTTTAAACTAAAAGTCTCTACTAAAAGATTGATGTTTCTCGTCACAAATCGGAAAGTTTCTAATAATGACTGTTTCTCGTCAAATTAAAGAAAGTCTTTATAAAACGATTTTTCTTGTCAAAATGTGGATATGGAAAGTTTATTTTGACCTTACATAATATAAAAGTTCAAACTTACAGTTTGTCGGGACACAATATTTTCTGAGTACTTTTTTGTTACAAACCACTTTGTTTTTCTTTTATACAATTTTTCTATCCGGTTCCGAAGGACCAAATGTACAGTCGGGACGGTTTGATTTCGGATACAATCCCGCTGTAACTGTCTATGGTAACAAAATTATTGTTTCCACACCTGAAAAGTCAGGAATTCCCCATCGAATATCTTCATAGGTTGCTGTAGTTGTAGTTAAACTCTTTAACTTATTTTTTACCATATATTCGTTTAATCTTCTTAAACTAACTTAATACTTTACTAAGTTTATAACTGACAAAAAAGGAAAGGTTGCAAAGTCGACATTAACTTTAATTTAACCTTGTATAGACATTGACAGATGCCAAACACGGCGATAAAATTTGAAATTTGTAGGACGGTTTATACCCACAAGACAAAGCCAAGGACAACGGTAAAACGCGTAACTCGCGCAGTATAATAAAACTATACGGACAACTTCTACCGACGTGGTAGTCTAGGAAGCGCGCCTTCGGAAGAGCACGATCGGCAAAACGCTACGTACGGAACAAAATTGATGTTGACATTCTTTTTTGAAGTTAGGTTGCCGTGCAACGACAACTACGTCTGACGTCTTTAACCCTGATTGGTTAGTTATGACACCGAGACGCGGTTCTTTTAAAAATACAAAACGAAGATAGTATTTGTTTTACAAACATGGCCTATATAACAATATTCACACTGCCTGCATGGTATTTTATAAACAACGTCACACTTTTGCATAAGAGGAATTTTGTCTTTTGTTCTTGTGAAGATGCTTTTTGTGGTTGTTACGTTATATTTTACAATCTTCAGGCTCTTAAGTTCCTTAAAATATGACACTACATTGTCTGTCAAACCCTGCACGTATGGAAGCTTTTTGTATTTTATATTAGGTGGTTCTCCATCATCGGTAGGTCCATCGAAAACGTTGGTATTAAAAATTAGTTTATATACAGTGTTTCTTGGATAACCATTATTCACAAATAAGCTTGACAATTTGTCCAAATTAACGTTCAAAAATCTAGCGTCAGATATGTGCATTACTCTGTTCTTCATAGCTATTATGGTGTTATATTTTTGATTATTTGGATGGTTTGAGTAATAATTTAAATATCTTCCAGAAGCTGTTGGCTTTTGATACCAGTTGAGTATTAATTTGTTATTATCAGATCTTATTAACAATGTATCCAAAAATGGAACACATTTATTGTTTTCTTTTTCTATTGTGAATTTTAAATTATTATTGATCGAATTAAATACTTTTTAAACTTATATATATATATAGATATATATATATATATATATATATATATATATATATATATATATATATATATATATATATATATATATATATATATATATGTATATATATATATATATATATATATATATATATATATATATATATATATATATATATATATATATATATATATATATGTTGTTTTTGCAAGGCTACATCGTGATGCCACGTGCATGGTAAAATTTTCAAGTCTTAGGGTTTTTTTTCTTTTATTTCCTTCAACCGTCAACATCGGCATGACGTCTGGAAACCGCTGGTAGCTGCCCCCCTTTTGGTGATTTGTCTGTGGAGTTTAGAATTTCGAGCCCTCTTTATCTTTGAAGAAGTAGGTCATTTTCAAGTTTTTGTGTATCCCCGTGCTTTTCGAATACATATTAATCGCCCATTTTGTGCCCATAAAATATAATTAAAATTTTAGCGAACTGTAGCTATCGACATTCGGCTTTACAGTGTTGTACTAAGACTAGTTTTTGTAGCTCGGTGTGCTACCTCATATTTTGGATAATAATAACCAAGCTTCTCAATTTCTTTAATATTAATATTACTTTACCTAATTTGCATTCTTTTATAAGCTCGAATAATTTTTGAGGCTTGGTCATGTACCGTAAAGCTCATACAATCTATAAGTTATGTTTAGGACATCTTTATACCAGCTTACGGGCCAGTTGTAACGGCTAGGCTTGGATTTTATTTGATTTTAGTAGTATCAGTCACCCGATTAGTAAATGTACATTGCTTTCATCGTTTTTTTTTCGTTTGGCTTTATCGCAAAGCACATAGAGGCGTTACTGGGCTATCTGTAATTTTAATTTCAAACCGTAATTTGTGAATAGAAGAGCTTGGGGTACAAGAAATGCAGGCTGTGCGATAAGAGTGTTTTAAATATATTAATTTGTTATTATTAAGTGTCAGTCGCCAGTCTGTCAGGAAGTGCCGCCAAATCTTTTATTTTTTTTTATAAGTTAAACTGTGTACGAGCTTGGGGTTTCACGGGTTTTATTTCTAGGAAGTTGGAAAATTTAGTTACTTTTGCTTTTGCTATAACGATTGGTTAAAAATTTTTTTTTATGCTTTCAGAGGTTAATTAACCTATTTTATTTCCAAATTTGTCATTTGACTATTGTTTTGGGGAATAAACTAATTAAGCTCGTACACGTTTTACACCTTTTTTTATTTTATTTGTTGGAACTTGGGGTAGTTGCATAGTTGCTTTATAAATAGTTAATGTTATGCTTTTGTTATATCGTATTATTTGCTTTTGGAACCTAAAGTAGTTAGGTAGCTGCCTTGCTTTAGCGGTATATTTGCTATACTTTGCATATTTCTGTTTTTATAAATGTACATAAGCGGTATATTTTTGATTATTTCTATTTAAAGTCAATTATTATCTGGTTTTCTTTTTCTTATGTTATCTTACATTGATACGGTTTACTCTATTAGTCCTAAACGCTTAGCTTTTAAGTCGAGCTATGGGTTTCAACTTTTAGTTATTTTTACTGGCTTTGCTTAAGCCTTTTTCTTTGTTTATACTTTAAATCTTTAAACTTATGATTTAATTATCAATTATTTTTCCTTTGTTGTACTTTTATTATTTTTATTGTTAATGTAAGATAACATAATACAGCGTTAGACTGGTCAGTTAATGAACATTTAGTTTTTGTAAATATTAACGTTTATCGTTAAAGTATCAATGAACTGTACAATTTTATTTAGTTATCGATGTCCTCGAGTAATAATTTCTTTTGTTGATAACCTTTTTTTAAATTAAAGTAACTTCATATTCTGAATTCTTGTAACTTACTTAAATTTTGCGATTCAGTTCAAGCTAATGGCTTTCTCGTTTAATTTTAACCTTTTATTTAATATTCTTAAATTTTGCGCTTTAGTTCAAGTCAATTGTTTCTCTCCAAATTTTATTTTTTTCTGTTAACGTAACGTATATCTTTTTTATTAATTAAATTTGAATTACCCTGACTACTAGGAATTGTTTTGTTCCTAGGGTCTTTGGTAGGGGCTACAAAGCACCCCTACTTCTTTTTCGCTGGATGTAAAGAAGCCTCCCTATTGTCTTCGGTAGGGGCTACAAAACATCCCTAATTTCTTCCTTCGGCGGGTGCTTAGGAGTCAACCTATTTTTTTCCTGTATATGTATTATTTGGTATAATTTACTTATTTTGCGGGGGCCAAATCGCCCAACAGTTTTTTTGTCAAATTGTGTAAACTCTTGTAATTTTTTTGTTCATGTGTAAATATATGCATATAGGGTTATATGTATTTAAGTTGTTTTATTCAGCTCACTGCGCCCTATGTTTTGATTTTAAATTATGAATAGCAGGATTGTTGTGTGTTGAAGCAGGTTCCTAGACCATCTAGGCGACTTTCAGTTTATGTCGGTGTAAAAAACTGGTGGCGTCCAAGAGAACCTATCCGGCTAACTGAGCTGAGGGCTAATTTGCACGCGCTCTACTACAACTTGCTTCACTCAGAACCCCCTGCTGTTTCTGTTTCTTTCTTAGAGTATCTTCCTGATTTTTTTTTAATGTTCTTTCACGTTTTAAGCGGTAAGTACTTGGTCAATGGTACTCATCATAGTATCTTTGACAGTTATCTCATCATAGTTATCTTAAACACTTTTTCTTTAACAAAGTGCATCGTAGAAGATCTCACTGACCCTGCTATGTCCTGCTGATTTGATGAAAAAAAGATGCAATTTCCTTATGGCAGCTTTCCCAACTATTTCCTCCTACGTCTATAACCGGTCCTCGGACTGCTTACAGCACGGCGGCTTCTCCATCAAATATCGGCTAATCCGGGATTGTCGGAATTATTCTAGATGATCGCACACTCTTGAAGTTGGTTGACCGCGGTCGACTGTTGTGGTTCGATGTCTTGAAATTCTAGATGTTCATGGAGTTTCTTCGCGGCTCCTGCCGCCTAAGTACTGCCTGATTTGCCTTGTCTCCGTGCATATTTATAGCCAAAATTGGCGGTATTTCATATTCCTCATTTCCGCCAATCACAGCGCTTCTCGCTATTTGCCGTATTTCTTTTCCTGTTTTTCCTATGTCTTTTCGATGTATTTTGACTAATGCGCGTAGATTATTATATTAGGCACGTTTTCCCACCTTTATATAATATATACAATCTTTAAATTGCCTTTTTTCGGTATGAATTTCCCGTTTTTAGTTTCCAGTTGGTTATTGGATTTTCGATCTTATTGCTTTAGACTATGTTTCACCTAAATTTTTTAATATCCAATGTCTGCAGTTCGTGGATTTGTGTAAAATGGGCGGGGCTTGTTAAGGGAGTTAAGTTTAGTTTAAATATCCTGTAGCGGTCGAAATTATCAGTTGAAGCCTTGCCAGCGTAGAAGCACCTTGAATTTCCGTCCGACGTTTACTCAAGGGAGTTTTCGCAAGACCTTTTTCCATATTGAATTTATATTCGTTTTCAAGATTTCGTTGACTTTTGTCAATTTTTTCAATTTCCATTGAAAGAGCATTGTGAAACGTCAGTTTCACAACAAGGAGTATTAAAAGGAGAAAATAGAAGACTGTGGTAAATTCTAGGCGCTTTTTCATGGGCGTTCCATGAGAAAAATAACAAAATCGAATGTTCGGCAAAAATCCAGACCTTCTTTCATAGGCTTAACATGTGAAAATTAACAAGGGTATTAAATTAAAAACGAATATAAAATAAACCTAAAATCTCAAAACACACGAACATAAATTAAAGTTACTACTACAAGTAATGTACCTATGATTACACGCGAGCGATGCTGCGGGTAACAGCTGTTTTTTTATAAGTGACTAGCCAGGGGAATACTTCTATAAATTTTGTTTTTAAGCATTTGGTTTTATCGTTTTTCCCTTGTCCATATTTTATTATATGTTTACGTTTACTACATTTTCATGGCTTTTCAGGTTTAGGTTTTCGGCCATTAAGGTAACGAGATTTTGTAGACACTGCGGCTTATAATGCTTTGGGTAAACGAATTTCTGTGCTTTTATTAAATTTAAAGCAAAATACCTTCATTTACTTACCTAAGATATTTAATCCCGACTTTGGATTGTGATCCACTTTTTATGTTTAGGGTGGTTCACAAGTCCCGCATAAAATTCATATTTATTTAATTCGTCTTTTGAGTAAAAAGCTAAAACATGTGAATTAATTGAACTGTTTACTTATTTTTCTGTAATATTTTCAGTCGTCTCCCTTTAACCCTGTAACCCTTAGCCACCCCACTATCTTTTTTCAAATGGCAACCTATGGCAAATGAGGGTTCGTTAAGAAGATCGTTAAAAACATAGTAAATTCTAGAAAAAAATTAAGTTATAATTTAAACATTATCTTTAGTCTTAATTTTTTTTGTAGAATTTTTAACGAGTTTTTTTAAACTACTATAAAAAATTTTAAAGTGCAAATCTAGTGATTTGTATTGGGAAACCAACAAGAATGTGTAGATTGTTTTTGCATATTGTTTACCTGGTAAATAAAATAACATTCTTATTTATTTTTATTTGTGCACTCTTTTTATTCTTAATCTCTTTGGCTAGATAGACAAAATTGCAATAAATTAAGTACTTTACTTATAGAGTTTTAAAGCGGTTCTGTGTATTTTTCATAAAAACGCTGTTGTTAGAGAGGCAACGTATGGAAATTTTTATGTTATTGGGTTGCGGGGACAGACTGCGGAGCCAAAAAGTTTGCGTTTTATTTAATGCAAAGTATCCCGAAAATCCAGTTACGCAGTCAACTGTGAGTAGGATAATTCATAAATTTGGGAAACACTGTACGTGTACAGTAAGGGATTTACGTTGAAGTGGTCGACTAATTGCCTTAAACGAAGACAAAAAACTTGGTATCTATTAGTTTTAAAAATGCTTATTCCTCAACTAATACGTTAGCTCTAAATAACGATGCTACCAAATCAACGGTCTTAAGATTTGTAAAAAGCCAAAAATATTACCTCGTATAAGGTACAGGAGTTTTTGAAGGATGATTATGATAAAAGACTACGGTTCGGTAAAAAATGATGGCAAAATATGAGTATGATGAAAATAACATACTTCCACAATACATTATTTTTTCTGATAAGGCTACATTTTATTTAAATGAAGTGTTTAACAGACATAATTATCGATTCTGCTTTCAGAAAAACCCGCACTGGATATGTTAAGCACATACCCAACGTCCTGGGAAAATAAATGTCTGGGCGGGCATAATTAATAATAGAATTTTGGACCATATTTTTTGACGAAAATCTTACAGCTGAGCGCTATTTAGATTTCCTCACATTTGAATTAGTACCCGCATTAGTAGTTATTTTTCATAACGAAGTTGATCCAGATATTTCACATGAAGGAATATGGTTCCAACAAAATGGCGCACCATCCCTTTTTGGCATTAATGTTCGGAGGTACTTAGATACAATTTTTCCAAACTCTTAATAGGTTAACGAGGTGCAGTAGAATGGCCACCAAAATTTTCGGACCTTACGCCTTTAGACTATTTTCTGGTGTAGGTCCTACCACGCCGCGCGGATCAAACATTAGGATACTCGAGTTCATTATGTTTCTGGAATTGCATCGTTTTAAATTATCACAATAAAAATAAAATCTTGTAAAAAATTCTTTTTAAAACCGAGCTTTTATTATTTAGATGTACTAAAACGAAAAAAATAAGTAAAGTTTTTTCATTGTGGCAATGTTAAATGCTATTTATAAGTGGACGTGGTTCGCGTGGGTGGGTCCTAATAAAAGTAGTATCAAAGATTTTACTGAAATGGATATAATACATTATGTTATATTTATTGTCTTAAAAGCTCGTAGCGCGCGAAAAGTTCATTGTTTCGTAGAAATTGTAAGTAGATACCTAAGTATGCAATTTTTTCTTTTCTATTCACGCGACAAGCTTTTAAGACAATAAATTTAACATAATATATTATATCTGTTTCAGTTATAACTTTGATACTACTTTTATTAGGATCCACCCACGCGAACTACGCCCACTTATAAATAGCATTTAGCATTGCCACTATGAAAAACTATAATTTTTTTCGTTTTAGTACATCTAAATAATAAAAGTTTGTTTTTAAAAAGTATTTTTTAGAAGATTTTATTTTTAAATTTTTAGTTACGTCTTAATCTAGGCATTTCTGATAATGCATCCCTATTACAAAATTTTTTACCTGATATCCCTTTCATTTAATGCCCATATCAAGGGGATTGTTAAGAAAATGGTAATCCGCCATCTTGTGGCGTCCGCCATATTGGGTTTAGAATGATGTCACATAGCTTAGCGTATTCTACTCGTCAAGCCCTTTCATTTGATACAAATGTCAATGAAGTTGTCAAGAAAAAGGTAATCCGCCATTTTGTGGCGTCCGCCATATTGTGTTTAGAATGACATCACATAGATTATCGTATTTTACCCGTCAAACTCATTCATTTGTTGCCCATATCAAGGGGATTGTGAAGAAAAGGTAATCCGCCATCTTTTGGCGTCCGCCATATTGGGTTTAGAATGACGTCACATAACTTATCGTATTCTGCTCGTGAAACCCTTTCATTTGATACCCATGTCAAGAAGGGGATTGTGAAAAACAGGTAATCCGCCATATTGTGGCGGTCGCCATATTGGGTTTAGAATGACGTCACATAACTTATTGTATTCTGCTCGTCAAACCTATTCATTTGATACCCATGTCAAGGGGGTTGTGAAAACAGGTAATCCGCCATATTGTGGCGGTCGCCATATTGGGTTTAGATTGACGTCACATAGCTTATCGTATTCTGCTCGTCAAACCCTTTGATTTGATACCCATATCAAAGGGGATTGTAAAGAAAAAGGTAATCTGCCATCGTGGGGCGATCGCCATATTGGATTGAGAACAATATTAAATTATACTATATTGCATTGTCACTGGACTTATACATGCGTACAAAATTTCAAAGCTCTAACTTAATTAGAACTAGTCGAAATTTTGATTGCAATATTTGACCTAAACATACTAACATATATACATACAAACATACATACATACTAACAGGTGGAGTTAAATAAAAGCTTGTAATATCAGTTGTCTATGTAATTTCGTGGCTCCATCCAGATCACTGGTTAATCAAAATTAAAATAACATTGAAGACTTAAAATTAAAATAAATAAAGTTCTAATGGGGGATTTCTAACCTTAGCAAAATGATCGATATCTCGGATATTGCCACGTATGTATATCTCTTTTAACTGACCGGCTCACAGTTGTTCCCTACTTCATAGGTTTTTCTGATTCTACCAGTTTTTGCCTAGAAATGTTGAAAACACATCCCATTTTCCTGCTTAATGGCATTGTTTAGAAAATTTGTAATTTACACAAGTACTGCCTATGAGCAGGGCTCCTTTTTTTTATAGCGATTCCAAGCCACGTCTGCTTGGGTTTGTTTAATATTCTTACAAGGTCCGTACATGTGGGTTCACTACGCTTGATATTAAAAATGCTAATTTTATTCATGGCATGAGTATTAAATAGCAGGCTTTCATTAAATAATTAACCTTGTCATTTCAGTTAGTCAACAGGCAAATACAATTCCAGTCCATCAGACTCACATCTCACTGAAGTTCATCGTAATCAAAATTTTTGTAAGCCCTTACCTTCTCTGGCGTTAGCTTTGCTATTTCTTTTACAAAACTACTTTTGGTCACAACCACTTCATGGTCAGAGAAATGAAAATTTGTTACCTCACGGTAAAATGCATAATAAAAATAAGGTACACCGGGGTAAATGGAACCCAAAAAATTAATAAATGCGATTTTAGTGCCTTTAAGTAGGTCATTCTTTGGCTGAATTCAAAGCCACCACAACAGGCGGTGCTTCTAACATTAATGTGTTAATGTATGTAGGTATAAAAATGCTAACTTAAAAATACTTTTTTATAAGGTAAAAAAATGAAGTTGGGTGTATTGGGTTCCACTTTCCCGCATTACGGGGTAAGTAGAAAATAACATAATTTTTATATGTAACTGTTTGTAATAGACACAGGGATAAGTGAAATAAAGAAAATATTGTGAAACTAACATATTTATTTGACATTTAAATTTTTAATGCACATTAATATTGATCTAACGGAACACAAAACGAAATGAAAGACTGCTGTCTTTTTGTATATATCCTGTTTTTGTTGGTTTGGGTAAAACAAATTCAATTTGACTTTTGAATGAAATTGAAATATCTGGAACCTGAGGAAAGAAAAATTTGCCTGTGTTTCGCAGACATTCGAAGACAGCTAACTTCGACTTCTTGAGATCAAAGCACTGTAGGACTTTTGCGACATAATAGTGGAAACAATCACGACTATTTGCAATAGGAATTCTAATAAGGACGAAGTCTTCTGGTAGGACTTCTCGATGAATTTCCTCCTCTATAGGAGGAGTAAGAGACTTTGCAAAATCATAATCATATTCAGGATCAGGTTGCTCAATGGGCTCGTCACTACTACTATCCGAAGACGCTTGCAACAATTTTTTCTTTGCCTCCTTTTTTGGTTTTATTTTCTGCAATAACTTTGGCCTTTCTTCCGCTTTGCTCTCCTTCATTTTCTGGACGTAACCAGAATATGTTATTACTTCAGCTCCACGGCATATTTTTCTTCGCTTCTGATTATGTTGCAAGGGAGATTGGTTAACATGCTCGAGTAGAATAGCTTCAAAGGAGTTTCCGGCTTTAGAAGTACCTGCCTCTTGATAAGGTCAAAGAGTATCTTGCCCTACGTCTCTCGAAGTTACATTATTCAAATCTATATGCACGTCGAGTGATATTGATGCACTGTTGTTATTATGATGACGCCGAAATCTTTCTGATGCCTTTCAACTTTGTCTTCTGATATGACTGTATAACAATATGGATAAATCCCTGCCTTGCGAAACCCACTTTTGATAGTCTCTTCACTCAATTCTTTCCACACTTGGGAAATTGTAGCCACAATGACAGACTTAGGCAGTTTTATCCCATAATTTTTTCGCTGCCATTTTATAATGGTTTCACCATACAATTGCTTTAGGGGCTTAAACACCGAGAGATCCATTGGTTGCAGAAGGTGACTGCTATGAGGGGGTAGCTTTAAAATCCCTATACCCTCCTGTAACGCTTTCTCTATAATGCCAATGGAGTGGCCCACTGGTTTTTCTTTTGGAATTGCATTTGGGAAAGTTCTCTGAAAATAATTAGCAAACGTTTCAGTATTCATCCACCCATTTGGGGTGACAGCGTATGACATTCCAGGGTATTCACTATCTTTTTCTGGTAACCAAGTATTCCATAAGTTTTTACAATTAAAGATTACAAGGGGTGGTAATTTTTCGTCCGATGCATTACCACCCATTTAAACAGAAAAAATTTCTTTTCCTGGTCCAGCGGTTACTCTATGTGCTGGTTTTCCTTTTTCACCAACGACTTTTACTCGACTGGGATCAATGCAGAAACTCGTCTCGTCAATATTATATATTCGTTCAGGTGGGATGTTTAAAGAAGTTCCTTTTAACAAATTGAAGTAATCGGCAATCACAAACGGGTCTACACTCCTTTTTCGGGCAACCCCAAGAGCTTGTGGTTTTTTTTTTGAGACAGACCATACCGACGTTTAAAATTGACAAAGAAGTCATCCCCAGGTATTGAATCCTTAAAGGGCGTTTTCAAGCCACTTTCTTTTACATACTGTCCGATGACTAGAAGAATTTCCTTTTTCGATAGGCCGAAGCCCCATTTCTCCATAGTCTTAATGTGTGCTGCCATCTTAGCTTCGATTTCTCGGGGAATGGCAATAGGTCTTCCCATTGTGTCACTTTTAACCCGTCTTTGCCCATGTACCCTTTTGTATAGAGTTGGTTTCGGTACATTGTAATATTTTGATGCTCTGTACAGTCATTTATTTGTAAAAAAAACACTTTAAATTTACTTTCTTGCCACTGAACAACACATTTACAAGACACGGGCACAATTCAGTTTCTAAATATAAAACGACCAGAAGGCAACGCTGTTAGTTAATAGACGTGCAGCAAGTTTTCTGCATTTTCATGTTTTCACTGGTTGCGTGAAGGTTGTTTACGTCATTTTCCATGAGATGGCAACCGTAGTACTTTTTTTTTAAATATTTTTAAAATTCATGGTATCCACTTGCCTCACATTTCCACTTACCCCGGTGTATCTTAATTATAAAATAAATCAATAGATGGGAGTCATTATATGCCCTCATAGGAGAACAGCAGAAAACTCTAGAGAGCTAGATTAAAGTCATTTAGAAAATGACCAAAATATTATTAGGACATATAGTCAGCATATCAAGGTGCACTATCATTACGTATCCAAGTTAATTGAGTAATGCTATGCCATTATGTTCTTCTGCTCACTGGGTCGACAGAGCATGAAATATTGGAGTATTCTCAAAATGACATTCAGATGGCTTTATTTTGATATAGATGTGTTTGAAGTAAGACCAAGAGTTTTACTTGTTTGAGTGCCCAATATATTATGAAAAAAAAATGTATCCACGACACGAGATTTTGTCTTAACAGACAAGTAGGACAATAAACTTGAATTTCACTGTTTATGTTGTAGGTATAAGGGACACATCGTTGGTGGTTCATCAACATCTCATCTCATCAGCAAAATTATAAATTTTACAGGAGGCCCAAAAAACTACCTTCTGTTTGCCGTAAATGAAATAATGTTATT
This sequence comes from Philopedon plagiatum, assembly GCA_963971165.1. NCBI lineage: Eukaryota > Metazoa > Arthropoda > Insecta > Coleoptera > Curculionidae > Philopedon > Philopedon plagiatum. The sequence continues at coordinate 100,123,126 of OZ020190.1, forward strand.
TTGTCTTCCATAATCAAGACTACCTAGTTACACTCTGATTTAAACATTAACTGTAATATTGCTATTATGTCTAGACTTTATTGATATATTAATACTTCTCAGCACACAGGAGATATTAGTTAGTTCATATGCTTACACATTGATGGTATTACAAATATTTGAAAAAAAGAAAAATAACAGGCGTCAGTATTTTAATGCTGTATTTCTGAAAGGTGCAAACAATTAACCTAACAAATAAACGTTGATAACAAGTACTCAAAAAATCCTAATTATTTAAGCAACATTATTTAAAATTAATGTATATAATAACTACATTCTTTAGCCGTTTCTTTTGTTTTTTGAATTTGACTTATTGTAGGACATGTATGGAAGATTGCCATAAAAATCGTGATGTTCCTTTTCTATTACTGGTTTTAGTTCCTGAAGTTGGCCATCCTTTGACTCGCTGATAGGTACACCCATCAGAAATTAGTACAATCTCCTTGTAGTTAGGTGAAGCGTTTCTAATGTACTGCATCTGTACCCAAGCGTTTCTAATGTACTGCACAATACAAGACGTAAATTCGTTGGCAGTGACACCGCCTCCTACTTCATTCCAAACATATAAGTGGACATCCGAGTTGCTTAGTTCATATATTGTGAAATTATGCACTTGCAACTTTTGCTTGTAGTACATAGAAGATGCAAGAGTTTTGACCCTTTGTAGGTTCATAGTAACGACAAGTTTCTCTTCAGACGCGCTGGTCTTGGTAATATTTTTTGCAGTTCTGCCTTGGTCTTTTTTCTCCACATGAGCCTGGTATGTACCTTCATCGATGTTGTCGGTCTTAAAGGCTGAACAAATATCGCACTGATCGTTGCGTGGAGCGTGTATAGCAATATTTTCTTGTTTTAAAACTTCGATAAAAAGTTTTCGGCCTACTGACGGGATTGTATTGGCTTTGTACCATTCTACAAATACATTATACATGTGCAAAATCGATCTAAAAGTCGATTCCACATATATTTTTTTAGACGATGCCCGGCAGTAATTACTGGGTACTGTTGGAACGACTTGAAGTCATTTCATCACATTTTCGGTTTTCCTGTTTCTGCTTTCGGCTCGAATATTCAATTGTTCGCATATAGAGAGCTTTCTCTTCTTACCTAAACATTTTTAAGGGCTGGTAATGATTTTATTTCATCTTCACTATCACTGTCCCCTCGATCGTCTTCAAATGCAGTGCAGTTTGCAGGATTATTATGCTGCAACGTTTGAACGTATCTTCTCCCAAATCGGCAGTACTTAGAAAAAATGCACGACAAACTCTAACCTTCTTGGCATTATCTTTCGAAAGGTAAATATCATAACCTACTTTTTTTTTACTTTTCATGGGTCATCATTTTTCCTTCGTCTTCTTATTTCTCTGGCAGCGACCAACCCTTTCATATACGCTCTCTTTTCGGTCCAGGTTGGTAATTTTTCCCACAAATTATGAAATATATTCTCATTGCTTCTGAAATTAAGCCGCACAAAAAGGTTCTTCCGCTTTTCTTGGAAGTTTGCGCTGTTTGGGAACAACCACGATTTCTTAGTTTTCTAGATTGTCTTGGTATGCCGTGCGAAATTTTTCGTTGCCTCCTTTTATATCCCAAGTATTGCTGTCCAGTCACCCTTTTTATACTTGCTTCTTTTCTTGATTTTGCAACAGTAGAGGTCTTCGTTACTTGATATTGGTTCTGGTTCCCAACGTCTAGTGCAGCTCCCCCAGGGAGTTCTTCTTCTTTCCTATCAGGTTCTGTTTCGATTCGGTCTCCATCTTTCAATATTATTTCTGGGCTGCCCCCATCTTCGCTTTGTCCTTCGATTTCTGGGTGGTAGTCATCATCCTTTTCGCTTTCTACTTCCGCTTCTGGGTTAAATTTAAAAACTTTATTTGCTTCTGCTTCTGCGCTTTCATATTCCGTAAAATTTGATTGATAATAATAATATGAATTCATATTTGATAAGGATCGGTCATTTGAAGTACTTTGTATCACTTTGTGCACTTCAAATTGGTTTTCAGTGTAAACTTGCTCTTCCTGAGGAGAAAAACACATTGGTCTTTCAAATTATTTTTGCAAATTCTCAAGAAGCGGTGAATTCAGGTTGAGTCGAAGTATATCATGTGGTGCATTAACCTTTACAAGCTCAAGAAGGTCATTATCTGTTATTGGTAGTACGATACTATTTTCAACCTCACCATGATTCGTTGCACAATCTGATGACATAGCCGAAATGGTCTGAATGGTGGCTACATTATTCGGCGAAGTAGTCTGAACTCCTATTTGACTATTTGAGTCTGCTTTACTACTAGTCTGGGATGTCGCTAATTTATCAGTTATTATGGTCTGATTTTGGGAAAGCTTCTCTTCTAGGCCAGTGGAAATAGATCCAATACCAATAAATTGCAGCAGAATTCTTTTTGTACGGGAACTCATTTTCAAGCCAAAAAAAACTAGAATGTCAGATCTAACACATTTTCAAGGAAAGAGCTCTAATACGATTTGGTACTAATAAATGCTGTTAACGAATTAGCTGGCAATTTAATAATTTATTATTGCTACCTTTTTTATTCTATAACATTAATAAGAATATCATATTGTTAACAATATTGAGATTTTTTTGTTAATACTGGGAATTGATATAAAATATTTTGAAAAACTATCAATTAGGTTCGCCGAAAGTCTGTTTTTAAGGCAATTTTTTGACACAGTGCGTTAGGTGTTTAAATTCTGCTGGCATTCACATAATTAGTAACATTGTATTTCTTATTATGTTAGCCGATTATTTTAGTGAAAATGAAAAAACTAACAACATCAAACATACTAACTAGCTAATTATGTGAACGCTAGCAGCTTTTAAACATTTGACGTTGTGCCGGGGGATTCCCTTTAAAAAGCGGACTCTATGATTTTTATAAATCAAATAAAAATTTTACCGGTACTTAAAATTAACGAACTTAACTTTATCTACCAGTTCCGAAATTATTTTTTATTTCCTGTCAATATTTTCTAAGTTTTTTGTTTTATGAAATTTAATCGGAAACACTCCTGAGTCTGGCCAGGAGCGCCGGCCCGCCAAATTGCCGTTACAAAAAAAGATAGGTTAGGAGAAAACAAGGCGGTACTTATTATTATAAATAATTAAGATTTTATTAATATGATTATCATAATATTAATATATTATGATAATTTTCGTTATTTCGAGAAGTTAATGCATTATAATATAGTCTTAATTATAGATCTTAGGTTCTTACCTTTTTTTCTGGATAATATTAAACTTGGAGTAACAAAAAACTACACGTCTTATGAGCGTTTATATGTGACAACTGAACGCCAATATCGCTAATCCGACTAATCGAATACCTCCTATGTGCAAAACCGACACACAATTTTGGATCAACCAAGTATCTTGTATGTGCGATTTATCACATAGACGATATTACTGGAAAAGTAATTTTGACTATGCACATAGGAGGTATACTCTGTTGGGATAATAATAAATTAAAAGTTATTATACACATAGGTGAAATTACAGAGCCATGGGGGAAGTACAATTCTTATATTTACTATCAAAATCAAAATATCAGTAAAGGCTGCAGATAGGAAGTATTGCTGAACCACCGACGACATATATTTTTAGCTGCTGATATTCACATTAAGGGGGTAGAAATTTACCTTGAAATTCGGCAAAAAAAATTTTTTTGTACGACCGGGCGTAAAATGATACTTTTTGCTTAAGGGCATAAAACACTTTTGTGCCCTTGGCGTAAAGTAAAATTCTTAGTATGGCAAAGTAAACCATAGAAATTAGTTTTTAAGTAAATATTTAGAGTCGAAAAATTATTTTTGCACGCTTAATTTGACATATTTACTGAACTAATTAAGATATTTGTGAGTAACGTTTACAAATTGGTAATCGGTAGGCGAATAAATACCGATTACGGGGGCGGTGAGTAATCAGAATCGTCACTTTCTTGATTGATATCTTACAAAAAAGTTTAAACTAAACTAAAAATCGGTGACAAACGTCTAATGACAGCAGTTTTAATCAACAATAAACTCTGTGTCATAGCAACTTAACTCAGCACCTATTTTGTATGCTACTTAAACAACTATATAATTATATATTTCCTAAAATATTTTTAATTAATTTACTCAATATTTTAGCGTACAAAAAACGTCATAAGCACCGGTTAGTAAATATCTTACTGGTTTCGGATGTTTTGGAGATCTCTACTTCGTCTCGATCTCCAAACACATCCTTAACCACTAAAGAACACTTACGGACCTTAGTACTTAATATACTATTTAAACAGGTGCGACAGAGCTTTGTGTCTGTTTGTGCCATATGCGTATTGCTCCAACAACGGAAAGTAAAGATTCGTGTTCCTAATTTTTATTTTTTAGCGATTTTTAAGCCGTGAGATTGCCGTAATTTTCTTCAATTTTTCATTTCACGCCAGTAGTATAAAAAATATTGTTTGTACCACTGGCGTCAAGTTTAGTTTTGGGACCTTGGGTGAATTGTTGCTCTTGCGATGCTCGAGCAACAGCTTCCACCTGCGGGCCAAAAACTTGCACTTTACGCCGTTAATACAAATATAACTATATTGACTATATCTTTAAAACTAAAAGTAAAATCAGAATAAATCAACAAGGAAAATATTTATTAAAAATCGTGTCATTTTATTACCTTAGAGGTATACTAGTAGTATTACATAATAAGGTTGGAGGGAGGGACTTCCACGTAAAATCTGACAATGTCTAGGTATCGTTAACACAAATATTGCGTTTTAGAGCCATCGAACTAACACGCCTGATGCCCAAAAATTTAACTTAATTGTTATAAATTATCTGTGAAGCCCGAGTACAAAATGAATGCTTTTATATCATCTTATTTATGGTATCAAATGTAGGATCTGTTTGGGATTACGCTCTTTAGTGTTTTTGTTTCCTTTTAATCGGGGATTCTTTATATGTTGGTTAATTTGTTTCCTACAGGAATTTATTGTGAGGATTAATCGACGCGATAAAAATAAATTAGTACTTTGAAATATAGAGTCAAATAGCGATTTTCGAGAAGATACAATAATAGATATACAATTTAAAATATATCGATTTACAACAAATAACTAGACCAGGTGGATCCCTTTATCTATAGACCTGAAATATTGTGAGTACAGTTGCAGTCATATTCTCGAGACAAGTAAAACACTTCTTTCTTTTGTAGGATAAAGAATGAGATGTACATATGTACCATACATACATCAGTAACAGAGTGCTATCCGTACTATAATATTCATATTATAATATTGCATAAAAAAGGATAACATTATTTTCTTAGTTTATAGCCAGAATAAAAATACTTTATATTTTTAGGTTCTTTTTATATGTAAGTTAGATTAAAAGGATTTCTTTAGATGTAAAATTGTATGCTATACATATAAAAACAATTCTTAAGTTATTACAAAATTAATTCTCACACTGTATTGTATGAAAAAGTTAAATTTCCACGTAAGAAAATTATGTAAGCACATGTAATTTACTGGTTTTCCTAAACTTGTGTTTCCGGATTTCACTAATAAATAAAATGATTTTTTTTATTTCAAACCTTGTGAGATCTGTCAAGTCAATCATCAACAATAAATCAATAAATCGTTATTTCTCAGATTTAATACTTGAATTCGAGTAAAAGTAAGATGTATGGGTAAACACAAACGCCTGTATTTGTATTATTAGTAAAGTATATCAAACAAGAATAATTTTTGTAAGATAAATTATTTTTGGGTTAAAATAGTAATGAATGGTTTTTAGGACCGGTTTTGTGACCGGTTTAAAGTCTAATCCATGTGCGAAATCTATTAGTCAGTGTTTAAGTTTTCGCGCCAATAGATCAAAAGCGCGATTGACCGACTGATAAATCAACAGACCGACGCGATGAAAATGGGAAGCCATATTTTTCATAATCTAAGGATGCCGTAGCGGAACTCGAAAAATCTCGAGAGATCATTTTTTCACGATTACAGTACTTCTAGCGAGAGTAGGAATACATTTATAGGTCCAGAACCCAAAATCATTCAGTAATTTTTTCTTACCAAAACCTTACCTCCACCTTACAGTAAACTATTTCCGTAGGTTGCTGGTTCATTTTCATCTGGATGCGCAATCTCTGGCAGCTGCAACTTGTAGACATTAAAAGACATCAATTTCACTAAACACTATGTATATTTACAGTTATTTATATATTTACATAACAGAATTCTTGATTCTGACAGTTGTAAGAAGAAAGTTTATTTTTCATAACCCTGTAATTGCGAGATTTCGCTTTTTGCATGAAACTTCGTCAAAAGTTGTAACGAGGTAGTATTAGTATACCGTAGATTATTATGACGAAGCTGAGTTAAGGATGAGTAGATCCTTGTTTGACTCTTAATGAAAAGACTAAAAGAGAATTACGTTCCATGGAAACCATTGCCAATACATTTTTAAAATTTTATTTGACATTAAAGAGATATTGAAGATATTATAAAAATGAATATTCCTTCTCTTTTTAAATATAATTTATATTTTTATTCATGCGAAGTCAAAAGCTGAGTATGACCAATTATTGACCATGTACTATGTACTATCGATTTGCTTGATAACAACCATAGCAGCGGCCTAGCTTAAAAAAATCTCCTGCATTCTATGCGAAGTCCAAGTCACCTCCATAACAAATGTAACAATTTAAAATGGTTTCTGATGGATTTAAGAATTTGGCTAAAATATGCCTCGCTCTATAGGATTCAGTGTAGTCAAAATCCGACAAATAATTTTGCGTAAGTAAGATAACATCTTTAGCGGGGTAAGGTGACCAATTAGTTAATATTGTCTTTACCAACAGTATGGAGAAAAAATTTTATCTTAATATTTTTAAATTAATTTTTGTCAGATCCTTTTATTTAATGCCTTCATTATAGACTAATTTAATTTTATAAAATAATGACATGCATTACATTAAAAAAATTAGTTAGATTTTATCCCCCTTACGACAACCCCTTTCAGTTTCTTTTTTTTGTAATTTTAAGAATATTCGATTCTTATATCTTACCTTGAATGAATGAATGCATGAGTGAACACTAAATGGTGATTAGTGATCCTAAATGCCTAGGCCTCGCCGGACCATTCTCCTTTTCGCACACAGTTCATTCCAAGCCGACCGCCTTTGCAAATTTCAACAGGCTTGCTGGTTGGGTTGGGTTTGCTTGGGTTGGAATAACCCAATCAAACTCAACCCAACCCAACCCGCTTTATGCCACCGGATGTCAATGTTGTTTTTTTCGAACTATGTCATTCTTAGCCTACTGAGCGCCGGGCACTCGCTAAGAATACTACATAAATATAGCTTAGTCCTCTTCCAGGCACCACCAATATAAAATATTTTATGCACTTTAGGGATTTAAAGGGTACTTTAAATCCCTATTTTCCGGGAAAAAAGTGGTACTTTAAATCCCTAGGGATTTAAAATTTACTTTAAATCCCTAGGGATTTATATGCTATATTTATATGCTAATGCAATAGAAATGTAACGTGTTTAGAACAATATTAACACTAGATTTTCAGTTGACAGAGACAATCATGGTACAAGTCATTGAAGATGACGTTTTAGAAATAGAGTACCGCTTAGTGGGTATGATTTTTTTTGTTATTTCTTTATCGTTTTACCTATCCTAATGTGCATAAAATATTATATTAACCTCGTGACTAAAGTGTCTTTTAATCCCTTGGCGAATTGTAGCCCTCCCTACGGTCGGGCTACAAACCTTTCGCCGCGGGATTAAAAGAGACACTTTAGTCCCTAGGTTAATAATATACTATTTATACACAATTTAAACCAATGTGTATTGCATGTACACATATACAAGTTATAATACTGTTCCCTTATAGATCCCTGTAGAATACTTCTAAAACATAGTATGCTGCACCATCTGACAGCAATATTTCGTCAATGATTTTGATTTTATCTGGATTTAACCCAGTGGCATCTGGTGAAATTTCAAAGTTGCATATCTCTGTTTATACTTATAGGACCCGTACCAAATTTAGGGGTTTTAATAGGTTTTTATAACTGGGAATGTTTTTGTAAAGAAAAACGACATTTTGTAATTTGCGAAAAAAATATGAAGTTTTGCTGAGCCTTCCCTGGGAAAACATGAACGCGTTTAGGTATTTTATTTATTATTTTCTCTAAACAAATTTTACGTCATTTTGTCGAGAATTTTTAAATTTTTGAGAGAAAAAAATGTCTTAGTAGAAAGTTATAGTCATTTGAATTTTTTTAAATCATATTTTAGGTTTAAAAAAATTTAAATGACAATAACTTTCGACTAACATTATTGATGATTATTTTCTCTTAAAATTTAAAAATTTTCGACAAAATGATGTAAAATTTGTTTATAAAAAATAATAAATAAAATACCTAAACGCGCTTATTCTTTTCCCAGGGGAGGCTCAGCAAAAAATCAACTTTATTTCGCAAATTACAAAATGTTTTTTTTACAAAAACATTCCCAGTGACCTCACTATTAAAACCCCTAAAATTGGCACGGGTTCTGTAAGTAGGAACAGAGTTATGCAACTTTTAAATTTCACCAGCCGCCACTGATAACCATTTAATGCCTTTCTGGGGTAATTTCTGAAATAAAGCCCATCCATGTCGATTATTGTCATCTATATGGAAAATATGGGTGTTTACATCTGCTTTCGCGTATCTGTTACTACACTGTGAAATATTTCCTGTAATGCTCTTTTCAAGAAACAAATACATAGTTTAACACACATGAATATAAATGGTTATAGATTGTTTAATTTCTTTTGTAGGTCTAATAGAATTCACGGGGGTGCCTCCATTTTTATCAAGCAGCATATTCTTGCGAAACCTCTTGAGTTAAATGAGTATTGCCGGGAAGTTGATGCAGAGTTTTGTGGCATTTTATTACCAACATCAAATACTGCCATTATTTGCCTTTATAGGTCATGCCTTGGAAACTTCGATATTTTTTTAAACAAACTTGAAATGCTTTTAGAGTATCTAATAACAGTATCTAATAAAATTATCATTTTAGGTGATTTCAATATTAACTTTAGAATGCCTAATCCAAATAGTCACCTTACTGAGTTGACATTCTTGATTAATACTTACGGCCTACAGGTAAGCACATCTGAATTTACTAGAATTTGTACTACCTCACAAACATGTATAGACAACATACTAACTTGGATAGTGATCTCTTTAGAGTCGGAGTCATGGATCCCTGTTTGTCGGACCAGCTTGGTCTGGAGATGCATATCAAGGAAAATTCTCAAATCAGCCCCGCCTCAGTGAAAATCCGTAATCTGAGTAAGAAAAACCTAAATAACTTTAACAAATCGCTACAAAACATAAACTGGGACATATTTTACAAGGACGAATCCAATGCGAACTTATTAATCGAGTTTGTTTTGAGTACTTTTTCCAACCTCATAGAAATGCATTTTCCTTTTAAGGAAATAAGTGTTAAAACCAGCTCGTTCATTCCAACCGGCTGGTTTACTGATAACTTGCGTTCTATGAGAAATACTTTGACTGCTCTAAAAACTATTAGTGATGCTACCAAATCCCCTCAGGACTTTGATGCATATAAATCATTTAGAAAAAACTATAGAAAAGAAATCAACAATGCAAAATCTAATTCTTACAGGCAGTATTTAATAAACTCTAAAAATAGGTCTAAAGACTCTTGGAAGCTTATCAAACATGAAAGCAATAATGTTCGAAAAAGTACGGAAATTAAGATTGAGGCCGAGGACTTCAACGAATTTTTCTGTACTGTTTCTAGTACGATTATAAACTCTCTGCCAAACTTTAATGTCTCTTATTCCGATCATCTAAAAAAAATGCCACGACCATCGTCATCATTTTATATGACCCCCGTTGATGAACACGACGTTGCCAGTGCTATTGTAAAATTGAAGAATTCCAATTGCTATGATATGTATGACATTAACACTAAAATGCTCAAGTATTGCTATAAAACTATTGTTCCTTACCTTACAATATTAATAAATAAATGTTTTACCGAAGGGATTTTTCCTGATTCCCTTAAGGTCGCAAAAGTGTTGCCAATTTTTAAAAAGGGTAATCCCGACCAAGCTGATAATTATCGTCCTATCTCAATCTTGCCTTTGTTTGGAAAAATCATTGAGTCAGTTGTGAAGGACAAGCTTGTATCCTACTTTGAGCATTTAAAAATACTGGTTAACAATCAATTCGGCTTCAGGAGTGGCCGCTCCACTATAAGTGGTATTTTGGAGGTCGTGAACGACATAGTCGAGGGCCTGGACGGGGGCGAACTAAGGTCCGCCGCCTTGTGTGACCTCTCCAAGGCCTTCGACTGTGTCTCTCATGCCATTCTCTTGGATAAATTGAATTATTACGGTATTAACGGCACACTCCATCTTCTGCTACAATCATACTTATCCAATCGCAAACAGGCTGTTTCGATAAACGGAAAATTATCAAATTTAAAAGAAGTAGAGACCGGTGTTCCACAGGGTTCAATCCTCGGACCGCTCTTATTTATTATATATATAAATGATTTTAGTACCAGTGTAACTCCAAATAGATGCGTTTTATACGCAGATGATGCTACAATCATAGTTTCTTCTGTTAGTCAGGACTCTCTTCAAGAAAACACTGTCAGTGCTTTGTCTCGTGCACAAAACTGGTTTTCCAGTAACAGTCTTAAACTAAATAACGACAAAACGCAAGAAATAACATTTAGCTTTAGTAGCGCATCCATTGAGGGCAATTACGTCAAACTGTTGGGTCTTTTGCTGGACGATGGATTAAAATGGTCTTCTCATATCGATAATCTTTGCTCAAGATTGAGTGGCCAAATTTATCTGCTTAGGCAACTTAAGAAAACATTCGATAAAAAAATCCTGGTAATGGTTTATTTTGCCAACATTCACTCTCTGCTGAGTTATGGTGCAGTTATCTGGGGTAACGCATCCCAATCCGGCAGAGCATTTAAAATGCAAAAGCGGGCAGTCAGGACTATAGATGGTCTTAGCCCCCGTGATTCATGTCGAGTAATTTTTAAAAAACTTGGTATTATGCCTCTTCCTTGCATTTATATTTATCATACCCTCCTTGAAATCCACTCCCGCTCTGAAAGATTCACCAAACTATCATACAATCATACGTACGGTACAAGATCTTCGAACACGTTGCTGATTCCGAGGTATCGACTTGTAAATGCTGAGCGAAATGCATTAATTGTATCTCTGTATAACAAACTTGGCAATGCTGTAAAAATATTAAACTACATAAAGTTTAAAATTAAAATAAAAAAAATTTTCTTAGAAAACTGCTTTTATTCTGTTAATGAATACATGGAGGCACCGTCTGTGAGCTAAATACTAGTATTTATATGTTTTTTTTTATGTGTTTTTTACTAAAAATAAGAGTATTTTCTGTATCTAGTTGGTTACAATTGTTATTTAGTAATGTGTTATTTATTTTTATGCATTTTTCCTTTGACTTGCAACAAACATGTAAAGAATGTAACGTTGTCAAATAAATATATATATATATATATATCTATCTATCTATCTATCTACATATTATTACAATCAGTTAATAATTAATTCTAACTCCACTGAAGCACCCAATCAAACCCAATCAAACTCCACTGAAGCGCATTTTAGCATAGGGTTAATCATTTCATGTGTTCAGTTGCCTTCGTTCTGAAGTAATAAGCATGTTTTGGGTGTCAATAAATGGGGACATTTTAAGCAGTTTTAGTCTTTTTTTGGTTGGTTAAAAATCTGATGGTATTTTTGTGGCATCTGTGAGTAAATTTAAAATTTTTTTAAACCATTATCGTCATGTGCCTAATTGCCTTTGATGCTGAAAAATGGTGAAACTTAAAAGCTTTGTAGTTTTTACTTCGTGTTTTTTTTAAATCTTTATTTTTATTACCATTTTCCAACGTGTTACCGTGACGTCCAGACGTCTTTTATGGTACGTTGAAATGTAAAAATTTAAAAGAAATTTTTTGGTGTTTTTACCGATTTTTTTGTGGTCTAAGTATTTTTGGGTGTAAGAAAACCAAAATCTTAAAATCAAATGGAAAACATCTCCTTTATTACTACATTCAACAGCTCAACTTAAACTAACTGGTCTTAAAACAAAATATCTATCTTCTCATCGATACTGCTTAATCAACAAAAATCTATTATTCCTTTTTAGTAAGCCAAAACCGAATGCCGACATTGCTGACGCTGACAATAACATTTTAAACACATAAACTCGGCTTAGATAAGAAAAGGTATTCATACAGATCATATTTGTTTTCATTAAGAAAACAAAACACATTAAAATATAAAGTCCTTAATATTATTTTCTACATTCGGCCATCCTGCGTCACGGGGTGTCCACATCCCGTCTACTTCTTTTTGTGATGGCTACGACCATCTTACCAATTTTGCAACGACCCTGCTAAAAAGACTACAACCTTAGCACGTAAAGCTACAACTTTACTACAATGGCTACAACCTTCCAATGTAAAGCAACAACTTTACTACAATGGCTACAACCTTCCAATGTAAAGCAACAACTTTACTACAATGGCTACAACCTTCCAATGTAAAGCAACAACTTTACTACAATGGCTACAACCTTCCAATGTAAAGCAACAACTTTACTACAATGGCTACAACCTTCCAATATAAAGCAACAACTTTACTACAATGGCTACAACCTTCCAATGTAAAGCAACAACTTTACTACAATGGCTACAACCTTCTCTATTTGTGGGAGCGACCCACTTTTACCTTATTATGACGGCAACCATAACACATCACAGGGCTACAACCCATAATCTCTTATTATTCACAATATCTAACTTCAATAGGGCTACAACCCTCAAACATTTTGCCTCCAAGCAAAAAAGTCTCACATAGAATTAATTAAATGTATACTAATCACTCAATAAATCGGCACTGTAACATTTGTTTGTTTCTGTCTTTGGTCTAACACATAACAATCCATGGTTTGATCTTATCAAAAGCTGCAACAGTTTTTGCGTTGCGTCTGCTATCACGTAGATCTTCAACCTCGTACCGATCATTCATTAACACTTTTGTTACGCGAAAAGGACTCTTGGAAGTAGTTTTTTACTGACCCCTGTATGTGGTTCGCTGGTTATTAGAATTAATACTAATTCGCCTTTTCTATATTGCTTGGCTTCGCTTCTCGTTTTATCATATCGTTCTTTTTGCCGACACATTGTGATTCAGTTATATGTGGTTCTAAATATTAACTTTCTCAATTTCTTTCTGAACAGCGTTTAATAAGGTAGCTTCTGCAGCCGGCATCAGCTGATCCTAAAAGAGCCGGAGTGGTGTTGATGCTTTTATTATGTGCGGTGTTTAATGCACTTTGTATATGGTTTATATGGCTTATATGGAACGGGATTGGTGTCTTCTCTATCGGATGTAATTTTCCTTGACATTTTGTGGCAGTAATTTTTGTAATTTGAGCTATTTAGGCAAGCCTTAACGTACTTAGTTACGAATCGACGCATCTTTGCAAACCAATAATTCGTCCGAATTCATTGGATAGTTTGCTCCACCCCAGAATGTCCTGCCAAGTCGTGGCATAGTCTACATACTTTCCACCTGGCGGCCTTAGGTACTACCGACAATTTGGTATTACCTGGTAATTTACGATATAGCTTACTATTTTTCAGTTCGTACTCAGTCAAATATTTTCGTGATGCAACATCATCAACTCTAGTTTCCAAAATTGTCCTTATTCTCATTAGCTAATCGTCACGAAGTTGACCAGACAACAACCAAAATCTTAAAATCAAATGGAAAACATCTCCTTTATTACTACATTCAACAGCTCAACTTAAACTAACTGGTCTTAAAACAAAATATCTATCTTTTCATCGATACTGCTTAATCAACAAAAATATATTATTCCTTTTTAGTAAGCCAAAACCGAATGCCGACATTGCTGACGCTGACAATAACATTTTAAACACATAAACTCGGCTTAGATAAGAAAAGGTATTCATACAGATCATATTTGTTTTCATTAAGAAAACAAAACACATTAAAATATAAAGTCCTTAATATTATTTTCTACATGGGGTATCTAACAATAAGGGAATTTAAAAAAAGTGGGCTTTTTTAACTATTTTTTTAAGTGTCCAATTGTCTTGCGCAGTCCCCTTTTGATACCTACTATTTAAAAACAATATATATGTTAATTTACCACAAATAAAAAATATGTTTTTAGCGGCCTTTAAATTATCTTATTTGTTCGTTTATACAACAACTTTCAGATGTCAAGTGAAAGACCCTTATACAAGAAGATACGGGGATGGTTATTTTTATAAAGGTTTTTGTTATATCCGGCTGCTTGAATAGTAAGTAGTTTTTACTTTGAAAGTGTTCTTCATGACATACTCGTATATAATTAAATCTTTTATGCAAAGGTAACAAGATACGGCGACGCTCCGTATCAAAGCAAATCCCAAAATAGTCATGCAAAAGATATGTTTGTCGCTATATAATTATAATTAGGCATGCATTAAAGGAAGGTAGAATATGGTTATTATCTCGTATGCTCAAAATTATGAAGCTTTTCTCGGAAATGTTAAAACACAGCAAAACCACAATAAACGTTATTTGATCTTTTTGTAAAGTTATCTAAAATGATTTGAAATTGCCACACTTGAAAACCATATCATAGTGATTTATATACTCCTTGTTTATAGGATATAAAGAAATATTAGTGTTCATAGGAATACAGTAAACGAAATTGTCGCTTTACAATTTAATATAATTTAAAAATAGTTTAAGTTTAACGTTTGAATAATTTGAAACACCTTACAAACTAAAAAAATATTGTGCTCTGGTTTCTTTTGCATGAAATTTATTCAAAATTTGTATGGTAAGATTTGTTTTATTATCCACTGGCTAGATACAAAAGTGATACATATAAAAATTATAGCAGAAAAAAAAGATATTTAATTTATATTACAACGGTAAATAATAGGGGAGACCTGAGATAGTTTGCATAGCATGTGGGGTAAGTTAGCAGTTTTTACATATTGTTTAAATAATAGTTCGAAATCTCAAAACGTAGCTTTTATTTACTAAACTTTAAAATTATAAGTGAATAAAATTAATGATTACCTACACTTGTAAGCACTATATAATTTTCTTAATCTTCTGACAGCCCACGAAGACCGATGTATAAGTAATATCGTGGGTGTACTGGAGAAATCCGACACACACATTCAGAGCTAGAAACATCCGTAGGGATTTCACCAGCCCTTTAAGAGGATGTGTGGGGTGATACTACCTCGGTCGAGAAAGAATTCCTCTACCACATTCCAACAATAAAATGAACAATCATAAAATATCCATGATTTGATTTTGATTTTTATTGATAAATAGCATGTGCTAACAAGATTACAATTTTTATAAATACATAATATGATACAACACAGTGTACAGATACAACAAAATAAAATACTCAACAATGAAACAAATTTTTTAACAATGAAACAACAGATTTAACAACTGAGTTCTAAAACAATTTAAATATTTAGCAAAATTTGAATTTTCCAACTACACATTCCTTTTACAGAACTGTTTACATTTTTTGACAAATATTTTTACAGTTCTTGCCTTCTTAACATCATTGGGCAAGCAATTATATTGTACAAGTCCATTGTGGAAAACATCATTTTGACTATACGAACTTGGAGCTGTTTTATTTTGTAGATAAAGGTCATTGTATTCAAGAATATGACTTGTCGTACACTTAACAATCCTGTCATTTCTAACATGGTTTTCACACTAGTAAGTTTATTACATCCCAAAATATATCGTAAAGCTTGATTTTGTTTTCGCTGTAGTGTTTCCTTCTCATTGTTATTACGTAAAAATAATATTGAAGTGCAATAATTGAAATGTGGCAGGATGATTACTTTATAGATTATTTGTTTTGTCCATTCGCTAAGGTAAGAACTCATTCTTCCAAGGAGATATATTTTTTTGACACTTTTTTACATATATACTCTGAATGCTTGGAGAACGTTAAATTCTCATCCACCATGACGCCTAGGTATTTAAATTGTTCCACTTGTTGTATATTTACATTATTCACAAAAACTCCGCCATGAGTTCTGGTTGGAGTAGTATTAAATCTGCTTTTTATAAGCATAAATTTTGTCTTTTCTATATTTAATTTTAGACCATTCTGGTTTAGCCATTTATATAATCCTTCAAGTTCTTCGTTGATGGTTTCCACAATCATATTCACATTGTCTCCTATAAAATATAACAAGGTATCATCTGCAAAAAGCTGAATATTGCATTTTCTTATATTCTTAATAATGTCATTTATATACACTATAAACAAATTGGGTCCAAGTATAGTTCCTTGAGGTACACCAAATGTATTGTTCTTTGGCACTGATGTACTGTTCATATATCTTGTTTCTTGTGTACGATTCTCCAGATAGTTTTCAAACCACTTAAGCACATTGTCACGCAAACCATACTTTTTTAGCTTTTCTAAAAGTAACTTACGGTCTATGGTTTCAAAAGCTCTCCGGAAGTCCAAAAACACCACACCAATTACCTTTTTTTGACTTAGAGTACTTTTCCAGTTTATTAATACAGTTTGTAATGCACATTCACAAGAATTTCCCTTTCGGAATCCTGCTTGATATTTGGTTAGGAGATTATTTTTTTCAAAATATTCTATAAATTGTTTATTTACTACTTTTTCAAGAAGTTTTTCATATACTGGAACCATATTTATTGGTCTATATTCTTCACATTTATTTGTGTTAGCTTTTTTTTCTATAGGAATTATGGTAGATTTTTTCCACTTCTCTGGAAAAGTTCCATGTTCTAGACTGGTATTTATTACTTGCAGAAATATGTCACCAATTACATCAAACGAAGCTTGCAATATCCTTGTTGTTATTCCATCAACACTACTTTTATTCTTTTTAAGGTTTTTCACTACCTCTTTCAAGTCACTTAATGACAGGTGTTTGAAAGTGTTCATTGTTTTGTCAAAGGGTCCTATTCTTTGAACTATTTCTTTAATATCCTCTTCACCAATACTGTTTTTTATTTTCTCAATACTTTGTATAAAATATTCATTGAATTTATTAGCAATTATATTTGCATTTGTCTGAGGGGTGTTATTAAAATATATATCTGTTTTTTTATTGCTACTCTTGCCACCCACTAGTTTTTTTATTGTTTTCCATAGCTCTGTTGAGTCATTTTTGTTCATGTCTATATGTGTATTGTAATAATATATTTTTTGTTGTCTTATCATATTCACCACCCTATTTCTCTGTCTCCGATACTGATTCAAATCCTCATTAGTCTTTGTGATAATTGCTCTGTTATATAGTTGGTCTCGTTCTTTGATATTTCTTTCTATGTCTTGTGTCCACCATTTTTTGTTAGACCACTTAATTGGAAGGATTTCTTGCTTGATTGGTGCATGCTTATCTAGTGTACATGTTAATGTATAAACCAATTTATCAGCCAATTTATCAATGTTTATCGAATTTCTGTCCCATACTGTCTCCATTAAGTCTATTTGAAACTTCCTTTCATCAAAGTTTTTATAGTCTCTATACCGGGTGCCCACGAGTTTACTGGCCAGCTTGTTATTTTGTTAAGAAATAATATTTCGATTTGAAATTTTGGGAACTCGTATGGTTGCTTTAGATGCAGATTTTGAGTGCTAGAACATCTGACTATCGTTTCCGGTTCAACCGGAAATACAGTCAACTTTGTTATTTTAAATGAAACCCCCTGTATATTTTTCAAAATTTGGATTCTACGTAAAATTCTAATTATAAAACATGTATCATATCCCATACCTATCTTTAACAGTTTTCAAGAAAATGACGTTTGAAAACGTCGAAAGAGCCGCAAACAATACTGTTTTAACATAAAACAAATGAATATGCGAAAAGTTTAATATATTATTCTTACTTCTTTTTAAGGGCCTTGTATGATTGTGTCATGACAATCTCACTTCCGGTGCAACCGGAAGTGCTACAAAATATGACATTCAGGCACGAATTACTTCAATAATTTCAATTGAACGGCCTACTTTAAACTCTAAATTCTAATTTATCTGACTTTTCTCTATAATTTTTGTATACACCATCCAAGGTCTAAAGTTGATAGTTCTTGAGATATGGATAGCTAAAAATTTAGATGCATTCCAAATTTCAATCTTTCTAATTTTATCTAGGCGGCTATGGAGATCATTTGTCGCTTGAACTGCTTCATGATCATAACCATGTCAATTTCCAATTATTTAATCAAGATGGCTATGAATACAAGACACTTGTCATATTTTCTGTTAATAATATCACCCCCAAAACAAATGAACAACGTTGCTCAGGGAATTTCAAAGAGTTCGTCTGAGAGAAAACGGTCAACAATTCGAACACTTAATTTATGACTAATTTCTTATTTTTTATAATGAAAACCTAATAAAATTATTCTTCAAGCACTACCCTGATATTATTAATTATATGTATCCTTTCTACATTTTCTTAATGCAAATGGTCTCCATAGCCGCCTAGATAAAATTAGAAAGATTGAAATTTGGAATGCATCTAAATTTTTAGCTATCCATATCTCAAGAACTATCAACTTTAGACCTTGGATGGTGTATACAAAAATTATAGAGAAAAGTCAGATAAATTAGAATTTAGAGTTTAAAGTAGGCCGTTCAATTGAAATTATTGAAGTAATTTGTGCCTGAATGTTATATTTTGTAGCACTTCCGGTTGCACCGGAAGTGAGATTGTCATGACACAAGCATACAAGGCCCCTAAAAAGAAGTAAGAATAATATATTAAACTTTTCGCATATTCATTTGTTTTATATTAAAACAGTATAGTTTGCGGCTCTTCCGACATTTTCAAACGCCATTTTCTTGAAAACTGTTAAAGATAGGTATGGGGTATGATACATGTTTTATAATTAGAATTTTACGTAGAATCCAAATTTAAAAAAGTATATAGGGTGTTTCGTTTAAAATAACAAAGTTGACTGTATTTCCGGTTGAACCGGAAACGATAGTCAGATGTTCGAGCACTCAAAATCTGCATCTAAAGTAACCATACGAATTCCCAAAATTTCAAATCGAAATATTATTTCTTAACAAAATAACGAGCTGGCCAGTAAACTCGTGGGCACCCGGTATACTTTTACAATATCACATTGGTCCCCACTCTCTAAAAGTTGTGCCGTAATAATACAGTGGTCTGTAATTTTTGGTGTTAAATGAACTTGAGGTAGAAGATTGTTGTCATTTGTAATAAATAGGTCTATAATTGTTGATGTGTTATTGGTAATTCTAGTAAAGTTGTTAATAATTTGATATAAAGCATTTTCTGAGATTATTCTTTTCATTTTGTTGGAGTAGTAAGTATTCTTTGACATGTCGATGTTGTAGTCACCTATGCAAATTATTGTTCCTTCTCTCTGACTCCAGGTGATTTAAAAGATCAGCCTTACTAGCGGCAGGTGAATGATAAAAACAAAATATATTATATTTTTGCTTTTTACTGCTATTTGTACGCCTGTAATCCATAATTCATGTGATATTGATTTTTGTAGTAGTATCTTTGCCTGTATATTATCCATGACATATATAGTAGTTCCTCCAGTATACCTACTGTGTGACAAAGTACTTATATACCCATCTAAATGTATTTCATGGTCAAATATCTGTTCGGTTATATGTGTTTCTGACAGACACACTATAATAGGTTTCCATTTATGTATTGTATTATTTAGTTCATCTTTATGAGCTAGTAGACTTTGTACATTTAAATACATTAATTGACCCGATGATTGCTATTTTTGGTTTGAAAAGACACCTGGATAGTTCACTCTTTGCTCCAACTCCCTATAAACTCTTTTATAGGCTTCACAACTTCTATCATACGCTCTATGGTTATAGTCTATATTTGGCACTTTTAGGACTTCTGCGGCATATTTGCAATTAGAGCACGAAATTTCTTGTGATTCACATGCATCAATTTTATGTTCCCCCGCACACTTGGGGCATATATTTTTTTTGATCTACATTCTTTCGCGATATGTCCGTATTTAAAACAATTAAAACATTGTACAACATTAATATGATCAAAGAACTTATATGATTTCCACCCAATTGATAACTTTTCTTTGATGTTCAATATACTATATGTATTTGAGTCTACTTCTAGTACTACACTTTCTCTACCTTCCTCACCTTTTTTTCCTTTGTAATGTTTAAGACTAGTTATTTTTCTGTCCTCTTCCTTAGTAGTAATAGCATTTTGTAATATAATTTTATCTATAAAATCTCTTTCATCTTTAACAGTTTTTCTTCAACATTTACAATTTTAATTTTTGGGCATTTTTTTTCTGGTATTTTTACTTCATACTCTTCCCCCAATTGTTTCCGTATGCTATTTGATACATTTATTAAGTCTTCTTTTTTATCGCAACTTATTGCCACTCCTCCATCTTTGATATATTTCATCCTTGATACCCCAGCTCCTATCTTTTCTGGAATAAGTTTTTCTTGAATAACTGTTTTTGTTACATAACTTTCCTGATTTGTTTTTGGCTTTATGACAAGTACTTCATCACAGTTCCTTCTTGCAGTTACTTCGCTGTATTTTACCCTTTCTTCATAACTTTGATTTTTGGTTTTCATATCTTCGACTTCCTGTTTTTGATTTTGAATTTGGTGCTCCAAGCCCTCTATAAGACGATCTTTGGTTGCAATTAGTTTGTCCTTTGTACGAATCACATCATCTTTGCTTCGAATTAATTTCTGATATTTATCCACAGGATCTGCATCTCTACATTTTGTACAGTTGAACTTCATAACTCGAGAGTTTGATTGGGTTCCAATACTTTAAACTCTGATGATGTTAAAATTCCACATGCTTTACGTTGTCGATTCCTGCAGGTATCACATTTATAAACTGCATTTTTGGTTTGTTTACATACATCACACTCCATCATTTATAGGTTATTCCCAACATAAATTTTAAAATCATGAACTGTAACATATATTTGGTTGTTTCAACAGATAATTTTCTTTGATGTTGGAAAATATTGCTTACTTTTGGTTATGATAACTTTATTATTTTTGTTTGCACGAGTTTTTCTTTACTTTTTCAATTTTATATGTGGATAAAAATTAAAAAGCATGCCACGCGTTTCTAACCTCACACATCTGGTCGAAGCGGGATTCGAACCCGCGACCTCTCGGTTGCAAAGCTGGCGCAGGTACCAACTTGGCCACCGGAGACCCCATTACACCACCGCAGACCCCGATATTGTGGTGTACCTATCTGGATTCAAACAGTCAATATGTACCTAAACACTTCTTACAGTCGATACTGTTCTAGTTTTTGTCAGAACGGCTGTTTGAAAATGATTTTAATCATAATCGACAAAACTCATTGCACCCACGAAAAACCTACCTGCTTAATATGGCCACAACGGTTTGGAAATGTTGGACTTACTAACAAATAACGCTCGTCATATATAGTATAACTTATTAAAACATTTTATTACTTGTTAATAACATCGAAAGTTAGTATAATGATAAAAAGGTCTTTGAAAACTATTGGATTAAAAATGTAAACAAAAACTGCTCTTTAGCCATCTTTCTTCAAACGATAGACTGACTTCTTGCTATTGACACTTGAATTTGAACTGAGGTTCCGCGACGTTGTCACTTCGCGGTGTTGCTAATACGAACAAGGAAAAGTTGAATAGGATGAGATATTAAACAAATAACGTAATGTCTCTGGCATTCTCCAACCTGACAACTGTTTTGGGACAACAAATCATTTTTCACCAAACAAACGAGACATTGGGTCCAAGAACATCAATAAAAAAGTACTATACCTTCCGTCAGCGTCAGTTTTCTTTATTAATCTACAAGAACCGCTTCGGTACTTTAGAGACATGCCCGGTTCGCGTCATTTTCAGCTCCGGCACTTTCGCACTAACATTGTCTTCTTACTCATCGTCAAAAGTATCTAAATCTTCAATATCAGTAACCGTCTTCTCACTGTTCTGGAAATCGGAAGCATTGCAACACTCTAACGGTTAGAGCCTTTGCAACGGTCTTAGTTGTCCCTTAGGGGTCAGTACTCGAACGACTTGGACTAGTCCATCTTTACCGAGTAAAACCTCCACGACTTTTCCTATTGGCCAATTCAGTCGTTTCATTGATATCGTTCCGACAAGAACGAGCTCACCAACGGTAATCCGACGGTTAGTCTTTTTGTCACGTAAAAGTTTTAACTGTCCGAGGTACTCGTTCCGGAACCAAACTCGAAGGTCTTCACGCAGTATTTGAATTTGACGCACCTTTCTGCAAAGCAAAGTGCGGTCAATAGGGTCACAGTCCGGCAACCCGCTGTTTGATTACGTAAGAAGATTGAAGGGATCAAAGCAGCTAAGTCTTCAGGGTTCCCGAAAAGTAATCGGTCTTGCGTTTACAACAGCTTCATAGTCACATGTCAGTAAGTCTTCATAGTTCAAGCTAGCACGACCGAGCACTTTTCGCATTAACGGTTTTAACACTCCGATTAACCCCTCCCAAAAACCTCCCCACCATGCCGCCGTGGGCGGATTGAAACGCCAGCAGATCCGCTGAACGGCTGTTTCACGTACGATGATGTCCCAGTCTAATCGCGAAAATGCGGTTTCGGTACCCAAAAAGATCCTACCATTATCACTATAAATTGTTTTTAGTCTTCCGCGCCTTGCCACGAACCTACCTGTAGATTTGACACCGTCATCGACATTATCAGTTCCAAATGTACTTCGCGATAAACGGCACTGTAAACAGGCACACTCAGTGGCGGCTCGTGAGGTATTAAACTGGGTGTTCAACTCGGTGGTTATACAAGAAAAATACGAAGAGAAATATTCCAAAAAAATGCATACCAATTTAAGTTTATCTACATAACAATAGACAATTTTAGTCAAATTTCCACTTTTATTAAATAGTTTATAACATGATGCGTTTCGCTAACACTATAGCTTCATCGGATGTTTGTTACAGACTAAATCTTAAACTAGAAGTTCACAAAGGTGTCATAACATAGGTACAAAAATCTAGGTAGATAATGAGGTTTTAATTTAGGTTTTATTATTATACCAGTTTACTATGGGGAATTCCACTGGGCTTTATTTCTGTTAGGTAAATAAGTTTAATAAGGGTGAGTTATTTAATTCTAATTGATCATTAATATGTCGGAATTTTTCAACCGATTTATCTCAAGAATTTGAAGCAAATTAAGTTTTTACCTTTATTTTCTACATGTAGCATTTTAAAATTGTTATCAAAAGTATGTCGATTCTGTAAACGATGGTTTGAATATGTAGAATTATTTTTATTATTAATAAAACTTTTTTTATATTCCGTTATACGTGTTAAGAATGATCTGCCTGTTTGGCCTATGTATCTTTTCGGACATGATCCACATGTTAACTGATATACACCTGATTTATTATTTTTATTGGTTTTACTTTTTGAATTTTTCAGAAATTTTCCCAGTGAATTATTTGTTTTAAATGCTACTTTTATATTTTTTTGACTGATAAATTTTTTAATTTTTTCTGTTGGTTTCCCGAAATAAGTAATTGTTTTAAAAGTATTGGAATTTTCTTTTACCTTAGGGTAGACTGCAGCAATAGCTTTATTTTGAAGTTTTTTTGACAAAATTCTATTAATAGTTGATGGGTAATAACCGTTATTTATTGCAACTTGTTTAATTAAATTTAATTCGTACCTGAAATTTTCCCGGGATAAAATTTAATTAAACAAGTTGCAATAAATATCGGTTATTGCCCATCAATTATTATTGATAAAATTTTGTCAAAAAAACTTAGAAATAAAGCTATTGCTGCAGTCTACCCTAAGGTAAAAGAAAAGCCCAATACTTTTAAGACAATTAATTATTTCGGGAAACCAGCAGAAAATATTTAAAAATTTATCAGTCAAAAAAACATAAAAGTAGCATTTAAAACAAATAATTCACTAGGAAACTTTCTGAAAAATTCAAAAAGTAAATCCAATAAAAATAATACATCAGGTGTATACCAGTTAACATGTGGATCATGTCCGAAAAGATACCTACATAGGCCAAACAGGCAGGTCATTTTTAACACGTATAACGGAACATAAAAAAAGTTTTATTAATAATAAAAATAATTATACATATTCAAACCATCTTTTACAGGGTCGGCATACTTTTGATATCAATTTTAAAATACTACATGTAGAAAATAAAGGTAAAAAATTGAATTTGCTTGAAAGTCTTGAGATAAATCGGTTGAAAAATTCCGACGTATTACTTAATGATCAATTAGAATTAAATAACTCACCCTTATTAAACTTATTTATCTAACAGAAATAAAGCCCAGTGTGAATTCCCCATAGTAAACTGGTATAATAATAAAACCTAAATTAAAACCTCATTATCTACCTAGATTTTTGTACCTATGTTATGACACCTTTGTGAACTTCTAGTTTAAGATTTAGTCTGTAACAAACACCCGATGAAGCTATAGTGTTAGAGAAACGCGTCATGTTATAAACTAATTAATAAAAGTGGAAATTTGTCTAAAATTGTCTATTATTATGTGTATAATGGATTTCCGTCAAGTAAAGGCCGACACCATTCTCAGTTTATCTATGTAAAAAGTCCATTCTCCTGTTCTTCACTTTTGCAAAATCTTCAATTACTCGATTAAAATTTAAAATCTGGTACTGCATTTTAATCAAAATAACGTCGAAAATAACCTACTCCCGCCGTCTGGGCTCCTGCGTATATCGTTATTCTATCAGCTGGCTACTGATATGATTCAGGTGCATTGTGCAGTGCACGCCAGAACGCTAAAATTTGCATCATTTTGATATGACGATATTTTGTCTCACGTGCCGGATTCACCTTTCTCCCACATACGGTCTTTGCCGATACTCCCGGCGATCAGTATTGACACAGTTTAAGAATATACACAATTTAAAGAATATATTCTATATCAGTTTCCTCACTCCGTCGAAAAACCAAAACTACCTACCCCTTGCAGGGCCTGACCGATAGGCTAGCAGCAGTGTGTTGACGTCAGTCGAACAGTACAGAGTAGACCAGTAAGAGCGGAAAATGAAATTACAGCAAAGTTTATAGGGTGTCTTCCAAAAGTTATTATAAGATGTTTGGGTGGACGGCTGCGAAAGTCGCGTGAGTGATGGTGAACTATCGTTTTTTAGATGCCCAAAAGAGAAAGGAAGGTAGGAAAGTATTTATGTATATTTTGAATTATTATTACACTGTAAATGGTTGACCAAAGCCATATTTACGTTTTATAATATTTTTTTTAATTTCAACGAATAAACATATTCGTTAATATAATAAATATAATCTAATAAATATTATTTTGCAGGTGCCAAAGTTGGCAAAATGCACTACTAGGATTTATGGGGTCCCATAGATAGTCTGATATTACTCCCGAACAATGTCCCAGTCGTATTCGGATTTGTGTTTTACATATCGACGAAGATATCTTTGCAAATTCTTCTAGGAGTCGTATCCATAGTTATGCGATTCCATCTCTAAGTGATATGAAAACAATTAAATTAAATAAGGGATATATTAAATAAAATATATTAAAAAATTCGTAATGTAAACATACCTAATTCTGGTCAAAAATCTAAAGTTGTTTTAGACATTTTTCATAAGACGTACTCATATGTTTTTAGAATCAAATAAATACTGAAACGCCTATATTAGCAACTGTAATTTACAAGACCTAAGAAACTTAATTTCGCCTCTCATCCTGATAAACACTTGTTTATAAAATTTACTTGCCCCATTCCGAAGGCTTATTTATTTTTTAGTTATCTGTACATTACTTGTATAACGGTTTGCCTTCTTTTCACTTGTGTTATTATACCAAAAAGGTACTGTTACTTTCTTTTAAATTAGTTTTTTTGCGAATACTTGAAGTAGGTAGTTCAAGAAAGTACCTAACTATGTAAAAATGTTTGTTTTTTACTATGTAATTTTTTTGTTTACTGTGCATTATTGTCGTTAAAATAGTAATCTAAAAACTTGTTTTTAAAACAAACATTACAAATTTG
This sequence comes from Philopedon plagiatum, assembly GCA_963971165.1. NCBI lineage: Eukaryota > Metazoa > Arthropoda > Insecta > Coleoptera > Curculionidae > Philopedon > Philopedon plagiatum. The sequence continues at coordinate 100,149,416 of OZ020190.1, forward strand.
CATTTTAATCACAAACCAGTCAGAGCCAATGAAATTACTGGAAACCAGTCTGCAAGCTGTCACGTTACCAAATACCTAAAATTTGATTGGCACTGATCGGTTTGTGATTCCTCTACGAACAGAGCTAATGTTAATGCTAGACGGTGAAAGAAAAGAGCTTGACTGTTATAAAAATACAAAAATCTATTATACAGTAGTAAAAGTAAATGTAAAATTTGAAATTATAATAAAAAAATTAACACAAATTATGGTTGATGTGTAATAGTATAGTTGTAAGGTATACAAAAAAAAAACTCTATAATCTTTTTGCGTAGACTTTTAGGGTGTTCACTGCACAATTGATCCTAGACAAAAACCGGCACTGGGCAGGAGGCCTACAGGGAACTGGGTGTAGCCTTGACAGTTGAAAATATGACCGAGATAATAATAAAAACCAACAATAACTGGAAAGTGGCTCAAAACGTAGCAAAGAAAATACTAACAGTGAAGGAAAATGACGAGTGGAGGGAATAGGGTAGGCGATAGATAATACAGGATGACAGATTGAGACAGCCGCCACTCCGAAGATATGCGAAGAGCGGTACCGGAGTGGAGAGGCGAAGAAAGGGAGGTTTTAGCCGGTAGGAGTCCGGCACTACCGACTCGCGATTGAACCAAGCGATCGGTGTCCATGGCGGATTTCCTCCCGCCAAAAAAAAGTAGTTGCTCAATTAGTCTTTTTCGTATTTTTTTAGGATAAACCCAGTAGGAATAATGCTCATCTCATTAATAACGTAGTACGCATAGGGTAAGACATAATTCTTTGTGTTGCCGGTATAATGTAGCCTGTTTCGTTCTGGTTACAATTTCAACCGATTTCACGAGAGGTCAATATTTTCCCACATTAAATAAAGAAATTGTTTTAAATTAAGATACACATTTTTGGTAAAATGCGTCTTTGGAATTAAAAATACTTTGTTTGATGTGTGTGTTTTCACTAAAACTGATACAAAAATGAGATTCCACGATAATATTTAAGTCTGGCAATAACGCGGCTGGATATTAACGCCTATAACGTCAGACTCTTCATAAGCGTCGGATAAATGTCGGTATTTTGGCATTTTCTAAAATAAAAATTGTGCGATTTGGGGGGAAAGTATTGGGTATGTCTGTATGTATGTATGTACCCATTCCAATATATGCAGCGAATTTCATAACACCCTTATTAGCATCTAAAATATGCTTTTATTATTGTCAGAAAATTTATGAAACTGAAAAAAATTATTTTTTTACAAGACACCTTTTTCACCACTATTGATTTGTTTTTTGATTTTCTAAACACACACGTTACTGCTTTTTTGCAGGACATGTGTTAACTAGTTTTGAACGAAGTGTTTTTTTATTATTTTTCTTTTAATATTATTTGTTTGCTTAACAGTAAGGTGACACAGTATGCCATTGTCAGTTAATTTTTTCACTAGGAATATAAAAACAAAACAATTTTTAATAATTACTGGGGACAAATTAGTTTTTTATATGTCTTCGGGAAAATTTATTGCCAATATAACTCGGTTACATAAATTAATATATGTATAACTCAATTCTTGTTTCTCGTTTTGCGTCACTGAATACACAAGTTGAAAGTAACTGATAAAATATGGAGATTGTGGTATAACGCTCTTCAGAAATTTGCATTTATATATGCTAAGGGGCTAAAAACTGAACGAATGGCAAGCTTACTTACGCAAAAACAAATAAACAGCTTCAAATTTTGGTATTGCTTTTTAAACATTAATCCAGGTCATAAATATTTATTGATTCATTACGTCTTTTAGCGTTTCCCAAATTTATTATTTTAGTGTGAGAAAAATACTGTAGGGTAATGTGGGGTAAGTGCTACTCAAAATTTAAAAAGTTCAAATTTAATTCTTTCTTAAACCTTAAAAAATCATATTTTTATGTTTCTTCGTGCAAGTAACTTACTATATATATATATATATATATATATATATATATATATATATATATATATATATATATATATATATATATATATATATATATATGTCGTAGTCGGAATGCAAATTTAGGCTTTTTATAAACTTCCTAGGCATTTTAGAAAAAGCCGGCAAAACGCGAGCATAAAATGCATTTTTCGTTATGACTAACACCAATTCAGGCAAATTGATAAATGCCGGCAAAACAAGAACAGAAGAATATATATCACGTTGTGACTGATTATTTTTAGGCATTTTACAATTTGCCAAAAACGGTGCCGTCAAAACGTGAATATTAAACTAGTAGACTTTTGCACGCGAAGACGTGCACATCAACACAGCCATAGACTAAAGAATAATAAGACGAATCACTTACGGCGGCTCCTTTTATCTGCGTGTATCGCCTATCGTTTTTTGCATTCCCAGAAATATCGGGTGCAGGTGGCCGACTCCGTTAAATACGAGGGAGTTTACTAGCGTTTCTGTTGAAACCATATTAACTCGCGAATATTCACATACCGCCACATACCAGCACTCAGGCGGGGAGAAGAGCGCGTCGTTTACCGTCTGCAGCGGCGAGTGAGCCTTCTTGTCTTTGCTGATGTTCGGTGACACAGCCGAAGAGGACCCCAACCAACACCCTGGCGCACCGATCCCTCTTCGCCTGCGAGGTCAGGGCCCCTAACCAGGTGCTAACCCTGTTCCGACCTTAGGGTGCCCTCCGCTCCACCGTTCGCATAAAAAACCTTTCTACGTCCGTATAATTAGGGCATTGCAGATTAGTGACAAAACTGAACTTAGGTGCAGAAAATATTATTCTCAATACTTAATAGTATTTTCCATTTTATTTTCACGTTTTGACGGGACCGTTTTTGGCAAATTGTAAAATGCCTAAAAATAATCAGTCACAACGCGATATATATTCTTCTATTGTTGTTTTGCCGGCATTTATCAATTTGCCTGAATTTGTTTTAGTCATAACGAAAAATGCATTTAATGCTCGCGTTTTGCCGACTTTTTCTAAAATGCCTAGGAAGTTTATAAATAGCCTAAATTAGCATTCTGCCTACGACATATATATATATATATATATATATATATATATATATATATATATATATATATATATATATATATATAAAGAAGGGGTTTAACGACCGAAATAAAATGCGAAAGGAAAATCTTGGCTAATCGGGCAAAACCAGTAAGTTACGTTCTTGCATTAAAGTACGGGGAGTCCAAGACCTAATGGATAACCCCGGGCCGGTAGACAGTTAGCGCTTTCACCCTTGTTAGGGATCATCGGACTGACTTAACCCTTTGGCACTTTCCACACATAGCACCCTCGCATATTATGTCGCTCGCCTTGGATAAAGACGGTACACAATACACGTGAGCGCCATCTATGGGAAGTCACTGAAATACAAGAACGGATCTCACTAGAATAAATCTGCTACTGTAGGCAGCCAGTAAAACAATAATACGTACGGAAAAATGACTCCCGGTACCCGGTACCGATTTTGAGCATCACTCCAGCTCTCCACAGTTTTGCGGTTTACACTAGGAGTCGCACACTCAGTCCCACCGAGAGCCGTGCAACTCCGTCTAAAAAGCCAATAATATAAAAAGAAGGGGTTTAACGTCCGAAATAAAATGCGAAAGGAAAATCTTGGCTAATCGGACAAAACCAGTAAGTTACGTTCTTGCATTAAAGTACGGGGAGTCCAAGACCTAATGGATAACCCCGGGCCGGTAGACAGTTAGCGCTTTCACCCTTGTTAGGGATCATCGGACTGACTTAACCCTTTGGCACTTTCCACACATATTTATATTATTGGCTTATATAATTTTATATTATAACTTAATATATTATTATTAATTTAATTTTCTGAAAAAGTGTTAGTAGCTGCTTTAAAGTTTTCCTGGTTTTTACTTATTTGCATTTCCTGATTATGTACTGGACTGCAAATTATTTTAGAGGACATATTTTTTTCATTAAGTTCTTCTATCTCAAAGCACTCGTTATCAACCTCAATGAAAGACTGATTGGGTGTAATCTCATTTTTCCTTGTATTAGGCTTAAGATGGAGAACTTTTTTTTTCAATATCTCAAAATTCTCACATTTATTTATCTGACAATTGAATCGCGTCTGTCCAGATCCTTAACTTTATTGCCTCCTACAATCTTGTAAAAATCAGCAAATGTTAGAGATTCATTATTGTCCATAACTACTTCTTTTTTTGAGGTAATGGAGTTGTGCATGTCTTTTCTCAGGCACTTGGTAAAATCTATTGAATCTGGATTCCAAGGCTGAAGGCTGCATGCCTTGAATCCATGACTAATTGTCTCTGATTTTAAAGATTTCACAGCATTTGTCAAAATGGGAACAAAATGTTCCTTACCCATATTGCAATATGGGTTTTCACGACGCCAGTCCAATACAGCATCTTTCCATAGCAGCTTTAAGGGTCCGAAAGCAGCCACATCTGCTGGTTGTAAAATCCTTGTTGAATTTGGATACAAGGCAATAAGAATAATTTGAAGTTTAGTACAAAGACTGCTTAGTTGCAAAGTAAGATTGGTTGAATGCCCATCTAAAAAAAGAATGATTGGAAATTGAGTTTTGATTTTTTTAAAATAAGGATATAAAATTTCTTCAACATATTCTATAAACATTTCTGATTTCATCCACCCGTTTTCGCTAAATCCTACGCCCCAATCGTCAGGTATCTTATTGGATATGGTTGCACTTAGCCTTTTGTTAGGATAGATTATGATTGGGGGTGTGATGGATCCTAAGGCTGAGAAGGTAAACATTACCGTAAAGTTTTGTTTAGCAACTCCGATATCTACCTCATAAACATTTTAGGCTCCTCTAGGTGCGATAACTTTGTCTAATTTCGGATTAAAGAAAAAACATGTTTCGTCTCCATTAAAAACCCTAGACGGGTCATCTAGAATTGATAACAAATCCTTTTCTTTCAAATAATTTTCAATTTCAAAAAACCATTTTCGTATATCATTCTCAGAAATATTTGATGATGCCATGGTCACGGCTTCTGGTGTTCTGTGGCATAAAATTTGATGTCTTCTAAGAAATGCATTATACCACCAGCCGCCTGGAATGTTTTCTTTGAAAGGAGTGTTACGTTGATCAGCATCCAGAAAGGCTTTAACACTTAGCTGAATATCAACCTTTCGTCTTGGAAATCCCTTGATGGCAGTCTAAAATCTATTGGACCAATGTTTTTTCTTCTTCTGTTGTTAGATATGGATTTGGACCTTTTTCTACTGTATTAAATTTTGTACGTAGCCGAAATTGCAAAGTTGCCCTGGGGATTCCATACCTTTTAGCAGCGGTTTTTTTGGAACGCCATGCCTAATTTCGGTTAATGCTTTCTGTAGATCTGCTTCTGTATATGATTTTCCTTTTTTCATTTCGTTTTTATTTATCTTTGCCATCTGAAACCGAAACGAAAAAGGAGAGTAATACAAGTGCCAATAACTAAAGGTATGTTTTATAACAAACGTTTAGATATTGTCACCTATGCTAATAACTAAAAAATAAATTAATTTATATAGCAGTAGTTGGCACCCAAAATATTAAATAAAAACAAAGAATTATCTTAGTTTTTCTTAATAAATAAGTCACTTTAAATCACAAATAAATAATCTATCTACAAAAGTTTGATAAAGTCAATATTCTCCTAGGGAACCTAGGGCATGCAAATCGACATTTTACAATGTTATTATCTTAGGAAATACTAAAAATTCTTACGTTTTCTGAGCACCACGTGCACTTCTTCTTGAAGGTTAGAAGCGTACTGGCGCGAAACACTTCTCGACGATTTGCATGAAATATACATTGTTGCCGGACATCTTTTATAGTAAATTTTATGGGTAAAAAATTTAATGCGTGTTCAAATTAGGAAAAAAGAGACCAATGCCAATAACTGCCTGTGTGCCAACAACTCCCCCTTTTACCCTATATATATATATATATATACGTTTTTTATAACGTTATACGTTCTAAGACAAGCAAAACTTTCTGTGTGGAATGACTTTTTTTCGCTAATCCACAAATAAAGAAATTTGTCAAATCAGTCCGGGTGATTACTTTACGGAACAGCCATACTCAAGGACATAAAAACCAAAATGGACCAATATAGCCTAAACCAAGAATAACTCCTTCTCCGGCCACGTGCATTGCCACAGGTAGGCATGTAAAATAGAAATTTTAAAGCATTCTGTATTATCGATGAGGACCGGCTCTAAAATTTATATATATATATATATATATATATATATATATATATATATATATATATATATATATATATATATATATATATATATATATATATATATATAAATTTTAGAGCCGGTCCTCATCGATGATACAGAATGCTTTAAAATTTCAATTTTACATGCCTACCTGTGGCAACGCAAATGGTCGGAGAAGGAGTTATTCTTGGTTTATGCTATATTGGTCCATTTTGGTTTTTATGTCCTTGAGTATGACTGTTCCGTAAAGTAATCACCCGTTTTCCTCCTGGTGACGCAGTATCCCTCATAACGTATTTTTTTACAGAGGTATATATTTTTTACGATTTCAAGTGAATCATCAAAAGATTTTATTAACATCTTTAGGGAATTATTTTTTTCGTAAGGTAAATTTAAAATTAAAATTATGCACTTTTTGTTTGTTATCGAAGTAATATTGTAAATAATGTCTGTATGATTGTGGCGGATTCATATTTAAAAAATTTATTGTTTGGGTGTTACGCCACTCTACTGTTAAGGAAAATAAATATTTTTTAAAAATAATAAAAGTCACTGCGTTTAAACAAAAAACAAATCCTGAAAAAAGAAATGTTCTGTACACTGTCAGTGACTTTTAATTATAAAAAGTATGCCTGACCCTAATCTATCTCTAGTGTAGTATATATTCGGTCTAAAACCTAATCTGAATAAAATAATTTTTCTGACGTTTCGAGACCTAATATCTAGTCTCGTTATCAAAGAATCTAATAAATTCAAACTAACTAAATTAAAAATGAACTAAGTAATTATAAAAAATAATTAAAAAAGGATACAAGAGTTTTCTGATAGAATTCTTCTGATTTTTTTTTGAAAATATTGTTCTGATTATGGTTTCTGGCTTTTCTGTCAGCATGAGTTTTGACATTAGTCAAAATTACAAGACTTCAGGTAATGCAGGAAACATGACTATGTACCGTAAGACAAAAAAAAAATATATATATATATATATATATATATATATATAATTACCTATCTATTCAATAATAAAATTATTTTTACTAACTTCCTGTCTAAGTATTGGTAGCCAAATTCTGTTTATATCTACAGAAAAATTAGAAGAACATTTATCGTTATTAAGAATAATAGTAGCGCTTTCAATTAATTTACGCCTATTAGAGAAAGTTTCTCTAGATAAAATTTTAGAATTATCCCACTCTATCCTATGACCTGTTTCAAAAACGTGTTCACCTAATTTACTTTTAAAAAATTCGCGACGCCTTATTAAATCCTGATGTTCTTTATACCTAACACTAACAGGCCTAGATGTTTCACCTATATAAAATTTATCACACTGACATGGTATTTTATAAATAACATTTTTAGAAGCTTGATCTCTTATAACTCACGTTAAACCTTTTAATGCAGATCAAGCTTCTAAAAATGTTATTTATAAAATACCATGTCAGTGTGATAAGTTTTATATAGGTGAAACATCTAGGCCTGTTAGTGTTAGGTATAAAGAACATCAGGATTTAATAAGGCGTCGCGAATTTTTTAAAAGTAAATTAGGTGAACACGTTTTTGAAACAGGTCATAGGATAGAGTGGGATAATTCTAAAATTTTATCTAGAGAAACTTTCTCTAATAGGCGTAAATTAATTGAAAGCGCTACTATTATCCTTAATAACGATAAATGTTTTTCTAATTTTTCTGTAGATATAAACAGAATTTGGCTACCAATACTTAGACAGGAAGTTAGTAAAAATAATTTTATTATTGAATAGATAGGTAATTATATATATATTTTTTTTGTCTTACGGTTCATAGTCATGTTTCCTGCATTACCTGAAGTCTTGTCATTTTGACTAATGTCAAAACTCATGCTGACAGAAAAGCCAGAAACCAGAATCAGAGCAATATTTTCAAAAAAATCACAAGAATTCTATCAGAAAACTCTTGTATCCTTTTTTAATTATTTTTTATAATTACTTAGTTCATTTTTAATTTAGTTAGTTTGAATTTATTAGATTCTTTGATAACGAGACTAGATATTAGGTCTCGAAACGTCAGAAAAATTATTTTATTCAGATTAGGTTTTAGACCGAATATATACTACACTAGAGATAGATTGGGGTCAGGCATACTTTTTATAATTAAAAGTCACTGACAGTGTACAGAACATTTCTTTTTTCAGGATTTGTTTTTTGTTTAAACGCAGTGACTTTTATTATTTTTAAAAAATATTTATTTTCCTTAATAGTAGAGTGGCGTAACACCCAAACAATAAATTTTTTAGAAGTAATATTGTCAAAACGGTTATCAGTGCCGTATTAATGTCTTCCAGGGCTTAGGGCTTAAAAGTGTGAATCATGATCCAAAACAACCGTGGTACAGAGGAGCGTCCCAAAAGCACTTGTTGTTTACAGGGAGTATGGAGTCTGTACTTCACACTCCCGTCGATATTTTCCTCTTTTACCTCTACCATTGCATTTACATAAATTGTGTGGCAAGGCGGTTACTTTAGGCCATAGAGATACTTAAGATTTTCTTCAACAGTCATTTTCTCGGGAGAGCGTTTTATTTCAGCAAAATGGTACTCCAGCATATTTTGGTGCCCAGATTCGGCAGTTCTTGAACGAGACATTCTCGAATAGATTGGGTGTCGGGGTGAAATTGTGTAGCCAACTAGGTTAGCTGAATCGCCTCATTAGATTGTTTTATATAGTGTTTTTGTCGCGCGGGTTTATTGAGAAAGATCCTAGAACATTAATCACCTCAAGACTGTCGATATTTAGGCGATTCGTTATGACACGTTTGCAAATGTTTTGTAAGAATTTCAGAAATACCAGCTTAACCAACAATGGATTACATTTCCAAAATCCGGTGTAAACTATCCTATGTTTCTTATCGTCAGTTTCCTTAATTTTTTTCTTATTTAGTTATTCACTTTTGAGAAAAACGTTCATTAAAAACATTTTTTAGCTGCCAATTTTATATTTGCTATTATGTTAAAATATATAAAAATTTAATATCTTCAGGCACGTCGAATATTTTTTGGTGATCAACTATTTTGACATATAGTCCCATTAAACGCTGATTTCATGTTCTTCTGCGTATTATCAATGCCCTTGATCAGTCAAACGCTGTATCGTTAATTTTGTCTCTAAATGGGAAATTGCGCTTGATCGCATCCTTCAAACTGTGTTAGTTGATCTACATGTAAGATATTTGCAATGTTCCAAACTGACACTCACTATAAGACCATAATAACTTTCTCTAACTTCGGTTTGTTGGTTTCCCCTAGAACGGAGCTAATATCATTAGAATATAATGAAATTTTGTCAACTATATTTAAAGGACCACTATATTTTATTATTATTATTTTTGCATTGTTTAATTAGATAGGGTAGGTAGGGGCAAAGCCCCGCAATTTCTAGTTTGTGCAGGTTTGTTGAAACTGGGAGGTGTATTTTTTGTCAATTCCAGGTGGAAGTGTTATGTAGGGATTTTATCTATAACCTTGTTATAACACCAGCGGTGTCTCTCTATTAGTTACTTAAAAATTAAAATTTTTTATAATTCACTTTTTGCAGGGCTTTGCCCCACTGAATGGGATAAACCCCCGCAGTGCGGGGCTTTTCTCCAATGGTGAGTCAAGTGGGTACGTAAATAAAAAAAAACACAATGAAAACACTCTTATTAACATTTATTGGTATTCTATTCTCAGGGAAACAGAGAAATATTTTTTTTGCTTAAACACGCAAAATTAGGCAGGTAAGTAAGTGCTAAAAGAGAGAAAAAAAACGAAAAACAAGTAGAAATGCAGTGAAAGTAAAAGTATGTCCATTAATACATAGTAAAGGTAGTCAAGTCTTCTGTGAAAGTGATCACGATATGAAAGCTAGCAGAGTTCATCTCAGTAGGTTTTGATAATCTTAAAACAATATCTTCATCGGGAATGAAACTCTCTTCATTCGTTTCCGAAAACTTGTCAGCATTTGGTAATCGCTTGTAGAATACTCCTTGATAACCTTCTTGGTATTTAGAAATAATCTTAGCTACGAAGTGCCGGAAAGAATTTTTTGTTTTACCCTGACCTGAACTTTAACTACAGCATAATTATTTGGCAGCATCAATCCAGAGTTCTGCTGTGAGTTCCCAATCTCTTCCTCTTGAGCGTTTTCCTCATTATCATATTCAAAATCAAAGCTACTGTCATGAATAGAAAAATCTGTGTCGGTGTCTGAAGAGTACAGTTCTTTGAAACTTTTCTTCCTCTTTTTTGGGTTGGCGGCAGGGAATAGTTGCTTAGTTACATTTTCTTTTGTGCCCTTTTTTCCTTTCTATAGAACGTTTTTCCTTCTCAGTGCCTTGTTTTTCTTTTTCGGCTATTTCTTTTTCCATGCGTTCTTTATTAGGTGTTGACATAAGCAACTCAGACTTTAACCCTTTTCCTTTGCGTTTCCTCATTATTTTTATTTTAGGAAGGGGGATTATATCTCTGGGAGTTGTTACAAGAGCCTGAGTGAGATGAGCAACTGTTTTCGAAGGTGTTTTAACAGCATGATGACTGCAACCTTGTTGCAAATCCTCTTCTATTGCAACAGCAGGTGAAACTAAAGTGGCCGGTGGATCGTTATGAATTTCCTCAGAAACATCAGGCACGACATCTCCTAGCTCATTAGCATCATAATTAAATATTACCGTTCGATCATCATCGTCTAGCTCTTCTTCTGGTGCCTGGTCTGTCACCTATGATGGCAAAAGTCAGAGTCTGAGAAGGTATTCACATTAAAGGGATAAATCCCAGTAGCTTTGAAAACTTGAAATGCATTATCAACATTGCTCGCTTTTTCAAATGCTACTGTGAATGACTCGGCAACATTATAAACGCTGAAGGTTTCTCCTGGATGAGAAACATCCCACGAATTCACAGCCGCATCGTAATAAGCCTTGATTGGTCGGAAAATACAACGATCGAGAGGTTGCGTTTTATGACTGCTGTGGGGTGGCAAGGTAAGTAGGTGGATGTGGTTTGATTTTGCAAAAGTAACTGCCTCCAGACTGGTGTGGGAAACATGATTATCAAGTATTAGCAAAATCGGGTTGCTCTCACTTGGTTTTGCATATATTTGGAAATGTTTCAGTCACTTAATGAAGGTAGGGTATTCATATACCCCTTGTCGGTTACAGCCATGTCGCATCCTAGTGGGCCGCCTTTAATTAGAAGCCGATTTTCTCTTTTTCGTGCGTATATGAAGAAAGGGGGTACAAAATAGCAGATGGGACTCACCGCGCACACAGCGGTTACTGTCTGACCTTGCACCGCTGCTACTGCCTTGGCGACTTCCTTTTCCCCCGTGGGAGCTACATGTTTTGGAAGTATAGTCGGGACCGTTTGTACCCCTGTTTCGTCCATATTAAAAATTTGGCTCGGAGTAAAGCTGTACTTCTTCATTACGGCCTCCACGTTGCCAAAATATTGAGAAAGTTGTACCTTGTTGAACCCCATTGTTCGAGCAACGCTCGTCTTCCGAGGAACACGCAGAGATAGCTTGTTTCTTTTCATGAAGGCACGAGTAAAATCCCTCCCAGCGAGTTGCGCTTCAGTCGAAAATTGATGGGGAAGGTTGTTTTCCTCAGCATATTTAAACAGAAGGAATCGCAAGGATTTTAGCGTAAGGACGAAAAATCGCTTGTCGAGGTAGATACAGTGCCTTACCAACTCCGCTTCCTGATCCGACGAGAAGGTCGCTCGGAATCGTCCGAGTTTGTTCCCTCCTCCTTTTTTTAGTCGGTCCCTCAGTGTCGACTCGTGAAACCCGACTTCTTTGGCCGCTTGACGGATGGAAACGCCTCTGGTGATCAGCGCACGTGCCGCAGTAAGTTGTAGTAAGTACTGAGTTTTTCTTTTGTAATTCCTAAAACAGAAATATAATTTAAAATGTCCATAATATATTTTGTAAACAAAGATGAGCAAATACCCGCACCGTGGGACAATTCCCCGCATGCGGGTCTTTGCCTCTAGAAGGCTGCGGGGTTTGGCCCCATTCCATGTTGTTTAAAGCCACTCATTCTTACGACTTGTGTAAACAAAGTCAAGCAAAATTGAAGCACACAAAAGTAAAGCTTAAGCGTCCTACTATCGACTGAGGATCGCTGTTTAAAAAAATCGTTATCACATGCACATATTCTTAAAAGAAAATTATTCTAATTTTACATCGAAATTACAAAAAATATATAAACCTCATTTTCTCGGCTCACCAACGGCCTGTCGCCATAAATTTTCATGTCACACTAAACGTTATTAAATTCGATCTGCCGCCTAGCGGCCGACTCCGGGGTCGTTCCCGGGCTATTCAAAAAACGGATGCGTGGCTTTGCTCCCACCTACCCTACCTTTAATTTGAATAGCGTTTGAAATAATTAAAAACATTTTTATACCACGCCAGTATTAATGCCAAAAAAAACTGTTTTGGGTTACTACATGAAAATTTTTAAAAAAATTTAGAAGAATACATTTAGAAAATTTCTTTTGTCAATTTGTAAATATAATATTTGTAAATATTATAAAAAATAGTATATTTCAAAAGCCACTTAATTCAGAAGTATATTATTTCAATTCAAAAGTAATTTTATTAAGTTTGATTGTACACTCAAAATATATGCATTTGAAATTTATTAAACTAGACATACTTTAAATTCAAAAATATATATCGGCACAATGCTACATAAATGTAACATATCTGAACAGACGTGTTTAAAAGAGAATACAAAAGAAGGTTTCAAATCCTGAGAGCCACTCTTATGCATTATTTTCTTGGAAAACAGCGGATTTGTATCAATTTAACACCCTAGGGATCGAGCGTAATCAGCTTGCTTGTAAAAACTATCGATCTTTTAGACTGCAGCATCAGATTGGGCTTTTGTTCCTGCTTCAAGTAAAATACGGCCAAAAACCAATTCGCGTGTGATGAAGGTGATGAGCGAAAATTGGAAATAAATTTGCAAACGTTAGATTAAAACGATCCTGTACTACTTCTATAATGTGTTTCTTACAACATTTTATTCACATAAGGTCGTTGAATAACGGTTTTATTAAAAGTATACAATTAAAATATTTTGCGACGCACTTTGTTAAAGAAAAAGTGTTGAATTAAAAACTGGTCAAAGATACTATGGTTAGTATCTTTGACTAAGTACTTACCTCCTAAAACTTGAAAGAAAAGAACATTAAAATAATTCAGAAAGGTACACTAGAGTAATTCAGAAAGGTACACTAGAGAAAAACAGAAACAACAGGATGTTCTGAGCGAAGCAAGTTGTAGCAGAGCGCGTGCAAATTAACCCTTAGCTCAGTTAGCCGGATAGGCTCAATTGGACGCTACCAGTTTTTTACACCGACGCAAACTGGAAGTCGCCCTTGGTGGTCTAGGAACCTGCTTCATACACAAAAAACCTGTTATTCATAATTTAATTCAAAGACATAAGGTGGAGTGAGCTGAATAAAACCACGTAAGTACATTTAACCCTATATACATATATTTGTACAAAAAAAAATACACAAACTGTTACAATGATCTCAGGGGAGATCTAGCTCCGCAAAATAAAAACAAAAAAAAATACATGAGAGAAAACTTCCAGGGGAAGTCAGTCCTCATCTGCGAAAGTTCTTGGAGGAAATTTGTCCCCTCCAGTCAAGCAGAATAATAGGGAGGCTCCTTAGCACGGGCATAAAATAGGCAAATAATATGTAACTGAGAAAGCACGAGACATTTAATAATATCAAGGAAATGCTTACTTTCCTAGGAAGGGCTCGAGATGCTAAATTCCATGATACAAGTCTCAGCACAAGGGGCAGCTACAGCTATAGGCGTGCAGCGACTGTTGAAAGAAATAAAGAAAGGACCCTTAAAAATCGAGATTTCCGCCAAATACGTGCCATCTACGTATAGATTCCAAAAAAAAAAGATTTATATAAAACAACGGACTCACCTTTCGTGGCCAATCAACAAAACGGGGCTTCAAAATTCCACATTAAGCTGATGAATTTCATCGTAGGAATGAAAAATCATCGGCAAAGCCTTTAAATCTGGATCAACCGTGTAATAAAATGACGAAAACTCGAGCCGACGCGACGCCCCGAAGTCGATGGCTTCCAGATTGGAAATGCGCGATTCACGTTCAAAGACGAGAAAAGGTCACACCCCCCCCCCCCCCCCCCCCGACAAGATAACAAGATGGGGAACCGAGTATTTCCGTCATGCGCCGACAACCCCAGTATAGTATATATAAAACAAGGAAAGACAAACAAAAAAGATAATAAAATCACAAACATATCACAAAGTAATAAACAAAAGTCGGAGGTGCAAAATAATGCTATTATATGAGTATAGCGGCCAAGATTGAAGATATTGCCAGAGTATTCACTAATATTGTCAAAATAATGTTTCAAAGGCTTTTAGCCTTTAATTTCTATTTTAATTTGGTTACTCTCAAGGTTTCTTATTTTTAATGACAGTTATATAAGTTTAAGTCTAAAGAGATATTTTTTGATATAAATGATAATGTAATATTCGAGTATCCAATTGTTAGAGAGTCTTATGTTCTAACTGTGTATTTTAAAGTGTGTGTTATACTTACATTTATTTTATGAGTTTTAACCAAAAAAACCTAAATATAAGTCGAAGGGACATTACACAAAAATTTATAAAAAGTGATTTATCGTGAGCGTGATAACCCGCTCCAGTCAACATATTAAACGACTGTCTTGTACATTCGAAAAACCTTTATAATTAGATATGAAATTATAGACAAATTAGACCCAATCTAAAGAAAATTTTTTTGAAGGCAGTATCATATCGTATAGTCAGTTTCCTTTTTTTTCCTAAAAGCACACCGTAGTGATGCTCAGGTTTGTTATTGGCTGTTATTGATTTGCGTTATTCAGAAGTTTCATTAGCATGTAGCACCATTCACCGTCTCAAAATTGCTCCCCTGCAGTGCGTCCCTTTTATAAAACAGTGTACAAGTCTGAAATCATCATTGATGCTAACACACTTCTAAACTTTTCGTATTCTGCAGCTTCAAAATAGTGCATGTAGAAATGACGTAATTTTAAATAGACCAGGCTGACTGTTCCAAAAAGGTCGAGTTCGGGAAACATTTTTTAGAAGCCATCTGACTGTTCTAGGTTGTACTGGGACATGTCTGAGGATATCTGCTATCCCAGTTAATAGCTGAAATTGTTGCTATGCTTTTTATTGATTTTTTGAATATGCTAAAACTATGTTTTCATCCGTAGCTCTTTTGCTTTGCACTGTAGTTAAAAGTGGTCAACAGGAATGTTGTAGCTATTGAAAAAACCTTTCATCTGAGTCTTTGATCGTCCAATCCGTTTAATAGTTAACGAGATAATTGCAAAAACTCATTAAAATGGCATTTTTTTTAACAATAAATAACTTTTACAGAAAAGGGTTATGGGCTTCTCAAAATACACCAGGAGATGAGTTTTATATGCTTAATGTGACCTATTCGTTTCAGCCCGATCGCATTTTTAGTTTAAAAGTTATTCTATTTGTTTATTCGGTTTAGGAGCAATATTTAAAATTATTTTCCATCTTTTTGGGCAAGGCTACAGACCCTAGCAGGGCGCAAACACTTCTTTGAGACTTATATTATTCTGTGGTGTAATAGGCAAACAGGTTTATGTTATTTTGCATTGTTACTGTGGCGGAAACAAAACCTCAGAAATTGGCCTGTTTTTTTTTATAAACATTTAACGATATCTCGGGAATGATCCATCGGATCTTCGTAGGACTTGATGCTTTGGGTTACTGGTGTTCTTATGCAGCTTTTAAGACAAAGTTCATCGCTCTAAGTCCTTTAGAAATCTAGATAGAATTTTTTTTAAATCACTGCGAGATTGATTAATAATATTAAGATTTGAAATTTACACCGAAGGAAGAGTTATACTTTATGAAAATGTATTCATTGTATTAAAAAAGTGATCCAATGATATTGATAATAGTGTTCAAAGTGATGCTGTGCTGCTGACGCCGCCATGAGCGCGGGAGTGGGTGGTCGACGCTCCACGCACTCGCGGCCGCCCGTGTTCGCGGAACTAGACTCCGCCGAGCCGCTTCAAATTCACATATTTTTTATATCACCGCGAAAAATCATCGTATCGCAACGTTTTTCTTTTAATTTGGTGTAGCTCGTCAAGATACATAAGAATTCGCTATCGTTTTACTTGTAGAATTGTACGCTTGTACTCAATTTTACACATAATTTTTTAAGGCATTGTTTATGCAATAAAATATCATTGTGAACATCTGAAAATGTTCTCTTATACTTTATCAGAAAATATTATATATATATATATATATATATATATATATATATATATATATATATATATATATATATATATATATATATATATATATATATATAACTTGCAAAATAACGGGATATCGGTCAATAAAATAGTATATTAGCTACTCTTTTACATATACCAAGCTTTCGTAACTATTTGGTTACTTCGTCAGGGCTAAAATTATAAATTATTAGGAACGATAAACATATTTTTATAATGTTGATATTTTACCAATGCGGTGAGTTATATGTTCCTTATTAAAAAATTATTGTTATCAGTAGATATCATATAAAAGTTTGTATAAAATAAAAATTTAATGTTGTTGAATTA
This sequence comes from Philopedon plagiatum, assembly GCA_963971165.1. Classification (NCBI taxonomy): domain Eukaryota; kingdom Metazoa; phylum Arthropoda; class Insecta; order Coleoptera; family Curculionidae; genus Philopedon; species Philopedon plagiatum. The sequence continues at coordinate 100,166,364 of OZ020190.1, forward strand.
AAATATTAGTAAAATGGTATGAATCCTTAATAGAAAATTGTAAAATGTTGTCACTTCTGACTTTTCTTATAAAAGTTATCAATTTGACGTAAATAATTTTTGGTATTTCTTTTAAGGTGTAAAGGTATAAATCAGGTATTTAAAATTTTTTGATATAAATATATAGTTAAATTAGTGTTCTAATGATAAAAGGTATGAGTAAATTATGCTTAAATCGTTAATGTCATTACTGATAACAATAATTTTTTAATAAGGAACATATAACTCACCGCATTGGTAAAATATCAACATTATAAAAATATGTTTATCGTTCCTAATAATTTATAATTTTAGCCCTGACGAAGTAACCAAATAGTTACGATAGCTTGGTATATGTAAAAGAGTAGCTAATATACTATTTTATTGACCGATATCCCGTTATTTTGCAAGTTTTATTATAACGGTCGTTATCCTACTGATATATATATATATATATATATATATATATATATATATATATATATATATATATATATATATACAGTGTGACCAGTAAAGTCCGCATCATATGGGATTTTTTTTATTAACAGCTTTATTAGAAATTTGACTTAGGCATCAATTTCTGCTTCGATCGAGATGAAAATTAACCAAACAAATAGTAGTCACGTGATTCGTATTATCTGCCAAATTTTAATTTTTTCCAAAAAAAATTCAAAAGTGGGGTTATTTCTCAAAATATCGAAAAAAGTTATTAGAAAAAGATTTTCTAAATGCAATTTTTAGCCCAACTTTAGATGCCTAAGATAATTTTCATTTTTTGCCCATTTTTTGTACATTGCACCACTATTGCAAAATAAGACTCAACGCAAGCTACATAAAACTTCTTAGTTTTGAGAATGATTTATTCCAGACACATTTTCTTTAAAGTAGCGTAAAGTAGCGCCATATTAAATGTGTGTTTTTCTACAAAATCCAAATAGGGCTATTAGAATTTGGTTAGGACATATTTTTTGGCTTTTACGCAAAAATTACTAAATATATAACAATTAGAAAAGACAAAGGAAAATTCCATGTCGCTAGTATTTGAAGAACTATATCTGTTCCTACACAATACTTTAGACATTAATTGCTTATTAAAGAAAAAATCTTTATGAACATCTAAAAATATCTAAATTTACATAGCAAAAATTGAAGTTAATAAAGCAGCAAGAAAACTGAGATCTTTTAAAATACAGAATTGTAAAAAAAAATTATCAAAAAATGATTTCAAAAATTTACTTACACCTCAATCCTGTTGACAATATATTGTTTCGGCCTTTTTGGACCTCATCAGCTCAGGAATATGAGACCCCTAATCTAATCTTTATCTATTTTTATTATAACAGAGAAACACTTTTATGAAAAAAATATGATGTCAAAATGACTTATAAAGACACTTACAGTCAGATTCTCCAACCTTAGTCCGGTCTAATTTGACAACCAAAAGTTTTAAACTGACAAGTGTACGAATAAGACAACTAAGTTTTATACTGTGAATTTATTTCTAAGCTTTTTGGCAAATTTATAAAGAAAAGGGCAATTTTAGGACGTACTTTCGACAATAATAGAACTAAATTCATTACAGCAGCTTGTTCCAAGATGAAAATCATTTGGAAACCAAACAAATCGCTGAAATATCAGAATCATTCGTAAGCTTTCAATGACGACTTATTAACAATGACAGGACAAAAACCTGTCAAAACATAACTGATCAACTATAAGATCTTAATTTAAACCAGTTCTAAATATTAAACCTTCTTAGTGAATCTGAACGTAAAAGTCTTATTGTTATATTTGTTGGTAAAATACCATAAAAAAATAAAAAATTCTGGCCATGCATAAATGCATAAATTTTCGTTTAACTTTACGTAAAGTTTATCTACCTTCAACGATTTAATTTAAGCAAGTAATAAAATTGGATTTCTTTTTACTTAGTGAGGTACCTTGTACGCAGATTTCAGCTAACGGTGGACATTACTGGACATACGCCGAGGCTGATCTAACTGATGGATGTAGGTATCTTTGGTTTGCATAAATGCATAAATTTTCGTTTAACTTTACGTAAAGTTTATCTACCTTCAACGATTTAATTTAAGCAAGTAATAAAATTGGATTTCTTTTTACTTAGTGAGGTATCTTGTACGCAGATTTCAGCTGACGGTGGACATTACTGGACATACGCCGAGGCTGATCTAACTGATGGATATAGGTATCTTTGGTAACGAAATCCATGAAATTGCTTAAAATTATACTTATATCTCATTAATAATTCTATATAAAATTGGGTTTCCTTTTACTTAGTGAAGTACCTCGTACGCCGATTTCAGCTGACGGTGGACATACGCCGAGGCTGATCTAATTAACAATTAACCCTGTATGTGCAAGAAGTTGTCATTTTTGAAATATTTATTTTAGAAAAAATCATAAAAATTAGCTATAAAAAAATAATTTGAAGTTAAAAAATTCAAAGGTGCAAACTCAAAGAGAATATAAGAATATATACAGAGAAATAACTCAATATTTAAATTTTCGGTTTAGAAATAAAAAATTATATTTGAAGTTTAAAATATCAAAATGACGCGACGTAACAAATTTACTGGTAATAAAGAATCCGATGACGAAGAAGGATACCTGGTTCAAAAATATCCTGAAGTGAGCCAAAAAACGAAAGATTTTATAGAAAAATTCTCGATATCTTGTAGCATTTTTATTTTACGCATATTGCTCCATAAGGAAAAATGCTACTACGGTTATTATTTATGTAAACCTTTTCATTTAAGTCCTTTAAAACTTTCTTAGTCTGTCTTTATAACAAATTGAATAGCTTTCTACTTTCTTAAGAATTGCACCTCGGTATAAAATGATTTTTGGCTTCATTATCAATAGGTAGTTTTGAGAGTTCGCTAAATGTTATCTCGTCAATTCGCCATTCCGCAGAGAATATTTTGATTAGGAACGAACCCGACCATTCTGTCAGAAAATATCTTGGCTGTGCGATCGAATTGAGGTTAGCCACGACGTGGAGAGGAAGCCGGTTTTTGTTTTCAAGAATGTGTTTTTTTAGAACAGAGATTATAAATATAGGAAAGGACAAATAAAATGGGTCTTTCGTCGTTTCGAATCTACGAAGAAACAGGTAGACGAGACCCATTTCAGGGAGGCATTCTCCAGCACTATTTTTGGAAGTTTTTGAGAATTATAGATATTGTGCGATTCTATTTGTTTCCTGAATGGTCTTTTATAGAAAAAGAAACGTCGCTGTATGCCTTTGAGGATGTTTTTGATTTTCTGTAAGTAGTAAAACGTCATTTTGTAGAAACCATGTGTTAAGAATATGTTTCATTTCTTTTAGTCTGAAAGTATTATTATGGTTGGAAAAGTATTTTTATTGGCTATTAATGGCACTTTAGAAGTCCAGTATGGATTTGTAATTTTTATGGTTCCCTCATAACTAGAGGTAAGTTCTTTATCTAAGTCCTCCGTACCATAGCTTTTGTCGTGTGACATTATAGGGTGTAAATTCATTTTAGGGTTCACCGTCGGGATAGATCACCTTTGGGATGAACCGCCTGTGAGTTTCAATCCCTTTAGTTCTCCTTCAGGATAGCACATCTTGAATTCACAACCTGTTTGGTTCACCACCTGTGAGATTCACCACCCCCTTTTAAAACGCCGTTAAGATTGACCCTAGGGATAAACCCCTTTTAGACCATTTTAAGAAGAGGCAGTATGGTGGGGCTTTGAAGCCAAGATCGAGAAAAAACAACATTAAGGCCAGTTTGTTCCTTTTTATTTATAATTGTTTAAATATTTAATTTCATAATTTTATCTGGTAATCATAGTAAAATTTCTTTCATTAATTTTGGAATGACAAATTGGTTGCGATCACAATTTACTATTTTAGCTAAATTAATGTGCGCCCTAATCGAATTCATGAATCTCGACTAGCGGTTAGTATTTATTACAATTTACCTAAAGTTTCTATCAAATAGTACAGACCAATTTACCATGAATCATTTTTGGAAATCTTAAACTGTAAATATGTAAAAAATGTAAGTAATGTACAAAATTTGTAAAAAGTGGGTCAAATTATTATTAATATAATAAAAGTTTATTTGTGTGGGACCCAGATCTTTTTGTTTGCGATATTCAGGTACATTAGTGGCGATATTTTTAAAAGGTTTCTGTTTTTACCCCTGTAAACAATACACTAAAAAAAACAGTGGCGCTCAGAATTAAAAACATCACATATTAATTACTACCGAACCAGCCAGCAGCCATGGCCGATCCTACGGATCTCAGATCTCACCGAATGCTAGCTAGGGCTTATAGTATTACCCAGGTAATATTGTAATAAAGTTGGCGCTGCCAACGTGGTGCAAGTGTTTCAACTTGAGGGTGCTAAGTTTGTTCGTGAAAAATTTCCCATTTATAATAAATTTTTTAAATACTAGTCATTATTGTAGAACTTATCCATAACGTGCTTGAATTTGCATACAAATTTGTACATGTTTACATTTTTTATAACAAAAATGTACTGTTGTCTCGCAAATGACACAAGGTCTAATATTTTCTACAGGGTCTGGTGAAAATACTGAACACATAAATTAAGGTGAACTTTTAATTCTTGAGTTTCAATTATGAACTGATAGTAAGGAATTTTTATTAATATTTGATTTACTTCATCCAGGTAAATATAGGTATTTTACGGTGATTTATTTTGCATATTAAAACTTGAATAAGTTGTAACATTGACTTTGTCAAGTGGCATATTTCTTGATTTCTGCTTTCTATATATTACACCAAACTATATATAAACTTTTTATAGTATTTGATCTATAATCTTTTTTATTTGCCTCTTCAGGATAATTTTTCTTAACAAAAAAAAAATTAATTTTTAAAATGGAGTCAGAAATATTTCAAGTAAACCATCTACATGATTTTGAAGTAGCTTATGAGTTGGCAATTCGTAAAACAAAAACAACACGAAATATTAATGATCAAAGAAAAATTTTAAGACGGTTGCTAGCTAAAGAAAAAGATAGACCAGGAGCTACGATAGATTTGTGTTCATATAATTTTGATTTTCTAAAAGAACAACGGGAAATAGAAAAAACCTTTTATGAAGTTACTGAGGCCATAATAGATTTTTCTGACAGTGGTGATGAAAAAGATAGCCTTTTTTCTCGAATAAAATCTAGAATTATTCATGCTACTCTAAGAGTTAAAAATTTAGACAAAGTATTAACTATTCCGGATATTGTTGAAGCTGATTTAAAAGATCAAGTTTTTAATTATTTTCAAGAATCGTATGCTACTTGCTTAAAGTTAGAAGCTGATCTGTATGACAGTATAAAAATTCCTAACCCTACTACGTCAGTGATTAATCCTACTCCTGTTATAAATGTTGCTGCACCAATTGTCTCGTGTCCGGGAAGTTCGATACCAATCTCGGAATGGGGCGTCAAATTTAATGGGGATGGTAATCATTTGTATTCTTTTTTGGAACGTGTTACTGAGTTGGCGCAGGCGCGTAAAGTGTCTAAGTCAGGTCTTTTTAATTCGGCAGTAGAACTTTTTGTAGGCGATGCATTCGCGTGGTTTCGTTGTAATAAGGCAGGTGTAACCGATTGGGAAGAGTTGGTTGCTTTATTAAAAAAAGATTTTTTGCATTCAGGTGCTGAGGATCAGATCTGGGAACAAATTAAGCAACGTAAACAAAAGAAAAATGAGACAGTCTCAATTTTCGTTGCTCATATGCAAACTTTATTTAGTAGATTGCCTCGTATACCTGCTGAGGTAACAAAAGTAAAAATTATTAGACAAAATTTATTACCAGATTTTATCTCACAGCTTGCTTTATCAGATATTGGGTCTGTTACTGACTTAATGACTTACTGTAGGAAGTTAGAAGAAGCTAACTATTTGAAAAATAAAAACAGGTCACATGAAGTATCAGAACTTAAAGAACAACCTTGTCCATATACTTCTTATAATAACAGTCAAGGTCAAAAATTTAAAAATTATTCTAAATTTAATAATTTCCAAAATAAAAACTTAAATTTTTCTCATAGAAGTCAAACTAATATAGATTCAAAAAAATTAGAGAAAAAAGATACAAGTTCAAAAGTAAAGTCACTTAATTGTTGGAACTGTGGGTTGGCCAACCATACCTATCATGACTGTAGAGCCAAAAGAAAAGTTTTTTGTTTTAAATGTGGAAAACCGGATGTAAAATCCAAAGATTGTAGTTCATGCTCAAAAAACTGAATAGGGATAGTATGCGGACTGGCCGACATACTAATCCCACTTATAAGGCCATAAACGATAACGGTATTAGTAAAAATTTAGGTAATAAATATTTTGATAAGAAGGATTGGAACGAGTGGTTGAAATATGTTTCAAATTTTTATAAAAATTATGAATCTTTTAATAATCATATTTCTCCTATATTTGTAAAAAAGCCTCCAGATGTTAGGCCATACATTTCAGTTAAACTTTATGATCAAGATATTACTGTTCTTTTTGACTCAGGTGCTACGACATCAGTAGTCGGGTCTGATGGAATGTCAGTTTTGAAAAAATTTAAGTTAAAAATTAACTCTGATACTTCAAAAAATATTTGTACTGCGGATGGATCTCAAAAAAAGGTTCTAGGCACTGTCGATTTGCCCATTTGTATTAACAATTTGTGCAAAATTATAAAGTGTTTAGTTGTGCCATCTCTACCTCAAGCTTTTATTTTTGGTTGTGATTTTGCAAAAATATTTAAAGTGATAGTGAATTTTAATGATGATACCTGGCGTGTCCAGAGTGATTTAGTGGAGTGTGATATTGATATTGTTTCCGGATGTGACAGTGAGTGTAACATAAATAGTTTTTTATACTCGTTAGAAGATTTGTTTCCTGAAGAAAGAAAACAAGCTGATGAAGTTATTCAGTCATTTCATGAAATCACTAGTGAAGATCGGTTAGGCCGAACAAACAAAATAGCTTTGACGATAGATACTGGTGATGAAAAACCTTTCAAGAAAAAACCATTCGCTATGTCACCTTATATGCAAAAAATTTTGAATGATGAAATTGATGAAATGCTTAAGTTAGGTGTGATAGAACCCTGTAATAGTCCATGGTGCTCACCAGTTCTTTTAGTAAAAAAGAAAAATGGAGAATATCGATTAGTTTTTGATGCACGAGGCATTAATGAGTTGACCCGATATGATTCTTATCCTATGCCAAATGTTGATAGAATTTTAAATTCTTTAAGAGGAGCCAAGTATATTAGCTCCATAGATTTGAGAAAGGCTTTTTGGCAAATCCCTCTAGACCCAGCGTCAAGGGAAAAAACAGCTTTTAGTGTCATAGGAAGAGGACAATTTCATTTTGTTACTATGCCATTTGGACTTTGCAATGCTGCTCAAACACAACAACGATTAGTAGATGCTATTTTTGGACCTGAATATGAACCAAAAATATTTTCTTTTGTCGATGACATTATTATTACTGGTTCTACCTTTGAAGAACATCTTGAGTTATTAAAAATTGTTAAAGAAAAGCTTAAAGAAGCTAACTTAACGATTAATTTAGAGAAGTGTGATTTCTTTAAAACATTTTTAAAATTTCTGGGATATGTAGTAGGAAACAATTCTCTTAGAACTGATCCAGACAAGGTTTCCTCAATTATTAATTATAGTAGGCCAAAGACAACCACAAAAGAATTTTCAAGTTTTTCAAGTTTGGTATCACCGATTAACGAGTTACTTAAGGGGAAGAAAAAAGGTCAGGCGATTAAATGGAATGATGATGCTGAAGATGCATTCATTAAAATCAAAGAATTACTGGTGTCTGCTCCGATTTTAGTTCAACCGGATTTTACAAAAAAATTTACTATACAGTGTGATTCGAGCAATACTGGTTTAGGTGGAATTTTGACCCAAGTCATCGATGAAGAAGAACATGTGATAGCTTATGCCAGTCGGTCACTCTCACGTACTGAAAGAAATTATTCAACTTTGGAAAAAGAACTGTTAGCTGTTTTATTTTGTATAGATAAATTTAAGCAGTACGTGGAAGGAGTAAGATTTAATGTTATTACTGACAATTATAGTTTGCTGTGGCTGAATAATCTCAAGAATCCCTCAGGGAAATTAGTTAGGTGGGCAGTGAAACTTCATCAACACACATTTGACCTTATTCATAGGAAAGGATCATTAAATGTTGTTGCTGATGCACTTTCCCGTATTTCTTATGAAGACGTTGATAACGAAGTTGCTGTTCTGTGTGATATAGATATTGATAGGATAGATCCACGGTATGATGACCTAAGGACCAAAATTTTGAAAAGACCCGGATAAGTTTCCACAATGGAAAGTTGAAAATAATTTTGGCTACAAACATATTCCTTCTAAAACGATGATGCGTTTAAATATTCCAGAATGGAAAATTTTGGTACCGAAACCACAAAGACAAGAAGCAATTCAAGCTTGTCACGATCCGCCAACAAGTGGCCACTTTGGATTTTTTAAAACTTTGAAAAGGCTTCAAGAGCAGTTTTACTGGCCAAGAATGCGTAGCGATGTTTTGAAATACGTTCGGTCTTGTCGAGTTTGTGGTGAGCAAAAGATGCCTAATACAGCAGGCATGGGTCTTATGGGAAAGGAAAAATTGATCAGTATGCCATTTCAACTTTTGGGTATTGATCTTGTTGGACCCTTTACACGTTCAAAGAAAGGCAACAAGTGGATTCTTGTCGTTTCTGACTGGTTTACGAAATATGTGATGTTGTTTCCGTTACGTAGTTCAAAATCTCAATATGTTAATAAGTGTTTAGAAAGTGTATTTTTAGAACATGCCACTCCACAAATTATTATTTGTGATAATGGTCCGCAATTTGCTGGTCACAGTTTCAAGAAGTTGTGCGAGACATACGAAGTTCAAAAAATTTGGTACACACCCTTTTATTCTCCTCAATGCAATTTTGTAGAGAGAAATAACCGCATAATGGAAACGATTTTAAGGAGCTATGTAAAAGAACATAGGAGTTGGGATGAAGAAATTTCAAAAATTCAGCGAGCTATAAACACAGCAAAACACGACGTAACTGGTTATTCACCATCATTTTTGGTATATGGAAGACATACCCCGATATCAGGAAAATTTTATGGGAAATTGGAAGCTGGTCAAGATATAGAAGTCATGCCAGGAGACCGTGAATCTTACGCAGCAAATCTGAAGGAACTATTCCCCATTTTTATGGACGTGAAGGAGAAGTTGCATGCCGCATACGAGCGAGGTGCTCGGACATAATATAACCTCAGGAAGAGGGATGCATCCTTTAAGGTAGGCGATTTAGTTTGGCGTCGCAACAAAGTTCTTTCTGATGCTGCAAATAGATATTCTGCCAAGCTTGCTCCTAGATATATTTTGTCAAGAGTTATTAAGAAAATTTCGAATCTTGTTTATGATTTAATTAATGAGTCAGATGGCTCAAAATCCGGAAAATGGCATATAAAAGATTTAAAACCTTATAAGGGTAATTTAGATACAGATTCAGACGAATAAATTAATAAATAAAATTTTGTCAAATTATGTATATAAACTTTTAGTCATATCATAAGATATGTTTCGGAGAATAAATTTTGCTCATAAAACATTTTTATAAATATCACGTATGTATATAGTGTGTTTGTATTTGACAGAGTAGTTCTTAGGATTAAGACTCAATCATATGGCGTCGAGAATGTCCAGTGGGAGTATCCGAGCCGAAGGAGTGTCCGAAGCGAGCCAGAGGAGTGTCCTTATGGAGTGTCCGTGCCGCTGACTGGTGAGGTTGAGAACCAATATCCTAGGTAGGAGTGTCCGCGAAGGTGTCCTAAGCCTAAGCTCTTGTGAATGTCGTGTGAATGTTTGTTTAGGATTAAGACTCAATCATATGGCGTCGAGAATGTCCAGTGGGAGTATCCGAGCCGAAGGAGTGTCCGAAGCGAGCCAGAGGAGTGGCCTTGTGGAGTGTCCGTGCCGCTGACTGGTGAGGTTGAAACCGATATCCGAGGTAGGAGTATCCGCGAAGGTGTCCTAAGCCTAAGCTCTTGTGATTGTAGTGTGAATGTTTGTTTGGGGTTATGATATACTTATATGGCGTCGAGAATGTCCGATGGGAGTATCTGAGTCGAAGGAGTGTCCGAAGCGAGCCAGAGGAGTGTCCTTATGGAGTGTCCGTGCCGCTGACTGGTGAGGTTAAGAACCAAAAACCCCAGGTAGGAGTGTCCGTAAGAGTATCGTAAGCTCAAGCCGTTGTAGATACAGGTGTGTGTGAGTAGTTTTTGAATAGGATATCATGTAGATACTTTTATCTATACGTATAAAATATTACCTTATAGAAATTTTCTAAATATAATTTTTTTATACTTTTCAGTTTTATAAATATCAACATTTTATAGTCTCTTCTAAGTCTGCGGTCAAACTTAAACAGTTTAATAATTTGTTTTAAAATTTTAAGTCACGTTTATCATTTAACTTAGTCTTGCTAAGCTTTTGTCTTTTTCCTGGAAGTCCCTACCGATATCTGAGATTCCCCGATTTTGTCCTACCGATAGTGTCCCCATTTATGGCGTCTGATACGCGATAGTTATCAACCCAAGAAAAGTGACAAATAGCGTTGTTAGACTGAATGTTACTATTAAATTAAAAATTCTTATTTCTGTTTAATTTCTCAGGATTTTAAAAAAAAAATGTTGTCTTTAACAAAATAGCCTATCAAGATAGTCTATTTTTTTTCTCTAGGAGAGAGGTAGTGTAGCATTTTTATTTTACGCATATTGCTCCATAAGGAAAAATGCTACTACGGTTATTATTTGTGTAAACCTTTGCATTTAAGTCCTTTAAAACTTTCTTAGTCTGTCTTTATAACAAATGAATAGCTTTCTACTTTCTTAAGAATTGCACCTCGGTATAAAATGATTTTTGGCTTCATTATCAATAGGTAGTTTTGAGAGTTCGCTAAATGTTATCTCGTCAATTCGCCATTCCGCAGAGAACATTTTGATTAGGAACGAACCCGACTATTCTGTCAGAACATATCTTGGCTGTGCGATCGAATTGAGGTTAGCCACGACGTGGAGAGGAAGCCGGTTTTTGTTTTCAAGAATGTGTTTTTTTAGAACAGAGATTATAAATATAGGAAAGGACAAAGAAAATGGGTCTTTCGTCGTTTCGAATCTGCGAAGAAACAGGTAGACGAGACCCATTTCAGGGAGGCATTCTCCAGCACTATTTTTGGAAGTTTTTGAGAATTATAGATATTGTGCGATTCTATTTGTTTCCTGAATGGTCTTTTATAGAAAAAGAAACGTCGCTGTATGCCTTTGAGGATGTTTTTGATTTTCTGTAAGTAGTAAAACGTCATTTTGTAGAAACCATGTGTTAAGAATATGTTTCATTTCTTTTAGTCTGAAAGTATTATTATGGTTGGAAAAGTATTTTTATTGGCTATTAATGGCACTTTAGAAATCCAGTATGGATTTGTAATTTTTATGGTTCCCTCATAACTAGAGGTAAGTTCTTTATCTAAGTCCTCCGTACCATAGCTTTTGTCGTGTGACATTATAGGGTGTAAATTCATTTTAGGGTTCACCGTCGGGATAGATCACCTTTGGGATGAACCGCCTGTGAGTTTCAATCCCTTTAGTTCTCCTTCACATCTTGAATTCACAACCTGTTTGGTTCACCACCTGTGAGATTCACCACCTGTGGTATTTACCCCTTTTAAAACGCCGTTAAGATTGACCCTAGGGATAAACCCCTTTTAGACCATTTTAAGAAGAGGCAGTATGGTGGGGCTTTGAAGCCAAGATCGAGAAAAAACAACATTAAGGCCAGTTTGTTCCTTTTTATTTATAATTGTTTAAATATTTAATTTCATAATTTTATCTGGTAATCATAGTAAAATTTCTTTCATTAATTTTGTAATGACAAATTGGTTGCGATCACAATTTACTATTTTAGCTAAATTAATGTGCGCCCTAATCGAATTCATGAATCTCGACTAGCGGTTAGTATTTATTACAATTTACCTAAAGTTACCATCAAATAGTACAGACCAATTTACCATGAATCATTTTTGGAAATCTTAAACTGTAAATATGTAAAAAATGTAAGTAATGTACAAAATTTGTAAAAAGTGGGTCAAATTATTATTAATATAATAAAAGTTTATTTGTGTGGGACCCAGATCTTTTTGTTTGCGATATTCAGGTACATTAGTGGCGATATTTTTAAAAGGTTTCTGTTTTTACCCCTGTAAACAATACACTAAAAAAAACAGTGGCGCTCAGAATTAAAAACATCACATATTAATTACTACCGAACCAGCCAGCAGCCATGGCCGATCCAACGGATCTCAGATCTCACCGAATGCTAGCTAGGGCTTATAGTATTACCCAGGTAATATTGTAATAATCTAGTCAAGACAAAAAGATTCATCCTCGTCAAAGAATTCTAATATTATGATGAATAAAAATAAATGTGGTATATGTGATGGAAATCTGGTAAAATCAAGGACGAGATTAGGTTGTACTGATAATTGCAAGCGATGGTTTCACATAAGTTGTGTGGGGATAAACGAAAATGAACTGAATAAAATACAGAAGCTAAAAATAGCTTGGGTTTGCGGAAAATGTAAACACAATGAGTCAAAAAGAAGATCATCGCATTCTTCCGCATTTACTAATTCGTCACAATTGAACAACTATTCAGGTGAAGAAAGAAGATCAACTGAAAATATTCTGGAACCGCAACCAAAGCAAAATTATGATCCAAACGATGTAAAAATCATTCTGCAGGAAATAAAAGAAATGCGGCAGGAATTTAGAAACCTCCAAGAATCAATGACATTTATTATTAACTTATTTGAAACGGAGAGAAAAGAATGGAAAAATCGCAGAGCAAATATGTGCAATAAGAGCAGAAAATCAGTACTTGCGAAATGAATTACATTATGTTAAGAACTATATAAATCGACAGGAATCAAACCAAATTAAGAATAATCTTTTAATATCAGGTATTTGCCGGAACCAAAAGGAGGACATTGAAATAGTAAAAGCGAGGAGCATGAAACTACTAAAATGTATAGACAATCCATTGAAGAACGAAGAAATAAATGAAATTAAAATCACTACCCCTAAGGGCGGTACTCATTTAGTACAGGTTAAATTAAATAGTGAGAAGAAAAAGAGAGAAATTCTGAAAAAGAGATATCAGATAGGAAGAATAAATGGTCAAATGTGCGGTATAGATGATGCAAGATCAATATATGTTAATGAGGAGACAACGAACTCTACATACAAGCTTTTGAAAGAAAGTTACCAATTAAGAAGTCTAGGTTATAAATACATATTGCAAAGAGGGGGCATAGTATTTGCAAGACTTAATGACCAGGCAGAGCCAATAAGGATAAGATCAAATGAACAGATCATGAAGATGAAAGAAAATGTCACAGATTTACCAATTTAATAGTCAAAAAAATATTTTTGGAAAATTACATGCATTTCAAATGGATTCTAACGCATTACTGGGAGACTACCTAACTTGCAATTGCTCATACTGTGATAATGTTAGTGATATCAGCTTTTCCAATGATAGCCTGAATGTGATACATGTCAATATATGTGGAGTAAGTAAAAACTTTGACAACCTTTTAGTATTCCTAGACTCATTCAATGGTAAATTTGACGTAATTGGAGTATCGGAAACACATAAGTTTAGTAATGTTGCAGACTTTGAAATAGCGGGATATGATTTATTTTTTAATGACAGCCAGTTTAATAAATGTGATGGCTTTTTTATGTATGTCAAGAGTAATTATGTTGGGGACTGTTTTGTTCTATCTGTAGGTACTAGTAGATTTTCAAGAGTGATTCTCTATAAAAATGACAATCTAATAGGTATAACGGGAATTTATAGATCTCCGTCAATGAAACAGGACACCTTTATGTCTGAATTAGATGAGCTTTTAACAAATAAGATAATAAAGAAACTTGATTTGGAAGTGTTCATGGGTGATATTAACTTCAATATCCTAGAAAATAATAAAAATGTAATAAATGAATATATGAACTGTATGCTGCAGAATGGATTCGTTTGTATGATCGATAAGCCTACTAGAGAAAAACCTAGAGTAAGACCCTCATGTATTGACCATTATTTTGTTCGTGATATTAAGGAGAGTAGGCAAAAAAGTAGCATGATTATTTATAGCGGATTGTCCGACCACTACCCTATTCTACTCAAAATACAACTAAAACGAAATAATAATCTTAGAGGCCATAATAAAAGTTCAATAATTGTGGCAAACTATAGGTGGGATTTCAAAAGTGGTAAATTTACTTGCCTGTGAAAGTTCAGGTGGGGTACAAACATCCATTTCTAAATCACTTTTAGTCATTTTTTACTTAAAAAACCTTTTAGATGGCCTACCTACCTAAATGGGATATTTTTTATTATTATTATTTATCTAGTAGAGAACTATCAAGTAGCCTGGGAGTTTAGTGTCATTAATTTTAGTTTGCCAACTGAACTGCCAGCCTACTTAATATTTCAAAATATTTTAGAAATAAGAGACAAATGGCTATTAAACGAATCAAATACTTATGCAGTTTTTCAATGTTACCTAGTAGTAAAAAAATTCTATATATCTATAAGACGGTTTCGTAAAAGCAGATAGTACAAATTTGCCCAGAATTGATGTTCTAATGGTGGCAAAATTCTTTGCATCCAATTCAGATTTCTGTTCTGCTGAATTCAGGAACATTAAAACATCTGCGTAAGTATATGGTGTACTCTTATAAAAACCACAATTGGATAAAACTCTCTTTTATAAAAACTACATACCTATTCCTTATATTTACAGGTCTGCAAGGCAGTCATATGATGATAATGCTATAGGTTATGTACAGTTAAAGAGAGAGCAGAAAGTATGCGTCGTTAAATGTAAAATATGCCCTGAGCACAAAGTACGCTCTAAATCATATTCAGCTACCCTAGTTGTAGATGAAAAGAACGGGGAAGTAACAAGTGTGCAGTGCCATGACTGCCGCCTCTGAAGGTGGTTGCTGTTGCCTTTTTGATATGGTTACATCGTCGGAGTGAGGAGCCATCTTGCAAATCTGTGGAGTGGTATTGGAGAAAATCCAATTTAGCTAAGGTGGGATCGACCATAAAATTTATAACTGCTAAACAAATGGTGACAGGAAATCAACAAGATAATAACGTCCAAGAAAACATTGTTCTTAACGAATTCCTGCAAGAAGGCATAAACAGAAATTAATATTTAAACATGCCAAATCCTAAAACACGAACCACTCTATGAGTGACTGTGATACATTTTTGAATAATATATCAAATATTTGCACAGAAACAAATATTAACAATGCAGAAAGAGAGAGAGAGAGAGAGACTAGGAATCAGCATAAAAGTGGTCTTTGGTATGAGGTGCGATATGGAAGAATTACAGCTTCAAAGTCTTATGAAGTGAGCAAATGCCAAACAGAAGATGGGAGCCTGATTGCTATGATTCTCGGTGCAGGAATTCCTGACACACCTGCTATAAAAAGGGGAAAAGAACTGGAAGATACTGTAAGGAAGACTGTGGAAAAGAAAATAGGCAAACGAATTCACCAATGTGGGTTAATTATATCTGACAAATTTCCCATGATTGCTGGTTCACCAGATGGCATTTGCGATAAAAATATATTAATAGAAATCAAGTGTCCCTGCAGTAAGGAAACAATGATAAACTACATCAGATATGGTGCAATAACAAAGCGATATTTGGCTCAAGTACAAATGTTTGCTTCAAAAATTAAAACTTGATATTTTTGTGTTGCAAACAGCGACTTTGAAGATAGTAACAATGTATTTAGATATAGTAAAAGTTGAGTATGATAATGATTAAGTATGTTACAAAATTACTTGATGCACTAGTGCCATTTTGAAAAAAAAAACATATTTATCCGGTTTTATATGAAAGTACAAGTGTGACATAAAAAAGACTATCTATAAGATGGCGGCGAGTGCGGACGCTTGCGCTCGTTGCTCCGATAATTTTATATTTTTTTTCAGTAAAAGACTTATTTTGCGTAATTGGTTATCCAGTTTTATTTTTAATCAATACATCGTTAACTACTGAAAAAGTACCTGATGAATTAAAAACTAGTGTTATTATTCCCATACCAAAAGTATCTAAACCAAAGGTTCCCGCCGAATTCATGCCTCATAATCTACTCCCTGTTATCGACAAAATTATTGAGACCATAGTCTCATCTGTTCTTAGCTGTTCATATCTACATTTTAACACGTACAGAACATCTAATTGTTTTTTACATTCTCTTATCTCGTGATTTTCTAACCAACGTTCAGACTTGGTATATTTTCTTTGTGGTATTTTTTGCAAATTCATTAAATTTACTTTGGAAAAGGTCTGCAAAAGTGCACCATTGTTCATTTACTAAGTTTTATCCCAAAGAGAAGATTGTTTGTCAATTTGTTGTACTGAGAATATTTGGAAATTTTTGTTTATTTCTTTGACAAAAATTCCTGTTGTCAGTTTGAATATTTTTCTCTTTTTTAATATCTACAATTAATTTCTAAACTGTGTGGTCTGAGATAAGTTAATGTAAAACTTGTGACCTGTAATTACCCTCATGTTAAGGTATTGTAATAAAAGTAGTATCAAAGTTACTAAAACATATATATATATATATATATATATATATATATATATATATATATATATATATATATATATATATATATATATATATATATATAAGGAAAAGAAATAACGACAGGAAAATTTATAAAAAAGTGAAGAAAATATCGGGGAGCTGCCTGTAAGGTAGTGCTGGTCACGTGTTTCACTCATCAGTAGCACATAACCAAGTTATTAGATGGGAAACTTGGAAGTTCTTACTAAAAAGATCCCCGTTCCCATCTAAAAAAGGAAGTAGTCTTCATTTTGGCGCCGCAACTTTTGGGCTTATTAATGTTTTCAGGTTGGATGATATGCGTAGTTTAATGCAGGTTGCTTTTATAGTTACAAAAGATAGTAGAGTTTTGTGTGGGTAGAAAGACATATAGAGAAGTTTAATAGATATACGTTCTTTTTACTGAAAAAAAAGGGAATAATTTTATAAAATGCCTCCAAAGAAAAGCAAGACAAAGGGGCAAGATTCAAACGATGACATTAACCAAGCTGAATCTTTTGCAAAAGTAATGGTCAATTTAGGACAAGACTTGACGGCTACGCTGTCAAGTTGTTTAACTGATTTAAACATATCAATAAATAGGAATATTAATGAAAATTTTGCTCAGTTACGAACTAGAGCTGACGTGGTTGATACATCGGCTGTTAATAATGCTTTTTTGGTAGCTGGCGATGTGGGTGAGGCTGAGCCATCAGAAAGAAGTAGAGCGTATATTGCTTTATGGAAAGATTTGGGGGGTACCAATTTGTTTTTTTCTCCAGGAGGTACATTGCACCCTGTGGTTTTTGTAAATAAATTAACAACTTTATTTAGGGAAGCCGGTGTCCCTGTTGAAAAACAATTATTTTTTGCAAATAATTGCATGCGTGGTTCTGCTTTAGACTGGACCGAAATAAATAAGTTTAAAACGTTTTTAGAATTTAAAGCCGCGTTTTTAAACCGCTATTGGGGTCTAGAGAAAGAAAGAGAAACATTATTAAAAATAAAGTTTGGCATTTATGAACAAGGTTCGCGAGCAGACTACTTTCTTCGTATTTTAAAGGAAGCAAATTACTTATCGCATCCGATGTCGGATGATGAAATTATAAAAATGAGTATTAACCATTTTCCATCGGAAATTCAACGTGGCATTTTGAATTCTGGGTTTAAAACAGCTGATGATATTGAAGATTATTTAAGGAAAATAGACTTAACTTATGAGGTAGGGAATTCAAATACGGGGCAAGAAAGGCGCGGTAGAAATTATGGACAATTTCGAAGCGATAGACAGGACCGGCGTCAGGATAGAGACAGTGGAAACAGAGACGGCATTCAAACTATATTTAATAGAGATATGACTCCGGATTTATTGTCGGAAAATGAATTTGAAGGGTGTAATGAAGTAACTACGCCAATACTAAAGGTAGCGATAGAAGGCGTTGAAGCTGACGCATTAGTCGATTCGGGGTCACAGATGACAGGTGTTTCAGAACAATTTTTCAAGAAAATACTGGAACAAAATCCTAATTTACCTAAGATTCCGGCACGGTGCGTAACGCTAGTCGGTGCATGGGGCAATAAAAACTCAAAGGTTCGGGAGCAGGTATTTTTAAGACTAAATTTTGGGAAAATTGAAATATATTTCTCTTGCCTTGTTATACCGGGCTTATCACGTGATTTTATTCTGGGGTCCCATTGGATGGCAGAGTTTAATGTGGTTATAGATTTCGGAAGAAATTTGGTTCGGGGGGATTTTTGCGCAACCGGTTTAAGTGAAATCCCTTTTGCGGGGCAACAAAGTGCGGGTTTAAGTATAGTAGTAAGTGAGGTTTCGGATGAACCGTCCGCTTTGAAAAGTGATACGCGTCACTTGTATACGGACGCGGAAATATATAACGTAGCGTATGATTCTGTGGTTTTTGAAAATATCAGTAAGGAAAAGCTGTATGAATTGCTTTCAAAACATAAAAAAGTGTTTTCAGATCAACCAGGATTGATCAATAATTACGAGCACGAAATATTATTACGCGATAATAGTCCTTTTTTCATTAAGCCTTACCCGATTCCTCACTCGTATAAGGACGAAGTAAGAAGACAGATTAATGAAATGCTTAATTGGGGGGTTATCGAAGAAACGCGAACAGAGTTTGTAAGTCCCCTCACTACGGCAAAGAAAAAAGATGGGTCGATAAGAATTTGTCTGGATGCTACCTATCTAAATAAAAAAATGGTTAAAGATCACGTGATCCCTCCTAACCCACCCGAGATGATTTACGATTTTACGCCAAACCAATGTTTGAGTAGCATAGATCTAACGGCGTCATATTGGCAAGTTCGGGATTAGGATTTTTGTTTGAAGGTCATACTTACGTGTTTAATGTTCTTCCTTTCGGACTCTCTACCTCGGTGGGAAGTTTTATTCGCGCTTTAAAATCGGTGTTACCAGGAGAAGTCAATGAATTTGCGATACCATATATTGATGATCTTTTGGTGTTTTCAGAAAGTCCTGAATTACATCTCAAGCATCTTGGTATTATTTTTGACAGTTTTGAGAAACATGGGGTAACAGTTAAGTTAAAAAAATGCCATTTTGCGCAAGAAAATGTTAAGTTTCTGGGTCATATAATATCTCCATTGGGTGTTCAGATGGATCCGGATAGAATTACGGCAATTTCTGAGTTTCCTGTACCGCGTAATGTGAAACAACTTAAGTCATTTTTGGGAGTTGTCAATTATGATAGGAGGTTTTGCGATAAATTTGCACATTTAACCGTACCCCTTCTCCGATTATTAAAGAAAAATCAGGCATGGGTTTGGACGGACGAAACTCAGGAGGCGTTTTGTAAAGTTAAAGATGTTTTTAGGGAAGTCGTGATGTTACTTCATCCAAATATGGAGAAACCATTTTTTGTTCAATGCGACGCGTCGGGATTTGCGATCGGAGGCTGCCTGTTTCAAAAGAATGATGAATCGGGAAATAAAGACATAGTAGCTTTCACGAGTAGAAGTCTGCAAGGTGCCGAGCATCGGTATTCGGTGTGCGAAAAAGTGATGTTAAGCATTGTTTATTTATTTATGCGTGAAAGGGTGAGAAAAATTGTGGCGGGATGCGAAATTTGTCAGAAGACAAAAATATCTCCCCATTTGCACGGTAAAATGCACAGTTTAGTGCCAAAGAGTATTAATGATGTGGTCTGTATGGATTTGATGGGTCCGTTGCCGCCGTCTAGAGCGGGACTAGTGTTTTTACTAGCATGTGTGGATGCTTTTTCAAAATATGTGATGTTGTTTCCCCTAAAGAAAGCTACTACCCGAGCAATACTTCGCTGTGTTAAAAAATATATAACGGACGTGGGTAAACCGAATGTAATTTTAACGGATAACGGTACTCAATTTTCAAGTCAGCTTTGGCTAAGCACACTAACGGAGTTGGGAGTTAGAACCGTCCACACTTCATATTATTTTCCCCAAGGGAATTTGACGGAAAGGGTAAATCGGGAGATTGGTAGACTATTGAGAATGATGTGCTTTGAAAGACATACTAAATGGACCTTTGTCCTAGGGGACGTGCAAAACGTGTTGAATAGTGTTAGTCACGGTAGTACTGGGTTTACACCAAACTTTTTACATAAGGGGATTCGGTCAACTCATCCTTGCATAAGGTTTGTTGACTTTCCAGAAAGCGTGATATCCAATAATTCCCCTAGGGAGGTTATCATAGAAATAGCGCGAAAGAACTTACAGTCTAGGGCGGAAAAACGCAGGCTCCGAGCAGAACAAGGTAAACGGTTGGTGTCTTTTCAAGTTGGAGATCGAGTGCTAGTTCGGACTCATCCACAATCGTCGGCGGAGGAGCGTGTTATAAAAAAATTCTTCCTACTGTTTGTTGGTCCATATGAGATTGTATCCATCAAGGGTCCAAATCCATATGAGATTGTCGATGATATTGGCAGGACAAGCGTGCAAAATGTCTATAACCTAAAACGTTTTGTCGAAAGATTGGACTCTGTTAATCATTTGTAAAGGGTCCTTGTTTGGAGTTGTATTAGATTAAGTTAGGGTTATGTGGTTATAATTTAGTTTTAAGCAGTAATATTGAATTTGCTTCATGTATAAGGTACATAACAAATTGCAATAGGGGGGTAAATGTAAGGCACTGGCTATGGCGATTAGGTCGTGTTGATAATCAAAGGGCGCCACTGGCGTGATGAGCTGTGCGAAATTGCGAGGTAGCGGTGGCGCTGGAGATGAGTAGGGGAGTGTGTCAACTAGCGAGGTGAGAGAAGGACCTGCGACGGAGCGCTTCAAGGAAGATCGCCCCGGGTCAGATTGAAATCGTAAAAAGCAACGTTGAAAAGTAAAATAAGTCTCTAAGAGTGAAGTACAACGTTAAGTGAAAGTTTAATTAGTAGTTGGGGTTCTCTGCAGGAGCCTCCTAAACAGAAACATCTGGAAATAAACCATAAATACCACCAAAATAAATTGTGACTTTGTTGTATGCACGGCAACACCAAATATTGAAACCCGCCCGCCATTGAACTTTATCAGCCTTTGTGTCAGTCAGGTCAGTCTGTTGTTAATGTTAATGTACCGGTAGAATTAAGGTAAATTAGTTTTATAAGGTTTAATTGGTTATTTTATAAAATAAATTACTAGAAAGCAAATCGTCCAGTCTGAATTCTTACTAAAAAGATCCCCGTTCCCATCTAAAAAAGGAAGTAGTCTTCAGGGTGATCAATGAAGTCATGCAGAAAATCAAAAAGTTTGTATGAGTGAAATTTCCGCAAAAATTTTTTTTGGTCGTTGCAATATGGTTCGTTACTAAGGTAACATCAATATCTCTAGTCGTTTTTGTCACTTTTTGGATTAAGGCCCTTAGGTCTTGTACACACTACTAAACATAAAATTGGGGTAGCAAAATTTTTAAAATGCTATAACTTGACATTGCATTGACGGCTTTTTTAGGGATTGCAGGAACCTTTAAATTAGGTTTAGAATTAGAAATTTTATAAGAATTGACTTTTGGCCGTTGTTAACCAATCTTGTATATTGTAGAATATAATGTAATAAACTTGTTCTTGTCGCTACGTTTTTGTCTATTATCGACCCGGTATAATGTGTAAATTTCAACCTGTATATTTCAACCCCCAAATAAAATGCTTAGTTTATAGAAAATCTACGTGAAATAAGGATTCCAAATCCGTAAAAATCATCAAGAACCGTCAATCCAATGTCAAGTTACAGCATTTTAAAAATTTTGCTACCCAAATTTTATGTTTAGTAGCATGTACAAGACCTAAGGGCCTTAATCCAAAAAGTGACAAAAACGTCTAGAGATATTGATGTTACCTTAGTAACGAACCATATTGCAACGACTAAAAAAATTTTTTGCGGAAATTTCACTCATACAAACTTTTTGATTTTTTGCATGACTTCATTGATCACCCCGTATATAATAAACCTAAGGTCCTACGATAAATATACGTCATGCAGCTGAATCCGAAAAAAACTAGCTCTTAAAATATGCAAGACGCGTTCAAAAATTGGCATTCCTGTTGAACATATTGAACTTTAAATTTTGCCTAAAAATCTCTATGTGTAAGTTCGAGTGGCCAGAAGTTTAGATGAAATTAGATTGTCGGAACCAGGTTCAAGTGGAAGTTCTAGACGGGAGGTAGTTTGTTTTAAATGTCAAAAGCCAGGCCATAGAGCTATAGGATGCGCGGAGCAAAGCCAGAAAAGATACTGCTATGGATGTAGAAAAGAAGGTTTTACGAAGCGCACCTGTCCATCTTGCAATTCGGGAAACGGGAAACGGCACTCTTAGGAAGTCGGCCTTTGAGGAAGCCTGTTCAATCCGCCGGTTACAAACCTATTTTGGACTTTATTCTCAATCATGCACAAAATGACGAGCGACCATACCTTGAAGTTGATATCCTTGGGTATACCTTCTTAGGTTTATTGGATCCTGGAGCCTCTAGAACATTCATAGGTCAAAAAGGATGGCCTGTCTTGCAAAATCTACACCTACCTTTAAATACAAGTAAAAAGACAGTATGTACTGTTGCTAATGGACAACGAGAAGAGAGTATCGGAACTTTGGAGTTACCAATGAGACTTAGAGATAGATTGAAGATCATGGAAGTTATAGTTCTACCAGAGTTGCCACACTCGCTGATTTTGGGATATGATTTTTGGATGACTATGGGTATAGTACCCAATCTAAGGCATGACGAGTGGCATTTTTCTGAAAATATTGACACCATCTGTACTCTTGACAAGGAGCAACTGCAGACTGTTATAACTGCAAACGAACAGCTCAAACTAAATGAACTTGTAGAGAAGCATAAAAATTTAATGGGATCAGAGATAGGTTGTACCACTCTCGTCCAACATAAAATTAAGACAAATTCAGAACCGATTAGACAAAGAAGTTATAGAGTTTCACCGGTGATCCAGAAGCATATAGATGAAGAAATTGACGAAATGTTTAGACTTGGTGTAATTGAGCCATCTCATAGTCCTTGGTCATCTCCAGTAGTAATTGTAAAAAAGAAGAACACCGATAAAGTAAGATTTTGTGTGGACTATCGCAAATTGAACAACGTAACACAGAGGGATAGTTATCCACTGCCGTTAGTATCTGAGACCCTGGATAAGCTCAAAGACGCCAAATATCTGTCTAGTCTTGACATCAAGAGTGCTTACTGGCAAGTCCCAATCGAAGAAAAGTCGAAACCTCTTATAGCATTCATCTGTCATCGAGGATTATTCCAGTTCAAACGGATGCCTTTTGGATTACATAACGCACCAGCAACTTGGCAGCGATTGATTGATCAAGTTCTCCAAGATTTAGAACCTTCAGTATTTGTGTACTTGGATGACGTGGTAGTGATTTCACAATCTTTTGATGAACATCTAAGAGTATTAAATGAAGTTTTTAGAAGACTCCGAGAAGCGGGAATCACGGTGAGTTGGGATAAATGTTAGTTCTGTCGGCCTGAAATGAAATATCTTGGGTATGTTGTAGATAGGCGTGGCCTACATGTGGATCCTGATAAGGTAATAGCTATGTTAGAACTACCTAGGCCTAAAATAGTCACCGAGGTTCGCCGAGTAATTGGAAGCTTCTCTTGGTATAGGAGATTTGTCCCTGACTTCTGTGCCATCGTCACACCAATCACAGCGCTTACCAAGAAGAACAAAAAGTTTAACTGGACACCGGAATGTGAAAATGCTTTTAGAAAAATCAAGGAATTGTTGGTAACAGCACCAATACTAAGCTGCCCTGACTATAGCAAAGAATTCATAATCCAGACTGATGCTTCAGGATATGGCATCGGTGCAGTGTTACTTCAGCCTCAAGAGGATGGAGAGAAGATAATCTGTTATTTGAGCCGTTCGCTCACAAAACAGGAAAGACTGTACACCACGTCTGAAAGGGAAATGTTGGCATTGGTTTACGCTATTGAAAAACTTCGTCCATATACAGGGTGGTCTGTAATGAATGCGCCAAAAAGCAATCCTAGATTAATCTCGTGAAAATAATGATATTGAGCCAAATATGCCTTAATAAAATGTCGCTCATTAATGAGATACAGGGTGTTAAAGTTCAGTTCTCAGAATTGTTATTTCTTTATAGCTCAAGTCGTTTTTGAGATATCGACATGAAAACTGGGAATCGGGGGTTTTCAGGGATGGAGAATACGATGGTATTCCATTTATTGACATAATATGTAGAGGGCGCTATTTACACCTTATACACTCATTATTTCATGCCATAACTTTCTTATTAGTACCGTTCTTTTATTTTTTATTGAACATTTTGAAAGGGTGACGTTTTTTAAGAAAAAAAGGTATACTACATTTATTTCGATTAAATAAGCCGTTTTCGAAATATTTGCATTTATTCGTTCTATTGCATAGTCAAAAAATATTAAACATTAAAACTGAGATAACAGACTTGACTAACGAATAATGAATTGATCATGAACAAATAACAGAAAATCACTTCAACAAATGCGAAAAATGTCCACCATTCACTTCTATGCATATTCTTAATCCCTTCACCAAATAGCGTCGTGGTTGGAATAAAGTTCCTTGCTTATTCCTGATAACATTGGTGGAACCATGAATTTTTTGCAAAAGTTGCTCACGGGTACGGATATCTTCTGTGTACACTAAGGATTTGATAAAACCCCAAAGAGAGAAATCCAGAGTATTAAGATCCGGGCTACGCGGCGGTCATGGAATTTCACTGCACGACCAAACCATCTATGAGGCAGCCATTCATCTAAATAGTTGCGAACTGCAACTGGATAATGTGGTGGAGCACCATCGTGCATAAGCCACATGATTTGTCGTAAATTTAAGGGTATATCATCGAGTAGATCCCGCAAAACATTTTGAAGAAACTGGAAGTACTGGTTACCATTAACCAGTTGCAGTTCGCAACTATCTAGATGAATGGCTGCCTCATAGATGGTTTGGTCATGGCAGTGAAATTCCATGGCCGCCGCGTAGCCCGGATCTTAATCCTTTGGATTTCTCCGTTTGGGGTACACAGAAGAAATCCGTACCCGTGAGCAACTTTTGCAAAAAAATTCATGGTTCCACCAATGTTATCAGGAATAAGCAAGGAACTTTATTCCAACTACGACGCTATTTGGTGAAGGGATTAAGAATATGCATGGAAGTGAATGGTGGACATTTTTCGCATTTGTTGAAGTGATTTTTTGTTATTTGTTCATGATCAATTCATTATTCGTTAGTCAAGTCTGTTATCTCAGTTTCAATGTTTAATATTTTTTGACTATGCAATAGAACGAATAAATGCAAATATTTCGAAAACGGCTTATTTAATCTAAATAAATGTAGTATACCTTTTTTTCTTAAAAAACGTCCCTCTTTCAAAATTTTCAATAAAAAATAAAAGAACGGTACTAATAAGAAAGTTATGGCATGAAATAATGAGTGTGTAAGGTGTAAATAGCGCCCTCTACATATTATGTCAATAAGTGGAATACCGTCGTATTCCCCATCCCTGAAAACCCCCGATTCCCAGTTTTCATGTCGAAATCTCAAAAACGACTTGAGCTATAAAGAAATAACAACTCTGAGAACTGAACTTTAACACCCTGTATCTCATTAATGAGCGACATTTAATTAGGGCATATTTGGCTCAATATCATTATTTTAACGAGATTAATCTAGGATTGCTGTTTGGCGCATTCATTACAGACCACCCTGTATAGAGGGTGTACCGTTCACTGTTATAACAGATCATTCTAGCCTACGATGGTTAATGAATTTGAAGGATCCAACTGGACGATTAGGACGTTGGTCCGTTAAACTACAACAATATGACTTTACAGTACAGCATAGACGAGGTAAAGATTTAGCTCTTCCGGATATGTTGTCAAGGACCGTACCTGTTATAGATAGTATAGGGGATTGTGCTCAGCCAAAGATTATTTTAGATAAATGGTATAATGGAATGATAAAGAAGGTTGAAGACACACTTTAAAGTTTCTGAATTGGCGCTACCAGGAAGGAGTATTGTACAAATGTGTTAAAGACGACTATGCTGCACTTTCACCCGATAGTGACTGCTGGAAGATAGTAGTACCGAAAAAAAACCAACAAATCATAATCAAGGAAGCTCATGATCCTCCCACAGCAGGTCATATGGGCGTATATAAGACTCACGCTAGATTGACAGAAAAATACTATTGCCCTAAGATGCGAAGTGATGTGGCTCAGTACATCAGAAAAGGTGCCACGTGTATCGCTTATAAAAGTGACTCTCAAGGAAATAAAGATCATATGGTGTCACATCCCAAACCTTCACGACCATGGGGAATGATCTCGACAGACTTAATGGGACCACTGCCAAGGTCCACAAAGGGGAACTCATTTATCTTACTAGTGACAGATTATTTTAGTAAATTTTCACTTGTGTTTCCCCTTCGCAAAGCAACATCAGCCACTATCATAAAGCGTATTGAAGAGGATGTCTTTTTGATGTTTGGAGTCCCACGGGTCCTGTTGTGTGATAATGGACCACAGTACAGAAGTACTGAGTTTAGAAGATTTACCGATAAGTACGACTGTACTATTAAATTTAATGCTAATTACCATCCTCGTGCAAACCCGACTGAGAGACAAAACAAAACCCTGAAAACAATGTTGGCCATGTATATTCAAGAAAATCATACACTTTGGGATGCTAATATTCATAGTTAGGCTTGTGCTTTACGCACAGCACGTCAGGAAGTGACTAAAGTTTCACCCTATTTTGTGAACTTTGGCCGGAACATGTGTTTATCAGGTAAAGATTATGACAGGAGTGTGTTAGCTCCAAAAGATAACGACGAATTGATACCAGTCTCTAGAAACACAGCTTTTGTGAAGATGTATGAAGATGTTAAAACACGATTGAAGGTAGCCTGTGAGAAAGGTGTTTTGAGATATAATTTGCGGAAAAGAGACACAGAATTAACGGTTGGACAGAAAGTATGGAGAAAGAACTATGTCATCTCGGACGCAACCAAACATTTTAGTAAGAAATTGGCACCTAAATATGTAGGACCTTTTATAGTTCACAGACGAATTTCGCCATGGACATACGAACTCAGAGACGAGTATGGTGGAAACCCGGGTATCTGGCATCTGAAGGATCTAAAAGAAGCACCTTACTTCAGTGATTAATCCCAGAAGGGTTAATCATCTTGTAGTAAGGGGGGGATTTGTAACGTGTTAAAATTTCAGTTTTATGTTTTTATATTTTGGCGAATGCGTGGGTATAATTTTCTCTCTTAGTTTCAGTAATTTAGAAGCAAATAAATAGGTAACCAGAAGGTGTTTTTGTTATTTAAAAAGGAAGTACTGTTAAAGAAGCTAAATTATAGTAATATACAGATCTATGCCTTCTTTTCTCCTGTTTTAGATATTTATTCATTTAAGTACCGATTTTTACAACTTAACAATATAATATACTTGCTATAAGTAACGTTCACCAGTTCTAATTGTCTTTTTGGCTGGTTTTTGTTCAAATTGAAGTATGGCATATCATTTTGCCGGGGTTGCACGCTTCATTGCGGACTCACAGTTTGATTGACTTCAGGTATGCTTCTCTGAATCGGGGTTTCCATTCCACTAAAAGCAGAAGGGAATGTAAGTCGGGCTGTTATTTAGTTATTTTTACTATTGTTACCTTAATATTGGCTCGAGAGCTTGACCAATTGATTAATCAGATGCCTGGTTGTCATTAATGGTTGAATTTCTAATGTATGTAACAACTAGTGGCATAATTTCAAGCATTATTTGCATACAACTTTATTGGATTTTACGAGCTTCTCCTGGAAGGCCCCCCTTCCTTGCTTACGCATGCTCGATCTGGTTTGTTTACATTGTGTCCGCCTAAATATTCCTAGTTTGTATTGACTACCGATAACTGTGGATAAGTGTAGCACTTTGTTAAGTGTTCTAGAGATAGGTTTAGACTGGTTTTTGACCAATTACCCTAAAATGAATACTATTTACACAATGTCATATGTGTGTATATGTAAACATTGAGTTAGTTTTCACTACCAGGACATCAGGATTTGAGATATGATTTGGAGTACTTACTGTGAATTATATGTATTGTTTGGCAGTTTTATTCATGTTTTGTAATGTTTAAATAGCAATTTGCAATCATTTTTTTTCTTTCTGACAGCCGTTTGTTTACTTTTGATTCTGACGTCTATCACTGTCATCCGATAGCGTGGCTGTTATTCTCGGGTGTGACTTTATCCAGACAGTGGTGCCAGCCTGTGACTTAGTCGGACACACCCATTTCCGGTGTAACTGGTGTTATCAAGGCCGGATAGCCTAGAAGCCAAACTCGAGGATACGTTTTGGTCAAAATCTCCAAAAGTTGTAAGCGGAATTTCTTCGGAAAGCTCTTAAAAATCCTGTTTTGTCTTGAGAAAACTTTTCCTAATGGAATTGCATTTAACTTCGTCTTAGTTTGGAAAATCAACGATAGCTATGAAACCTTGCTTCCTGCGCATGCGTAGATTTAGAAAAGACGCTGGTGGAGACTTCCGGTTTCCAAAATAAGAATCAGACGCAGATCAGACCTTTGACTAACAAGACACGTTTTGAGCGTGGGCTGAGAAATAGAGTTTTTTTGGAAAATTTCACTAGTTGGTGTGATTCAACCAGTACCCTTTGTTAGGGAGTATCTCTAAAAAGACTCGTCGTGGCTTATGTCATTATTGGATGTTAGTTGTATGAAGTTGACTGGCCACACTCATTGGAGGACAAAAATTCTCTACGCCCACGTGCTATTTGATCAACCCCGATTAAGATCTAAGGTAAATGTACATTTATTGTGTCGTAAATAGTGTAGAGATATTGATAATTCAGTCTACTGGACAGAGAATGTTTATGCTGATTGATGTTTCTCTTTTCAGGGGTTTCTATTTTCTAGTTTTATTTTTGGGTTTTATTACCACATGTTAGTTTGGTTTCTGGTTTATTTGCGTTTCCTGGGAGTAGAGCGGCCCTTCCTTACATCCGGCCCGATTTGAAGATCACAGCTACCCCAGTATTACCACAGGACTCCACATCTGTCCAGGGCTTCTCCCACCAAGGTTGACGTACACCTGTCGGCCCTCAAGCGGTTGTTGCTGGCCACCACCCCTCCGTAGAGAAGAGGCTGGGACCTTTCCAGCTAAGGAAACCGCAAGTTTTTGCTCATTTTTATGATATCGACCATTATTTTGTTGCTCGACAAGATTAATAATAATAATAATAAGCATATTTATCTCAAGATTTTTACCTCGAGGAGCAACACGAGCTTTTTCTGTCCCCCCTAAATGTAAAATTGACTTTTTATTCCCCCCCCCCCCCTTTAATGTAAAATTTACTGTGTACTGTATATAATACTTACTGACACGAGTTAAAGTGTCATTGAATATTTCTTTTGTTTGATAATTAACTAATGGGAAGCTTATCGTGTCCCATATGTTAGATTTAAGTCAGGGGTTATAATAAACAGTGTGCGAAGGCACTGTCAACTAGACGTGATCACGTTTGGGGATTGAGCGTGCACTGGTTATACCCCCTTAAAATTTATACGTTAGTATATTTTCTTTTAATTTAATATTAAAATACCCATTTCAAATATATTTTCAAGTGGTCGTCGGCATAATCTGTAAACTGCGTATCTCCATTTCAGTAAATTTTACAGGAGGTACAAAAAACTTCCTGTAACTGTTTAAAATTGTTATTTTTTGAGATAACTTTTTTATGCAATTAGTAGCTTGGTTTTTCAATATTTGGTGATCAAAATGTGTACAAATCTCCTATTTTCCATTTTTTTGAGGAGATACGCACATTTCCCAGTCACAAGTTGGAGTTACGTATTTTTCAATAAACTAACATAATAATAAAATACTATGATGACACGTGAAAGTTTTTATTCTCAGTCTCAAATTGTGAACAAAAATAATAAATTCTTATTTAAAAGACAGTGTCAAAGTACAATTCATAATAAATGTAATGATTAAAACTCAAATGGTAATACACAACGACTTTATCTACTTATGGGGCAAATTGTCATAAAATAAATGATAGTTCGGCAATAAACTTTTTTTTAAGGCTTGAAGGTGATTATACTTTTCGGCAGAAATTTTTATCCTTTCGCTATGTAGGGGTGGTAATTGCTCAAATGGTATCATTTCAAACTTATTATTTCTTCTGACATTTAAAATTGTCCAATCTTGCTCCGAATGTCTTAGTTTGTAAAAGATTCCATCTTTTGTGTACTTTATTTGTTTTAAATCCGTTACATGTGGGTCGCCAACTGTAATTCCTGGTCTGATTGACTTATAATATTTTAAAATATCCATTCGTTTAAAGAAGGTGTGATGTAGATATTTTACAGTGTAAGGTGTTTTGCAAGCGGTCTCGCAAATATTAATGTAATCTGCCGGTACATTGATCTTTTTCTTTTTTATTTTCTTTTCGATGGTGGAATGGACTGAATCCACTTCCATTTGTGTATGTCCTTTTAACAAGTATTTTTGAATTATTTCGATATTCTTTTGGCAGGCTAAATTGAAGAAACTATTTGCCAAAACACAATTACGGTTTTGGTAGTTGCAGCCATCGCTATACAATATTATTGTTTTGGGTGGTTCAGAAGAATTTTCTAACAAGTTGGAAATAAAATTAATAATTAGTGTTGAGAACTCGTTGGCTGTCAACCCACCTTCACATTCGTTCCACAAAAAACAAAATCGTTTGTTTTCTTTATTATTAAATAGAGTGAAGTTATGCACTGCCAGTTTCGTTCTGTAATACATTGCAGATACGTTAGATTTCGGTGACAAGAGCACAGATTGCAAATCCATTGAAAATACGGCGTGTTCAGATAACTTATCTTTTTCTAATTCATCTCTTGCTTCACGTTTTAGAGTTTGATGTAAATCAAATTCAGTTTGCTCTATATTATTACTTTCATATCTTATACATACATCACAGCGATCTTTCTTTGGGCTATATAATGCTAAATTTTTTGTATCAAACACTTTAGAAAAACTTGCATACGATAAAGCTGATATTTTATGGTCAATGCAGAAATTGTTTTTGTAAAATATGTACAACTGTGACTTAGATTCCCACACTGGCTCCAAATACAATTTGGATGAACTCGCACGACAATAATGAGATTCCAACTTAAAAAGATCGTCAAAAAACTTACTTAGAAATGCTTTTTGAGTAGCATAGGGATCATTTTTACTGTTATTTGTTACTACATCAACGTTATGTGAAAGATCTGTCTTTGCCCAATTTTTTATAACCCATTCTCCTACTGCCAATGTATTAAGGAACATTTTTTTACAAATACGTATCCTTCCTCTTTCTGTTTTAAAAAAAAATTCTGTTGTTAATTGTCTTCTAGAATTTTCTTTCAAGCCTCTCTTTTTTTTGTAGGTTTAACTTCTAATGTGCTTTTTACAAACATTTTCTTTTCCTTCCATGTATGTTTCCAAAATCTTTTAAATATTGTTTCACGATCTTGTTGTGTTAATAACGTGCAGTTTATTTTGCTTTTTGCTTTTCCCAATTTACAATCACACCTTATTTTCATTTCTTTTGGAGGTTTTTCAAGATCATAGCGCCATTTGTTCTCAACCATTTTTCTTCCGAAATATCTCTGTCCACTTTCCCTGTTTTGACGATTAATACGATCACTCCAATTCAGTTCAATAACTTGGCATCTTCTGACTCTCTTTCTTTTTTTATTAACATCCTGGTCTTCGTCCGCGGACTGATCTGCTTCAGACTGATCTTCACCCAGATTTTTCCGATCTTCCGGTACATACTCACTTCCTGTTGACTCGCTATCACTGTGTTTTAGTTCATTATCATGGACATTTTTTTTGGTCTTACTCTCGCATTTTACTTCATTATCTGGACATCTTCTGACTATCTTTCTTTTTTTATACACATTATGTTCCTCGAGCTCTGCATCAGATTGATCCACGTCAAACTGATCTTCCTCGGACTGATCTTTAGTCTGATTGTCACAATTATCAAGCACAAATAATGCACTTCCTGATAATTCAAAGTTAGTTTGCTTCAATTCTTTATCATTGGCATTTGCTCGGTAGTATTCTCGTCTGCAATAATTTCGTGTGATGTTTCCTTCTTCTAGCTCTACATTTCTTGGCGAATAATGAATTTCGTATGTTTGTACATCAAACGAATCTTCTAAGCTCGTATCTTTAATTTGCTGACAGTTGGCTTCTGGCAAAAATGCATTTAAACCTTGATTTTCAACCGTACTGTCTAAATTTTGTATTAGGTCTCCATTTGGAAGTAAATCTTCACCGGACTGAACAAACAATATTGGAATATTTTCAAAATCAAGCTCGTCATTTTTTAAATTGGATTTTTCTGTACTTGTAACGTTAGTAGAATTGCTGATGGAAGGCTCATTGGATCGCAAACTTACTGGCTTATATAGTGGGTTAGATTTGAAAACCATGTCTAAACACTTCATTCCCCTTGAATTTGGAATCATTGCTTAAATCTAAAAAAAAAAACGCTGATGTCAAGACACGCCACTCTTAAAAAATATAATTTTATATATTATGATCTGTATCTTTTAGTAATCCTGTTAAAATCTTTTATTAAAATTTTTATAGAAAATTTTAAATATTAGATTAAAAGTTTTTATAAAAAAATTCCCTTACTTTATTTATTAGCTACATTAAATATATATTTGCTTCTAAAATACATGATGGTTATACACCTTAAGATTTTTTTAACCCTTCAATATTATTCAAAAAAAACATTGGATTAAAAAAATCATAATAATATTCATGGGTATAATTTTATTAATATTTGTTTCAGTAAAACTTCGTAAATCCACTCATTTGCGAATAATAGTAATTCGAATACTGCGTATCTCCACACTTGGAAACAACGAGGTAAAATAATAATACCTTATAAATACATAACTAAAAAACACTTAACAAAGTAATCAGTGGTAATAAGTTAATACTTACCACACAATTTTTTGTCCAAAATCCTTACAAAACTGCTATTTATCAGGAAAAACACATGAGCAACACACAACCACGTCGGACTGCTACTAGGAAATACGGAGTTGCGCATTTTTCATATTAAATATGGCGGCATGGGAGTTACGCAGTTTACGAATTAAGTGTTATTTCGCATTCCGGTCAAAACATGGACATACGCATTATGCACAAGATAAGTAAAAGTATTCTCTCAAAGATGGCAGTAATACCTCATTTTCAGGGAATTGTGGAGTTACGCAGTTTACAGATTAGGTCGACGTGGTATTAACATCACTTCATACCAAATTTAACGGTTATTATGATTAATATAACCAATTTGTTGTTTTAAGCGTTGTTGTTTCATTAGATACTAGTATCGGAACAAGTGTTGGTGGAAGGCAGACTGCAGCCGGGGCTGGACAATTCGTGATTTTTGTCTTTCCTCGCACAACATCTATATACAGGAGCATGGTGTAAAACATTTAAAATCACGTGGCGCTCTAAAATAAACATCTTAACTCCGACCCATCTCGCTGTTTAAAAGCTGGCGGCCACCATTGTCCCCTGGAACAATTCGTTGCTAGTCTGTGATTAAGCTTGACCTAGTTTGGTACTAGGGATCATTTTGTTTGAAAATTCCAAATTATTTTTATCGGTCTTTGGTTTAAAGTAAAATTAGCGTTGCATATGATGCGGACATTACTGATCACACTGTATAAACAAAAATGCCTTTTTGTTGATTGGACTTTTTGCGCTTGGTTCCTTTCTGGTTAATATTTAAACAAGCAAGTTTGGTTTTTAAAAGGGAAATAGTGAGCCCTAAACGTCGAATTTCAGAGTTTCTTGTTTAGAAACTTATCCATTTTCATATAACAAAAAAATAAACTTTATTCAAACATATAAAATACACAACTACTGCCTCTTCTTCATCGGGCTCAAAATCTAGATTTTCACCATAGCCATCTAAGTCGTCATCGAGGTCCATACCTTTTAGGCCTCTGTAGAAATTTTTAGCGTCCATGGGAATAAAGGGCATTAGAGACTTAACGTCCTGTAACTTTTTGTTTGAAATTTCGATACCATTAGGCCAAAGAATATCTATATCGTTCTTAAAAGCAGAGGAAGCTTGCCATTTCAGATTTTTCTGAAGGAAAACTTCATGGAACTTCATTATGAGAATATTTTAAAAAAATTTTAAATTGTTTGTTTTTTTAATCCTCGATTTTGATTACTCCTGTTTGTAACCAACTAATATTGTTCTTGAGAGTGTCTGTTTTTCTGTTGGTGATTTCTTTTTCTAAGTTTGCGATTGAAGAAAAATATTCTGTGCTCAAAAGAACCCAAAAGTCACCTGGTTGATCAAGCACTGGATGTTCTTGCGCGCTATCGCGCTTTATTAGAATACTGATTTTATCCATAAATAAAGATTTAGCAATTAATTCAAAGTTTAAATGAGAAGCGAAAGTTTTAAGTATAACTGTGAAAACCCAAAAAATAGGAAGACTTACAGGGCACAAAACAGAAAGCAAAAAGAAAATATTTTTAAGTTTCTACTTAAATTAAAATAAAAACTAAAATTAAAGATTTTTATTTTTATATACAAAACGACAATTTTTCTGTTCAAAACAAAACACATTCTAGAGAAAGATATATTATAATTTGTTTTAAATAAGACAACAATGGACAAAAGCGCAAGTTCTGTTTTATAATAATAAAAGCAAAAAACAACCTCATTAAGGCCATAAATATTAAAATTAGAGACCTAAATGTTAAGACAGTTTTATTAATTAAACTTTATAGCATTTTAATACCATTTTAGAATCAGCAGAAGCTCTTTCTTCTGCCTTATTTTAGTCCCACTATTTAGCAAAGGGACCAAAAAGTCTTTGCAAAAAAATTAAAGGGCGAGAGAGTGCCAAAATGCTTAAAGTTTATATTAGTCTGGCTCCAAAATTCAACCAGCCTTAAATTTATGTCTATTGTTATTCTTGTAATTTTGCCTAAAACCCTGGAAGCCTGTGTACGGAAGCAGGTAATATCCCAGTAATTAAAGTATTGTTTGCGGAAGCAGAAAGCTGCGGAATCCTGGTACTGTGTAAAATAAATCAAGTTATGTTTACTGCAGCAAAGGCATCTTATACGTATTTTATTTAACTTAGGAGTAAAACTTGGTGTTAAGTAGCTTTGCGTTATATTTAAATTAGGTGGATAATTCTGGTTATTTTAATTAATATGGGGCACTGTCGTGAAGATTATACACTCATTTAATAACTCCATCGCAGACAAGGTTTTTGCAATATCATAAAAAGTTACTTTTGCTATTCAGAAGTATAAACTTTTTTGTTTTCAGGGACATATATCCTTCTATATGAATAAATATGAAGCTTATTTTAAATTTCATATTATAAAGATAATGTTACACGAGTGAGAAAAATGTTCAATTTTCTAAAAGATCCAATGATTTTACGTCACAAAATTGCCCGGCCACATACAGCAACATACTAATGGTCCAAGAATCCACACTGCACGAGAATTTACCTTACGGAATAACCAGAAAATCTTTGGTAAATTAATATACAGGGTGATTCAGAAATTCCGCGCAAAATTAATATTTCTTTAACGCGTTATTTTTGAGTAAAGCGCTAAAACACGTAAATTAATTCAGCTGTTTAGTTATTTTTCTGTTATATTTTCAACCGTCTCCCATCAACCCTCTACCCCTCAGTTACTCCACTTTTTTTTCAAATGACAACTTATCAAATAAGGGTTTGTTGAGAAGCTCGTTAAAACTAAATTTAATGGTATTATTAAAACCATGTGTTACGATTTTTATGACTAGGTCTTGTAGGACTAATAGTCGGAGTAATGTTATTATAAAAATAATTCAATAACTGCTTGTTTTTTTGTTAAATTATGTTACAAGTAAAGTGCTCGTCAATAGTCCGAAACTAATTGAATTTTTAGCCCCACATTTGGAACGCTGTAATTTAAAGAATAATTGATCGATTTTAATGTGCTTGGCAACAATGGAAAGCTTTTTTCTTTCCAATTTATAATTTTAGAGAGAACTTAGAAAATACGAAAAACTACATGATGTACAGGCTGAAAAAACAATTTTGGCTGGTGGCAATTTAGATATCAAAATAGGTTCACAAGATCTAAATATGGATTATTAGAGCTTCCTATCATATCTCCATTCGCAACTGTCAGAATTTTGATATCTTATTATTTAATGGAGATTTTCCGTATTTTCCACTGTTATTGATTTTCACTCTTTGAAAGAAGATAAACGAAGGTAAGGGTACCGAACAGCTCAGTTTCCACTACAAACTTATTCGGCTAGTATTCAATGAATAAGTTTTTTTATCAAATTAAATCAAGAGTGTAACGATTTTATACAGGTCCTGCAGCAAACCGACATCCTTATAAAGCGGTCCCTTTGCGATGTTGCCCTGATGCAACCTCTGTGGTACCTGTACTCTGAAGTATCATAGGTCGCATGTCTTTCTACCGCCCTGTAAATGGTGCCGTAAGACCTGCCAGCCATAAGGGCAATATCTGAAAAGGTTCTTTCATCCTGCCTTAATCTGTAAAAATCCTCTTTTTTAAACTATATCTTAAGGCCACGTGTAGAAATTATTATGTAATGAACATACTACCTTATAATTAAGTTCAACATTTCTTCGCTGAGACGTGGATTTTAATTAATATTGACAGATTTTAACTAAACTAACGTTTTAGAAAGTGTCATTGACATATTAAAAATGTCAGTTACCCCCTTTATTCATAATAAAAAAAATTATATCTAGCTGGCAATACAAACAAAAAAGGGTACAAAAACTAAGTTTATTGAAATAATATTTAAAAATATCTTACAAATGTAAGCAAATACAAAACATTTATATTTGTTTAGCTTCGTGTTCTCTTATGACCTGTTGTTAAAACCACTTATACTGAGGCTTTACAAATTTGAGCGGAGTTTTCAAATTTTCAATCTTCTCATCAGACAGCCCTCCATACTTCTGTTCAATTCTCGGTAAGTCAATAGCAGCAGGATCAAGATTACCTATTCGCGAGTTTCGAATTAAATTAACTTTTTTAAATGGAGTTTGTGGGTCATAACTACCGTATTCGTCAACCCTAATCCATTTTATACCATCTCTGAACTGTACAGTTTCGTTAAGAACATTTTTTTTACGGTTGATTAGGTTGAGTTTTGAGGCTAAGTCATCAAATTTTCTGAAATGGACGGACATGTCGGTAACATGGTTAATTTTAGATGATTTGCTTATAATATCTCTATATTCTTCTGGTATGTATACATTTTCATGTCTACGCAAGTTCTTCTCAATTCGTCCGAAGTCACGATCAGAATCCAAGAAACTGTGTCCGACTTCCGGAAATTTGTGGTCAATCTTCTTTACAATATTTTTCAAAATTAAATATTGGTAGAGGCATATCATCTGGAAATTTTTGTTTTGGCCCGCACACGAATCGGTCCATATTATTAAATTGGACACTGAGCCTTCCTGAATTTTATGGTTATACTCAACAAACGTTAACAGTGCACTGCAAACTTCATTGCTTCCACGGTTGGCCATGTCTTCGGTCCAAGTAAACAAATTTGCCCTTTCTCCTGTTTTTGTGACGAGATGCAACCCTAAATTGTACATCCACATGTGTCTTAAATAGAATGCCTTAGACGTTGTCAACCGTGGAAGAGGGAGTGTCTGTTGCAAATCTATTATTAAGTAGTAAATTCCTTCACTACTTTTTGCTAATGAACGATCTTTATGCTGTAGTGCGAAAGCTGATTCATAGTTTTCTTTGTGTTCCTCACTATTGTTCCCGCTATCGCAGGTGCTACAAGTGTCACTGCGGGGTTGTCGGAAAGACAAATTAAATTTTGTAGCAAAAATTTTAGCGTAAGTGGAGTATTTCAAAAAAAAACTTTGTCGGTTGTTGTCTTCAAGACATTTTTCTTTATACAAACGGAACATCTTCGAAATATTTAACGTGGGTAAAAGGTACCTTTTGTATGAATTATTAGTCCTAGAATAATGCGATGGTTCTGACGGAAACGAACTGATGTGGTCAGTTACATATTTCACTACTTCGTCTGTTAGCTTATGGGGTCTCGTATTATGTTTTCCTCTGGCATCCAGCAGGAGCTGAAAGGCCTTTTTTAATGGACTCCTGGATATATTCTACCTTTTTTTCCGATTTGGAAAAGTGAACACAAAGCCTTTTTACAAACAAATACAGTATCTTTCTCAATATTAATAGTGTAGTGGAATGTACAAGATTTATGTTTCCTTGCATTTTTCTGTGGTCTTGATGGAGATTTAATCGACATGCCTTTAAATAAAAAAATATTTTTACAGTTGACGTCCAGTTTGTAAAATGTTGACAGAAGTTTCCTTCTTTTTTCGACACTAAGTTTTTCGCTGCATTTTCTTCGACACTTCTGAGTACATAAAACACCCTCATTTACTGTCTTTCCTTGAATCTCTTTACCTTTCTGAGTTTTATAAGGTAAACCGTTCTCCCGAGCAATTGCTGCTTTTTTCTTTTTCCATTCATTCTGGAAACATATAGCCTTTTTCTGCTTCTCTTTTTAGGGTTCTCAGTGTTTAACATATTCTTGTCTTCTTCATTTGGGGTTTCTCTAATTTCCGCATTACTAATATTAATGTCACTCCCAATATTTTCTTGATCTCCAGTTGAATCGCTGTTTTTGTTAATACTGTTTGTCTTCATTGCATTACATATTTCTTTTTTATGTTCCATGTTACTATTTTGTTCGTTATTTTCTATATTTTGTTCGCCGTTGTCTACATCTTTTGTTTTACTCATTATTGGATTTTTTAAGTCCATCTTTTTTACAGTATGTTCCACCTCTGAGTCCGAAGAAGAATCGGTGGTTGACTTAGAATCTGGAACAAACTCGTCACTGTCAGACCCAGGAAATGGTTCGTCTTCCTCGCTCAAAATATCCCCTAAAACATTAAAACGTATTAAATCATTTCAAAATTATTATTTAAAACTTACCATCATAGCTATTATTGCTTTAAGAGAAAGACCTTTGTTTTCATTTCCGAGTTTGAATTATTGTCACTGTACCTGAAATATAAATACTAGAACTTAGTATCAACCAATGATATCTGCTTGATGTATCTAAACTCGTATTAAAAAAAACTAAGAACATATTCAGTAAAGAAGGTTAAAATGTTCATTTCTATATAATCTTACTGTAGGTAACTGAATAGCAAAATGACACTAACCATGAGCAACTATATAGTAAGTTTCATATTACCTATAAGCTAAAAATGAGTTTCTGCTAAATATAATAAAAATAAGTACCTAGGTACGACTCAGCAATTAAAAAGTAGTGACTGCATGCTATTATTTTTAAACTCATTCATACTTAAAGTACGAAAAAGAGTGAATTTTATGTTTACTTGCCTTGTCCATTTACCGGTAAATTTTTTTTGAGGTTAGGATTAGTAGCTTCCGTAAAATCATCACCACCTCCACTTTTTGCTTGTTCCAGAGCCTTCAGAACTATCATCTTTCCTCTTGAAATCATTTTCACACTTTATTTTTGACAAAATCAAAAGGAAAACCAACAAACTTAAGACACGATATACGCGTATTATTGGATATTTTCCACTTGTTTGTGTGGATAAAGGAGGCAACTACAACCGTAATATAATTTTGCATGGATGAAGGAGATAACTGATTTTTGTTATGAATAAAGGGGGCAAGTGATGTAGCTTATCTCTTTTATTCATCAGTAGTCGTCTAACCTGTGACAGTTACCTCCTTTAGCCATGTATAAATCTGAGAATTGTGTGAGTTTAAGAGGCAAAGTCGGTGCTAAGTGACATGCCATCACCTGTCTCCTTCAGCCACGAAGAAAGATTGTTTTTTGAAAAATTGTCAGTTACCCCCTTCATCCATCGGACCCTTCATTTATTAGTATTGTTTCAAAATCCACGTCTCCATGGCGATAAGCAGTCTGAGCCTACTTAGTTAAATATTTAAGAGACCAAAAAAGAGCTCTGAATGATATTAGGGAATAAAGATAATTTTTGGCTTTTCTTAAGTTTTTTTTTGGTTTGGTAATTTATATTAATGTTATAGAATCTTGTGTAATGTAGTGTAATGCTTAACCATGATTTATAAATTTGATTTGAGACAGGCTATAGTTTCCGTCAAAAAGGCGATAATTAATACATATTCTGCAATTTTGGTCTGCAATTTTGGTCCCGTCGTTTTTTTAAACGACATTTCTAGTGAGTTTGTTTTTGATCTTATCATTATAAATCTATTTTTTTACAATAAAGCTAAATAAATTTAACACATTTAAGTTCTTTTTAATTTTTCCACCCTCTAAAACCCTTTAGGATTTTGTTAACATTCATTATAAAACTTTTTCGCTCAACAATACCTATAGTACCTATATCACATTTAATTGGTAAAAGTAATTTTTTTTTATTAATTTTGTTCTACCTGCATAAAATTGTTACACTCTTGATTTAGTTTGATAGAAAACTTATTCATTGAATACTACCCGAATAAGTTTGTAGTGAAAACTGAGCTATTCGGTACCCTTACCTTGTTTATCTCCTTTCAAAGAGTGAAAGTCAATAAAAGTGGGAAAAATGTAAATCTCCATTAAAAAATGAGTTATCAAAATTCTGACAGACACGTCTGGAGATATGATAGGAAGCTCTACTAATCCATGTTCAGATCTTGTGAACTTATTTTGATATCTAAATTTCCGATGCTTGTTTTTTTACCCTGTACATCATGAAGTTTTTCATATTTTCTAAGTTCTTGCCAAAATTACAAACTGGAAGAAAAAAAGCTTTCCATTGTTGCCAACCACATCAAAATCGATCGATTATTCTTTATTAATTACAGCGTTCCAAATTTGGGGCTAGAAATTCCACTATCCGAACCTATTGACGAGCAGTTTAGTTAATTATTACTCACCTGTGTGACCTAACGTTACAAATCTTGAAATTGACCCCCACCTTCTACTTGACATGCACCAAATCGATGATAATAAAAACTGTCTTTGGAATTATGAATAGTTTGGGGCTCACGACATGGTATTAACTTATGGTTAAGCTCGAGGAAATTCTGTTGTGTCACGTTTCTACAGCGAACGGTTTCCAAATGGACGACGGCCGAACCCAAG
The DNA here is from genome assembly GCA_963971165.1 of Philopedon plagiatum. Lineage (NCBI taxonomy): Eukaryota > Metazoa > Arthropoda > Insecta > Coleoptera > Curculionidae > Philopedon > Philopedon plagiatum. Next base: position 100,207,913 of record OZ020190.1, read on the forward strand.
AACATTTCTCAACGTCTTTTAGATACCGGCCGGCAGTGTTGTTCTCCATCTTGAAAACAGAGGACCTCAAAGTTACTGTCCAAGATGAGGAGAACATTTTGTCCATCCTAGAACGTGATCCAGGTAGAAGTACCTACCAGAGCCATTGCAAGGCAAGTTGGATGGTCTCAGATTTAGTGTTTGCTGGCCCTTTTTTTGTAAAAATTAAAATTTAAACGGTTTTTATTTTTAAACAATAGAACCGACGCAGCTTCCGACAATGGATTAAAATTGAGTTAGCCGAAAAAACTGCTGGTTTTGGACCACAGTAACGTGCGATGTTGCCATATTGTCAGAATTTTATAAACCTTTGATACCACAATAGCTCAAAACCTTTAAAAGACAGACCCCCTTATTATTAGGACTTTTTGCTCCTTTAAGTTTCTATTTTTACGTAGTAAAGTATTTGCGCTCATACCCCTTTCACCCAGTATACATAAACGATTTGACAAATATCAGAGGCTACGAGGTCGTTTCAAAAGTTTAAAATTTTCGTAATTTTTTAACCTTCATAAACCCGTGGTCAAAAACTTACATTAAATACCGAGTGGGGTCCAAATGTACCCCAACATTTTTTTGGCTTATTATTATTTTTAATGTTATAATTAGGGAATATTAAAAATAAAACACATTCTGCTTATAAAAAAATATATTTTTACATAAAAAAGTTGTCAGCGTTGATAAACGAGTAAACACATTTTGAAAAAATAATATGAAATGATTAGAAATAATAAAAACAAAAATAATTATGAAAAAAGAACAAACATTTTAGTGACATTTTAAATAATGATTTAATTATCATACTTGTTACAAACTGTTATATTTTTTGAATGTTCTGCACATACGAACTGATTGCACCGAATACAAAACTTTCCACATTTCCTGTCTTTACTTCTGTCGCATAAGAAACATCTCTGCTTTCTGCCAATAACGGGAACAGGTTGTTCGTTCCTTACTTTTAATTCTGGCAAAATGGTTAACATGGATTGTTTTATATTGGAATGTAACGACTTGTCATTTTGGTATCTACGAATTATGTTTTTCCTAAGTAATTCTTGGCCCAACTCCAACAACAACATTCTTCTCCTATCCAAGCGATTTTTTTTCCAATCTGGATTTTTCAACATCCAAAGTTTATAGGCGTTGATGCCACCAATGTCCAGCAGATGAAAAGATATTGCCATCGGCCACCGATTACTTTTTCTTTGTGTCGTGAATTCCTTCGCTAATTTATCTGTTGTGTCCACTGCACCCTTTGTTTTATTGTATTGTAAGATAATGTCTGGTTTGTAATTAGCTTTTTCTCCACTTATTTTGTCATCGCTATGTTCTGTCGATAAAAGAATATCTGCCGCATTTTGTTTTTGGTACGTGGGAAACTAAGGTTTTATTTTCCATAAAAGCAAACATGCTTGAAAAGTCCTTCTTATATCTTGCTGGAAGTAGTTCTTTTGGAATATAAGGTTTATTTTTATGCAGTGTACCACACAAGGTGAGGTTGTTATCTAAAAGCTTATTGGCTAACTCAATACTATGCTTACATTCCAATAAACGTGGCAGCAAATATTTTGACATTTGTTGCACAAATCTGGGTGCTCTAAAATCCATTGTCCCTGAAATACATCTTTTTTAACTATTTTGAACCATTTCTTCACATTATTCTTGGTGTCTCTTAATCAGTTACATTTCGTCAAGAAACCCGCAGACCACAGTGGAAAAAAATGGCTAAATATACTCTAGTAAATACAAAAGTTAAAAATAAATACAAAAGTCAAAATGTTAAAAAAATTATTATCATGGACGTAGTCAGTATTAATGAATCTTGATCATAAATTGACTTAAAAACATATATTGCTTAAGCTGATTTTTAACTCTTTACATTTCGTCTTCAATTCAAAAATTTTATAAATATCAGAGAAAGTTCGTCTGGCTGAGATAAATTGTCACAGTGAATCCGTTTTGTAATGATATAGCCTGGCAATTTTTTTATTATTTTTGTCTGACATATGTTTTGCTCCATTTTTAGCACTGTTCGTAACAAATGGGCCGAACAAACATGAACTACTATAAATTTTAACGGATCATCTGTAGAAGAGCTAATATATCTAAAAACAAGATTTAAATATGCCCCTAACGACATGCCATTGAATGTTTTAATAATGGATTGTATTAAGGCTAAATTGAAGTCTGATTCAATTTTATTGATTATTAAATTTCGGCTACTTATTTGTTTCAGAACAAAATTTAAAACACCGAAATAAAGAATTGTAAAGGAGATTGTGGGAACTAAATCTAAACTTAGCAACCGGAAGGGGAGGATAATCTGAATTACCCTGAAGAATAAGAGCGTAATAGTAAATCTGCTTTGATATCAAAGATGAGTTGCAAAAAAACCGATTGTCTTAGAAATATTAGGTATGAGATTTGCTGTTCAGTAAAAATAATTACATAAAACGGATTAAGCCATGTCCTTGTATATACTTCCGTTCCAAGATCCTTTCAATTTTAGTCTCAGTTTTATTATAAAACTGTAGGGTACTTGTCCAAATCCTCATCTCTCTTGATTTCGCTGGACATTTTGTATAGCATCATGAAACTTGGCGCATTATTTTTGTTACCGGACTTTAAAAGACTTTCAGAAACCTCTCCAAGTTTGGCATGCTTAATGTTTGTTGGACTTTGCTCAATTAAAGCCTTTTTGTATTCTGTTCCCTCCAATAAATCTGCGATGTACTCCTGTGTTGTCGTGATTAATTTATTTATTTTGTATTACATTTACTTCTACGTCCCTAAATTGGTGGGTTAAAAAAGAGGTTTCAAACCGAAATAAAGCTCGTGATGACTGTTTGCAGCTTGCAACAGCATTAAACTTTCCCTTCTATACATAGCATTTGTGTCACTTAAAAATTATAACACAATAAGGGTAGTACATACTAAAAATTTTAATAAATTTATCTGACTAGCCTTTTGCTAGACGAATATTGGTTACAACTTTTATATTTTTTCCTTCATGTAAAGTCCTATCGCTGTAGGAATATATTATAGATTGTAAAACTATGGGTTGGGTTGGGTTGTCAATACAAGTCTCGAAACATGGTATTCTGTTAAGTACCTTTTATAGTTTAGTAAACACATTTTCCAGGTATTTTTTATTTTAAATTGTACTTGTAGCTTGTTCTAAAATGTATAGTTTTTTTTGTTTTTTGTTATTTTAAGTGCAGTTATAAAAGGCTTGATCATCAAGTTTGTCAGCAAAATATACTTGGTGTATTCAAAAATAATATACACCCTAATGTATTTCCAATACCAATATATTCCGAAGAGCAGAAATAATTTATTTATTTATTATATGATTTATTTAAGTGATGTAAGTAATTTCTATTTTGTGGTCTTTATGTCGTAAAGAATGATTTTTATCAAACTTTTTTTATTGTAGATGTAAATAGACATATCAGTTTTTTTGTATTTTTTTATTGTGGTTAGATAAGTATCATTTTCTTAATAAAATTTAAAACCTATTTCATGCTAGGTGGAACTATTTAGATGATTTTAAGTCCAGAACATTCAAGGTGATTTATATTTTTATTATATTTTTTCTGCATGCCGGACAAATTTATTTTGTAGTTTGCCACCGATACCTACATCGTACTCTCTCTGTATTTTCTCTAACATGGCTGGAGTCATAGCAGCTTCTTCTTTTGGCAGAGTTAAGTACTCATGTGAATATCCATCATGTAAGAATGCCTATTACACCAATGTTCCAAAGGATTATAAAAACAAAGTTCTTTTTATTTTCCCAAAACTCTTGCCACATTAGAGCTTGATAAACAGCTTGCCAAATAAGTCTTAAAAACTGTGCCAATTTCTGTGTATGTAGAGACCATTTTTATTATCAGATTTTAGTAATGCCTACTCGACCCAAAAGTGATGAATACCCCTGGTGTCTGTTAAAATGTCAGGTACAAAATGAGCATAATTATTGAAACAGACTACAGCCAAAAGTGTTATTTTCTGAAGAAACATCTTCTTGAATTAAAAGCTTTTTGGAGCAACTGCTATCTTGTTAAATACGCACACTCCGTTGGTCTGGAGGACAAGTTTTTCAAAATGTACAGTAATGAATTTCAAAAATTTATTGACGAGTAACGGGTGACCAGCACAATGATATAGTGAAATTAAATGCCCCCTTAAGTCTTAACAAATTCAAATATAATAAATTTTTTCAAATATAATAAATTTATTCAATTCAATTCAGTTTAGTTTACAACCATTCTCAATCATATTCTTCCAATAAACAATATTTTAAAAGGTAGAACAGCACCTAAGTGATTCAACACTTGTGTGTGCTGTATCTAAACACTAAACTAAAATTAAAATTTAAAACATACTAAAAATAACAGTAAAAAGGCACCTAGGTATTCAAAATTTTATTAAACAGTGATAAATTGTTGAAAATAATTTTTTTTGACACATGTTTAAAGGTTTTAAATTTTGTTATTTTTCGGATTTCCAGTGGCAATAGATTATAAGCCTTAGGGATAGTATAAGTAAAAAATCTATGGGAAATATTTTTGTTAAACTTGGGAGTCGACAGCAACTCGTGTGATACACTACGAGTTCGATACACAGGGCTATTTTGATTCTGGGTTGGTCCCCTTTTAAAGGCATAAATACACAAAGCATGAAAATACAAGGTTCGTAAATTACATATATCCTCAGTGTAGAGTAAATTAGTACTATACCTTTTTTGTTTTCTATAGATAATTTTTAATATATGGTTCTGAATTACATTAAGTTTTTGGAATGAGTTACTATACATTCCTCCCCAAACCAAGATACCATAGCGAAAAAGTGATTCAGCTAAAGACTTATATATTAACAGCAACAGTTTTTTAGAAAGAAAATCACGTAGTTGATAGAACTTGTAGATAAGCTTCCTCACTCTTTCCACAAGGTAATCTACATGGCCTGTCCATTTCAAATTCCGATCCAGAACCACACCCAAGTACCTAACCTCACCTGCCTTCTTGATATTCTCATTCATACCCTGAACCCTGATATAATCGTATTCTGGTTTGTTGGTGTCAGACAAAGCATAAGCCAGATAGTGTGTTTTACTCGCATTTAGCGATAGATAATTAAAGTCTAGCCAATTTTTAATTTTTTCCATGCCCATCTGGACAGCCACTCTGGCCTCTTCCCATGTTTTGCCTTTAAATATCACTACTGTATCGTCGGCATACGACACTGTTTTTATGTCAGCATTAAGAGACAATAATGAGTTAATGTAGAGCAAAAAAAGGATTGGCCCAAGGACGGTTCCCTGAGGAACACCAATCCTAATAGTTTCCGGATTACTAAGACTATCACCAATCTTCACATACTGTATTCTATCCGTTAAATGGTCCCGAAAAACGCCCAACACCGAACCACGGACTCCAGATTGCTCTAGAACGCTCAACAGCCTTCCATGGTTAACAGTGTCGAACGCCTTCGCCAAATCTAGAAAAACAGATATGCATTTTTTATTTGCGCCCAGACACTCAAGAACTTCAAATACAACAGAACACATGGCATCGCTTGTTGATCTGCCTTCGCGAAAGCCGAACTGGTTCTTGTGTAAAATATTATACCTATCCAGAAAAGACACCAGACGCGTCCTCGGGCATTTCTCAAATATTTTTCCAAAGTTATTAATTACACTTATTGACCTATAATTACAAATCCTTTTTTTATCTCCAGCCTTTAAAACCGGCGTAACCACGGAAGTTTTAAACTGTGTCGGAACCAGTCCTTTAAGAAATATTAAATTAAATATATGTGTGAGTGGACCTGAGATATACTGGTGATTATTCTTCATTGTTTCGGCCATTATTCCATCAATACCCGGAGCACAGGAATTTTTTAATGTCGATATTTGTCCAATTATTTCATGCTCTGTTACCGGATTCAAAAACATAGAGTTAGGATTATACTGTAATTTTCGATGAAGTTTGCTGGAGGTTCAATTTTTTTTAACAGATTCAAGCCGACGTTACTAAAGTAGTTATTACAGTGATTTGCATCCTGCTTACTATCAGTTAGCAGGAGACCTTCATCATCAAAAAACTGAAAAGAATTGTCTGAGTTAGTTTTTTCATTTGTAGCTTCAGAAATTATCCGGTAAATTTTTTTAAGATTACCTTCACTATTTTCAATTTGTTTCGAGTAGAAGTCATTCTTAGCTTTTTTTAAGAGCTTATTTAACTCATTTCTGTGGGATTTAAATTCCTGCTCCAGTTCAGGGGAATAATGCCGATTTAACCTTTTTTGCATTTTGTCTCTATTTATAATGGATGTGATCAGGCCCTCGCTTATCCATGGCTTTATCCTTGTTTTTCTTTTTACAAATGTTTTTATGATTTTTGCCCTATTTATACAATTATCAAAAATGTCAAGAAACTTATCAGTAGCTAACTGTGGATCATGAATATTTAATACGTCATGCCAATCTTCATTACTTAAAAATGTCTTCAATTTTTTATAATCTATTTTTATTGTTTCTTTCATAGAGTTATTTGGGATAAAATTGTTTTTGAAGTTTAAGTCTACGTTTAGAAAAATAGGATAGTGATCTGTGATATCACACTCGAGAATGTAAGAGTTAAAATTTAAATTTTGAAATTTAGTTAACTTTTTTAAAAATATATGATCTAAACATGATTGCCCTCCCGGTGTGATACGGGTGGGGTTCAAAATATAAAGCATGAAACCATGTTTCGCAAGTATTGACAAGTATTTGTTGACATTAACATCACTGTCGTTTAAAAGGTTTATATTAATATCACCTATGAACAATTCAACCTCATTTACCTGTCGTGATCTTTCCAGATAGGCATCAATCTCATCAAAGAATGAGATCAAGTTACTCGGGTGGGGTCGATACAAAGCAATTATTCTAAAACATACACCAAAAATCTCCACACAAGTGATGCACAAAGTCACACCACATATATCAAGTCTCTGATTAACTATATTAAAAGATAAACCGCTCGTAATTAAAACTAGCACACCATCATTTCTGTTGAAATCTCCACCATTATGAATCGTCTCGAATCCAGGAATATTAAGGTTATGAGTAGCAACATTCTGGAAGCATTCACCCAGTATAAAAATGTCATAGTCACTCAACTTGCATGTCTCAATAAGTGCAAGAAAACTGTCAAAGTTCTTGTTCGCACTTCGTATGTTAAAATGCATAATATTCAAACATTTATTTGAAGATGTTAAAAGGCTTCCACATTTTCCAGGACTGATATAGTCACCCCGATGATTTTGATCTAGTTGCTCTAAATTGTCTAGGATCATTTCTTGGTCATTTAAAACCATTATGAAGAATAATCAGTTTTACTTTTTGCCAAATTAATATGGAATTGTAACGAGGGACATTGGGCATTAGTTGCTTCGTGGTTCGTATCATGGTTAGTTTTATACTTGTTATTAGAGAGCCAACAGTTTATGCACTTTAGGATTTTTTTAGGACAGTCTCTATATTCATGTTCTTCACTACAACGTGAACAAGCAAGCTTGCTGAGACAGTCCTGCCTTTTATGATAGAAACCCCGACAGTGGAAGCAGCGTGGAATTGATAGATCCTCAAACACCAGATAGCTTTCCCAGGCAATATATACTTTTTTTGCATCCATTAGTTCCGAGTTTCCCGAGCATTCTCCAAATATGGTTCTATTGCCGTTTTTTCTTTTCTGATGTATGTTATATTAAAATCCCGCAAAGTCTCATTTTGTTGTAGTATGAGTCATGGATTTCTTCTTCTGTCATGTCCTTATTAAAGTTTATAATTTTCACCCTTGGGTTTTTCATTTTTGTTGTTTCAATAATGTAAGAGTCGTTTAGTTTTTCTTCAGCTGCATTTTTGAGTATATCTACATCATTTCTGCTGGCACACTTTATCACTACAGTACCTGATTTAGTTGGTTTTAGTCTTTTTATTCCAATTTTTAACTCAGTAGGGCTAATATTTTTAGTTATATCATCTTTAGTTTGTTGGACGTCTTGGGCGATTTTTGGTTTAATAATTACGTCGGGAACATTCTGAGGTGTGTTTCTATTCGTAAGTTCCTGATTTCCTTTAAGCACATCAGCAAATGTCGACCTAGAATTATTTTCTACTTGTTCAAGAACTTTTATTTTTTCTTGAAGCATTTGTATGATTTCGCTTTTATCATTAATTATAGTTTCTTTATCCCTAATTATATCCTTTAAACTTTCTACATATTCATTATTTCTACATTTTTTGCAGTAAAATTTGACAATTCGCCTTTACAATGGTATACACTTAAGCTCCGAAGCTGATAGCTCTGAGCATTCCACAAATATTAAATTTCTACAAGTGTCACATGGAAAACACCCCGTCTTTGATTCTTTTGTAGGCTGTATTATGGTTTTACACATAAAACATTCCATATTTAAATCACATTATAAAATCATATAAATAGTTTTTGATTCACCCAGGTAGAACCTTTAAATTGTCAGCTGCTGTTATTCTAAAGATAAGAATTTATTTACAATTTTTTTCATTACTCTTTTGTGAAGTGTATAAACAGCACTAAGGAATTTTTCATCTAACACAAAAACCACTTGCAAAATCAACCCTCCAATTTCACAAAACGAATATACTACACTTAATGCATCAGCGTACCAAGAATCAGAATTTTCAGTGCTGATTTTCCCACACAAATCACAACTTCAATCACAGCAACAATATCAGTCGTTGTACGTTGTACGTTATCTCATTCTTAACTATATTTAAGATATACTATATTTAGGATATTAAAATAATGAGGATAAATCTCTAACTTCTGGACAATTAAGAAAGCACAACATTTTTACCGACAGCAAAATCAATAGCAGTAATACAAAGTTGAAACTTAACTGAAGTTTTTTTATGCACCATTCAATTAATAAGTAAAGTTAAATAGTGTACCTGATTTGTATGATATAAATAACTATTACTTAGTGTATAAGATGATTCTGCTGAAATTTTCCTTTTGTTTCATATTGAATGCTCGATGGAATTGGACCTCTACACGAACCCAGAGTGATGGAACTGAAGAAATCTGATTAGAATCTTCACCCGAATGTGACTTTTACCTTGCTTTAACATTTTGATCTGAGCCATGTTGTTACGAGATGACTTGATACAAATTTTATTATGATCTATATTGACTAAATGAAGAAATTAGTACAAAACTAGTAAAAATATTACATTGTTGTTTTACTTTTAAATACAATACAATTTTGTATTGCTTTTAAAGGTTAATTGTTGTTTGGTATTTAATGCTTTGTTGTATTTAACTATTTGTTTAAGCAAATAGCCGCTATTGACATTTTTTCATACTTTCTCTTCTAAATTATGTCATAAACGTCCAATAAAATATTTTTTACATTATGTAAATACAACAAAGTTCGAAATTGTCAAAACATTAATTTGACCGTTAACTGACGATCATATGATGGCTTCTCTTCTGCACGTCACGGATGTTGGAATCAATTAGCACACACTTCGCGTTTCTAACCTGTTGTTCTGTGGTGTTCAGTTTTAATTGAAGAGTTCAGGCCGTCGTGTGCGTGTGAACTTCTAATAGTGCTTTGACCAGGCACTAAACATAGATGGTCCCTTTTGAAGTCTTTGAAAAGCTCACTTCCACATATATATTTTTAGTTGTTTTTTCTTCTGAATAATTTTTAGGACCATATACATAAAAGATCTTTGTCGTCCATAGCTCTTCCCAAAACACGGCATGCACCAGAGTTAGGAAGAGGAGCACCGCCAGGAAGTGAAGTATTGATTTCAGATTCAGGTTATATATCATCAGAACTCTTTTTACAGTGGCTACGCCACTTCAAGAAGAACGTGGTTTGTTCGAAAGAAGACCCTGTATTATTTCTTCTAGATGGGCACTCGACTCACAGTAAAAACCTAGAAGCACTTTTATTTGCCCGAGATAACGGAATTATTATGCTGCAGTTGCCTAGTCACACTACACACCGAATGCAGCCCCTGGATGTTGCGTTTTTCCGTCCTCTCGGAATCTATTACATACAAGCACAAGAAACGTTTTCACGACAGAACATGGGAAAGCCAATAACCCCGTATGATATCGTCGCTTTACTTTCGGAAGCATACGGCAGAGCTGCCACAGTGCGCATCGCTGAGAATGCATTCAAGGCAGCTGGAATCTGGCCAGTTAATCGTCACATATTTCGCGACCATGACTTTGCTCCTTCAGATCGTATGCAACCGACTGCGACTGCCAGTAACAGTGCTGTGCCTACTCCACCAACTCCAAAAAGTTTTTCAGAATCTCTGAATATAGTCTCTCCCGTACCTCAAGTGAAATCTGTTAACAGCAAGGAAAGAAAACAACAGAATGCCAAAGTCCTCACGAGCACACCATACACATACTCTTTTGTGAAGTGTATAAACAGCACTAAGGAATTTTTCATCTAACACAAAAACCACTTGCAAAATCAACCCTCCAATTTCACAAAACGAATATACTACACTTAATGCATCAGCGTACCAAGAATCAGAATTTTCAGTGCTGATTTTCCCACACAAATCACAACTTCAATCACAGCAACAATATCAGTCGTTGTACGTTGTACGTTATCTCATTCTTAACTATATTTAAGATATACTATATTTAGGATATTAAAATAATGAGGATAAATCTCTAACTTCTGGACAATTAAGAAAGCACAACATTTTTACCGACAGCAAAATCAATAGCAGTAATACAAAGTTGAAACTTAACTGAAGTTTTTTTATGCACCATTCAATTAATAAGTAAAGTTAAATAGTGTACCTGATTTGTATGATATAAATAACTATTACTTAGTGTATAAGATGATTCTGCTGAAATTTTCCTTTTGTTTCATATTAAATGCTCGATGGAATTGGACCTCTACACGAACCCAGAGTGATGGAACTGAAGAAATCTGATTAGAATCTTCACCCGAATGTGACTTTTACCTTGCTTTAACATTTTGATCTGAGCCATGTTGTTACGAGATGACTTGATACAAATTTTATTATGATCTATATTGACTAAATGAAGAAATTAGTACAAAACTAGTAAAAATATTACATTGTTGTTTTACTTTTAAATACAATACAATTTTGTATTGCTTTTAAAGGTTAATTGTTGTTTGGTATTTAATGCTTTGTTGTATTTAACTATTTGTTTAAGCAAATAGCCGCTATTGACATTTTTTCATACTTTCTCTTCTAAATTATGTCATAAACGTCCAATAAAATATTTTTTACATTATGTAAATACAACAAAGTTCGAAATTGTCAAAACATTAATTTGACCGTTAACTGACGATCATATGATGGCTTCTCTTCTGCACGTCACGGATGTTGGAATCAATTAGCACACACTTCGCGTTTCTAACCTGTTGTTCTGTGGTGTTCAGTTTTAATTGAAGAGTTCAGGCCGTCGTGTGCGTGTGAACTTCTAATAGTGCTTTGACCAGGCACTAAACATAGATGGTCCCTTTTGAAGTCTTTGAAAAGCTCACTTCCACATATATATTTTTAGTTGTTTTTTCTTCTGAATAATTTTTAGGACCATATACATAAAAGATCTTTGTCGTCCATAGCTCTTCCCAAAACACAAGACGTCTACTTGAGACTGACGAACCAAAAGTTAAAATGCCGCATATGCCCATTACCCAGTTTGGTGTAGTCGAACTTAATTTCCCGGCCAGGCCGCTGCAAGGCGTCAAATATTACGCCGGCGGCAAGGCCGCCGGGCTAGCCCAGTTTGGTGTAGCCTTAACAAACTATCACTGAAAACTATTTCTGTTGCACTCTCAGTGTTGAGTTCATTTAGATTAATGGGAGCATTGTCCGGGCTATTTAATACAAAACTGGATGTTGACTTAGCAAAAGTGGTTTCTTCTACAGAATTATTATTTTCGTCAATATCGGTAGGCGTGAACTTACAAACGTTGGTTGACGGATTTGGTAAGGCTTTTAAAACGCCCAGAAGTATAAAAACGATTTAGAAATGTGCTCCTCACGTGAATAAGTTTGCAAAACTCACTTGAAACAGAGTGTGTTTCTCTTGGAGAGTAGCTCTGAATTAATTCAATCGTACATCCTTGGGATAAAATAAACTTATAAGCTTCATTAAGACAAAAAAATTTAACCTTATTTGGATATCCACTCTGAGTTCCCATGGTAACCGATACAAAATAAAGTTTATAGAATCAAGAAAAAAGATTATTTTAATCTCTCATCTAACAGTATATGTACAAAAATATATCGCAACATACCAAAGCAACTAATAGTACAAAATATATTTAGCCTAAAACTAAAGATAAACAACTACGCAGCTATAAGAGCGAATAAACCGCTTTGGAAGACAAAATGTGCAATAAATAAATGTGAACGAAACTCAGACTAATAGCACACCAGGCGAATTAGTACATCCCTCTTACATGTAATTACTTTTATAAGTGTTTGTCAGAAGTATCAATAAGTAAATAAATAATAGAGACATTTGTCGTTGTACTGAGGTATACATGAAACATGCAACTTTTTGTTTTAAGTTTTATACCCTTTTCAACAAGGAAAACATGTTTGATTAAATTAAATTAAATTAAATTAGGGGAAAGGTGCCTATATTGGACCAGTTTTCACTTTTATTATTGTAAATCCTAATTGAGGCTTTAAAACGACTTCCAAATTTTTCCTAAGGTACTCTGATATGTTACCTTGCTAAAGGATTTTTTGTTTTTTTCTTTAATAAAATTTCTCCTATTAAAAAAATTAATCAGTGAACTCTTGCTAGTGATCCAATATAGGCAACTCGTTTCCTAATTTGGACCAGTGTGATTCCTAAATTGGACCAATGACTGTAATGTAGAAAAGCATGTTTTGTTACAGAATTTTAATGTTTTATTGAGAAATTTAGGTAACTACAATCAGTGAAGGAGCACAGAAAAATAATGAGAATCCATTAAAACATTAACATAAATCCCTTTAAAAATAAACAACAATTCACATTAAACTATAAACACTAAGATCTGTTCTACAAAGGCAAAAGTGTAGATCAGTCGAAAAAAATTAACGAATATTCATATTAAATTCTATTCCAAAGGAGATGTAGGAATGTTGACGTTTCGTTTGACCATATTTCTTTGGGTTCGACAGTTTCATCCTGATGTCAGAATCGTTAACTACCGAAATGTCTGGCTCACATGGGAAAATGAAGGCGTTTTTAATTTTATTTGATTTTCTCATAAAAGACACTTCTAATGAACCCGCGCCACTTTTCTCTTGAATAATCTGACCAACATAGAACACGTCCTTTTTTCTCTCATCATTAAAACAGAGAAGGACAAAATCGTTTTGCTTCAACTCATTTCGATCGAAATCCTCAAAATCATCTGCACCAATAAAACCTTCGCCACCTGATGATGAGCCGCTTGCTTCAAAATATTCAGCACTATCATCGCTGTCAGACTCTTGCTTTTTCTTTTTTGTCTTGGGCACCGTTAGAGAACATTCATCGGTAAATACAGCTCTTTGCGTTTTTCCCAACTTTTCTTTTGAGTTTATCTGTCGATTCTCCAAATCCTCTTTGTATGGTGTGCTCGTGAGGACTTTGGCATTCTGTTGTTTTCTTTCCTTGCTGTTAACAGATTTCACTTGAGGTACGGGAGAGACTATATTCAGAGATTCTGAAAAACTTTTTGGAGTTGGTGGAGTAGGCACAGCACTGTTACTGGCAGTCGCAGTCGGTTGCATACGATCTGAAGGAGCAAAGTCATGGTCGCGAAATATGTGACGATTAACTGGCCAGATTCCAGCTGCCTTGAATGCATTCTCAGCGATGCGCACTGTGGCAGCTCTGCCGTATGCTTCCGAAAGTAAAGCGACGATATCATACGGGGTTATTGGCTTTCCCATGTTCTGTCGTAAAAACGTTTCTTGTGCTTGTATGTAATAGATTCCGAGAGGACGGAAAAACGCAACATCCAGGGGCTGCATTCGGTGTGTAGTGTGACTAGGCAACTGCAGCATAATAATTCCGTTATCTCGGGCAAATAAAAGTGCTTCTAGGTTTTTACTGTGAGTCGAGTGCCCATCTAGAAGAAATAATACAGGGTCTTCTTTCGAACAAACCACGTTCTTCTTGAAGTGGCGTAGCCACTGTAAAAAGAGTTCTGATGATATATAACCTGAATCTGAAATCAATACTTCACTTCCTGGCGGTGCTCCTCTTCCTAACTCTGGTGCATGCCGTTTTCTTTTGAAAATGAACATGGGCGGAATATATGTGCCTGCTGCGATTACACAACACACAACAGTAGTATTTACCCCCCTCTCGCCACTACTTGCCACCCCAATCTGATGTTTTCCTTTAAGACCGACTATCTTTTGTGGCTTTTTTTGGACAGTAGTAAACCCGCTTTCATCTACATTGTAGATTTTCGTGCCACTTAGCTGATATTTATCCACCAACCCTTCTAAAAGATCAAAGAATTCTCCTACTCGTTCCCTATTGAAGCTCTTCATTCTCGCAAGAGATGTCGCTTCCGGCTGCCTTAATGATAACTTTGGGTTTCTTTTCATAAATTTATAAAACCACTTTTTGCCTGCGATAGCTTTTTCTTGAGAAACACCGTGGATTTTAGCAACGTCAAAAGCAAGCTTTCTTACGTCTTTTGCTGTTAGTCCGAACATTCTTTCTTCAAATTTCAGAATGTGCGTCTGCAGTTCCATCTCCATATCTTTGGAGAAGATGGGCGGTCGACCAAATACTTTAACGAGATCCTGTCTTTTGTTTTGCCCATGAATATGTCGCTTTAGTGTGGTTTCTGGAACACCATACCTCCTTGCTGCTTCATTCACCCCCGCCGTTCTTGAACGAACCGCATTGATAGCCAAAACCAGGTCTGCTTCACGCCACTTGCCGTACTTGCCTCTTTTTGACATATTCCTGCAAGAATATTAATTTTAAAAAATAGTGTGCCTTGTGCGTTAATTGGTCCCTAAATTGGACTGGTCCAACTTTAGCAACTGCAACCGGTCCAACTTACGAAACAACGCCATTTTACAAATAATGTTTATTCATTACTAAATACTTACAAATAATTGAGTTCCGTTTAATAATAAAGTGTAAAAACACTCTCGCAATACGGGAAACTTACTTGCACAAATCTAATTTATCTTACTCGCGCACTAGTCCTTGCAAACCAAAGACGAAATTTTACATCAGGTGACAAAAATATTAACTGTCCGTTCTTACGAATCTCTAAAAAGGAACTAGCCAAGATAGTATCACTTGCTTAATAACTTATATTTAGTAACAACATTCGCCACCAGGCTTGCGGCACAGTCGTGTTTCCTTCATATCAGAATTCAAGTGGTCCAATTTAGGAGCCGGTCCAATATAGGGACCTTTCCCCTAATTAAATCTGTAGGGTTACGAAGTTTTCTTTATTGCTTCTAATTTCTGCCTCCTCAGATACGGGTATAGAACAGAGTCAATTGCTCTTGTGGGACAAATGGATTTACCTTAAATTAACAATGTTTACTGATTTTAAAGTATTAAAAAAATATTCCTTATTATATTCCTTATTATATTATTTATTCACATAACAGTGTAAAAATTTCACGCTTAAATACACATTGTTCCACTATAGTCCGAAAGTTCCTTGGTACTATGTCAAACATTTGAATACACTTATACTTCGGCGATTTTTCATACAAGGAAAGTCTGTTTTGGATATTGAAATGAGCGTGCTTTATTCCTTGTAGTGTAATCATGGTTGTATGCACCATCAAGAAAACGTGATCTGTTTTTAAACATAAATGTCAAACACTGATAGATATATCGCGTAAACCGTAAGAAATTTATTTCGCTTGAAACTGTTTCTACAGGAATCTTGAAAATTTATATGCAGCATAGTTCTTAAAATTCTTTTTTGTGCCACAAAGACTCTTGATAAATCTGAAGATCCCCAAAATAGTATGCCATATTTTAATATTGAATATACATGAGCATAATAGGGGGATTTTACTGTGTTAAATGTGGCATTATTCTTTGCAAGGATTCGAATGGCATAACAAGCTTTGTTTAGTTTTGAGACAACCGTGTCAAACGTGAGTATGGAAGTTTAAACACTGATCTACGTTTACGCCTAATAGTTTACATTCTTTCATAAAGTATATCTGAGAATTGTTGAAATGTATATATGTTTTCTGGATAATCTGTCAGTGAATTAATGGTTTTAAATAGGATTAGATGAGTTTTCTCTGCGTTTAGTAAGAGCTGATTATCCATTAACCATCTCTGGAGATACCGCAGTTTATTTTTTACCTCATTTTCCGCCGAGTGATAATCCTTATCTGTAATTACAAAGTTAATGTCATCGGCGTGGTTTGACATTTTGTTTTGTCCACACAATACTGCAATATCGTTCATTAACATTATAAAAAGTAGGGGTCCAAGAAGGCTACCCTGCGGCACACCCATATTGGAGTAACAGTAATCCGAATACGTGGTGTTACCTTCATGCTTAATTGTAACCCTTTGTTTTCTATTGTTTAAGTATGATGCAAACCATTCATACATGTTGCCTCTGATTCCAATATGCAAAGTATTTTTTACCAAAATAGGTTTAGGCAGTCAAATGCCTTAGATAAATCTAAAAAGACGCCACAAGTCACATGACCCAGTTCAATTCCTTCATAAAGGTTATTTGTACATGCAAACAGCGCCGTCTCGGTGCTTTTGTTTTGCAGAAATCCGTGTTGGCATTCAGAAAAGAAATTAATAGTATTTAAAAAACTAATTAAGCGCTTGGCCACCAGAGCTTTACTACTGCCTTCAGTCGTCTCTTATTGCTGTGGTTCTTCTCAACTTCATGAATAATTTCGACATGATTTTCACCGTTTCCTAAAAAGATAAGTAGTATTTTAATTATATTAAAGTATAAGAAAATTTACCGTTTTTAACATCCTTGACCTTGTGCAACCTAAAGGCCTTTCGCTTCCCTGAAAAAAATGTTTATGTATATTGTTTTAAAAGGGGCAAGTCATAAAAATCACTTACCACAAACTGCAAAATCCAAATTACCGTCTGTTGTACTACTATCAACCTGCTTTTCATTCGATATCTCATATTCTTTGCACAACGCCATATTGTTAAAAACAACAAAACTGGTTATATTTTGAAATATTTCTGATCCTAAAAGTAAGCTTTTAGCGGTTATTCAAAAAATCTTAAAAATAATAATTCTTACCCCCTTGCTATTGTTTGGTTTTCTTCAATTAAATTTGACTCTAAGCCTCATTGAGCTATTATTTCATATTCAGCAACTACTTTATTGTTTGCGCTTGATTTTGTAGCCATATGAATAACAGGATTCTCTAGCTCTTTTGCATACCATTTTATTACTTGTCTTTGGTTTTGCCAGATGCATGCTCAATATCTATCTCTAGGCCTAGCAGGGCAGAATTATTGTTCTCTTAAATTTTTAATTGTCTCTTCCATTTCTTGCATTTTTGCTATAATATAAGTTGAAAAACATAAGCTGTTGCTAATTAATCGGCAATGTTACAATAATATACAAATAGATATCTTTTATGATTAATAAATTTTATTAAAAATAGATGAGTTTAAAACATAATACATCAACCTATAAATTGAAGGGTCCCATGGATGAAGGGGGTAACTAACAAAAATCATGTTTTGAGAAAATAAGCATCAAAGTTGATCGTTAAGAGCTCTTTCGCTATTTGGTTTTTAATATTCTGCATAATATTTTTAAGTAGGTATACTACCAGTAACGGTTTTATTTTTAACCCACATATGTTTTCCCGTTTTTCTTTGGGTAGCTCAAATTTTGGAAAAATGTCAGTTACCCCCTTTATTCATAATAAAAAAAATTATATCTAGCTGGCAATACAAACAAAAAAGGGTACAAAAACTAACTTTATTGAAATAATATTAACAAATATCTTACAAATGTAAGCAAATACAAAACATTTATATTTGTTTAGCTTCGTGTTCTCTTATGACCTGTTGGTAAAACCACTGATACTGAGGCTTTACAAATTTGAGCTGAGTTTTTCAAATTTTCAATCTCTTCATCAGACAGCCCTCCATACTTCTGTTCAATTCTCGGTAAGCCAATAGAGCAGGATCAAGATTACCTATTCGCGAGTTTCGAATTAAATGAACTTTTTTAAATGGAGTGTGTGGGTCATAAGTTTCTTTGTATAAATAACTACCGTATTCGTCAACCCTAATCCATTTTATTCCATCTCTGAACTGTACAGTTTCGTTAAGAACATTTTTTTTACGGTTTGATTAGGTTGAGTTTTGAGGCTAAGTCATCAAATTTTCTGAAATGGACGCACATGTCGGTAACATGGTTAATTTTAGATGATTTGCTTATAATATCTCTATATTCTTCTGGTATGTATACATTTTCATGTCTACGCAAGTTCTTCTCAATTCGTCCGAAGTCACGATCAGAATCCAAGCAACTGTGTCCGACTTCCGGAAATTTGTGGTCAATCTTCTTTACAATATTTTTCAAATTAAATATTGGTAGAGGCATATCATCTGGAAATTTTTGGTTTTGGCCCGCACATGAATCGGTCCATATTATTAAATTGGACACTGAGCCTCTGAATTTTATGGTTATACTCAACAAACGTTAACAGTGCACTGCAAACTTCATTGCTTCCACGGTTGGCCATGTCTTCGGTCCAAGTAAAAAAATTTGCCCTTTCTCCTGTTTTTGTGACGAGATGCAACCCTAAATTGTACATCCACATTTGTCTTAAATAGAATGCCTTAGACGTTGTCAACCGTGGAAGAGGGAGTGTCTGTTGCAAATCTATTGTTAAGTAGTAAATCCCTTCACTACCTTTTTGCTAGTGAACGATCTTTATGCTGTAGTGCGAAAGCTGATTCATAGTTTTCTTTGTGTTCCTCACTATTGTTCCCGCTATCGCAGGTGCTACAAGTGTCACTGCGGGGTTGTCGGAAGGACAAATTAAATTTTGTAGCAAAAATTTTAGCGTAAGTGGAGTCTTTCAAAAAAAAACTTTGTCGGCTTGTTGTCTTCAAGACATTTTTCTTTTATACAAACGGAACATCTTCGAAATATTTAACGTGGGTAAAAGGTACCTTTTGTATGAATTAGTAGTCCTAGAATAATGCGATGGTTCTGACGGAAACGAACTGATGTGATCAGTTACATATTTCACTACTTCGTCTGTTAGCTTATGGGGTCTCGTATTATGTTTTCCTCTGGCATCCTCAGCAGGAGGCTGAAAGGCCTTTTTTAAGGGACTCCTAGATATATTCTACCTTTTTTTCCGATTTGGAAAAGTGAAACACAAAGCCTTTTTACAAACAAATACAGTATCTTTCTCAATATTAATAGTGTAGTGGAATGTACAAGATTTATGTTTCCTTGCATTTTTCTGTGGTCTTGATGGAGATTTAATCGACATGCCTTTAAATAAAAAAATATTTTTAAAGTTGACGTCCAGTTTTGTAAAATGTTGACAGAAGTTTCCTTCTTTTTTCTACACTCAGTTTTTCGCTGCATTTTCTTGGACACTTCTGAGTACATAAAACACCCTCATTTACTGTCTTTCCTTGAATCTCTTTACCTTTCTGAGTTTTATAAGGTAAACCGTTCTCCCGAGCAATTGCTGCTTTTTCTTTTTTCCATTCATTCTGGGAACATAGCCTTTTTCTGCTTCTCTTTTTAGGTTTCTCAGTGTTTTAACATATTCTTGTCTTCTTCATTTGGGGTTTCTCTAATTTCCGCATTACTAATATTCATGTCACGCCCAATATTTTCTTGATCTCCAGTTGAATTGCTGTTTTTGTTAATTACTGTTTGTCCTTCATTGCATTACATATTTCTTTTTTATGTTCCATGTTACTATTTTGTTCATTATTTTCTATATCTTGGTCGCGGTTGTCTACATCTTTTGTTTTTACTCATTATTGGGTTTTTTTTAAGTCCATCTTCTTTACAGTATGTTCCACCTCTGAGTCCGACGAAGAATCGGTGTTGAATTAGAATCTGGAACAAACTCATCACTGTCAGACCCAGGAAATGGTTCGTCTTCCTCGATCAAAATATCCCCTAAAACATTAAAAACGTATTAAATCATTTCAAAAATTATTATTTAAAACTTACCATCATAGCTATTATTGCTTGAAGAGAAAGACCTTTGTTTTCTTTTCCGAGTTCGAATTATTGTCACTGTACCTGAAATATAAATACTAGGACTTAGTATTAACCAATAATATCTGCTTGATGTATCTAAACTCGTATTAAAAAAAACTAAGAACATATTCAGTAAAGAAGGTTAAAATGTTCATTTCTATATAATCTTACTGTAGGTAACTGAATAGCAAAATGACACTAACCATGAGCAACTATATAGTAAGTTTCATATTACCTATAAGCTAAAATGAGTTTCTGCTAAATATAATAAAAATAAGTACCTAGGTACGACTCAGCAATTAAAAAGTAGTGACTGCATGCTATTATTTTTAAACTCATTCATTCATAAAGTACGAAAAAGAGTGAATTTTATGTTTACTTGCCTTGTTCATTTACCGGTAAATTTTTTTGAGGTTAGGATTAGTAGCTTCAGTAAAATCGTCACCAGGTCCACTTTTTGCTTGTTCCAGAGCCTTCAGAACTATCATCTTTCCTCTTGAAATCATTTTCACACTTTATTTTTGACAAAATCAAAAGGAAAACCAACAAACTTAAGACACGAAATACGCGTATTATTGGATATTTTCCACTTGTTTGTGTGGATAAAGCAGGCAACTACAACCGTAATATAATTTTGCATGGATGAAGGAGATAACTGATTTTTGTTATGAATAAAGGGGGCAAGTGATGTAACTTATCTCTTTTATTCATCAGTAGTCGTCTAACCTGTGACAGTTACCTCCTTTAGCCATCTATAAATCTGAGAATTGTGTGAGTTTAAGAGGCAAAGTCGGTGCTAAGTGACATGCCATCACCTGTCTCCTTCAGCCATGAAAAAAGATTGTTTTTTGAAAAATTGTCAGTTACCCCCTTCATCCATCGGACCCTTCAATTATATTACATATGTACATACAGCGTGTCCAAAAACCATCTTAACAAGTGGGAAACGTTTTTTATTTTTGACTGTACGGAAAAAAGTTATTTCTTATAAAAAGTTCTGTATCGTGAGAAAATGGCATTGCCACTGAAAAATTTGATCTAGGACATACAGGGTGGCTCAAAAATATAAAAGTCCTATTCCACGTAAAACTAAAAAGACAAAGGTAAACTGCCACTGTAAATGTACTGGAGCTAACTTTTTTATGTTAGTGAATTAGGTTTAGAACATATGGAAGGTTACAAAAATAAAATTACTGTATATATATATATATATATATAATATATATATATATATATATATATATATATATATATATATATATATATATATATATATATACATATATATATATATATATATATATATATATATATATATATATATATATATATATATATATATATATATATATATATATATATATATATATATATATACAGTAATTTTATTTTTGTAACCTTCCATATGTTCTAAACCTAATTCACTAACATAAAAAAGTTAGCTCCAGTACATTTACAGTGGCAGTTTACCTTTGTCTACAGGGTGCTACAAATTCGAGTCTTCTTTGTATGGGGATCTCGGTAACCGTAAGAGATACGAAGTCGGTTAAATTGGGGCAAAGTTGCGCAATTTGATGCTGAACTATAAGCTATTTAGAAGTTTGAGAAATTCCGGTTACTTCCGGAGATATTCGAAAAAAACCGAAATTTTGCAAAATCTATTTTATTTTTTTCCTACGCGTATTTGAAGAGATATTTAGAAATCAATTGCACTTTGTCATGGGCACTTTTTATCCTCTTCAAGGTGAAATAATTAGTTTTTTAGTCTGACGTTTCGGATTTCTGGAACCATCATCAACTTTATTTTTTGTAAATACGGATCTGCACTTTTTATTTCATTTTTGGAAGGCTTTTCGCATCTTGAATTTATTGACGTATTGCACTCACTTTTTAAAGTAGTATTAATGGCAATCTCCATAGGTGCCCTATGCGTTAGACAAAGATGAAATATTGATATTTACCAAATACTACTTTGCTTATGATATAAGACAAAAATCTACAATGATAATGGTTTGCGCAGATAAAAAACAGATATGCCGGAAAATTAAATGATGAACGATTTTAACTTTATTTCAAAAATAAATATTTTGGCCATTTCCAAAACTTTGTTTTTTAATAAAAAGTAGTAAATTTATTTTTATATTATCAACTTTGCTTTTTTTATTTTTTAAACTTTTGACGCTATCTAAATACATGCTATTCGGTTTCGATAATATTTAGAAATATAAATTTGTTTCACAGTTATTTAGAAGTATGAACAAAGAAGGTCATTAAAATAATAATTATTAATTGTTGGTCGTCAGTACTTACCAAATTGACACATGTTCCCCAGTTTCTTATAAATTCTGAAGCATTATTAGTTCTAATAAAAAAAGAAACTGAGTACTAAATAACATTATTTTTATTACTAGTTTAATTACTTAAAAACAACACAATAATCCAAATATGAAAAACAATTTTTTTTAACAAGATTATAAATGCTCAAATAAATTACCATTTGCCAGAATACATTTTTCGGCATTTCTACCAGCTTTTTGAACCGCCCTTAGTATTGATCTGCCTCTCATTGTATGGAATGCATTTATTATTCTTTCTCTTGAATGTTCTAAATTATTAATCGAAACCTTATAAACTATGTCCTTTAATGCTCCCCAAAGAAAAAAATCAGCAGGAGCTAAATCAGGAGATCGCGCTGGCCATTCTATCACACCTCTGTTTCCTATCCATCGTCTTAAATTCAGGATGCCAAAACCCTTCCAAAAATGAAATAGAAAGTGCAGATCCGTATTTAAAAAAATAAAGTTGATGATGGTTCCAGAAATCCGAAACGTCAGACTAAAAAACTAATTATTTCATCTTGAAGAGGATAAAAAGTGTCCGTGACAAAGTGCAATTTATTTTTAAATATCTCTTCAAATACGCGTAGGAAAAAATAAAATAGATTTTGCAAAATTTCGGTTTTTTTCGAATATCTCCGGAAGTAACCGGAATTTCTCAAACTTCTAAATAGCTTATCATTCAGCATCAAATTGCGCAACTTTGCCCCAATTTAACCGACTTCGTATCTCTTACGGTTACCGAGATCTCCATACAAAGACTCGAATTTGTAGCACCCTGTATATATATATATATATATATATATATATATATATATATATATATATATATATATATATATATATATATATATATATATATATACAGTGTGTCTGCTTAAGTACGTAGTATATATATTATTAATTTTACGAAAAAAAGTTATTCTTCATAAAACGTTCTGCATGGTCCAAAACCTGCAGATATCCGATATCGAAATTTCCGAGTCATATACGAGGTCTGTCAGAAAATGTGAATTTTACCCTACAGTAAAATACTTTTATTCTTGACAATATCGAAAACTTTTATGAAGAAAATTTATATAGAATTGTAAACTAATTTCTAGTAAACAGTCATCTCTTTATTCATTAAAAATTTGATAAAAATAAAAGTTGTTATGATTTTGTACATTTTCCCATTCTCTACCCTACAACAGTGAACATATTGATATGAATGCATTTCTAATTAGCTTGCCATGATCTTTACATACCTGCCGTTAAACGTCAGATATTATTAACTTATTACGTAATTATTGCAATATTAGTACTGTATTCAAGCTGATAATTGTAAAATAAATTATTTTGTTATGTATCAATTATTTTAATGCATCATCAAAATACTGCAAGACAGAGGTTAAGAAACGTAAAGGTTTTCAAATTTTTAATGAATAAAGAGATAACTGTTCATTAGAAATTAGTTTACAATTCTAAATAAATTTTCTTCATAAAAGTTTTCGATATTCTCACAAATAAAAGTATTTTACTATAGGGTAAAATTCATATTTTCTGACAGACCTCGTATATGACTGGGAAATTTCGATATCTGATGGTTGCATTTAGGTTTTGGACCGTGCACAACTTTTTATGATGAATAACGTTTTTTCGTAAAATTAATAATAAAAAAGTTTCCCCACATGCTGCGAACTTAAGCAGACACTATATATATATATATATATATATATATATATATATATATATATATATATATATATATATATATATATATATTTTTTATTTGAAGGTTATTCGGTTTTGGATCCCGGGGAAAAATTATAACAGTTTTGTGGGTTGTTATTCACTTTTATTTGACGTTTCGGTCATATTTTTGACCTTCATCAGAAATCTTCTTAAGAGCTAAACGAATATATATATATATATATATATACAGTACAATCTCGATAACGTGAACACACAAAATCCTGAGGTGTTCATACTACCGGAATTGTTCATATTAGTGAAGGTCGCAAGAATCACAAATTATGGAATACTTTATACATACTTCATAAGTTTTTTATTTACCTTAAATAACTATTCTTTTACAGAAAAATATGAAGTTATTTTGGATTGTGATTTTTTAGTGGAAAGATTTGCTAAAACGGCTTTTTCGTGTATATTTTTTAGATTTATAATTTCAGTAATGTTCAAAGTGTTCTGTTTAGCCCATTCTATTGCAACGTTCAGGGCTTTAACTGCTTCACAGTGTGTAACTTTGATACTTGACTCTTCTTGGATTTCACAGTCACTTCCTTCAGATTCATTCTCATTCTCACAATCATCTATTGTTTCTTCAGTTATTGCGTCTTTATTCCATTTCTCTGCATCTTGAGCTGTGTAATCCGCCTAATTTTAAAAATAATCTGTATAAATATCTATGTACTAAGAATACAAGAGTGTAATTAAAGTATGCATGCAAATTCTAAACTTACAGTTCTATAGCTTGAAGAAGTGTGATTGTCTCTTCTAGAACAGTCTCGGTAACTCCTTTCAACTGCTGCTGTAAGACCGACAGCGGCAAGTCGTCTTCATCAACTGGTTCTTTATCAATTTTTGCCATTATGTTATGCCAGCATTTTATAATAACCTGGGGACTCACCTTTTCCCATGCAACTGCCAAATGCACAACTGCATCCCTTAATGTAATTTTCTTAAAAGCAGCTCCTACGGCATCATTACCAGTAATAATCGAACTAAGAAGACTGTTTCTATAGTAAAGTTAGGTAAGCCTTAGTACATTATGATCCATGGGTTGGATCAGAGGAGTGACGTTTGGTGGCATAAACATTACAAAAATCATTCCAGCACTGGTTTTTAATTCCTCTGCCCGTGGATGGGACGGTACGTTATCTAAAAGTAGCAGCGCTTTTTCTTGAAGATTTTGAGTCTTTAAAAAGCTTTTAACCTGAAATTAATATTAGTTGATGCTAAGAAAAGTAGATGAAGATTCATGCAAGCTTACCTCCGGGACAAATTGCTGAAAAAAACAGTTTTTGAAAAGTTCAGCGGTCATCCATGCGTTCTTAGTGCTTCCGTATACAAGGGGATTGTTGAAATTCTTAAAACATCTGGGATTTTTGGCTTTACCGATGACTAATGGTTTGATTTTATGTGAGCCCGAAGAGTTAGTACAGCCTAGAAATGTTATTCTTCGTTTGGCAATTTTTAGTCCAGGAGCAGTTTTTTCAGTCAACGAGACATAAGTTTTATCAGGTAGCAATTGCCAGTACAACCCAGTTTCGTCAGCGTTGTACAGTTGGTGCTCATTTAAATCATACTCTTGAATCACGTTCTGAAATTTTACAATAAAAGGCTTAATGAGTTCTGGCTGGCTTGAAAGTTTCTCTCCACTTATCTTCAAAAATCTCAATCCATAACGTTCTTTGAAGCATTGCAGCCATCCATCGCTTGCTTTAAAAGTACCAATATTCAAACTGGCACTTAAACTTAATGCTTTTTGTTTCATCATGTCCCCAGAAACTGACATATTCTTTTCGCGTTGGGCTAGGAACCATCTATAAAGCTGCATTTCCATTTCTGGAAGTTCGACCTTTTTCAAGTTGCATTTTTGAGTTGGTTTTATTGTATTACTTACTAGTTTAACAATTTTTTCTTTTTTGTTTTTTATTGAACAAACTGTAGACTTAGCAATCCATATTTTTTGCCAGGAAGGTCACATTCAAACCTTGATTAGCGTCTTCTATGATTTTTGCCTTTTCAGAAAGAGAAAGACATTTTGACTTTCCTTTTACTGTGACCATTTTGAATTTTTTAATGTTTCTCAGTTCATCACAAAATAAAGTATGTATTTAGAGGTGCACTATCCAGCCATAACTACCACTAAACTAAAGTTCACTCTCAACACTGAATAATATGTAATTTCAGAATACAACTGTACTATGGAATGAAAACAAACCAAGCTCTAACAAGTTGTTCATAACAACGAGATTATACGCTGTTCATATTACAGAGTAGTCAATGCAAAAAATATTATGTTCATATTAAGCTTCAGCTGATTTAAATAAATTTTTTTTCGTCATTGATACAAGTAGAAACTAAATTTGTCAACAGTCTCCTCTATCCCTTCAAAACGGTTGTTTGACTGATTAATAACAATGTCAAAAACTTTGTAATAAATACTTATTTTAAAATAATGCTCTTAATTATAAAATAGATAATTGGTATCACACTCATCATATTGCTTGTTTGGCCTATGCTGCCTTTTTTCTCTAAATAATAGATAAACATTCCATCTTTTAGCAGTACGAGTAGCGTCAGTTCAAATTTTCGTAATTATTTCGATAATTTTTGAGATTGTGATTTAGAGATTAGTGACAATTTCAAGCATTTTGATGCTTTCGATAGATCTAACTATGGTGCTTGCAAAGCTTGAGATGTTATGTTTGTATCCTCTAGTTAGTATTTTGCAGCATATAGTTAGTATCATTACATTTTCAAAGTTTTCAATTTCCTTCAAATCTATTTGCTTCGTCACGTTCATCTTTTTTAGTTGATGAAATTAAACTTATTTTGGTATACTATCTCCTTATTCACAGCTAATAAAGATATAATTCTACCGGCCTATCGAGTAGGATTTAGTCTTTTTAGTTTTACTTCAAATTCGCCAGAAAAAGAAGCAAATAAATTCCACCTGTTTATACTGCAGCCGAAGAAGATATACAAGTCACCAATGATAACGAAGAAAGATGCAATTTCTTTAACTCTTGAAACTACATCATTGGTCACGAGATTTAAATTATGTGCAGTACAATGTATATAAGTTGCACTGGGCTCAGTGTCTACACTTACACGGTGTAAGTGTATCTGCGTCTTATTTTATTTTATACTAGCTGGTACCCGCGGGCTTCGCCAGCGTGTTTTACTCATGAAATATATTGTCACGCTAGGGGTCGTCGGGGTTGATAAATTAGGCTGCGGTTTACCAAAACACTTGTATGATTTATTCAGGTACACAATTCACTTACGTTGCTAGGTTGGGTAGCGTAGGGGGCAGCTTCTATCGGAGTACTCGGTCAGCCTAAAGGGCTGGCGCTAATTGTACTGTTCGTGCGGCACCACAGTGACGCCTCCCCGTCGGGACACGACGCCCTCCTTTTGCATCTCGCTGGTACGCTTTTTATATGAATCCCCCAAGAACAGTTTATACAAACAGTTCAAACTGGTCAGGGTTCATAAAATAAAGGCGATGCCAGCGATATGCAATTGCAGCACGTAGAGTGGTTTCCGAAATGTTAAATAAATAATATGAAAAATGTATAGAAATTTGGAAAAAATGGTGAATATCTGGGGAAATATGACATTTCCCCCGCGCCTGTAAAAGCTAGCCCCTAGCTTTAAAAATTTACACATCACACGTTTACAAAATACAAATATACAAAATACAAAATACAAATATAACATAAACAAAATATACAATAAACAAATACAATATAAACAAACGATTTGGAGCTCGCAGGCTCAGTACACTCCGTATTTATTTGGGTGAAATGAGGTGTGGTAAAACTAGCTTAAAAATGAAAAAATGGTTACTGTCCTGGTAGTCTGGTTCACATTTACACACTTTCTTTACAAAGTTCTATTATTAGGAAGTTCCAACACGTTACTGATCGAATAGCCTACACACCGACAAAACCCGACACATCTTAGGCGCCACACGTTGAGGCTGGTCGTCATGCGTTTCTTGTTCAGATGCAGCAGTCACGGTTCCTGGTTACCGGCCGTGGCGGCTGCTCACTTAAAGATCAGAGGCGAAATTTAAGTACTTATGTTAAGTATCAAACCTAAAAATGATAATTAAAATGTAAATAACTCTGTGGCACCTTATCAAAAAATGGCGTTAAAAGGGCAGTAAAAATATACCTACAAGATAATAATAATAAAAAAATATTTTAAAAAAAATTGGAAACCTTTATATTTGAATGGCGCTTCAATATATAAACATGTTTATAAAAATAACGATACTATTTGCATAACACTTTGTTAATAATATTATAATAATAGCATGTTCAACTTTAATTGATAAAACATACCAAGTACGCGAACCTTGTGTATTTAATTTCAAAATACACTTTAAGTTCCTGAGCGACGACCTCAATGTCATTAAAACAAAATATTATATTTCATTGTCGCCAAATAAATTTAAGAATTTCCTTTTTAATCTCAGGGCCCTTAATTGTTGCTCGTTTGAAATAAAAATTTTTACGGGTAGTGTATTTGGTAAACCTAACGAATTTTGCGTTTTTACATTTATGCCGTTATTGACAAACCCCAGCTTCTGTTGCCTTTTTCGTTCTGTTTGAATCTTGTTAAGCTTCCTACGGGCCATAAAAATTAAATAAAAGGGATAACAGGAATAAAAGGGTTGAGGGCAGTTTAGTGATTAACCCCAATATATAATAATTCTAGCCTCGCCAGCGTTAACGGGCACGAGGTGGAACTACTTCTATATTTAGCAGTCCATGTAATCTAGTCTCGCCAGCGTTAACGGGCACAAGACAGGAAAACAGTAGACGCTTTGAGGTGGGATTTATAGTAAACCTAGCCTCGCCAGCGTTAACGGGCACGAGGTGGGTTTTCCTATAGGTTCTGTTTGGATAATTTTAATCTCGCCAGCGTTAACGGGCACAAGACAAAATTATGTCAAACGTTTTTTGGGATGAGAATGGGGTAGGAAAATTATATAGACGTAAAAAGCACTGTAAAAATTCCCCTTAAAACCACTGTAAAATAAATACCCTTTAAAAACCAATGTAAAAAAACCCTGAAAAAAACACTGTAAAAATGCCCTTTAAAAAAAAATCACTGTAAAAAATAATTTGACAAAAAAATGCACTATAACGCCCTGCAAAAAAAACACTTTAAAAATGCACTGAAAAACACTAAAATGACCTGAAAGGGATAGTAAAAAATTATAAAACACAAAAGGCCCTTGGCAAGTTAGGAAGAGCTTACCAACGAGAAAGAACCAGGCACCTCCACCAAATGTCACGCTAGGGGTCGTCGGGGTTGATAAATTAGGCTGCGGTTTACCAAAACACTTGTATAATTTATTCAGGTACACAATTCACTTACATTGCTAGGTTGGGTAGCGTAGGGGGCAGCTTCTATCGGAGTACTCGGTCAGCCTAAAGGGCTGGCGCAAATTGTACCGTTCGTGCGGCACCACAGTGACGCCTCCCCGTCGGGACACGACGCCCTCCTTTTGCATCTCGCTGGTACGCTTTTTATATGAATCCCCCAAGAACAGTTTATACAAACAGTTCAAACTGGTCAGGGTTCATAAAATAAAGGCGAGGCCAGCGATATGCAATTGCAGCACGTAGAGTGGTTTCCGAAATGTTAAATAAATAATATGAAAAATGTATAGAAATTTGGAAAAAATGGTGAATATCTGGGGAAATATGACAATATTCTTAGAATATACACATACATATTTGGAAATTACTTCTTTCTTGTATACGACATTGGTTGTTTTTCGTAGAGGCTGCAAAATAGCCAAGCTGTTGAACAGTTTCATCTATACCCTATACGCAATTTTTTTTTAAACTATAGCTTCTGTGTGTAACAGAATACGGAGAATAAAAACGGATGGCTAGATCACGTTAGGTTATGCGGCCCGAACATCTGAAAGCACGGTTGCCAGATTTATTTAAGTATAAAACTTAAAATGTTTGCACATGGTCTTACCCTCTAGGAATTAAATTATACCAAAAAATTGGTTCTTATCTAAAAAAATATTGACATGGTTCCGCGTTTGTCAATGCAATCCGTCGTTCAAGAAAAAAAATATAATTTTTTGGGAATGACTTTACCCCCTTAGCAAGAGACTTTCATAATACGCGCTACTATTTTGCATCAAGACCGCCAAGCGAACCTGCATGCCAAAGTTTACAATTTCACGACGCAACGTAGGGTTTAGCAGATCTGGTGAGGGGTGTTTTTACCCCTTATTCCAACACAAAAATGAAATAAAAGCGACGTGTTTCGGCCATTTTCATAAAACCAATTGATTTTTGAACAAAACAATTATTAAATTTTTAGGGGTTAATTTACCCCTTTAGAGTGTGAGATTTGCAATATCCTTCCTTAGTGGGCGTCTGGGGCTATGCTATAGCTGTATGCAAATTTTCAGCGTCTATCTTTGGTAGTTAGGGCTGGGCCTTGTTAAACCTTTGGTCGACTTGTGTTTTTACCCCCTAGGTGTGAAATTCCAACACAAAAAAGTAGGTAATCATGTAAAAAATAAAATAAAATTGACATGTTTTGGCGTTTTCCTTAGAACTTAAATAAAAAATGATTTAATTTTTAGGGGTTGATTTTACCCCTTTAGAGGGGGAGTTCTGCAATATCCTTTCTTAGTGGACGTCTGGGGCCTAAACTAAAGCTTTATGCGAAATTTCAGCTTTCTATCTTTGGTAGTTAGGACTGGGCCTTGATAAATCTGTAGTTTTTACCCCCCAGGAGTAAAATTCCAATACGAAAAAAAGTAGACGTATGTAAAAAAATAAAATAAAATGGAGCTGTTTTGGCGTTTTCCTTAAAACTTAGTAGTTTTTAAAATAAAAATAATTTAATTTTTAGGGGTTGCTTTTACCCCCTTAGAGGGCGAGTTTTGCAAAATACGTTGTTAGCGGACGCCTACGGTGTAAAATAAAGCTGTGTGCAAAATTTCAACTTTTTAGCATTCGTAGTTTTGGCTGGGCGTTGATGAACGAGTGAGTCAGTGAGTCAATTTACTCTTTTGCATATTAGTATAGATTATTGAAAACAAAGAATAAAAATGCATTCAGTATGCACTAACTTAACCAATGTAAAACGCTGTTAATCAGCTTTCGATATACATACATAGGTACATATGTATAAAAAATTTGTTATCGATAGTGAATATTCGTTTTGTTTTGTGGTTTATTAAAGAGATATTTATTAACTCTAGAACGCTAAGCATATTTTAATAACCGTCAAGACTAAGCAGTCGTTATTTTTACGAATTTTGTCTTTTTTAATAAAAACTTTTTAGAAATTATTAATTTAGGGAAATGCAACTATTTTATATTTGAAAAACATTTATTAAATATATTTAATGAATAGTTTAATCTATTTATTAAGTTTTGATTCAAAAATTGGGCATAGTTTGGCACGATGTTCTATACAAAATGACCTACAGCAGAAGTTGCCAAACTTAGTCGTCATTCTCCTTTTTTTTGACAGGACAGATGGCACATATCGTTCGTGATGACGTGGCAGGAACTGGTCTCACTTCCACTGACGGTTTCCCTAGCATAATTGCTACAGATTCGCGGATCGAACGCTGTAAAGTTGGAATAGTCTTCCTCTTTTTAAGCCATGGCTGTATAAGATGTTCTTGAAGTGTCATCAGGTAGGTTTTCCTGTCAACAGGTTTTTGGCCTTTTCTTGTTCTTTTCTGCTTTTAGATAATGTACGAATTAATAGATGCAGCATTTAACATTCCGTAAAATATACAGAGTGGCCAATATTCTGGCCATCTTATTATTAAATGTTAAACCCTAAAAGTTACATAAAGACTAAGCACTCGTAAATTTTACTTCGCTGCCCTTACTGACTGAATACAAACACCTTAACCACCCAGAAAAATATAGCAAACCAAAGTTTATAAACCGTATTGATTAGATGGCCGCTGTAACCTCTCTCACTTCGCATGTCGGACATATCGCGCAATATGAAATCGGCCGTCGTAAAATGTACGATGCTTAGCGTCTTAGGGTTGTGTGTACATGTATGAATTAATAACAAATACTGCTAATAATAAAATAAAGACAAATCCTTGGTCGTCGTATTTATTAATAACATTCTAAACCAAATATGCAACTTTGGGTTTTTTAATAGTAACTGTTCTGATTTTATTAATTATTTTAATAGCTTCATTCTCTTCTGTGAAGAAGACGAAAGGAATTCAAAGACTACAACAACTGCTGTCAGAAGTATCGTCAAAAACATGCTTGCTTCTGTCATTTTCATGCCATCATCTTGTTGATCTACCTTACGAACACAGATTAATTGCGAACAATCTAAGAGCGCACCAAAAATACTCGATTTTTAATGGAGCACGCCCAGCTGTAAATCGTCGAGCCACTTCGTTTCAGTGGAACTTAAAATTTTCGCTTGAATGCTTTTAGATCGACTTGAAAGCTGAAAAAGTGATGAATCTAAGATACCAATACTCAACTTAATCGTAAAGAAATTCACAAAAAATATTACAAATGTAAAATCAGGAGGGTATTCATATTCCTTCTCTGTGTAACGAAAGTGTAACACTTTTGATTACCCTAGCATTTAAATTGGCAACGTAAACTTGACTTCAACGTAACTTCGACGTTCAGAATCCAAAGGAGTCGCTCCGGTGTAACCCAATTGTTCCCGCAGTCGATAGTGTGGAAAAGATTACCCAACGTGTGTCAAATGTCCGCCACATCATCCACCAATTTAGTTTTAAACTTTTCTCCTAAGCTTTTCTCAGTAAATTGTTAAACCTGAATATCGGTTTTTACTATTTTTAATGTTCTATTTTTGAAAATAGGACCAATGGCAGATGTGAAGATTGCCCCAAAAACTCACTTATTAGCTTAGGATAAAAGTGGAAATGTAATTGTTGAAAACAATGAAATGTTTTTTATTTCAAAAAGCGAAGAGCTGAATATTAAATATATTTTCATTTCGATTGTAGTAGGGCTTTAAAAAAGTGTCGTTGAATTTTCATAACTTTATGGTAATATATCTTAAAGATGCCTTTAAGGTAACCTTAAAGGCTTTTTACTGTTTTTTTGCCCTTGTATCCCCTCTAAATTCTTAAAAAATATATAAATAAAAATATGTTATAAGCCGCGGATTGTTCCATTCTTTTATGTAAAAGTGAAAAACCATCGAGAATGATTTTGATTTTAAGGAAGATCTTCTTAGAATGTATTTTATAAAGATTTTGACCCCCTTGAAGTTTTTACGTCGCGGACTGTTCCCTTCCTTCATTTAAAAGGTGAAAAACCTGCGAAAAAATGTTAAGTTTTTGGGGCAGACCTGCTTATAGTTTCTGTTTGAGGCAACTTCGAGGCAAACTTCGCCTACAGAAAAGTAATATAAAGTATCTAATTTGTGTGCTGTAGCGTTCCAAGCGCCAACTCGAACTTCCCCATCGACAAAGTTATGTAGGCGAAGTTTGCCTCGAGGCTGCCTCAAACAGAAACTAAAAGCAGGTCATCTCCAAAACTAAACATTTTGTCGCAGTTTTGATTGGGTTGGTTTGGTTGGTCACTTGTACATGAACAGGGAACAGTCCGCGGCGTATGACATATTTTTTATTTTAAAAAAAGTAAAGGGGGGTCAAAATTGATAAAAATACATAAAAAATACACCGTAAACAGGTCTTCTCCAAAACCAAAATCTTTCTCGCTGGTTTTTCACTTTTATATGAAAGAAGGGAACATGCGTATGGCATATTTTTTATTTCTTTAAAACAATTAAAAAGGGCCTCAAGGGCAAAAAAAAGATAAAAAGCCTTTAAGGTTACTTTAAAGATATCTTTACGATGTCCCAGTATGTAGCTCTCCTCGAGGCAGCATCAAACAGAAACTAAAAGCATTTCTTTCGCAGTTTTTCTACTTTTACATGAAAGAAGGGAACAGTCTTAATGTCCGACCAAAAACAAAAAGATACAATAAATTGCTTCGGCAGAAGTTGCGCAGTGGTTTGTTTATGCTCGTCGCTTAGCGACGATCAGGTGGACAACAAAATACAATAGGTACTTTATATATTAATCGTTATTAATCTGTTCAAGCCTTAATAGCTCTGCTACTGACTTTGACGTCACGCCATCGCGCATCGCCCAACACGTGGCTGTGCCTTTCTGTTTTTGATCGGACTCTACTAAAAAAAATCATGGGAGTCATATAGGCAACAAATAGATAAAGACACGCAGGAGAAAAAGAAATGATCAAATTAACAAAGTATTTATTAGTAGCAGAAACTATGTTTTCCATATTTTTTTATTTAGAATAGATTTGTTTTTAAATATTTCTGACATCTTTAAACACAGCCGGTGCTATTTTTAATGCCTGTGTAAAGTTGCATTTCAATTAAAAGAAAGCTGCAACCAGTGATGTTATCATTTTATTTACATTTTCGCCGAGTTATAAATGATAAAAATAATAAGCACCTACTTTAGTTCGTGTTAATTTATATTTGGTGATATGTCTCTGCATAGACCAAAGAACTTTCCTATTTTTTACAGGTTGTACAATTATGCACTTGTACTGTCGAAGCAAGCCGACATATACTTTTTGTTTTGTGTTAGCAGCCGGAACTCTCGGAGCAACGCTGGGTGAACTTGTTGGCACGGGCCACTACATCTTACCCATCGAGAACAAACCGATGGATATAAGGTCTCATTTTGATGCTGGTAAAAAGGCTGATTTAAGAAATACTATAATCAAAGCGCACAAACTTGTGTCGATGAGCAAAATAATAACAAAGGATTAACAGCCATATTCTAGGTAGCAAAAAAATATTTAAAACTTACTTCTAAAGGGAACAAGAAAAGTAAATATTGACAACATTTAGATTTACAATATGCAACCCATGTACTACGTACGCGCATGTTTGTATTGTAAACAGGGACCAGGCAGGGGTAAAAGTATTCTCTACTCTAAGTAGTATGGTACTGGACAGTAATATCTACGTATACTAAGTGGAAGAGGTAAAATAATTTATTTGTCTATAAATGGATTGGTCAAAAGATTTGGATAATTTATATTTAAAAGGAAAATATCAAGTTATGAGCCAGTTCTGTATCCATTCATTGAGTCTGGTCGGCACGGCTATTAATTTTATTTTATTATATCTTCTAAAGTTTTGCAAACAGGGGTAAATCCACTAACCTAGTTGGAAATAAAATCAGGATTCGATGTGCAAATAAAATACAAATAATATTTATTTACCCCCATTGTGTTATTTGAAAGTGCGAGATAAGAAAATACCATACAGGGTGTCTGAAAAGTCTTAGCATGGTCAAATATCTTTACTATTAATAAAGATAGAGAGACCAAATTTTAGTTGTATCTTATTGGTTAATAAATCTACTTTTTTATGTAATTTTACTTTTTCAACCCCCTTGGGGGGTTACGCTAGGGAGTTGAGGTCAAAAATTTTGAATGCAAACCTATGTCGGGTGGCCTCTTCTTTTAAAATTCTTCAAAAAAGAAACATTTTACCGCAACTCCCGTATTTTAATGCATTTTTAAATGGCAAGCCTATGAAAAGTATAAATCGTAAATCGTATAATCGGGCGGGGCACAAGTCGACCATTAGTCGACCTCTTGTGCCATACAGTACCAGTCTGCGCTGCTATTTTTTGTTTTGTGAGGCACTTGTTTTCTTTTTCCCAACTTTACTTCTTCATTTGTCGTTTTTATATTTTTGGTTTTTTGACATCTGCGCAGTAGACCAAAATGCGTACCAAGCGCAAACCGAGCGTGCTAGACATGCGTACGCACTTTCAGGAGATGTACTTGGGTGTCTACATTCGAACCCATTCACTTTTAAGAATATATCCTCAATAGTCAAGGTACCACTACGTAGTTAACTTTATAACTTTTTTCCCAAGTTTTTTTCCACTTTATTTTTCGTTTTTTGCCATCTGCGCAATAGACCAAAATGCGTACCACGTGCAAACCGAGCGTGCTGCACATTGGTGTCTACATTTGAACCCATTCACTTTTAAGAATATATTCCGAAAAGGCAAGGTACCACTACGGATTTAACTTTATAGCTTTTCCCAAGTTTATTTCGACTTTATTTTTCGTTATTTGCCATCTGCGCAGTGGACCAAAATGCGTACCACGCGCACACCGAGCGTGCTGGACATGCGCACGGGCTTTCAGGAGATGGACATTGGTGTCTACATGTGAACCCATTCACTTTTAAGAACATATTCCCAAAAGGCAAGGTACCACTACGCATGTAACTTTATAACTTTTTCCCAAGTTTATTTCGACTTTATTTTTCGTTATTTGCCGTCTGCGCAGTGGACTAAAATGCGTACCACGCGCAAACTAAGAGGGCGAGACATGCGCACGAAATTTCAGGGGATGTACTTTGGTGTCTACATTGAAACCTACCCACTTTCAAGAATATATCTCCAATAGTAAAACTACAACTACGTATTTAACATATTTTTACGATTTTATGACGTCTTATTTTTTTGAACATTCTTAACTATGTGGCATTGTGACCAACCGTGCCAGGTAAAGCTTTGCAAACGGGGGTAAGTCCAGAGACGGCTCTAACCTAGTTGGAAATAAAATTAGGATTCGATGTGAAAATAAAATACAAATATTTATTTACCCACATTGTGTCATTTGAAAGTGCGAAATACGAAAATACCATACAGGGTGTCTGACAAGTCTTAGCATGGGCAAATATCTTTACTATTACTTAAGATAGAGACACCAAATTTTAGTTTTATCGTATTGCTTAATAAATCTACTTTTTTATGTAACTTGACTTTTACAATCCCCTTGGGGGGTTACGCTATGGAGTTGAGGTCAAAAATTTTAAATGCAACCCTATGCCGTGTGGTACCTCATTTTAAAGGTCTTTTCTCAGATGTTACTTCTTGGCAGAGTTCCAAAACGGACTTTATTACTGCCAAGAAGTTCAGGGTGGCCATTCTAAACAACTTTTAACGTAATAAGTAAGGCAGTCACTGTTGGTCTGTTACCAGAGGCGCCGATGCCGAAAATAAGTACATACGGTATTTGACAGAAATAATGTAATTGATGGGCGTTGCCGTGATTGTGTGAAATAAAAAAAAACGGTTTAGTGCAAGTTCGACTCGCGCATAGAGGGTTCCGTGAGATATACAATATTGTGAATTTCTCACAGGACGCAAAAGTCTCAATAACTATGGTAAGGCTAATGCTTGAATAAATAAGAAGAGGCGGCCATGCCGGAAATAAGTCAGTGCGTAATATAACTGATTAGTAAGGCTGGCACGGTTGGTCACAATGTCACATAGTTAAGAATGTTCAAAAAAGTAAGACGTCATAAAATCGTAAAAATATGTTAAATACGTACTTGTAGTTTTACTATTGGAGATATATTCTTGAAAGTGGGCAGGTTTGAATGTAGACACCAAAGTACATCCCCTGAAATTTCGTGCGCATGTCTAGCCCTCTTAGTTTGCGCGTGGTACGCAGTTTAGTCCACTGCGCAGATCGCGAATAACGAGAAAGAAAGTCGAAATAAACTTGGGAAAAAGTTATAAAGTTAAAAAGTTAAATAGTTATAAAGTTAAATAGTTAAAAAAGTTATAAAGTTAAATACGTAGTGGTACCTTGACTTTTGGGAATATATTCTTAACAGTGAATGGGTTCACATGTAGACACCAATGTCCATCTCCTGAAATTCCGTGCGCATGTCCAGCACGCTCGGTTTGTGAGTGGTACGCATTTTGGTCTACTGCGCAGATGGCAAAAAACGAAAAAGAAAGTCGAAAACAACTTGGGAAAAAAGTTATAAAGTTAACTACGTAGTGGTACCTTGACTATTGGGGATATATTCTTAAAAGTGAATGGGTTCGAATGTAGACCCCCAAGTACATCTCCTGAAATCGCGTACGCATGTCTAGCACGCTCGGTTTGCGCGAGGTACGCATTTTGGTCTACTGCGCAGATGTCAAACAACAAACAACATAAAAAGTTGGAAAAAAGAAAAAAAGTGCCCCACAAAACAAAAAATAGCAGCGCAGACTGGTACTGTATGGAACAAGAGGTCGACTAATGGTCGACTTGTGCCCCGCCCGATTATACGATTTACGATTTATAATTTTTATAGGCTTGCCATTTAAAAATGCATTAAAATACGGGAGTTGCGGTAAAATGTTTCTTTTTTGAAGACTTTTAAAAGAAGAGGCCACCCGGCATAGGCATTCAAAATTTTTGACCTCAACTCCCTAGCGTAACCCCCCAAGGGGGTTGAAAAAGTCAAATTACATAAAAAAGTAGATTTATTAACCGATAAGATACAACTAAAATTTGGTGTCTCTATCTTTATTAATAGTAAAGATATTTGACCATGCTAAGGCTTTTCAGACACCCTGTATGGTATTTTCTTATCTCGCACTTTCAAATAACACAATGCGGGTAAATAAATATTTGTATTTTATTTGCACATCGAATCCTGATTTTACTTCCAACTAGGTTAGAAGCCGTCTCTGGATTTATCCCCGTTTGCAAAACTTTACCCCTAAAGCTTATACAAGGTGGAGGAAGTCAGTAATATATTTTAAGTCGTGGCACTCATAGTTGTTTTATCGGTGTGAGATCTAAACACGGTGGTCAAACTAGGAGATTAACTTTAACGAAAGAATTTCGAAAATACTAGCCCCATTTGGTCTTGCATTAGCACTAGCGCCAACGTGTAGCAGCTCCCCAAACCATAACTTCGGCAACCTGGTGCATATGCATACCTTCACATAAAATTGTTAACCACGTCTTTCTCCACCATGTCTTCTCACCTCTATCTCACCTTCAAGACAAAATGAGATTAAATAAACCAATTATTTAGAATTGCTCCCCTAGTGGCAGGCCGACGCTTCTTTTACTTTATACACTTGCTGGAACCACTAACTCTTGGATTAAAATGTGGAAAAACTTTTTCTTGACAAAATTAATATTAACTGCTGTTGTCAAACACACGAGATAACAGAAATATTTAAAAATATCCAAACATTTAAATGCCATATTATATCTTAACCTTGTGGAAAGGATATCTCGAGTACAGCTTATAATAGTCGTAATATACGCTAATTAAAATAAGTTACATTAATCACAGTAATTAATTTTTTTAAAATATTACTTTAAAAATGTGAAGGTTTTAAAAACTTGTTCTAACTAAAAATATAGCACCAAGTTTTGGAAACGTATTTTTATTTTTCTTTCTATTGATATAACGCACAAAAGTAATATAAATGACCCTTGAAAGACTGAAACGACCTCTAAAGAAAACAAGTCAGTCAGTTTTTATGGGTTGAAAAATTACTCCAGCTTCTGCTGAGACGTGATAACACGCGGCTATATTTTCTACTGCCTACAGACCCGCATTATTTGTCGATACTGTGAACGTGTATTGTTGTAGAATAACTTAGATATATACATGCCGTGCACCATCACGCATCAATCCATAGGCAATTTATTGAACAACAAGTTAGTTACCAGAATTCTATAAGTTGCTTTTACGATATCATTTTAGTTGTATTTCAGGATAAGCCTTTGTATGCCTCATTAATCCTTTGAAAAAAAAATGATTGATATAATAGTTTAAATATCAAGCTTAGGATTGCTTTACTTTTGTGCAATAAATTCGTAAGCTTTCTTAGTCAACCATATAGGTAATAAGCGTTAAAATTTATTTGTGGTTCTATATTAATTACAAAAGTACGTCTGTAACAACAAAAAAATAGTGTAGATACAAGATACAAGATGAGTAATTTTTTACAGGAAATTGTAGATATTTATAGTATCCGATCAGATTTCGCATTTACTTTTAAACTTTCTATTCGAGGATTAATGTATATGGAGATTATATTGTTGCCTTGTAATTTTACAAATTATACCGAACCTACTTCAACATTTGTAATATAACATCAAAATTCGCATTCATTAAAAAAAGGTCCCCTACTTGGTGATCTATACCGAGGTCATATAATGGCTGGGTAATTTTAAAATTAACATTCGAGGGCCGAAAACCATAGGGTTTCAAGCGACATTTATAAAAAAATTCAGGAGATGAATTTTAAACTTTGATATTGGACAAAAAACGTTTCTTTTAAAATAATAATTTCTAAATGTGATTTATGTTTTAGCCTAAGAATCTGCAAATAAAATAAGGCCAAAAAATATACTGTAATTAAACTACAAGTGCCAATTTTACTGATTTTTTTGGGGCATTCCATTTGTACTTGGAACCTTGTGGCACTGTAAGCAATGTACTTGAAACCTTATGTCTCTGTAGCAGTATAATTAGTAAAAAAATATGTTTTTTTTTTATAATTTCAGTAGTTCTAGTTATTGCAAATGAAACAGTATTATTTTCTGGGGAACATTTATTTTACTGATTTTAACAAGAACAAGAAATAAAGGAATGGAACATCATGTATTAAATTTCGAACATTTTCAGAAAATGTTATTTGAAAATAACATAAATAATAATACAAAACACACAAAGAAGAACAAAAATTATTAAATTTACTTTTTTTAAAATTTAGAAATTAGACATTTCATATATTGTTGATCTTCACGTGGCATCCATTTATATGCAAACTCGATTTGCTGGATTTTTTTCTCGGCAATCGATTTAGTTTTTAAATTATCGGCGGGGGCAATCACAATATTTCCACTAGAGAATGCATTTTCGTTAACCAAACTTTGTTTACCTAGCGTGGTAAGTTTAGTGTTAACGTTTACTGTAACAAATTGAGAACTATGGGCATTTATTTTGTACTGTACCTTAAGTTGTTCTCCTTGAACAAAACGTAGCTGGCATACTTTTGAGAAGGGGACTTTGTCATATTTAAACAATAAAGCAGTTTTCTTAAAGTTTTTAAAGTCAGTTGCCTTCATGTTAATTACACAGAAGGGCTTTCTTCTGTCAACCTTTAATAAAATTCTCATAAAAGATAGTGGCGACCAAATGTCTGCAACTTTCATCGCCTTTTCTATACGAGAATGGATGTCATCTACAACTTGTATACAGGAATGACCCGGTATGGAATACTTGATCGTTATCATGTGGATATTAGGATGTCTATTTAGGAAGTCAGTGATTGCAACTGAAACAAGGGAGTTCCTGTTCTGTGGAACGCAGCTGTCACTCCAAGTTATTATCTCACTGATTTCCGGATGTTGAGAAATAAATCTCTCTAAAATTTTGACTAAAGCACTAGCTAAATCATTACCTGATCGACCACACATTGTTTCAGGCCACATTGCACAGTACACTTCCTTATTAATTGAACTGTGGGCGGTTAAATTAAAAACGTTTAACTTTTGTTTATAAAAAAGAACTGACACTTCAGATTTAGGCAAGTTTATGACATTTTCAAGGTCAAAACAAATAACGGCACAATTGGGATTTTGAATTTTATTGTCATTTTCGCGCTCTTGACGCATTATTATTTTTTTCGAAACGTTGGGCTGACATGCTGACATACATTATTCTTTTCTCCATCTTGACCAATCTATATTCTTCACAGGTGTCGCACCTATTGGTTTTTGGTTGAAGAAACTCCAAATTATACTCAAAATTAAAAATATTTCTATACAAAGACAACTTTTGGGGTATTATTTTTTGGTTTTCATGACACATTTCCACGTAGAGCTCATACATTTTTTGAATGTGTGGCGGATCAAGGTATTTCTTTTTTGAATCTTTCCTGCAATAATAGGCGTCGACGGAAGGAAACGACTCAATATGTTGTCTAATTATATCTTTGGCTTTTATTGAAATACGATCTTTTGTGCCTTGACCCCTTTCATCAGACTGCGGGGTTCCTGAATCACTTTTCTTTAAATGTATACATGTACATTATAGGGCGATTCTCAACTCCGCCCGGCGCCAGGTACACGAGGACAGACAGTACCCATCTCCGCCCCGAAATATTTTCGCTCCCTTATCTAACTACCTAACTCCGCTCCTAATCCTTAATGCGAAATAAAACAAACAAATCAATTAGGAACCTTTAATGTATATAAAATTACAAATTTACACTTTGATTGTACTGGTAAGAAACAATCTTCCTTCCTCCTTAACAATTAAGTAGAATATGCATATAATAATTTTGTAATCTTCTTTAAATGCAGTAAACACAATTTATATTATTTTATTACTTTAATACTCTAATCGGATTTTCCCAAACTCGCAAAAATAAAGTAAATACGCTCGGGGCGGAATTGGGGTGCAGGATTAACATACCTGAGAGATCACTATTTTTGGAATAATTATGCGGGCGGAGTTAGGCACTGCTCACATTATAAATAGGTTTCTGACTTATACAGAGTGTATTTAAAAAAAATGGCTTGCACACACGAAATTTGTCATTTTCCTTTTCTAAATAATACTCAAATGCAAACGATTTGCAATTAGTTTCCGTACTTCTTTTTATTTTAATTAAAACTTTCTTTGTCATATTCAGTAAAAGTCCATACTTTCCATTTTGATCTATCTTCCGAAGATTCGCCCTCAGAACCAGAAGACATCGCGAATAAACTCAATAAACAAACTAAAAGTCACCATTTGTCACTTGAAACCATATGGTTCAAACACAATAACGTGGCGTGTACTTGGAACTATATTTCCGTTTTGATTCTGGCGCCATCTATGGACATATCACAGAAATTGTTAGATCAAAACATGCAGTATTTGTAATAGAACGGGTTTCTGTAAAAAAAAACGAATTTTGTACAAAATGTCGCTTGGAACCTTATGGTTCTTGGCCCTCGATATGTAAATCCGTTACTCTTTTTCCAATATGTTTTTCTAATATTATATTTAGCTAACAATATTTACTTCTGCGGTTATGCGGTTAAAAAGAATCACTATTTAATTCAGGTAACAAGGCCCAAAGGATGTACCTAAAGAAACATAATATATAATGTGAATTTTGCTCAGATTTATTCAGGTTTGTAACGCCATGATTGATTTAGTATGTTTGAAATACTTCTTATATCAGCCTTTTTAAGATATTAGGGGCTAAAGGTGATTAACTAGTTTCCTTTTTTCGCTCAATTTTTTTTTGTTATTGTCAGAATCCTATGATAAATAAAATTTATTTGATATCTTTTTCGACCTTAATGGTGAGATTTAAAACCAGAACTTCTGCTGTCTGGGTAAATATTTTTTCAACTGGTCGACATATGTAAAAACATGCATGTGCTGACAATTATTTTTGTTTAAAAAGATCACATCGCTCATTTGCTGCAAGAGAGTCATAACTAAAAATTTAAGTTTTTACAGGAGAGCAGAAAAACATATTAATGGTAAAACAACTTGATATCTAAATTCAAATTCAGCGAGAGTTAATC
This sequence comes from Philopedon plagiatum, assembly GCA_963971165.1. Taxonomy (NCBI): domain Eukaryota; kingdom Metazoa; phylum Arthropoda; class Insecta; order Coleoptera; family Curculionidae; genus Philopedon; species Philopedon plagiatum. The sequence goes on from OZ020190.1 coordinate 100,251,729, forward strand.
AAATAAAATTTATGCATTATAGGCAAGAAAGGTAAATAATAAAATATTATGTTTGTAACCCCCTACAACCCCCATTTTTGAAATAAGTCTTTATTGCTGATAAAATCCATTTATTTATGCGTCATAAGGAAAATATGACGTTATTGTATTAAACAAAAATTAGTATCAGGTTATACTTTTTCCGTTATCGTGTTAAATTTTACTGAACAAAAACCAAACAACTTACAAGTCACTTACAAGAGTGTATTTTTTCTATAACATTTTTAGAATACAAAAAAAGAACAAGTTATGGAACCAAGAAATATCGATCCTGCTACAACAAACGATATACGAACAAGTTATGAACAGAAAATGTATGAAACCTACTACATAAAAATAAAAACATTACAAATTCTGGTAGAACGAACTATAAAATTTGGGAATGTGGTTCTTCTGCAGCAATTCAAGAAGATCTTGTTTTTTGCTGTCAGTGATTTTAGGTTTTGTACGGAATGCTCTTGCTAATGTAACATTGCAACTCTTCTTTTTGCCACGAATTACAGTAACTTCTTGAAAGTCGTCGTTATAGGACTTCTTAAAAAATAGAGAAGTTGGAGACTCCCGTTCTAAACGAAGTACCTTAACTTCCGATATTTTTACTTGAGACATATTCAAAGGCCCTATTTCAGTTGCTAACGCTTTAATATCAAAAAAATCTTCAAAACATAGTTCTGTAACATTGAATGGATTGCCTGTTTTTTTAGCGGCACGAATAGCAGCGACAAATGCCTCAGGCGTGTACATTGGACCCCCTTTTAGCTGTCGTTTAACTTGGCGTTCAATTAGGGAGTGTGCTGAGTCGCCCTCATTTTGAGTATGTCCCTTAATCAGGAATTTATGAGTTATGCTTTTGATATTAATATGGTTCAATGCATAAAGGTAGAGTGCCACCATAAACTTATTTTTCTGCTGCCCAGCGCAATTGTCCGAATAAAAAATTACGTCTTGGTCACCAGCTGAAGCCTTTTTAGTTAAGTATTGAAGGACGCACGTACCCAGTTCATTAATGCCCCTATGTCCATTTGCTTCATCCCAAACAAAACACTCGCAATCGTTGCTCTTTAGGTTGTATATTGTAAAATTAAATATATTGAGCTTTGATTTGTAATAAAATACTGATATATCTCCCTTTGGTACTTGCATAACTGCTTGCAAGTCATACACCGCTACTAGAGCATCTGTTTGTTCCTTATCAATTTTCTTTTCACCCCTTGACAATTCTTTTTCGATTAAATGTCGATCATAATTTTCCCTCAACTTTTGTTTCTCCTCTCCTTCAGCGTTTTCATATGAGGCGCAAGTTTCGCATAAATCTTTTTTTGGTGTAAAAAAAGAAATATTGAAATCCTCGGTGAATATTCTATAAAACATTATGTAATTAACGAAGGGTATATTTTTTTCTTTGCAATCATTTATGTAATCCTTGTGTAGATCTGCGACAGATTTACTACCATCAATGAAAACTTTAGAGGTATTAGCACGAGTATAGTGACTTTCTACTTTTGGTATTTTCTCTATGAAATTTCTTACTCCTTCTTTTAGAGCTGGATCTATTTTTTTTTGTTTGCCGTGCTTTCCCCGATAATCTTCTTGCACTAAAGTATTTGACACTTTATTGCGCTTCTCTTGGACAGTATGTATGTTGCGATCATTAAGGTCTAGGGTATTTTTGAAAAATACTTTGCAGACTCGTACTTTCTCATTATTGCGACGGGAATAGAAAGCGTTGTTATTGTCCCTTTTTTTTCGTGTGCCGCCAATACGTACATACTGATATTTTGGGTGAATAGGTTCCATGTTATTTGCAATAAACTGTCGCTGTTTTTCTAAAAACCCTAGTTCCCAATATGAGTGAAAAATTTGCATTCTTTCTTCATTAGTAAATTTAGAAAAACATTTTAACTTGCACTTTTCCGTACACGGCGGTTTTATCTTTTTTTCCTTTCGTGTTTTTTTCTCCTTGGTATGCATTTCGTATTGTTTTCCTGAGTTTCTTAATTTTTTATTTATGTTCCTTTTCCAGGTGTTTTCATTTCTTTTTCTCTTTCTTCCTTTTTTAAGTGGGCTCGTTAGTATTGCCGAAGAGTTGCTGTTGTCCAAAGTTGATGCGGAATTACTAGTAGAAGGATCCGTATTTGCATGTGCTAAAGTTACTTTTTCGGAAACGTGGAGTATATTTACATTTACATCAGTTTCACTGTCACTTCCGCTGTTAGCATTATCAGGAACATACGTCGCATCAAACAGCAAATCATCATTATCCTCTGATGATGAATCTGATGTAGAAGAACCGGAACTAGATGAGCTAGATGAAAAAGAACACAAAGTCATGTCAGTGGTATTTTTTCCTGCCGTATTTGGAGCTAGCTGGGTGACAATTTCATTATTTTCTAAAAAAAAAGAATATAGTTTATATCAAAAATTTAACAACTATAATTTTAACATACCACATTCTCCTGGATGTCGTTCAATTGATGTCACATCTAATTGAGTATCTACTGCATCGTCTGAATGAACTGGCGTAAGTCTTTCTGTGGATTTGTTGACGGCCATTTGCAAAATTCTACTTCCTCTACTGTTCGATTGCATCATGGAATGTCTAAGTAAATAAAAAGTACGTAATAAGATCTGTTTGTAGGCGCTGCACTAGCTACAATTTCTACACTAATTTTGGTGACGAGGTTTACAACACTTTTACAAGGCTGTTTAGTGCAGAAAGTGTAGCTGGTGTAACTCCAATGAACAGACCTTTCTCATTTAGTACAGCTCCTAATATTTTCTTATTGTATCTGCTAACAATTTAACTTGCTAACACAAAAAAATCAAGTTTATATTTATTATCTACTTTTAAGCAAAGTGCACAGTCCCTCTTAACCTAAAACACTTAACCAATAATTTGATAATACACTGAATATTTTTTAGATATAACAGCAATACTGACTTAAAAGAAAATAAGTCTTGGTAAATTTTTATTTCTCTATATTTTTTTCTGCTATACTGTCATAATGTAGTGTATTGCAGGTAACAAAGTTCAAAAAAACAACGTGTTTATTTGTAACATCGTTCTAACGCAACATATTACTGTAGAAAATAAAATATTTTTCTGCAAGAGCGTCATAAATTTAAATATTACATTAGGAACCATCACATATTTTTTTACGTATAACGTCACAGACTCAAATACTACGTTATGCATTTAAAAACATTGTATTTATATAACTTACCTTTGCTATAATATTGTTACAAAACGAAATAAGTCACTATTCTGGAAATTTCAACGCTACATCCGCCACAAAAGCTATTTAGCAACTGCAATACGACGGTGTTGATATTAACTTAAGAGATGAAAAGTAACATGTGACACAGACTTATCTGACATCTAGCGACGATTATGAAAAGCTTATATATGACACTCTACCAGATAAAAGGGGTTTTGTTTACCATCTTTACTGTAGCACTAACTCACAAATGATAATTTTTGAGTTATGACGTTATTGCAGCAAATGAGCGACATGTTACAAAAAGTAAACATAATCTTTAAACATATTTTGCATTGTGATATTCTACGTCTTGAATTATCGACGTCAATATTTCATTGTAAAAGGTTTTATGTTTGACAGGAACATAACCGACGATGCTCCGGACCGTAATGGGGACGTGCCCATTGTAAGGTTTATTTGCTGAAAGAACTGCTTCTTCGTTACCTTTTATGGTTCGTAAATCCGTTAATAAATTTTAAATAAACAAAAAACAAAACACTGTTGAACGCGACAAGTTACATAGAAACTACACTATAATCCACAATGGCTAAACACAGCGCCTGATGGTTTCATAATAACACGCAGAGTTGTCGCATGCTTAGTACATACAGTTATAGTAAAAAGGAAATCATTCCTGGAAAAATTCCCTTTGGTGCCCGACGTTTATCCCGGTCATGTAGCGGATTTAAAACTAAAGTTCTTTCTTCTGCTCAAGATATGAGGACTAGTCTTCATATTAACAGAATGGCTATATTAATTCGAATGTGCCCAAAACTGGAATTATTCCCTTTCTCAACTAAAGGATTCAATTTGTAATATTTCTAAAAAGTTCTTTACATACAGTGGAACTATTACTACCAAAAATATTTTCATTTTACTAATTTATTTTTCTTAATAACTTGCTAATCAAGCAGAAATGGCTTACCAAGTGAAATTACTACATCAAATGAACTTACCTGTGATCTTCGATCTTAATAATAAGAAGCGCCTCGTCCGAACAGATCGCTGTAATTTCACTATGTAGTACCGCCTGTCGGTACAAATTTTAAAGTCGATAAAGAATCATTGTCCGTTCCTGTAATACCGACCGTACTTAAGCCGTTATTACATTTTATTAAATATTTTAATTTGAACTAAAGGCGGGAGAGTAGAGAGGGGGAGCCAATGTAGAGGGCAATAACTTATAAATAAGTAAAATAAGAGTATAGTTTATCTATTGAAGTTCCGAATCTTGATCTATAATATATTATTGGTTTTTCCACTTGCCACAGTATAATTAAGATCGAACATCACAGGTAAGTTTGTTAAATCTATTAATTATACTTCAGCGCCCTTCCAGATCACTGTAATTGCACTATGTAGTGTCTTTGAAGCTTACAAATTAAAATAATACAAATAAAACTACAGGAATTTTGGTGTCTTAATAACACACAGATCATCAGTATATATCCATCTATTTTATAATCTTTAATTAAGTTTAATTCTTTATTTTGCCTTCTTACTATTCACTGTCTTACAAGACAGCCCTGGCAAAATGAAACTGACTACTTATTGGTAAATTATGGAATTTGGCAAAAGTCTCTGAATTACTAGTCCAATCAGTAGTCCGTCGGACCCCCTCTATTGATACCTTATAGGATATGCTGTCGAGGTAGACGCATGACGAACCAAATGGGCTCCAAAAACACTAGCTCTCCAGCCAAAGTTAGTGTGTTTACCTACCTTGCTATCGTTTGTTTAAATGCTCGTACAAAAGGAGCTCTCGAAGTTACGCACCTCGGCAGTTTTCTCCACATAACACAACAGTGCAGATGCTGCACGTAATTCTGGCTTTTCTACATAAAAAGGTATTTTAAGACACCGTTGAAAATTTGCTTTGGATGTAGATTTAACAGGGTCAGATATAAAAATCTGCGCCCCGTCCTCTGAAATAATTATATGATCTATTTTAATAACAGATATTGTTTACAACCTACGACCAGTACCAATACCAAAAGAGTGACTAATTTCCTGGATAAGCTTAACATACTTAATTTTTCATTGGCATACAATAATGATAAATAATCAAGATCAATTTGAGGGTTCCAAACTAACCTGTATTTTGGTCTTGCTGGCCTTAACCTAAAAATACCTCTAAAATACCTTCTTAGTATCAAATCCCTACCTATGTATATAACCAGGTGAGATCAGTGCCAAGGCAGATCTCCAACTGTTAAAGGTACCGTACTTAAATTTCTTAGTATTTAGTTGTGCCTGAAAAAATTATAATATATGCTGGATGGAAGAGTTATATGGTGAGATATTCTTGCCTTGACAAAAAATCCACCACGCCTGAAATGCATTATTATACTGCCTAATGGTATTGGTTGATAGGGACATCTCCATGGTAGATAAAGCACACTCTGGTAGTCCTCTTATTCGGAAAACTGTCCGTAAAAATTGGTTAATTTTTTAGCAGTTTTTGAAATAATTGGTACCAAGGTTCAGAGGGTCAGTTTGGAACTACCACTATACCCTTAGCTCTAACCCAAAAGAAAAAACTAAAGAAAAAGGTGGAAAGGCGTAAAAGAACACACCTTTCCATGGGGACTGTAAACGCATCAACAGCTAGAGAATCTGGATCTCTCACCCAAGAAACATACTTTGTACATTTATGATTACCTTTTGAGGCAAATAGGTATATCTCTGGGGAATCTAACATATCCCTGATTTGATCAAAAGCATATTTTAATAATTCCCATTCTGTCTTTGAACGTAGTTACCAATGTTTTGGTATCTTTTAAATAGTTGCGAAGCCCTTGTAGAATTGACTTCTAGTAGATAATTAGTTTGGTTTTTTAGTGATTGAGATGCAGCCTCACATCTCTAGGTTTAGGCTTGGTTTTAGAGTTTAGTAATGAGTACTATCTTGTGGTTAGAATAATACTGATTTATTATCTCTAGGAAACAGGTATTTATACATTAGAAGTAATACATGTTACTATAAACTATTTACAATATTTAAACAAAAAGTGCTGACTTGTCCGTGACCCAGTGATCCTCGTAGCGTCGATGTTTATATCACCCAATTATGTTTAATAATAACATTTTGTTAATAAAGCATATTTGAATAATAGAAATTAAAATATGATTTAGGATGATTTTTGAGATAAATCATGGCTAATTATTGGTAATTAGACATTCTGGCCACTCGACGGAAGTGGTTCTTCTATGGTTGGTACGCTGCTGTACAGGTGGATAGGTTCTAATGGAATGCCAGTTTTGGTTGGATCTTCTCGTTGGGTAGGACGTCTGTGGTTTATCTTGAACTTGTGGACATAGTAAAGGGCAGCTGTTAATAGAATACTTACAACAATTAGAATTGATGTAACGGTACTATTCGCTATCATGTGGCGATGAATTTCAGCGACATTGGTGTCATGAATTTGGTTTTTGATTTCTGTTTGTTCTTGGACTAGATCGTCCAGGGCATCGGATGCATCTAATACTGGCTCTATCTGCAGCTTGTCTATAGTTTCTGGTGCTGATATAAACTTGGTTATGTTAATTTTTGCTGGTTGAATGGTGGTGCCCAAAACAGTTACTGCCTTTTGGGTGTTAAGATGTTCCTTTTTGTTTTAATTAGGCAGTTTGAAGAGATATTTATAATGCCAGTTTGGTTAAGAATGAGGTCTTCTCTGGTTCCATCGCAGATAAGCGCAATTCTTAATTTGTTAGGTGTGATAAACATCCATGTATTGGGGGAATGAAGCTGCTTCCATATAGTTGACTGAAATGTCATTTTTTCGATAGGACATGTCGTGTTCTCTGTTCGTTGATAAATTTCATCTATCACACAGTCAGGGCTGTACTCTATATTCCTGATTGTGATTGGTGAACATATATAGGAGTTTGGATTAATAGTAAAACATTTATTGATTTCTTCTTCAGCTAATTGAAAATATAATTGGTTGTTGTAGTCAATGGCTATTAGTCCATTAAATATATTGAAGATCCAATAGGCTTCTTTACTTATTTTAATTGGAATTGGAGTTGCCTTCAGTAGAATGAAGTCGGTAATCTCTGTCATTATGAAATATCCGCTTATATGGATGTTTTCTTTGCTGTGCCATACTTCAGTTCGTAATATGGGATATGATATAATTTTAATATTTGTTGTTAGTTTTCTTGATATATTTGAAATTGTGTCTTCAATATGGATCGGTGATATAAATTCAAATAATTGGCCTCGGTGGTAGTGAAAATCTAATAACCTTCTGTGATTTCCTATTACTTCTTCAATGTAATTTGATACTATTTGGTGAGCTCCAAAGAAGTGTAAATTTATTTTGTTTTCGTCTATACTTCTAAACCATGCTTGCATTTTATTGATAGCTTCTATCCCTTCATTAAGTTTTTGTTGAAAACGTGTAAGATGATTATTGATACGTTTTTGTTTCGTTGAAGGTAGCTATAGCCTTTAACATAAACTTGGTTTGATGATTTGATGTTTTTATAATTTCTTTTTGATTCTTGTCTAATTCATTTATGTCCATATAAATTTCATCATCTACTCCAAATAATGAAGTCAGGATGTTTCCAACCAGTCCTCTTTTAGGTCGATGATTTGCTATGACTAGGTTCATTCCATTATTCATCCATTCAATTTCTTTTTGTTTTTCTTTTAGATGTTGAATTAGCGAAAAACATTGCGTGTTTTGTGCTAGTTCCTTGGCCCTCTCACAAAGAGCAACCAATTGCATTACAGAGGTATTTACATTGACCGTGTCATTTGTTAACTTGAATTTATCTAGCTTAAGTTCCAGTCTGAACGTACCTCTATCGATTCTCGCATGACCACTGTGTTCGATATAAAGTCCAGGTTGTGGGTATTGGATAAGATAGTTCATTGCAGTAGCTTTTGTCAAAATTGTTAGGAATAATATAGCTGTTATTGCTACTTTCCAACGGTTTAGGTTTTTTCGACGAGTTGGTTTGGTCTTCTCCCTAGGTTTTTTAGATGACTCGATCGGCAATGGAATCAGTTTGTGTATTGGTCGTTTCAGGGACTGCCCATCTGCTTTTATCAATGTTACTACTCTGACCTCATTGCTTCCTGTTGCTGGGTGTGTTTCGACAATTTTAGCTAGCGGCCACTTGCTTGGGTTGATATCTTGCTCTTTTATTAGAACAAGGTCTCCTGTTTGGAGCGATTCTTCTTTGTATTGCCATTTGTATCGCTGCTGCAGTCGATGTAGATAGTCAGAGGTCCAGTATTTCCAAAGTTCCTTCTGTATTTTTTGGATTAGTTTCCATCTCTCTGATAGACTTGAATTAACACATGTCTCAATTGGATCTGGAGGTTCAACGATAGGTCTGCCAATAAGAAAATGACCAGGAGTCAGTACGGAGAATTCGTTTGGATCATCCGACAACGTGCAGAGTGGTCTAGAATTCAGACATGCCTCAATTTGGTGGGTTAGAGTGTTCATTTCTTCATACGTAAGACGTGTGTCTCCAATAATTCGCCGTAGATGGTGCTTCATCGATTTGACACCGGCTTCCCATAAGCCTCCAAAATGGGGTGCTGATGGAGGAATGAAGTGCCATTGAGTTCCAATTGATACTAGTTGATTTTGAGTTTTGGCCTCGGTGATGATAGCTCGAATTTCATTGTGGAGAATTTTGCTAGCACCTACAAAATTGGTCCCGTTATGGCTGTACATGTGACTACAGTGGCCTCTTCTTGAGATCAACCTTTTAAAGGATGCCAAGAACGTATCTGCTGACATATCACTAACAACTTCTAAGTGTATGGCTTTGGTTGCTAGACAAACAAATAACGCTATGTATCCCTTGTAAGCTTTGTAGCCTCTTCCTTTTGTGGTCTTAATGTGAAAGGGGCCGGCATAGTCGACACCCGTGTGTGTAAAAGGATACGAGGGGGTGATTCGAGCTGTCGGTAAGTCTCCCATTAATTGTTTGGCTGTGCATGCCTTATATCTAATACATTTTATGCATGTTCTAATTATGAATTTTACTGCCTTTTTTCCGTTGATGATCCAGTATCGTTTTCTTGTATATGATAATGTTAGCTGGTTGCCTCCATGTAGAGTGTTTGTGTGGGCATCCAGAATAATTAGCCTTGAAAGTAGTAGAGCTGAACACAGACTTGAATTAACACATGTCTCAATTGGATCTGGAGGTTCAACGATAGGTCTGCCAATAAGAAAATGACCAGGAGTCAGTACGGAGAATTCGTTTGGATCATCCGACAACGTGCAGAGTGGTCTAGAATTCAGACATGCCTCAATTTGGTGGGTTAGAGTGTTCATTTCTTCATACGTAAGACGTGTGTCTCCAATAATTCGCCGTAGATGGTGCTTCATCGATTTGACACCGGCTTCCCATAAGCCTCCAAAATGGGGTGCTGATGGAGGAATGAAGTGCCATTGAGTTCCAATTGATACTAGTTGATTTTGAGTTTTGGCCTCGGTGATGATAGCTCGAATTTCATTGTGGAGAATTTTGCTAGCACCTACAAAATTGGTCCCGTTATCGCTGTACATGTGACTACAGTGGCCTCTTCTTGAGATCAACCTTTTAAAGGATGCCAAGAACGTATCTGCTGACATATCACTAACAACTTCTAAGTGTATGGCTTTGGTTGCTAGACAAACAAATAACGCTATGTATCCCTTGTAAGCTTTGTAGCCTCTTCCTTTTGTGGTCTTAATGTGAAAGGGGCCGGCATAGTCGACACCCGTGTGTGTAAAAGGATACGAGGGGGTGATTCGAGCTGTCGGTAAGTCTCCCATTAATTGTTTGGCTGTGCATGCCTTATATCTAATACATTTTATGCATGTTCTAATTATGAATTTTACTGCCTTTTTTCCGTTGATGATCCAGTATCGTTTTCTTGTATATGATAATGTTAGCTGGTTGCCTCCATGTAGAGTGTTTGTGTGGGCATCCAGAATAATTAGCCTTGAAAGTAGTAGAGCTGAACACAGCTCTAATCTTGGTAGCGTCGTTTTGTTCTTTGTTGGTGCTACTTTTGACTTTGCGGTTAGCATTGTTATTTTTGCTTCGTTGGAATTCTGTTTTATTTTCATATATATCACTGCGCCGTATGCTTTTTCGGATGCATCACAGAATCCATGAATTTCGGTATCTTCTCCTTGGATGTAGTGCGTCCATCTTGGAATGATCAGACTTTCTACATTTGAAAGTTCAGTCTGGAAGCTTTTCCATTTGTCTTTGATTAAATCAGGTACTGCATCGTCCCATTTTAGGTTTTCTAGCCAAAGTTCTTGGATTAGCAGTTTTGCTTTTATGATTACAGGGGCCAGCCATCCCAGTGGATCGAATAACTTGGATATCTCCGATAGAATTATTCTTTTTGTAATTTTCTCGGAGTTGTTTGTTTCAGTTTTAAATCGAAATGTGTCATCATATGGTGCCCAGTGGATACCCAGTGACTTCCTTGTTTCATTATGATCTATTTCGTGTAATGATGATCACGGTATTCTGGGTCTACTGAATCAATAAGTTCACGGTGATTACTTGACCATTTTCTTAACGTAAACCCACCTGATTTGAACATATTGATTAATTCTTGTTGTAGCGTTTGTGCTTCTTGGATGCTATCTGCTCCAGATAATAGATCGTCAACGTAGAAATCTCGATGGGCAATTCTTGATGCTTTGGGAAAACTGGTTTCTTCGTCTTCTGCCAGTCGTTGAATGGTTTTGATTGCCAGGCACGGGGCTGATGTAGTGCCATATGTTACCGTGGTAAGCCTGTATTCTTTGATAGACGACGTCGAGTTCGATCTCCAAAGAATAGTTTGGTATTTTTGATCGTCTTGGTGTATCTTGATTTGTCGATACATTTTCTCAATATCTGCTGTGATCACAACTTTATGGGACCTCCATCTTAGTAATATGTCAAATAAGTCTTGCTGTAGTCTGGGACCGTTGTACATTGTTTGATTGAGGCTTATTCCAGTTGATGTTTTGCTGGAAGCGTCAAACACGACTCTTAGCTTAGTTGTCGTGCTGGATTCCTTGATTACTGGCTGATGAGGTATGAAGTATTTGTTTATGTTATCTTCCATGCTGATTTCCATGTGCCCTAAATTGACATATTCTTGCATGAACTGTCGATAGGCGGTTTTTAGATTATTTTCTCTGCAGAATCTCTTTTCAAGTTGTAATAATCTTGCAACTGCTCTAGGTCGAGATGCTCCAAGTTCATTGATTTTGTTGCTAAATGGAATTCGGGCAGTGTATGTACCATCTTCGTTTCTTGACGTGTTTTCGTTATAATGCTTCTCGCAAATTTCTTCTTCCTCGGAGGCCACTTGTTCTTGGTTTACTTCTTCTAACTGCCAGAATTATGTAAGTTGTTCATCTTCCTCGATAGATGTTGTTAAGCTAAGTAGTTTGAGATCAGGTTTGGGTCGTCTTGAAATATTTCCTGATAAAATCCATCCTAGCTCAGTGTTTTGACCTAGTAGCCCGTCATTAGTTTTCCTTAAACCTTCTGGGACAATATCTCCATATTCTTTAGCACCTAGGATCAGATCAATAGGGCCAGGTTGATAGAAGATGGGATTTCTCATATCTTCGTGGGCCTTAAGAAATTCTAATCCTAATAAAACGGGTTTGGGTAGGTTTTCTATAACTAACGCTTCTAAGGAAAAGGTACAACCAATAAAACAAACATTTATTTCTGCATAACCAATAATTTTTACCAGCGAACTATTCGCTACTTTAATAAAAGTTATGCCTGTGCCGGGCTTTATTTCATTTTTATTTACATATTTACTATCTACAATATTTTTAACTGACGCAGTGTCTATTATAACCTCAATATTTACATTATTTAAACTTCCTTTTACGGAGAGAACATCTGTTGCTGCTTCATGCTGATTCTGGTTCTGATTATCTTTCTCTTTTTGTTTCTGGACAGTGCTTATGTGTGTTAACACTGTCCGTTGGAGTTTTCCTACTGCCGTTGCTGTTGCAAATTTTGATACCTATTTATTTGCTGCTCTGGACGGAGGCCATTTTGTTCTCGACTAGGTTGACTTGGCGTCCATCTTGGTCTGTGTTTTTCTAAATTTCGCTGTCCCCTGTAGTTTTGGTTATTTCTCTGTTGCGGATTGTTGAAACAAACTCTTGCCTTGTGACCTGGTTTTCCACACTGAAAACATACTGGCCGACTGTCGGTAGTACGTGGCTGTCAGTTTTTAAAATTTCGGTTTTCTCTTCTGTCTTGGTTTTTATTTTGCATAGCTTTTCCAATTTCATCTCTCACAACTTGCGTGATTTCATCCATCAAGTTCGATTTTGTTTTTTCTGGCTGAACCTGCTGACTTATCCCGGTTATTCTTTGACATTGACAGCTGTGCGAAGATTTCAGAAGCATGACTTATCTCTTTTTCAGCGTCGTTTATGGTTTTAACAAGCTCTTGTACCTCTGCAAAATTTTTTGGCTGCCTAAGCTTGATTTGGTAGGCGTATGTGGGCAGTAGACCTTGTTCAAAATGCTCTCGTCTAACCTCGTCTTTCATTTTTGGATCTACTTTGTCGCATAGGTACACCATTTCCCGTAGATAATTCATTACGTTTTCACCTGGCTGCTGTCTTCTATAATGTAATTTTAGCTTTGTTTCGTTGACATACGTGCTAAACGAAAATTCTTTTTTCAGGTCTTCTACTGTTGCTTTCCAATCGGACCCTGGGTTTCGTATTGCATAAATTTGCAACCAAGTTTGAGCTTGTCCCAATAAATACGACGAAAAATAACATAGCTTAAGGTTGTCATCCCAGTTATTAATCAAAGCTGTTTTTTCATAGTCTTCCAAAAATACACTTAAATTATCGCAATCCGGATTATACGAACGCGGCGCTACAAATTGTGGAACTGCCGGTGTTCTGGCTGGGTTTATTAGATTTCCTAACGTGCAATTTAAAGTGTTCGGCATTTTTGAAAAAATATTTTTATCAGATTTTGGGGTTACCTGATCGTTACTTGGCAATAAAGTTAGTGACTCGTTTGAAAAATTTTGAGTAATGCTACTGCTATTTTCCGCTAAAATTGACGACTGTATGCTTTCCGGCGAGTTATTAAATATTAATGACCTTCTAACACTGTTTTTACTTTTAGGGGTTGATGACGTTTCAACAACTTTGTCGTTTTTTTAGTACCGCTTATTTTCTTGTTTTCCGCCTTATTTTCACTTTCTGTGACTTTATTTTTATTTCTTGCCTTCTTAGAATCACTTCTTAACACCATTATTTTTTCCATATAGTAAGAAAAGTGCACATTTTAAAAAAATAACGCATCCTTAAAATGTAGGAACCCGATCAAAAATTTATTTTTAAGACTTTCCAAACTAGTAAAAAAATACGTAGTAAAAAATTACTTTTAGCATTCAAACCCAAAAAGGCAGAAGATATTTACTGGTTCTCGTTAAAAAAAGAACTCAAAAAAAGTTAAAAACAAATTTTAAACAAGTTTTCTATCGGCATTAGTTACTAGAGAAAACCCAATAATTAAAAAATCCAATATGTACTTTAAAGAAACCGAAAAATTCAAAATCCTTTAAAAATAAACTAAGTTTATCCATAGAAAACGTACTAAAATGTAACGCAAGCCAATAAAATATTTGTTTAAAAACGCCCTAAATAAATTTTAAATATAAAATAATACCGTTAAAAGCATGAAAGATTACACAGCTCCACAAAAAAAATTCGATAAATTACCCCTGGAATATGACTATATCTACCATATGCTTTTGGGGTCGCTGAATCCAAATTCGGGGTCCATTTAACCCCATCACGTCAGGATTTTTCATAACCTCAAAAGAAAAATCCGAATCGTCAAAAAATCCTCTATCCATTGATCACTTAATCCCAATAACCCCATAACCTCTTTATTCCTTCATCCCTTAAACTGTTAATTCTTGAAACCCATAACCCCCGAAACCCATCAACCCCAAAACCCATAAACCTCAAAACTCTATAACTCCGAAACCCCATAACCCAGCAAGATAGAAACTTATGCGCGTTGAAACACAGTATGTTCGAGCCATGCATGCTTGTTGAGCCTTAAACTCATATTATTTAATAACTTTACAAGCCCATAACCCCTTAATTCCTTTAACCCATAACCCTTTAACCTCATAGACTCCAAATGCTATACCCCTAAAACCCCATAACCCCCGTAAGAAAAAGACTTTGGTGCGTTAAAGCACTGAAACACAGTATGTTCAAGCCATTCATGCTTCTTGAGCCTTAACCCCATATTCTGTAATAACCACACAACTCAATAACCCAGCAAAGGATAGCTTCATGCACGAAATCTTATAAGTTAAATCTTTGGACATCATTGCTACTTGTATGTACTATTTATTCGTGTGTTGGGGTTTAGGGGTTATGGGGTTTATGGGTTTTGTGGGTTATGGGTTTCAGGACTTAAGAGTTTACGGGATGAAGGAATAAAGAGGTTACGGGGTTATTGGGATTAAGTGATCAATGGATAGAGGATGTTTTGACGATTCGGATTTTTCTTTTGAGGTTATGAAAAATCCTGACGTGATGGGATTAAATTGACCCCGAATTTGGATTCAGCGACCCCAAAAGCATATGGTAGATATAGTCATATTCCAGGGGTAGTTTATCGAATTTTTTTTGTGGAGCTGTGTTATTCACTTCGCACCAGGAATGTGCCTAAAAAACATTTGGTCAATCCGGAAAAAAATAAAAAACGATAACCTTGATCATGACCTTTTTGGAATTTTACCAGCAAATAATATTTTAATAAATTCATATCTATTTCAAAAATACATTTTTCCCTATACAACAAAATAAAAAATCGGTACAATAAGCAGTTTGCGAATTTTTTGCATAACTAAAAATGAAACCAAAGGTAATTATTCAGAAAAAATACGGCCGTTCTGACCGAACACGGCGCCTCCATCAAGATTGTCACGGGATCTTACTAAAACAACTGGCTTCATAATTAATTGTGCAGCTATATTTATTAAATTAAAAGAAATATTATATTTTACACATTTTTAAAATAACCCAGAAAGATTCCTACCTGTTTCGGTCTATACGTAGTATAAACTTTGAAGTTTTGTGGTTTTGAATGTATTTTATTAAACTTTTAACAAGTGACTATTTCTATTACATTTTTTTTATAAAAAATATTAAAGTGTCTTTTTTATTATTATTTTGACAGAAGTGTTGACATTTTTCGTTTCTATAGATTTTCCTATATTTAAATTGTTGTTCAAACTTGATGTTCAGGTCGTCTAAACATACTGCCCGCCTTGAAATCCATACGGTTTCAACGTTCTATGATTCATCATTAGGTAAGATGCACAGCTTTACAACAAGTCGCTTAAAGATGGAGGTTGCAGTTTTAATGGTAGCAGCCCTAACAACGCCATCAGAGCCAGGATGAACTTCGTTCACCACACCCAATTGCCATTTAAGAGGTAGTAGTCCATCTTCTTTTACCGGTACAACAGATCCCGGTTTTAGCAGATTGGGAAAGCTTTGTTTCCATTTAGTTCGCTGTTGCAATTCAGAAATGTATTCCTTGGACCAGCGTGCCCAAAAATGCTGAACCATCCTTTGCAGTCTCTTGAACTTTGAAAGTCGATTCTCAGGAATGTGAATGTAGTCTTCGTCGGGGATAGTGGTTAGTGGTTGCCCAATCAAGAAGTGTGCGGGGGTTAAAGGTTGAGGATCTGAAGGATCATGACTGAGAGGAGATATAGGTCTCGAATTTAAAATAGCTTCGATTTGTGAGAGGACTGTATAATATTCTTCAAAGGTAAGCGAATTTGTACCTATTACTCTTTTAAGGTGAAACTTTGTGGATTTTACTCCAGCTTCCCAGAGGCCTCCGAAGTGTGGAGCTCTAGGTGGAATCAGATGCCACTTGACACCGTCACAACTGAGTCGCGAATGAATTTCATCTTTATTTTTAACCAAAAGTCTTTCAATTTCATTTTTCGCCCCAACTAAATTAGTTCCGTGATCTGAATATATATCAGAACTTATTCCGCGTCTAGAAAAAAATCGCCTTAACGCAGCAAAAAAGGCATTGGTGGACAAGTCTCCAACAAGCTCCAGATGTATCGCTCTTGTTGATAAGCATACAAACAGACAGACCCATGCCTTTACTGTTTTATAATTCCTTGCTAGTCTATCCTTTATTAATACCGGGCCCATAAAATCGATACCAGTAAATAAAAAAGGTCTGCTTGGTGTTACGCGGTGTTTCGGTAAGTTACCCATAATATGTTGAATGCTAGAAGCATCAAAACGAAAGCACTTTGTGCAAGATCTAACCACCTTTTTTACTAAGTTTCTGCCAGCTAGAGGCCAATAATGATTCCTTATAGAGGCCAGAAGATTTTGAGAACCAGCATGCAACAGTCTAATATGCTCATATTGCGCAATTAACAATGTTAACCTATGTTTTGCCGGCAAGATGGCAGGATGTTTTTTATGTTCTACAAATGCAGAATGTCTCAACCTACCTCCTACTCTCAAAATTCCCTGTCCATCCATAAATGGATTTAGCATTATTAATGAACTTTTGTTTGAAACTTTATTGGTTTTAGACAAACTGCGTATTTCTTCTTTAAATTCCTGATATTGCGCCATTTTTATCAGTTGCAATAAACCTTTCCTTAATTCATTGCAAGTGAGAAAACCACTTTGTCTCATGCTTTTAGATACTTTACAGTTATTTATAAACCTAAGGCAATATGCCAGAACCCTTTGCAATTTACTCAGAGAAGAAAACCTATTAAAAATATCATAATCATTTATGTTAGATATCAGCGCAATTGACTTTGTGCGCACTTCAGGCAATTCTGTATTGTCAAGATGGACCGCGGTTATTGGCCACAAGTCATCAGACATAGAAAGCCAAGGGGGGCCATGCCACCAAAGATAATTAGAAATAAGACTTCCTGGACTGAGGCCTCGAGATAAGTGATCAGCAGGATTTTCATTGGTCTTTATATAATTCCACTCATCAGGTTTAGTGAGGGATTGTATTTGTGCAATCCTGTTTGCAACAAATATTTTAAAATCTAGAGAATGAGATTTAATCCATGCTACTGCAATTGTAGAATCACACCAGTAATATGTTTTTTCAAATGGAATATTTAAAGAGTTTTTTACTTTATGAGCAAGCTCAACAAGAAGGAGCGCCCCACACAGTTCAAGCCGCGGTATAGTTACCACTTTTAGTGGAGCTACTCTTGTTTTAGCACAAAGTAAACTGACATGACAGTCTCCGGCACTGTCAATTGAGCGAATAAAAATACACGCCCCGTATGCTACCTCACTAGCATCGGAGAAACCATGAAGCTCAACAGAAATAGGATTTTTAATAAGAATAGTCCTAGGAACCTTTAAATCATTCAAGTCAACCAATTGGTTGTATAATGTTCTCCATTTGGTTAATACATCCAAAGGTACAGATTCGTCCCAAGACAACTTAAGCTGCCAGAGCCTTTGAATAATAATTTTTGCTGTAATCACCACTGGTGCAATAAGACCTAAGGGATCAAAAATTTGTGCTATGCATGACAAAATATTTCTTTTAGTGACTGGCCCTTCCATGGTCATTTGACGAATTGAATATTTGAAAGTATCATTCTTTGAGTCCCAATAAAGACCCAAAGTTTTATTCTCATCAGACTCACCAAAATGAACGGAAGTATTTTTTGACTGTGGCTCCGTTGACAAGACTGCAGGCTCATTTGAATGAAATTTACGAAGATCAAATCCTCCTGACAAAAGAACTTGAGTAATTTGAGTTTTAATATTTTTGACCTCATCGATAGTATTGCCTCCAGTACAAAGATCATCAACATAAAAATCTTTAGCAATTATTTGACTTATTAAGGGATTAGATTGCTTACATTGCACAGAAAGTTCCTTAAGACACCTTGTAGCCAAGTAAGCTGCTGGACCAGTGCCATAGGTAAGTGTGTTTAGTTGATAAGTTTTTATTTCACAGGATGGATCAGAGCGTCACAATATCAGCTGAAGGTTGCGCTGAGTTTTGTCTACATAAACTAGCCGATACATCTTAGCGACGTCGCCTGTGAGAAGAATATTATGTTTTCTTGCTCGCAAAACGATGGCAAATAGGTCCTCTTGTACTGTAGGCCCTACCAGAAGAATGTCATTTAATGAGTAGCCACTGGAAGATTTACTTGACCCGTCAAATACAACGCGTAGTTTTGTAGTTGTACTGGAATTATTTAACACACAATGATGTGGAAGATAAAAGGAATCCATATTTTTTAGTACATCTGTATTAATTTGAGACATATGCCCAAGCTCCTCATATTCATCAAGAAACCTACTATACTCAATTTTAAGCTGCTCATTTTTTTGAAGTTTTTTCTCTAGATTTAAGAACCGTTTTTTAGCTATTTCTCTAGACTCGCCTAACACTGAAATAGGTTGTTTTAAAGGTAGCGACACCACAAAGTGACCATCTAAATTTTGTTTAGTAGTAGTTTGAAAAAGGTTTTCACACACTTGCTCATCAATCGATAAAGATTTTTGAATATTTCTTTCCTCTAGTTCCCAAAATTTAGTCAAACTGTTTTCAAGATTTTGAGTTATGCTTAAATTACATGTAATTTGAGAATTAGGCTGATTAGAAGCTATGCTTCCAGAAATTATCCATCCTAGTTGGGTTTTTTGCATAACTGGTAAGTTGACCTAGTTTAATTTGACCCGTGTTAAGCAAATGCCAAAATTTGTCACAACCGATCAAAATGTCGATAGGACCAGGTTCATTAAAACTGGGATCAGCTAATATAATATTAGTGGGAATTTTAAGATGAGAAATATCTATGACCATAAATGGTATTTTGTTAGTTATTTTTGGTAAAATTAAACATTTTAAGTTCATTTCATAAGAGCTTTGACGTGCTTGTATTGTGATATCAGTTTGCTTTAAGACCTTGGAGTTAGTTTGCCCTATACCTGTCACAGAAATATTAGTGCTACTAATATTTAAACCCAGCTTGGCACACATTCGTTCTGTGATAAAGCTAGATTCACTGCCACTGTCTAACATAACTCGACACGTATGACTCTCACCGTTTTTATCAAGAACATTGACTATGGCGGTTGATAATAATACCCTTGGCACACTATTTACAGAATGGTAAGCATTGACATTATCCTGAGCATTTAAAGTATTTTGTTTATGCTGGCTTGCATGCGGCATAGTAGGCTCAGGATTTTGCAAGTTGCCATTGAGAGCTTGATGATTTTGACTATTATTAGCCTCAGATTGAGTATTAGGTGTAAAATTAGTGTGCAATAAAGTATTATGCCTTTTTGAGCACTTTCTGCAAGGTTGAGAACGGCACTGCTCAGTAGGGTGGTTATTTCTTAAACAGTTTAAGCACCATTTTCGTTTTTTAGCTTCAGTCATTCTTTTATTAACATTGAAATTGAGAAAAGTCTTACAATTATAAACAGTGTGATCCTTGCTACACAGAGAACAAATAGGTGCATATGTTACCGATAAACTATGCCTTCGATTACCTTTCTGATTATTATTTATTTGCAAACTTTCTAACACTCTACATTTATCATGTAAAAAATTTGTAAATATCTCAAGCGTAACTGCATCATGCTTGGAATATTCATTTTCCCACTCTCTCCGAGTAGAATTATCTAACTTTAAAGATATCATATGTATAATAAGTGCATCCCAGGAATCTACTGGTTGTTTTAGTACGTGCAGAGCCCTAAGATGACGATTAAGGCCATCCAAGAGGTTACGTAAACTTGTATGACACTCGACTTTTACATAATCGAGATCAAAAAGTGCTTTAATATGATTTCTGATTAAAATTTGTGTGTTTTCATATCTTTTAACCAGTAAATTCCAGGCTATAGAGTAATTAGCAGCAGAGCTTTCCAAAGATTTTAATAAGTCAGCAGCAGCACCTTTTAAAGATAACCGTAGGTAATGAAATTTTTGAACCTCAGGTATTGAGTCATTATCATGTATAAGAGAATGAAAAGTGTCTTTAAAAAATAACCATTGGTCATAGGCACCATCAAAATTAGGTAAAGGTATGGGAGGAAGCTTCACATTAGGTCCCGATTGTAGATTTTGGCTTCTATTAGAGCTTGATGCCACGGTTCGATTATCAAAATCATCCCCCTGACTTTGCCCCCCACCTGGAGACGTTGGAGCATTGTCTTCCAGAGCAGTTTTTGCCTTAGAAATATATTTAAAATATGTATCTTCGAACTCTTTAGTTTCAATGTCAAACACGTCATCAGTTATGTCGGTGCTAAGATTTTGAATATTAGTTTGAACCTCATAAAATGTATCTAAGCAAGGCTCTATAGCTCTAATACGCAATTCAAGATCTTTAAGTTGTAGATCCTTTCCATCTGAGTTACCCTCTATGACTTTTTTAAAGCGCGTTAATCTAGCTTTAATATTCTTTTTTTCATTTTTAAGAGTATTTAGATTTGCAATTTCCTGATTATCAGTCATTGTTTTGGTTTATTTTTTATATAAAAATAAATGTTTTAGTTTAGATTAATCCTATTTAAACAACACAATACGAAGCAAGTTTAAATTAGGTAAAAAATTAAGAAGAAACAAAGGTTTAGGGAAGTGATTGGAACGCACTGACCTTGATTCCAATTTTCAATTGCTTCTCTTTCCACTTGTATGATCCACTATCGCCGCTTTGTCTCTACGGGAATTTTCAAATTGCCTTCGTAGAAAACTGGACAAAATGGACGTTTTTTAATTGGCTTTTTCTTGCGTTATCCGGCTCGAAGGACCATATGTTTCGGTCTATACGTAGTATAAACTTTGAAGTTTTGTGGTTTTGAATGTATTTTATTAAACTTTTAACAAGTGACTATTTCTATTACATTTTTTTTATAAAAAATATTAAAGTGTCTTTTTTATTATTATTTTGACAGAAGTGTTGACATTTTTCGTTTCTATAGATTTTCCTATATTTAAATTGTTGTTCAAACTTGATGTTCAGGTCGTCTAAACACTACCTGTATATTACCTAAGAGCACGTTGACGGAGGAAAGTGGCTCTGGTTGTAGCAGACTCGCTTGGCTTGAGGTATGAACTGATATCGACTGACGTCTGGCTGCTCATCACACCTACCAGGTCGACCCCTCTGCCCCGCTCCGGGCCGATAGGCCGGCGCGCGTCTAAATAACCTCGTCGTCGCTACTGGACTCCGTTTACTAAACCGCAAGGGTGACTAGTTAGGGTTGATGAAAAAACGATTGGTGACAATATTTCCAACATTCTTTAATTGTTGAATCATACTGCTTCAACGCAGATGTAGTTATGGATTCCATTGTAATTGCTATTCCACATGCTGGGATATTTTTCCTTAGAAAAGCCTCATGGATGATGGTGCGGATTCCAGGATCTTGGACCATCTGGTTGAAGTATTTGCCTGAAAATTTTTTTTGTATTTACCTTGTGAAATCAACATGACTGGAGAAAATTCTAGAATAAGAGGTTTTCCAATTAGATATTTGTTGAATAAGGGGAACTATGGTTGCCCCTCCCAAAAAAGGAACAACGACAATTCCCTCTGCCCTATCCAACACTATTTTGTTAATTGTTCGAAGAATTTGTGAAAAAGGGGGAAAAGCATAAAAATTTGTATGTGTTCATGGTATAGTAAATGCATCTAAACCTGATGAATATGAATCTGGAAACCTATACCTGATGAATATGGATCTGGAAACCATGATATATAGTTATCGCATTTTTTTATTAAGATATGAAGCAAACAACTCAATACAGGGCATATCAAAATGACCAGTAATAATTTTAAAATATTTATAGTTTAACTCCCATTCTTTTTTGCTAGGTGCCATCCTAAATTCTTTATCAGCTATTACGTTTTTTTAGCTCTGTATGTAAGATGCTACTAGCTTGATTCACACCATTGCCATATTTTTCGTCATAAATCGTTTAGGAGTAGGAATCGTATACTTCCCATTCGATTTATGTATGCTTGTGCTGTAGTATTGTCAACCCGAATTAGAATATTAAGTGACTTGCAATCTTTTGCAAGTAACTTAGGAGCATAAAAAACTCTAAGTAGTTTTAAATAGTTTATGTGATTTGTTTCCATGTGTTCGTTTTCCCTGGCAATACCAATAACCCCACCCCCGAGGCTAGCATCTGTGAAGATTTCAAGGTGAGACATATCCTGCCATATTTCATTACACTTGATTAAAATATTTGATTCCTACCAGTTTAAGTCATCTTGCATATTTAAGGGTATTGACATGTTTGAATTGTAACTTAGTTACTTTTTTGTAGTGCGAGATATTTTGTTCCGTCAAATTTTTTAACATAAAGCCAACCATATTTTATTGCAGGGCAGGGCATGCAGAGACCAAAGGACCTACAAACTTGGCAAAATGCCTAATTCTGCAAGTGCTCATGTGTTTGTTTTTATTTTAGATAAAATCGTTTCCCGCTTTCCTTGAGGTAGCTCTATGGTCATATTGGAACTATTTAACACAAACCTTAGGCATTTTTTCTCTGTTGATGGTTCAAGCTGACTTTTTTGGTAGTTGATGAAGAACCCTAAGGATTGTAGTAGATTATGGATTACCTTCATTTTTTCTTGGCATTCAATGGCATTATTACTAATTAACAAAAAAATCATCTACTTAGGCATAAATGGCAACTTAACCTGCCTAGGTCGTTTCACCAAGGGAATTTTGAATCCCGTCACCTAATCTAAAACTTGCCTATCCTTCGTTATCTTTTTCCATTGCTCAATGAAAAAATTAAGGGTATTCACACTGTCATGTTTTCTTACCATGCTTGTTACTGCCGCCTCTTGTAATATATATCCTGTCGCCTGTTTGTCGGAGCCTTTTGTATCCCTGCCTCGTCCTTGAAAACTGAGATGGGCCTGTCTTATTTAAAGGACCGTCATGCTTAGCTTAAGAAATATTTGAAGACTGATACTTAAAATCATTTTTCAATTCACCTATACTCTGAGTGGCCTTTATGTCCTTGGGTGAATTGGCGATAAGTTTTTCTGGCTTACGTTTGTCGGCAAGGTTTGATCCAAATAAGTAAGTACCAATCGGGTTAGAGTCTGCCACTTTTTTAGCAGCAGCACATAGTTGGGCCGAATATGATACCTTGTGGACTTTGAGATTTGGAAATGAATGTCTGTCAAAATTTCTTCGGCATCGGTTAGGGTCGGAAGTACTTTTTCTGACATTTGTTGATCTTTTAAAGTAGTATTTATGATTGAATCAAGTGCAACTAAGCCAGAACCTATATGATTCTGAAGCTGGGCCTTAAAATTGTCTTTTTTTAAGGCCTTTGGGTTTAGAATATGTTTTACTTCTTCGTTTAATATAGGTGCAATTAGCATTGAGCAGCTACTGGAAGGTTAAAATTGTTTAAGCAACATTTCTTTATTTTCTTTGTTTAAACCGTTTTTTTATCATGTGGGTCCACCTTTTCGTAATGTCTTTACATAACATTAATGTATTTTTATATTTTACGGATATACAGTTGATATACATGGAGCATATATCAATTTATATTTATAGAATATGAATTTCCATTGACTGTTATGTGGGAATAGAGCGATTTGAACGTCTTGGCAGAACTCCGGTCCTCATGTCCGAGAGCGGGACCAGGTTTTTGAATATAAGAAAATAGGTCGTTCAATTCGCTTTAATCGGAGTGATATTGACCCAGAAGAGCTACATCTGGATCTTGTTTCTCTATTTCTCTTCCCCATTGCTGAAAAAATATAAAAAACCTGGAAGATAAAATAAAATTAATTAAAAACAAAAATTTTACCTGTGTGCCCATCCGGCACGAAAAGCTTAATGACAGGTCAGCTGGCTAAAGATAGGTACGTATAGTGGAAAGGGGTAATAAGAAAACTTCTTCTTTAAAACTCGTGGTCATGAGCACAGAATAGCTGTACTACATTGAGTGATCTGGAGGACGAGGCGCAAATATAATCTGTAGTAGTCAGTTATAAAAAAAAGTTCATGTTGTCATTATAAAAAGTTCATGTAATTTTAAAAAGGGGTTATAACGTAAAATCTTAAGTATAAACCATTTTTGGCAAAATTTGGATGGAAAACGCAAAGAAAGCAGATACTCGAATGTCTAGTTATATTAAAAAAAAAGTATACAAAAGAAAACTGATGGGCATTTTTCATATAGAGAAGCCATAGGAAGTCTTTTGTATCTGTTTAATAAAACAAGTATGAATGAAACAAATCTATGTATTAGGTGAAAATTTAATAAATAAGCAGAGCGCTTTCGACCTTATAGGTCATCATCAGTGCTACCTGAAAGTAAGGAATAAACTGGTTGAAATACAGATAAAATTTTTTTTAAAACAGAGATGAGTTTTATTTTATTTTGAAATTGAAAGGAGGAATTTTAATTTTTATTTTTAATTTACTTGAATTTATTTTAATTTAATTTTTAAATTTAGTTTTATAGGTTAAATAGTTTATTACTCACTTGTCAGGATAACAGTCGGAAATCCATCTGAACAGACAGCAATTAACACATTAAAATATTCTTACATTCCATTTAAAATCAGACATTCAATTTTACAAAACAAATTCAAATTTAGTCCAAAAATCACATTTTCGATGGTTCAATATGAAAACGATCTCGAACCATGAGGTTTTTAAATCGTTAGGGGAAATTATTTTGTAACCAAAAAAGAACTTGTGTTAAGCCTGGTTACAATTGCGCGAAATTCAAAATTTGATATCAGAAATCAGTTCTGTGTGAATTTTAACCCTATGAACGGAACGGGTGGTAAATTATGTTTTATTTAAATATTGTATTAGAGGGAGAGTCTGAGGGATTCTGAAATGAAAGAAAACAAATCAATTTAAACCCAAACATTGAAGAAATGTTAAGAGTCCAAATCGATCGCATAAGTGTGTAATGTTAATAGCATGTATTTAAGGGGCAGTAAGTAAAAATGAGAAAAAAGATTTGTGGGTGAGTTAGATCATGTAACAAGGAGAAAGGAAACAACATTAGAGTATGAAGGGTTTGAGAAACCAGATATATAAGAAAATTGAAAGAAAATTTTGTTAGAATTATTAAAAATTTTTTGGAAATGGTCTAATTGTTGATGAGATGGTGACTGAATATTAAGGAATTTTGAAATTTAAAACTTCAAAGAACATCAAATTTTATTATCTATCTTAATCCAATTATAAAGGACAAGAAAGGTCGGGCACGCAACAGTAAGGGACTAGTGTTTTCATCATAGAAAGAAAAATAAAGAAATTTAGTGAAAAGGATCAATCATGAAAAGGCGTCTGTGTAGGGGTAGAAATTTTCTATTTCACTGTATCTAAGTATTGAGAAGCTAATCACGTGTAAATTCTAAACCCTATGAGAGGAGTAGGTAGTAATTTATGTTATATTTGAGTATTGGATCAAAGAAAATCTGAGGGATTTGAAATAAAGGAAAAACCAACTTAAACCCAAACACCAAAGAAATGTTGGGCCCAAATATAAAAGTCTAACGTTAATAGCTTGTCTGTATTGAGAAGGAAGTAGGAAAGAAAAGTAGATTTGTGTGTGGGGTGGGGGGGGGGGGGGTTGTGGGGGTTAGATGATACCACGGGGAGAAAGAAATTAACCTAAAAATGTGAAGATTTAGGAAAACGGGGGTTTCAGAGATTAAAAAACGTTTGTTAGGATTATTCAGAGTATTGGTGAATGATCTAATCTTGCTGATGAGATGGTGAATAAATATTAAGGAATTTTGAAAATTAAATTTCAAAGAAAATCAAATTTAGTTATTTGTTTTTATTTTTAATTTAATTATAAAAGATAAGTTGGGTCTGCAACAGTAAGATACCAGTGTTATCATCATAGAAAGATAAATACAGAAATTTAGTGGAAAATATCAATCAAGAAATAAGGCGTCTGTGTAGGGGTAGAAAATTTCTGTTTAACTGTACTTGAGTATTGAGACAAGAGTTGTTAGTTTTTAATTCTGTATTGATAGCTATGTCCTCAGGAAAATCCAAGCGGTTAAAATTTTTGGAGCTGATATTATTTAGGATTTTTGAGTTCGAGGAGGGAGAAAAATTATGTTTACAAGACTTAATATGGTTCCCAAAGGCAGACGAGGATTTGCAAAGGTGTTTACTTATTCTAGTTTTTAAGAGTCTGCAAGTGCGAACAATATAGGTGTTGTTGCATGAGTTGCAAGATAATTTATAGATACCACTTTTATAAAGTGCATCTATCTTATCTTTAGTATTTACTAAGTGAGTACCCAAGTTTCTTTTAGTTTTATGTGCTATTTTGAGATTATTAAAAGACCTTTGGAAAGAATCGGATATTTCTTTAGAGAGGGAGACGTCCAAAAAGGGTATCGATATATATTTACTTTCTAATTTAGTCTTGGGAAAAAGTTCGTCTTTAAATTTTTAAATTTTAGCATTGGAAATCATTTTTTCTATAATAAGAGGGTCATAAGAATTATTATAGGCAATCTGTTTTATAATGTTAACTTCGTTATCGAAGTTTTCTTTAGAAAGGGGTATGTTTAATAAACGGTTAATGTAACAATGGAAGGCCGCCATTTTGTGTTGATAAGGGTGGTTAGAATTTTCAGAAATTACGTGATCCGTTTGTGTAGGTTTCCGATATATGGATAAATTAAGTTTTTGGGGAGTTTTTTGAATGGAAAGGTCTAGAAAATTGATTTTTAGTTATTTTCAAATTGAAGTGTAAAGGAAATATTAGGATATAGAAGGTTGAGTTTAATGAGAAGTCTTTCAGCTCCTGTAGTATCACAATCTAGAAAACACAAGCAATCGTCTACGTACCTGAACCAGTGTAGAATCTCTTGATTATTGTTACCTAATATCAATGTATTCTCCAAGTGATCCATAAAGACATCGGCTAAAAAGGGGGATAGACAACTGCCCATAGCTAAGCCATCAGGTTGTGTAGTAGAAGCTCTTGGAAGTTTAAAACTTTATGTGATTTACACTTTTCTAGCTGAAGTGCCTTTTACAGCTGCTTCTAGAACCATTCGAATTTTCAGCAACCTGCGTGAGATTAACTGGCGAATTCTCTTTAACTGCTCGACATAGGTCTTTTTTAAATCACCATTTACTACAGGGGCATATCTTTCTCGCTTTGTATGCGAAGAAACAAGGTAACCCGTAGTTATAAATTTTTCGTGCAGTCGTTGCACTGTTGTCTTGTTGGGTATTGGAGGATGATCAGGATACGCCACGGAAAAGTCATCAGCAACTTCTCGATAAGACAGTCCTCTTACGCAGTTTGAAACAATTTCAATTTGTTCGTTAACAGCGTAAATGGACATCTTTTAAATATTTTTGTTGTGACAATAAAGTTAAAAACGGCGGGGTATGTCTAACTGTCACCTTGACCTGTTAAACACAGGTAAAAACAAGGAAATATGGGGGTTAAAAAGTGTTTTTTATCAAAACAAAATTGCCTTTTTTTAGGTAGTTCTCGGAATTTTTTTGGTAGAATAATTAATAATTTTACTTGTTTTTAGGACTTTAGATTTGTTATTAGAGTAGATCCGGCTCGAAGGACCAATTTTTATGTACGAAAACGCATTGATTTTCGCTAATAAAAGAGGCTAAAGAACACAGATGTTCTTGCCGAGAATATAGTCCTGCGCTGATTTAAATAAAATTCAATTGATTTAATAAAGTACAATTTCTTGAATTTAGAATAGGATTTTTACAATAACTCCGAAGGACCAGTGCCAGAAAGGCACGGAGTGGCTCTCAAACAATGTTCAAATCTGATCCTTAAACTTAACAACTACTTCTATATCTAAACGAATTAATATTATACTGGAAGTGCACACGAAACTTATAAAAAAGCAAATTCATTATACGTTGTAGTAAAAAAATTGTCTTGCTTGATAAAACGAAGTATTGTTTTACATTGCCAAATCACCAATAAACAAGTTACTACCTTTTCAGTTCAATCACCTTTGTAATTATGCTGAGTTCAATACTTAGTATTAAATTTGCTAGGTGAATACAGTTCTCACCTGTAAAAATAAAAGAGGGGCAGTTCAAAATAACTGGCACAGTTCCTATGGAACACTAAGCTGCTTGAAAATTCTTTACAGTAACCAAAAAACTAGATGGGTCCTACCTTGGATCTTGTAGAATTTAGTTTGTGTTATTGAGTGAAACAAATCTGTTAGTTTCCGAAATGAAATTTTACACTTCCGTAAAAAATACACTTATCAATAGCGTTGTGGTACATTTTAAATAACTAATTTCGAATTAATTTT
This sequence comes from Philopedon plagiatum, assembly GCA_963971165.1. Classification (NCBI taxonomy): domain Eukaryota; kingdom Metazoa; phylum Arthropoda; class Insecta; order Coleoptera; family Curculionidae; genus Philopedon; species Philopedon plagiatum. The sequence goes on from OZ020190.1 coordinate 100,280,421, forward strand.
TCGTCAGATTGGCGAGAGTGTTTCAAGTCTTGACAGTGAGAGAATAATGACTTGTAATAATTTTTTTAAACACGGTTGCTGGGCAACACGGCGAAGAAAACAACAGGTGTCTGACAACGAAGCGGGTGATTTTTTTTTAGTTTAAAACTGGTCCTGTTTATGATTTTAAAAATATCGTCTGTTACACGATACACTTACAACGGTATGCTACGTTGTGACGTCACTTCGAGAAAAATCTTAAATTGACTAGACGCTTGCACCCCTTGTACATAAGAACAGGTCAGTTTATTGTTGGGTACTGTGTTGAGTTGACGTTTATTAAAATATCATTGTCATATTTCATTTACTCAGGTAAGCGCCTAGTCAATTTAAGATTTTTTCTCGAAGTGACGTCACAACGTAGCATACCGTTGTAAGTGTATCGTGGTCTGTTAGATTAAAAGAGATTTATTTCTTTGTTCGAGGGTTTCTCGAACAGGTACTTCGTATGGAATTACAATCAGTTACTACCTTGAATTCAGTACCTAATAAATATATACGAAATCTCTGCATGCAACTGATAACAGCAAGAGTCTCCAGTTCATATGAGTGATACCTCTGTTCTTCTTTACTCGTTTGACGACCAAAATACTGAATTGGAAATAATTTTCCATCTTTTTGTTTCTGGAAGAGTATACCTCCGATTCCCCATTTGTAATTCCGCTTCTAGTTCAGGATCGTAGATCGCTAACACTGGTCTTGTACAGAAAATATTCTTAAGTTGCTGAAATGATGTCTTGGTCTTGTCCCCAATTAAATAGCTGATTTTTCTTTGTGACGCTAGTTAGCGGTCTGGCAATTTGTGCAACGTTTTTAACGAATTTACGAAAGTAACTTGCTAGTCCAACAAACTGTCTTATTTCATGAACGTTTTTCGGTGTCGGAAAGTTTATAACAGCTATAATTTTAGCCTTACCTGGCCGAATACCCTCAGAAGATATTTCATGTCCCAAATAGCCTATAGTCTGTCTAAAAAAAAACATTTGCTTGGTCGTAATGTAATTCCAGTATTTTGAAAAACTTTCAATACAGTTTCTAAAGCATCAAGACCTTTTTCGAATGTAGATGGCGGTAACAAAATATCGCCTATGTATGCCAAGACCGTTGTAAAACGTTAAGATCCTAGTACTTGAGTGATACTTCGCTGAAACACCGCTGGAGCATTAGCTAATCCAAACGGCATCCTTAAGTATTCATAATGACCGTCGGGAGTAACAAATACTGTTTTACTAATCGACTCTTTAGATATAGGTATTTGATGGTAACCCGACGCAAGGTCTAGCGATGTGAAATACTTGCTTCCTTTCAATCGTTCGAGATAGTCATCGATCCTGGGCAATGGATAGCAATCTTTGATAGTTTTTGCATTCAACGCCCTATAATCGACGCATACTCTTGTTTCACCCGTTTTCTTTTTCACCAGAATGATAGGACTAGCATAGGGAGAATGAGACTCTTGTACTATTTTATTATCTAAGAGATCTTGAATTATTTTACGAACGTTTTCTCTTTCGGAAAGTGATAACCGGTAAGGCCTATACATTATAGGTTTCGAATCTGATTTTATTGTCATTTCACAATTTTTCATAATGCCTAGTTCACTAGTATTTTGTGCAAAACAATTACGGTATTAATTAATTAGTTCGAGAAGACGTTTCTTCTCTGTATTATTCAGACTAGTACCATAATTTATATCAGATAATAAAATAGATTTACAGTTGCTCAAGTTTACTTTCAAAACACTTACCCTATCTGCTATGTCCGAATCTGGCAAACAAGGCAATCCCTGTGCAATGGTCTTCTTGACCGTAAAATACAACGGAGCATTGGAGACATTCATCGCAGGTAGAATACCGGCCTTGGACGAAGCTACGCATCTAGGCACCAAATATTCATTCATAGGTTTGCATCTAGCTTGATAATCAATGAATAAGTCACCATCATATTGTTCTTCAGTTTTAAATTTTACATGGCCAATGTGATTTGGACGAACGTCACTGCTGTGGCGTCGCGACGACTAATTTTGGACCACGCCCTGAAGGCGTCGGTGACCTTGAAATGCAGAATGAACCTCCATAAGAAAATACATGGGATTTTGGGCCAGAACTCTTGATTTTATCTACTATTATGCCTAGTACCCACAAACGTTTTGTTGTATTTTTCTCTCATTGAGACCTGCGGACGTTCCACGGGACCCAATGTAGATAAATATTCCTTACACAAAATTTCTGGATTCTCATATCTTCCAGCTTTAGCACCGTTTTGTATGAAGGATCGTGAATCCCATCAATTATCATCGCCGCTGCATTTTTACAAACTATTTCAGAAGATCTTAAAAGTTCCATTTTATCGAAATAATATTCAGTCCACGACTCTTCATGCAATTTATTTCTATCTAGCATTTTTTTGAGAGTCGACGAAAAATCGCGATGTTCAGGAAATGCATCCAGCAACATTTGCTTCCACTTTTCCCACGAATCATTGTAATTAGATAAACTATTGTACCATGATTTTGCTAATCCAGACAGTCTCGACTGCATATGATAAATAATAGTTTGTTCATTCCAACCATTAATTTGTGCTAATTGGTCTATCTTATCCACCCAAACTTTTGAGTTTAAATTTGGCATATCCGGACTAAATTCTGGAATACAATCTGATTTTATGGTAACGCGTGAGCTTTGAGTTACATTTTTATCGAGTATGTTATTAAAAATGTGCTCCAACTGATTAATCTTTTAATTTGCTTTTTCTAACTCAGTTACATTTTTGTTCAATGTTGCCTGTTGATCCTTTCTCTCAAGATTTAAAGAAGGAGGCGGAGTATATGAAACATTAGATGAACATTTCCTCATTTTGCTTTGTGATTTTTTTTTTCTGTCATAACGCCCATATGAACTTTTATCTAAACTGGAACTTGAGTCACTCGAGTCACTAGAACTAGTTGATGAGCTGTCAGATTTTCGTGAAAATTTCGACATTTTCTCAAAACTTATTTTTTACTCCTACCTTTATTTCGTTTTATCCATAATTTCGCTTAAACAATTATTTAAAATATATATGTAAAGTTCACTTCTGTGTCGAAAAGTATAAACTGTCCACAAAAAAATGTCACTTAATACTTTTCCGTAATTAAGGCACGTATTCCATAAATCTAACGTTTAGATTGATATCACAATTAACTAAAAATGAAATTGAGTCTCTTTGGATAAAGCGTAATTATCCCACCCGAAGATGAAATTATTATAAAGATACGTAACGCAAATACCTAAAGCATGGGGATTGTTTGTCCCATACTATAAACACAAATGCGGGGTCGAGAGGCAAGGGGTGAAGGTTGTTTATAAACAGACGACGATCTGTTTATAAACATGTGCCAGTGGCGGCGTGAAAAGTTGTGATAATACGAAACCAATTTGATGATAGTTTTAAAATAAAAGATTTATGTATTTTTAGAATTAATTAAAATTTGTAAGCAAACATATTCGGATGAACGGCGATTCGTTAAAAACAAATGAAAAATGTATACTTATGAATGTAACCAAACTTTTCAGATGATTTCGTAAAATAATATAGGGGTATATTATGATTCTGCTTTACATAAGGGTAGGCACTTGCCATGTTTCCAACCTTGCCAGTGTCAAGACTACGGGCTTTGGTATAGATGTATTTTATACTTATATAGCAACCCAAATCACAGGTTAATGCCGTTTTTATTACAGCTTAAAAAAGTGTCTTTTCATAAAGCTTAAAAGCAATCAAGTAGGGACTTACTTTTTTTTTCTTCTAAAAATGACTTACCAGGGTGACGATAACACAAAGCCAAGCAGGTGCTAGTAAGAGGTGGATTGATGAAAGTAATTAGCAATAACTTTAATAATAATTAGCATTTCATGTAGGTACAGAAAAACAAAAGTAAGGAAAAGGGCAATAAAAGTCATAATTACACTTATAGCAGTATTTTTATTATCATTTACAAGTATGGGAGTAAGTAAAGTTTACCATTGCTACATTTTTTATGGTTTTATTATTAGTAGATACTTTTAACATTATGTACCAGTAACTTAGGTACATGTAACAATTTTAAATTAGAAATAAGCCAATAAGTGTTTATAGCTAAATCTGCCTCACAACTTAAACAACTTTAAATTTGTTGTGTGAGACGCTCCACATTCCATGTGTTTGCAAAATGTATTCGCTACTTTTTTGGCAGGATAAAAATTATACCACGTTGTATCGTCTAAAAAAATAGTGAAACTATGGCGTAGGCAACAACACAAAAAGAAATTGCTACATTATTTATGCTTGTAAACGCGCCACACATCTTGTAGTAGCAACGATTACAATAAATCATAATAAAGAGCAAAAATGTGTATTTCAGCAGTTTTTTGTACCCTTTTGAAGTTATATTTTTGTAGCTGTTGTATATACAGGGTCTAGGTTATCGACTAGGCAGGTACTAACTTAAATTTACGGAACACTATATTGTGCAACTTTCAGATTTTAGTACAAATTACAAAGGTATAAGATATCATACATAGGTCTAAGTTTACCAGTTAGTAATGCAAGGTAAATGTAAAAATAATGTATTTTCCTTTTCATACCTGTAGTAGTGCAACTTACAGAAAAACGACTTGTCCTGTCTCAGGGTTACATCACCTATCATGAAATGTCAACTTGCGGTTTAACCACAACAGTTCCAGAAGCACGACGGAAATAATTTTGATAAAATTGAATGCAATATTCGAATCAGATCTCTAGTTATAACACTAGCAAATACTGTGACAGTGGAAAAATTATAAGCAATAACAAATATGAGTTGAGAATTGCCTTAACGATATGTTAATTACTAAATTGCAATGATAAATGCAGATTGTTGGAGAAATAATAACATATCACAATCCACCAATTATACTTCCTGGTCCATTCCTAATAGAACACCCTGTAATTGCTTCTAAAGTGATGACAGAGCACTAAATGGAAAGCAAAACATAGTTGACTCTTTTCATAAGGTATCGATATCCCTTCATTAGTCATTACGCTTTTTAGTGCTAACAGTGCCGGTTTGATTTGTGAGTGCGTAAAAATAAATATGAAAGTGACAAAGAGAAAGACCATCGAAAGACTAGAGAAAAGCAAAAAGAAACTGCGGAAATTAGAAGACCTGTTAGAAGATATCTCTTCTAGTTCATCAAGTAAGGAAAAATAAATACAAACTTATTCTCAAAAAACTCACATTTTGTCATCTTCTTTAAAATAAAATACTATGGATTGCTATTCCAACACTTTGTAAGTGTTGAAGATATGCGTACTTAGACTGGATGATTTACTTATCATCTACATATAAATTACACTCAATTTTACAAAAATACAAGTGAAGATATGCAGTACTGGATGATTTACTCATCATCCGTATACCGATACCTAGACAGAGAGATTTACTCATCTTCCAAACTTGTCTAGAATCCATTTTCTGTATTAAAAAATTTTATATACCTGGAAATTTACTCATATCCATTTTAAAATTCAAAAACATGCCTATCTATAACCCTGAAACATAGATGCTGATAAATGGTTTCTGTAACACAATTCTCATTCATAATTGTTGTGTTTATATAAGCTTTCTTGGGTTCTTTAAAAATCATAAACATCCGATTAAACTGAAATCTGACCTCGTGCGTTGTACTAACTATATATATATATACAGGGTGGTCCGTAATGAATGCGCCAAAAAGCAAACCTAGATTAATCTCGTGAAAATAATGATATTGAGCCAAATATGCCTTAATCAAATGTTGCTCATTAATGAGATACAGGGTGTTAAAGTCCAGTTCTCAGAATTGTTATTTCTTTATAGCTCAAGTCGTTTTTGAGATATCGACATGAAAACTGGGAATCGGGGGTTTCCAGGGATGGGGAATACGATGGTATTCCATTTATTGACATAACATGTAGAGGGCGCTAGTTACACCTTATACACTCATTATTTCATGCCATAACTTTCTTATTAGTACCGTTCTTTTATTTTTTATTGAAAATTTTGAAAGAGTGGCGTTTTTTAAGAAAAAAAGGTGTACTACATTTACTTCGATTAAATAAGTCGTTTTCGAAATATTTGCATTTATTCGTTCTATTGCATAGTCAAAAAATATTAAACATTAAAACCGAGATAACAGACTTGACTAACGAATAATGAATTGATCATGCACAAATAGCAAAAAATTACTTCAACAAATGTGAAAAATGTCCACCATTCACTTCTATGCATTTTCTGAATCCCTTCACCAAGTAGCGTCGTACTTGGAATAAAGTTCCTGGCTTATTCCTGATAACATTGGTGGAACCATTAATTTGTTGCAAAAGTTGCTCACGGGTACGGATTTCTTCGGTGTACAATAAAGATTTGATAAAACCCCAAAGGAAGAAATCCAAAGGATTAAGATCCGGGCTACACGGCGGCCATGGAATTTCACTGCCACGACCAAACCATCTATGAGGCAGCCATTCATCTAGATAGTTGCGAACTGCAACTGGTTAATGGTAACCAGTACTTGCAGTTTCTTCAAAATGTTTTGCGGGATCTACTCGATGATATACCCTTAAATTTACGACAAAACATGTGGTTTATGCACGATGGTGCTCCACCACATTATCCAGTTGCAGTTCGCAACTACATATCTAGATGAATGGCTGCCTCATAGATGGTTTGGTCGTGGCAGTGAAATTCCATGGCCGCCGCCTAGCCCGGATCTTAATCCTTTGGATTTCTTACTTTGGGGTTTTATCAAATCTTTATTGTACACAGAAGAAATCCGTACCCGTGAGCAACTTCTGCAACAAATTCATGGTACCACCAATGTTATCAGGAATAAGCCAGGAACTTTATTCCAAGTGCGACGCTATTTGGTCAAGGGATTAAGAAAATGCATAGATGTGAATGGTGGACATTTTTCACATTTGTTGAAGTAATTTTTTGTTATTTGTGCATGATCAATTAATTATTCGTTAGTCAAGTCTGTTATCTCAGTTTTATGTTTAATAGTTTTTGACTATGCAATAGAACGAATAAATGCAAATATTTCGAAAACGGCTTATTTAATCGAAGTAAATGTAGTATACCTTTTTTTCTTGAAAAACGTCACTCTTTCAAAATTTTCAATAAAAAATAAAAGAACGGTACTAATAAGAAAGTTATGGCATGAAATAATGAGTGTATAAGGTGTAACTAGCGCCCTCTACATGTTATGTCAATAAATGGAATACCATCGTATTCCCCATCCCTGAAAACCGCCGATTCCCAGTTTTCATGTCGATATCTCAAAAACGACTTGAGCTATAAAGAAATAACAATTCTGAGAACTGGACTTTAACACCCTGTATCTCATTAATGAGAGACATTTGATTAAGGCATATTTGGCTCAATATCATTATTTTCACGAGATTAATCTAGGATTGCTTTTTGGCGCATTCATTACGGACCCCCCTGTATATATATATATATATATATATATATATATATATATATATATATATATATATATATATATATATATATATATATATATATATATATATATATATATATATATATATATATATATATATATATATATATATATATATATATATATATATATACCGGGTGGTTCTGTTTACCCGGAATACATTACATTTGTACATATATTTAAAAAAAAAAGAAAAAAGAGACATATTTTTGAGGATTCACACCTTGTTCTAGGTGGGAAGGAAGGAAGGAAGTTCAATCGTAGTTATACGACTGGTCCGTTCCGTATAGAACAAACCCACCCTTTCCTTAGTAAGAATACCTATGTATATGTATATACCCACCCCTTCTACTCGATTTATCTACCTTTAGCTATCATAAAGCCTAATGAAGGGATATCGATACGTTATGAAAAGAGTCAACTATGTTTTACTTTCAACTTAGTGCACTATCATCACTTTAGAAGCAACTACAGGGTGTTCTATACGGAACGGACCAGTCGTATAATTATTACGATTGAACTTCCTTACAGGTAAGTCGTTTAATCTTAAAATATGATGTCTAAAACTGTAACAATACTGTATTATTTTGTTTTGTTATCTGAGCAATACAAGTAGGTTTTCTTTAAAAACTTTTCATATTTACATTACTTTCGTTTTCCTTTGAAAAACCAAAGTATCATATACTTTTATATTCATGGTTTGTTTGTGAAAAGTTGTTAGATTATTAATTTACTTATTTTGTTTGGGGGGGTTCTTTCTCTTCAGAACTGCGGCGTAAACTGTTACAGCTGTTCTTTGCCAATTTTGTGGCTGTCAATGCGCTAGAGGAACCTGTGCCTGTTATCTTACTGGATGATCTACCGCCTTTAGGAATAGCGTTTTCTATATCTAAGCTAGCTGAAGCATCATAGTACCTAAAACATATTTAATTAATTAATAATTTAAAAGTCGCAGTAGAGTACCTAAAAGTAGTTAAAAAGTACTGTGCTCATCATCATCAGAAAGTATACTTTCTGTCGAAAGGCGCAACAGCTTATAATCAAATTGCAGTGCCGTAGCCAGTATTTTGGGGTGGGGGGAACAGGGTGTTTTAAAAAAATAGCTGTTCGCTATGTATATGAGCGGGGGCGTTAATCACACGTTGATCGAAAGGGCAGGGGGGCGGTCGCCCCCCACCTGGCAATGTCACTGTCAAATTACTTTAATAACTTCCATTCGCCAAAATTCTGTGTTCATCACTTAACAACACAGATGGTGACATATATGTAGTATAATACATATATGTGTAAATACACTTTTTCGTTAAACAAATGTTTTTTGAGTATTAAATACCTACTAACTTTTGTTTTCGTGGCTTCCTCTCCTGGCAGCTGGGGCGTAAATGGCCAGATGTGGCTGTCAGTGTGCCAGATGAATCTGTGACTGTCAGTGTGCCAGATGAATCTGTGGCTGTCAGTGTGCCAGATGAATCTGTGGCTGTCAGTGTGCCAGATAAATCTATGGCTGTTACAGTCCTACATGATCCATCTTTGTCAGGAATATTTTTGTGAATATTTAGGGTAGTTACGGGATACCTGAAAATATTTTGAAGAAAGAACGAACGGTTTATTCTACGAGATTGTCAATTAATACTTTGAAAATGGTTTACAGACTTGCATAAAGTACCTTGGTTCTGCCCTCACTCCCTCACACATATTGCTCCCAGGGTTGCTATCTAGCTCAAGGGAGTCACCGTGTTCAGAGGCTGTCAAGGTGCTCGAAGACTCATAATCATGTCTAAATGATGAAAGTAAGCCTCGTTAAATAAGTTTGTAACATCATAAAAAATTATTATTACAAATTCTGGTGTTCCTTAAAGCATTTTTGGTAATTATGCCTCAATGAGGCACACTGCAAACAAGGAGAATTTTGATAACAGATATGTACCTTTTTGGAGAAGGAATGGCTATAAATCTTTCTTCAATATTACAGATGATCGTTCTGGAAAAAAATAGTTGTTACTTATTAGTGCTTCACTTAAATCAATTATTTACTATTGCACTTTTTCATATTTTCTTTGTTTCTTTGTTTCTCAAAGAAATTGTAACAAGCCGTAGTAGTAATAAGCCAAATTCATTATTTTGTGTTAGAATATAAATTAATACCTACACAAACTTTTTATAATGATATTACTTGACTGTTAAGTATCTATATGGTCCTTTGTGCATGTTTATCGGTACCTATTATAGAGCTGTCACACTATATTGCACAAAAAGTATCCTACTCAATAACTTTTTCCTTAATGGCCCCACTAGCTCATATAGAGAAACGTTACTGTTTTCATTTGCCATGGTCATTGCTCCCTCCTCCCACAATTATTAAGCCAAAAGTATATGCATTTTTTTTATCCCAGTAAGAGATGTAGGTATTTCACAAAATCATCCAAGCAAACAAGTGTCTGATAATTCCTATTTTATTGATATTTACTCTAAAGTAACAATATACTATAATTACTCTAAATTAGATATTTGTAATACCAATATACCCTTTCTTACGAGACATACTTAAGTTCTATTTGGGACATAGAGAAAAAGAAAGGGAACACAGATAACAGAACAGTTATGTTTTCAACTGTTAGTTCAATCCCAAGTTCACATTGCCGTAAAAAACATAAACAAGAAGAAAGTCACATATTAACACAAAACAAAACAAAGCAAATATAAACCTAGTATAAGCAATTGGGAAAATACTTAGTTGGGTTTAAAAGGTACCGCAGTAAGTTTTAGGTTTCATACTCCTGATTTCCTTACGATAAAATCTGTATTTTTAAAATGATCCATAATGTATGTCCATTGTTGCACATTTTCGTCTTTTAGCTGAAGGGCCTCAAGCCATGACTGCCTTCTTTTATCATCAGGAAATCTAAAAAATTGTTACGTCTACTGTACAACTATGTTCCTATAAAAGGCACGATGCCTTCTGGTTTAAGCATTTTTTCCTTTTGTTTCTTTTCGGCTTATGTCTTAATTCTTAATACCTACAACCTAGAGCTATCTAAATAATCCTTTACTGATCAAATCTACTTTAAACTGTGAGTTCTACTGCTTAATATCTAAGCATGTATGTAAAGATAGTAGTAGACAAGGTAATTTTAGTGAAAAGCCTTTACAATAACTTCAAGCACTTAGGCACATTAGGTCTACATATTAATGCTATATTAAAAATAAAAGACCTCAAATAATACAACACTGCAAAACTACCATTTTCCGTTGGAGCTACCTGCAAAAGAAAATACAAAGTAGCATCAGGTGTCACTGCTTTTTTTTGTTGCCAAAAGCTATTGAAAGTGAGAAAATCATGACACACTACCATGCTGCGTATTTTCACAAATCCGAAAACGTTAAATAGCTTTTAATGAGAAACGTGAAACCGAAATCGTCATTTTGTAATCGGTGAAAACTATTTTTGGTGTTACAGGTTTGGCTAATGCTTCCCTTTTATAAGATACGCCATTGAAGTACTCGTATTGTTGTTGTTTACTTACCGATGAAATGACCTGCCACCACCTTTCTGGTACTCATGGCCACAAACTATGCATATTTTACCCATTGTCTCACAGAAACACCTATTAAACACTGCTAAAAGCTTTCAAGACACTCACAAATTGTAAAATAAACTCAAAACTCACTGTAAACACACCGACACGTGTTCACACCAAACAAAAACAGCTGATCACCCAAACAATCAGTTGCCGACGGGCGTCTAGACCAGTGTTGCCAGAGTAACAAAGCAAAAAGTCGCCATCGATCAGTATGAAAAGTCGCCACTTTGTGGCCACAGCTTTTTTGAGATATTGGGGTTAGAAAACTGTCAATACTAAATAAAAAAAATGTTTTTGTGGAACAAACTTGGTGGAATCCCCAAAATTTGACGTACAATTCGTGGCGCGTTTAGATATTCTCTTTGAGAAATCCCTTCGTGCAATAATGATTATTAGTGTGACGTTGTTTCTTCATACGTATTGTATACAACGTGTATATTCAATTTTTCACCTGTAAAAAGTCGTCAAAAATAAGCTTTTTATTGAAAATCGCCGCCACACTCTCATAGAGACAAAAAGTCGTCATTTTGGCGACTTGTCGCCCCAAATGGCAACACTGTCATGACGTAAGTCTAGACCACTAGTCCCAGGACTAAACCGCATCAGCCGATGCTTTGTTATCTTTCTCTAGGAGTTGCAAATAAAAAAGGATAACCGGTATCCGTTGGTCTTGGAGTTCAATTGATTACCGGCTTTGGGTTTATCGTGTCGTGGATGACTAAGTAAACAATACAGCACAACACAACAAATATTGTTTACTAACATTTTTTATCCCTCGTCTGGACGTTTAGTTTGTCTTTGTTACTTGTCTTTATATGGTAGGCCTATGGTCCCACCGCTGCACTAAAAGAGACACTAGGCATCATTACTCGTCTCGATTTATTGAAATAAAATTCATATACTTCACACAAATAATATGTTATCGGAACTATTTTTATTATTTGTAAAACACAAAAATGTAATTAAATTGAACAAGGATTTATTCCAAGGGAAAAATATGAATAATATAACTCAAATGCCGCGCGCTACCGAAGTTCAACGCCGAGTGTCCCCTGCTCTCCTTTTCTCGTCGCCCAACCGAGTCGGGTCCTCGTCAGCGTAATCTGAGAACCCAAAATCCCAGTGTAATAGGATCTTGGCGACGCGTTGGTGATTACATTCGGCCATCCTGACCATGGAGTGTCCTCACTCCTTACTGGAACCCTAAGAAAACAGAGACACAATTTTGCAATAACAATAAGACAAAGGGACCATAATTATGGCACCCATATTTCGACAACGTTCTTAAAATACTGATACTTCTTTTTATATAACAGGGTTAACATAACCACAATTAAGAAGACAATAATATAACGACAAAACTCAAGCAAAAATAAATAAAAATAAAATAAAAAATGTTACACATCATGCTACGCAACTGCAGTTTGCGTAACGCACACACACATAAAATTTAAACCTTATGGGCCCGCGCTAGAAAAACCTCTAGCCCCTGGAAATGAGAGTACCGGGACACAGAACTGCACTCTAAAAACTGTACTAGCATACCATACTAGAATCTTAGGTTCCAAGACTAGAAAAGTTTGTTAAAATAGCCTCAAGAAGAAATTTAGTAACGGATACTAAATTTTATTGCTAGGCCGATTTCGGCATTCGTTACTAGTCCAATCCTAGTTGCCAATACTCATTTGGTTGGTTATTGCAAGAATTATAGTAATGTTGTCGGACCATCTTGATTAGTACTAGTAAAATAGTTTATTATTAGAGGAACCAGATATGCTTAGTCGCACTGAATATGCATATTGCTGCGAAGGCGTAGTTTTACTATTGTAGTTAAAATTATTATTCTACCCGATACCAGTAAATTTACTATGGTAATTGTCGTTACTAGCTATAAGTACTAATTTTGATGTTAACTAAAACATAAATTAATTGTTACGAATATCAATTTTTTATAGTAAGTCTTGTTATGGCAACATATCCTATTATAATTATATTTATTATTTTAATTACTGGTAACGTTTCGCTCCGAATATTTGGCCGTTACCAGAAACTTTATCACTATATAAAATACCAAATCGTTGCCACTACTTAGCAGAATAAAGACAATAGTGGTCCAATAAACTAATATAATCCTGTTTGTTTAGTTTGCCGCAATTGTTTAGTTTATAGTAAAGCGTTTTCGATAATTAATTTTATTATTAACAAATCAATAAACTATAATATATAGTATTATTACTCGACACCTTTATCTACTTGCATTTTCAATTAATATATTTTGTAACGGGATAGGTTTCTTTCTAGGCAAAAAATAAAAATATATTTATAGATTACTGAGTTTTAATTTTATTATTCATTATTAAAAAACAGTAATAAATCACTTTAGTGTTTAAGTTACTTAAAACCTAACAAACATTTAAACCTAGGTATCTGCACAAAATTTAAAATCAACTTCAAATCATGTTATAACATGTATATTAATAAGTAGGTATACTATTAACGTAAATAACGGAATATTAATATTTTAACAATAAATATATAATATAAAACTAAAATACGTTTCTTGAATTAACAAATAGTCCATCAGTTTGTCTAGAGGAAATGCAGGGAAAAGTACTTACCCAGCTGGAATGAGGAACAAACACGTGTCTGTCAGTAATCTCCACTTTAAAAGAATATAAATGTTCAGAATATTCAATTATCTTCAGTTTTTGGCAAATAAAATAAAATTTTCCATTACTGTCTAAAAACATATCTTTTATAACACCAAATTTTTTTTTCAAATTTGTTGATTCTAATTCGATTATCATAGAACGCTTAAAAAGTATGTTATGAATTCTAATCCATTTTGTGATAAAAAAAGTTTCTTCAATAGAAGAAAAATCATATAAATCAGGATATAATTCTTTGATGTCACTTAATGCTATTGGTTCAACGGATCCATTTATAGGATTAGAATGTTGCATATCGTTTTGTAAAAGTTTATGACAAAGTTTTAATTGGTGTTTTAGAGCTAATGTTTTTGTAATATTTTGACGAGAACAAGATACATTTGCTGTCATTTTAGATTCTCTATGCTTAGATTCATACCTCATACTCCAAAAGTTGACAAACGGACCCACCAACTTCGCAATATAAGGATAGTGAATTAGATTATGATGTTTTGGTTTTAAATTATCATGAAAGAGCTTTTTATAGAGAAAATTATGTTCAGAAACTAACCATTCAAGATAATTTATAACGTCTACAGTCAAAGACGAAGCAACGGAAATATCGACAATCTGCCGAAGAATTAGGTAAAACTTATAAACAGCGCAACTTTTGGGAACCAAATCGCCAACAATAAAATTAAAATACCGAACCAAACAAAGCATTTCAGATGAGGACATATTTAGTTTTTTTTTTGTGAAAATCCTGTGAAATTCCAGGAGGTTTATTATCTAACTCGTCGAGGCATGCCAGGGTATGGATTCTAAAATTAAGTTGTTCCAAACTAAAGTATTTTTGTTCTAATATGAAATGTTTTAAAATAAATAGAAAATCGTAGTTGCAAACGCCTTCAAGGAGATCGTGCATAACATCTACACAATAATTTTCTGCTGCATGAAAACTTTGCAACGAATTAAAAACACATTCCTGTTTGATACCACATTCAGTCACATTTTTATTTTTACAGTCATAATCGTAACTTTCTTTTGATCTAAGGAGTTTATCATTTTGTTTAAACAAAGTTTGCAATTCAGTTTTGTTGACTTGACAAAATCGGCATGGAAAGTTTGTATTAAAGCTCTCGGCAAAGCCAAGTATACCATGAAGACCTAAATTGTCACCTAATATCATGGCTAGTTTAAATAAAATATTTATCTCTTTTCCATTATATTGGATGTTAATTCCAACTGTCTCCAAATACTTCAATTCATCTACAACCTTTTTAAAAATATCATTCCCAAATGACTTTCGATCATCAGAATGGAACAAAAAAAACAAAAAATAATTTTCCAGTTTTGAGCTAATAGATGGCAATAAACATGGCAAATGTGCGTAAACAGCTCCTAGTTTGTGGATACCAGCATGCGACCCCAAAGGGTTGCCAGTTTCGTAATCATCATAGTATAAAAATATCGGCAAGGTAATTTTGTTCTCGTTATCTGGAGGACATATTGATAACCAGTACTTAGATTGAGTGAAAGCTGTTACCACTTCTGTATCGTGCTGTAGAGAAGTTCTATAGCCCACAATAGTTTTTAACATGTTTGTATTTTCGAAAATTTTACTAAGAACTAGTCGCATTGGAATGAATTGAGCAGTGACTGGCACAGACTTATATAAAAGGACTTGAGATGCTCTTATCCTTTCCTTCCTTTCACCTAATATATGATCAACAGGCGTAATAAAACAGTTGGAGTTTCGTAGAGCTTTTAACCTTAAAAACTCTGTCGATAAGTCAGCAAACGGGTCTTTTAATACCGAAAACATCTTACGAATATCTACAATATTTTTAGTCGGTGCAGACAAGTTATTTAAAATATCAACAACAAATTTTTCAAGAAAAGGAATCAAATCACTGTTAAAAAACATAGTAAAAGTGTCAATAATCAACTGAACATGTGATCTTGGCAAGAGAGATAGATTGTAAAGATGTGCAATAAACTTAATTGCTTCGTCCTTGATAATAAACTTAAAGTTATCCAGAAAGTCGTCTACAGTACTTTTACCAACATTAGTAGCATTATCAGAATGTTGTTCCTCTAATAAAATCGAATTTACAGCAGTTTGATCATCAATTGATGAACACCTAGAGGTTTGGTCAGGTGCTAAAGTTTCAGTTAAATTATTATGTTTTTTATGAAAATGCTGTTTAAAATATTTTATGTTTTGAAAATTCCTGTAACAATTTTGCTCTCTGCATTGGAATGTAGATAAATTGTGAAATTTATGTTTTAATTTTAGATGCATTAAAAGAGCATCAACAGTAGGAAATATTACAGAACATTCTGAGCATTTGGCCATTTTGTAAATCTTAACAAAAAAAACTTAAAGTAGTCGTTATTCTGTATTTCCTTTAGACAAATTATGGTAATCAAAATAAATCAGTCTTGTAAAAATTGATCAACTGATGTAAAACTTTTATCAAATTTGCTTTTAATTTTAAAAATACCCTTTTGTACACACATCCAAATATGCTCTGCTTCTGGGGAGTACTGAGCATTCAGTGCATGAGTTATCTTAAAACAAAGTTCTACGGCCTTAAGGGGTGTACATACGTTGTATAAGACTTTATCAACAGCAACAAAGCACTCGCTGATGTTATCCTCCGAAGATGCAACAACAATTGGCGTGGGCTGAAAGGTCAGACCCAGGTGATTCAGTTTATTTTTCTTTTCTTCGAGTTTGATGTGAAGATCCTCAAGTCTCTAAAAAACACAAAATAATTCAAATTGTTATTAAACAGCTATATCTACAAGTTTAAAAAATTTAAGGGCAAATGTCTTGGTTATGCATGGCAAAAATAGATATACCAAAGTTAAATGTATCTTATTGGCAACAAATGTACCTTTTTAGGACCTTTATATGACTTTTTCAGCTCTTTTGGGATAAATATGCTGCCCCAAGCTTTGTGGCCTAATGCCTAGAAATTTGATTTATTGTTTACCCTTATATGAAAAATAAATGATTGCTGCACTTCTTCCTTTGACGGTTTGTATTTTTTGGTCACTGTCTGGGCTCTTATAATGTTTGGCAAAATTTTCAAGGTAATAAATGACTTAACATCTGAAACGAAAATAATGTGAATTGCAACCTTCAGTCACAAAGCAATACCATGTATTTTAAAAGCCCTTTGTTCTTACCATCATCGGTTGCCTCTTCCAAAATGGACAGATAGTGTTTTATATTTGTGTCTTTCATATTCTTGCCCCGTTCGAGGACTTTTCGTGAAAATTCGGGCCAGTTAGCGTACAGATTCATATCATGTTCTGGATACATACTATTAAAGTCATTCTCTAACTGAAAAAAAAAAAAGTTTTTTAATAAAAACGTAATTGCTGTGGACAGCTTATATTAAAATATTTGCTAATATCATAAACTTACCAAAGTAAAACCTCTATTTTCACGTAGGACCCTGTATGTTGCATAGTAAGTATAAATTGGTGTATGTTTCAACTCATTCTGTCGTGTAATAAATGTCTGTCTTCCACCTGACCCCAAGGTTCGATATTATTTTTTAACCAAGCGAGCGATTCTTCAGAGACTTCCTCATCATCCTCGCGAGGCAAAATGTCTAAAAACAACCAAGTTTAAAATCCTAAACGAAAAACACTATACCTATATCTACTCAACTTATATAAAAAATAAACCAAGTTTTCTTTGGAACTTACCGTCATCTCCCTGCTCACTGCTTAATAGACCCACCCTCCTTAAACATTTCCTTAAATTATAATATTTACAAAAAAGCTTTCCTTGGCCATCCTTTTTGTATTTTCCGTTTGAAACTCGTTTCAGAACCATTCGAAAATATATCTCCTTAAATTCACAAAAAAATTATATACAAGCCTGTCCCCAAATACTTAGGTGTTACATGATAAAAAAAAAATGCATTATCAAAAAATGTATTTGTACTTATTTGATTTTTTTGTAAAATGCAAATATATAAAACCGATTAATTATTATATATCTGAACTTTTATTTCAAAATTTGCATTAAGTCTTTATGTTAGTTTATGGACAACTTTGTTTTATTAAAAAAATTGTTATAAAATAATAAATGATTGCACTTTTCTCTTTAAGCATTTTTATGTTTTCCTAATTTATTAACACCCTGTATATCTGATCTAAAAAAAAAATATTGTGAATTCGTTTTCTCAACAAGCAGAACGTTTTAAAAAGAATGATTTTTGGTCAAAAACTGAATAATAAAGAGTTTTTCAATCTTTGGGACTCTATCCGCGGACACACTGTATGTTTGGGAAATTTTTTTAATCTACTAGATGGGTAGAGTAACTGTACCAAAAATTATCAAAATTGGTGAGGTCTTTAGTCAAACCTCCTTTTATTTTCGTTGATTTGATGTAAAATGACTTAAAGAAAAAATAAAAAAATAAACATAAAAGCTCTATGTATACAGTAATGTACCCTCGAATGTACCCATGTGGAAAGCTCTATATAATTTTTGATCTTACGAGAGTAGTCCCTTTCCACAAAGATTTATGTTTCATGAGAAAATATAATAAAATAAAATATTATACAAGACCACCTAAAAAAATATAAAGTTTAGTTTCCAAAAAATGATTTACCTTTGACTCGCCAGGAAATACAATGGGTATTTGTGCAGCAAGTTTTAAAAAATCCTCGCGATTCAGTCTCTTGTCAGTGTTTGGCCCCAGTTCATTTTCTATTATGATTTCTGATAACTTATTCCTCGAGTCATCGTCAAGTTTTTGCTTCATTTCAAAATACCCTAGTATATATTTTCCCTTAGGGGAGGCTTCCAATAATTTTTTTAAAGGTATTTCTTCATTTGTAGTGTCTGAAAAAGTAATCAAGTTAAAGTTAGTTATTATAATAGGTATCCTATGCTATTAAAAATAGAAACAAAGTCAAGCATTACAAGTTTTTTTTTTCATTTGCTTATTGCAATTTTCTACACCATTTACCCAATTTTTTAATAATATATTACCATTTTCTTCTATTTCTTCAATAATAACTCCTTTGTCTATAGACAGACAACTTATAGTACTGAAACTGTCAGTTGCATGGGACTGTTCTCCCAGTGAAAAACTTTTTTCATCAGTCTTTAAAGAACTTTCATCTTCAGTCCCTACCCAAGTCTCTATACGAAAACAAGACAAAATTATATTAAACTAAACTAAAATAACGGAACAAAATATAAGGAAGCAAAATCTTGTAATATTTAAAAAAAATAATCAGCAAGTTTCTGTTCGACAGTACCTACCTATGGTTTCTACAGGATATTCGAGAGCATATTGCTGCTCAAATTTGATTCTTAATCCGATGTGGGGTATTAAATCCTTTAATATTTGGCCTTTCAGATGTTTCCAGACAGATTCATCGATCTTATTTTCTAGAATTAAATTAATATTTTGCTTTCTTTCATATGAAAGTCTATTATACTATTTACTAACCATTCATAAGAACATAATATGACTACTTTATACAAATAAATTGAATTAAAAATATTGACTTTTGAGCTTCTTTTTAAAAATAATGATAAAATCAATATATTTTTAAAAGGCCCAAATAATGCTTAATCAATATAAAAAATAATATACCATATATCCCATTTAACAAAAACATAGGTTTGGTCATATCTAAAAAAATTAACATTTTTAGAAAAATAACTGATTACACCACTAAACTCTACTTTATTTTGCCCCACGTGTATAACATTTAATTTATTTTTGACATTCCCAAATAAAACTCAGGCTACTACAGGGTGCACGGGCAATACATTAGAGGATATAGTATAGGGGCCAACAATATTCGAACAAAAACTATTTATGTTAATATAAATTTTATATAGGTATACAGTATGTCCACGAATGGGGTTTACATCAGGACAAATGGTCTAAAAATTTAAAGATACGACAAAAAAGTCACTCTTAATAAACGTTTTTGCGTGCCTAGTAGGATTCATCATAAAAATCTTCAATTTTTTTAAAGCAGGGTGGGAAAAAACTGCAAAAATGTTATTTTGCTTAAGAGTAAACATACTTTATTTTCAAAGATACGAAAAAAAGTCACTCTTAATGAACGTTTTTACTTGAATAATGAATAGGTAATACTTGTTGTCAATGTCTTTATTTAATGAAGTAAATAAGTATAATAATACGAACATTTTTATTAACATGAAAAGAATATGATAACAATTTCATAATTAAAAAACCCACCCTGTCTAAAAAAATTGGAGTTTTTTATGATGAATCGTACTAGGCACACAAAAACGTTTATTAAGAGTGACTTTTTGTCGTATCTTTCAATTTTTAGTCCATTTGTCCTCTTGTAAACCCCATCCGTGGACATACTGTATTGTTTTGCTTCGGTACACATACCGAGTGTTTTTTTTAGTCCAAATATTGTTGGCCTTGACTTTACTGAACTGGTAGATTACACATAATAGAATGGCTGTAAGTCAGGTAACAATTCCAAATATACCTAGATTTACACTTACATATTTAACTACCAATCAAATTGATATTTGGCACAGGCCCACCTTGACTGATGGTAATTTGTACGATTCTCTAACAAAATTAAGTAATATTCACCTATTATTGAGTCATTGTCATTGAATCAAAACACAGTCAGTACAAAAATACAAACCAGCAAAGAAAACAATTGCACTATTTAAGATAAACAAATTAAAACTTGCTTTAAAATTATTCAACATGCCCCTAGTCACTGCGAAAATGTTACCTGTTTTAAAGTTTGGTTATGTTAGGTCTAAAAGTAAAATAAGTTTTTATTTTCGAAGCCCTTTTTACATTTCTCTGGTTACAGCCAAATTTGTGCTATACATACCTAATATATTATAATACCTATATATTTTTTGGATGATAGGAACAAATAATAAAGCAAAATTAAAGCATTTTATGGCGACGAATGATTCATAGCTTTAGAGATAAAATTTAATATACGTACCCATGAAGCACTCAGTTAAACTATCTGCTAAACCATATTTAGTTAGTTTTTCGACGACAAATGCATACGACATTATTGAAACACAAAAATCCACTAATTATAGGCACAGGTAATCAAAAATCCCGGACACATGAATAGGCGTCACCGGCTTAATGTCTGAACAACCGAAATAATTTGAATTGAAATAAACGGAAATTTCTTAATCGACGAAGGAGGACAAATGACAATTGACGATCCTGCCGCCTGAAGAGATCAGTGTTGCCGGGTTTCGACGGCGATGCAATGCTGCCAAAAAATGTATCTGCTACAGGGTGGGTTTGATGGGTTATGCTAATTAAACTACCTAGTTGCGTGAACTAGGTAAACTAATATTTGTTGATTCCAACATTCCGACTCGGTTACCATTACTAAAATACAGTTAAGAATAATATTTAGTTTCCAAAACTAAAATATTTTGTTTAAACCAACCAAGTCATAACTAAAATTGGTTCAGGAAACTAAAAATTATTGTTAGGTATGCTAAAGTCTTTCTAGCGAGAAAAAATTAGCTTGGGCGACCAACGCATTTTTTAGAGTGTGTACTAGTAATATTTCCGGGCCTTATCACCCTATTCTAGCTTCTCCGTTCTGACCGCCCTACTCATTCCTGCGACCGGGCGCCACGACCCATAGAGGCTCGTAGCACCACACGCCATTTCCAGTACCACCTAGCTTACCTACTCATTCAAACTTAAAATTGAATCCAGGGCTTCATATTGTCGACCCCTGCAACACCTTGGTGTAGTGTCTGTGAGCGTGTCATTCCAGGAATGTCCCTAACTTCGTAACGATCATTCCCAAGAACTTTGGAAACTCGAAACGGTCCACGCCACTTCGGTAACAGTTTTTGGCCAGTCCCTGTTGCTCGTATAGAAGTAATCTTCAATAAAACCAATTCACCTATCTGAAACTTTCTTGGAATACCGCGTTTAGAGTTAAATTGTACTTTTTGTCGAGCCTGATACTCAGGATACTGCTCGGACACTTTTCGCCGTAATTCACTTAGGTCGATTTTGTCCAAAATTTCTGGAGGGAAGAACGCAACTTGTCCGGATACCCGATACACCATTAAAACTTCACTTGGGGCTGCCCCTAGTGTCTTATTAACAGTCCCATTTAACCCAAGTTGAATATTAGGTACGTTTTCATCCCATCTGTCATCTTCCAAATTTGCCCCCATGGTAGACAGGGAGTCCAGTATGGTACGGTTGTACTCTCAACTTCTCCATTTCCTGTTGGTAGCCCAACCGCATTTAGGTATACCGTGAAGGTTACATTTTTTTTTAATTCTTGAGATGTAAAAGATTTTCCTCTATCACTAATAATTCTGTTTGGTGCCCCAAAATGCTTGATCATATCGTTTAAACAGTCGATGACATAACTAGTTTTTGTATTTTTGACGGGATAAATTAAAATAAATTTTGTGAACGCATCAATTATTACTAAAAGCTGAGTATTACCATCACGAGTTTTAACAAAAGGGCCTAAATGATCTATATGAATCGTGTCAAAAGGCCTTCCAATTTTAGGGATTGGGTTTAAAAATCCCGGTTTTTTATTTCCTATTGTTTTGTGATATAAACAATTTAGGCAATTTTTTACATATTTTTTTACAAACCGCCTCATTCTTGGAAACCAATACACTCGAGCCACTGACTCATACGTTTTATCGTAAGCAAAATGCCCGATATCGTCATGATTTAAACGAACAATCTGAAATCTTGCCCCATCCGGTACAACCCAACGCGGACCATACGAAGTTGTTTTGTAAACCTCGCCGCCTTTAAGTTCATATTGGTTAAATATATCTTTATTGTTCTGAACGTCGCCGGTAATCAAGATATCTTTTATCGCTTTGGCTTTCTTGTCAGACTCTTGTGCCGCTAATAACCAATCCCCTTCAGTAATATTTATTGCATAAACATTTAAATTCTTTGATAAATTTAGATCGGGTATCGGATTTCGACTTAAAGCGTCTACATGTTGCATACGTTGATTAGTACGATGTTTTATGATATAATCGTATTCGTTCATTTCCATGACCCAGCGACCTAGTCTCGAATTAATTTCAGCCTTTTTAAAAGTACTAACTACCGCTGAGAAATCCGTAATTATTGTAAATTTTCTGCCGTACAAATATTGGCGAAATTTTTGAACTGTTAGTACCACCGCTAATGCCTCGAGTTCAAAAGAATGATATTTTTGTTGTTCTG
This sequence comes from Philopedon plagiatum, assembly GCA_963971165.1. Classification (NCBI taxonomy): domain Eukaryota; kingdom Metazoa; phylum Arthropoda; class Insecta; order Coleoptera; family Curculionidae; genus Philopedon; species Philopedon plagiatum. The sequence continues at coordinate 100,303,448 of OZ020190.1, forward strand.
GCGTAGTTTGTTTACTGAAATATGCTGTAGGGTGTTCTTTACCATTTTTTTCTTGGATTAGAACCCCGCCGATTCCTATTCTGCTCGCATCAGTATAAAGAAGACATTCTAAATTTTTATCAAAAATTTGAAAAATAGGTTTTGTGACTAATGCTAATTTAAGATTTTGAAATGCTTCCTGGTGTGAACGTTCCCATTTCCAGTCAATATTTTTATGCAATAATTCACTTAACGGTTTTGATTTTCGAGCATAATCTGGTATGAATTTTCGAAAATAACTTGATAAACCTAAATATTGTCTTACATTATGTACGTTTTGCGGGACAGGAAAATTTTCTACGGCGAAAATTTTATTCTTTGTTGGACAAATTGTGGAATTCGAGATTTCATAACCCAGAAATTCAATTTTTGTATGTAAAAAATAGCACTTGTTTAATTTAAATTTTAGCCCATAATTTTGAAAAATATGCAAAACTTATTTTAAGGTACTTAGAACTTCCTGGATTGTTTTTCCAGGAATTAGAATATCATCTAAATAAACCAGCACTTTATTAAACCTTAATTGACACAAAATTTTATTAATTATTTTCTGAAAAACTGATGGAGCAAAAGGTATCTTTAAAAACTCGTATAACCCATCTTGTGTTATAAAAGCAGTTTTGGCGATAGAATTTTCTTCCATTTTTATTTGATAGTATCCTGATGCCAAATCGAGACTGCAAAAGTATTTGTAGCCTGACAGTCGGTCAATTTGGTCTTCGATTAACGGGATAGGACTTCTGTTTGGGACAGTAATTTTATTTAAAGCCCTATAATCTACGCATAATCTTGCTTCGCCATTTATTTTTGATACCAGTAGTACTTGGCTAGCGTATGGTGAATCAGATTCCCTAATAATACCGTTTTGCAAAAGTTCGTCAACAATTTTTCTAATTATTTCTCGTTCTTTATCAGGATACCTACGTGGTCGACATGTTATGGGAACGTTAGTTGTTAGTTCTATACACATTTCATCAGCGCATGAACCTACATCAAAAGTATTTGTTGTAAAAGAGGATCTAAATTTATTTAACAATAAGAGAAGAGAACGCTCCGCCTCTGTTGTCAGTTTTAAGAAAAATGTTTTCTTTAAGCTGTTTTGATTTTAAATTAAATAAATGAATAATAGTTTTGTTTATTAAAGAACATTCACTACCAAAATCAATATAACATTTTACAGGTCTATTTTCTAGATAAATATTTTTAAAATATTTTTGCATTGAAAAACTTTGCGAAGTTAAATTTGATTGACAGGCCGTATATATAGCTATTTAACTTTTTGGTTCGAACAGGCAACTTTTTAAAAAAACAGAAATTTTGGAACAGAGAACTTTATTCTTTACACTACGAAAGTTTTAACAATAAAGCCTGAAAAATAAACGTGTTACATATATTTATAACCTTGTACATGAGATAAGAATAATGCTGATGTTGCAGCTTCTATGGGAATCTTGGGGTACTGGTGTTCACATAACTCCTCCACCCTTAGAGGGAAATCCGGGGGGTAACACCTGGATTGGGAAGTCGAACTTCTCTTGGAACAGTCGGGACTTCTTGTACTTCTATTTCTTCAGCAGTCGGTTTTTGGATTCTTCTTACTAATTTTTTGGAATAAATGACAGCAGATACTATGATGAAAGCTGTAATTAGCAAATAAATTATTATTATCCAAAAATTACTTGCATTATGTGGCCCATAAATGTCTTTATCAGAAATTAAGTCTAATTTTTGTTTCTGTGCGACTAACGCGTTTTTAACATTTCTTAGTTCATCTAAATTTACACTATTAATTTTTAATGGTTTTAAGTTTATTTCAGAGTCTTCTAAATATATTGTATCATTAAATTGTAATTTCGGCAGTTCAATAAGTTTAAAGTCATTTCTAGAGTTTAACAAATGGGGGTAATTCCAGAGACGGCTTCTAACCTAGTTGGAAATAAACTTAGGATTCGATTTGAAAATAAAATACAAATATTTATTTACCCACATTGTGTTATTTGAAAGTGCGAGATACGAAAATATCATACAGGGTGTCTGAAAAGTCTTAGCATGGGCAAATATCTTTACTATTAATAAGGATAGCAACACCAAATTTTAGTTGTACCTTATTGGTTAGTAAATCTACTTTTTTACGTAATTTGACTCTTTCAACCCCCTTGGGGGGTTACGCTAGCGAGTTGAGGTCCAAAATTTTGGATGCAAACCTATGCCGTGTGGCCTCTTCGTTTAAAAGTCTTCAAAAAAGAAACATTGTTTTAGTATTTTAGTATTTATTTATTATTGTAATTCATTTTTAAATGGCAAGCCTATAAAAATTATAACTCGTAAATCGTATAATCGGGCGGGGCACAAGTCGACCATTAGTCGGCCACTTGTGCCAAACAGTACAAGTCGGCGCTGCTATGTTTTGTTGTGTAGGGCACTTTTTTCTAACTTTTTTCCAACTTTACTTCTTCATTTGTCGTTTTTATATGTTTTGTTTTTGACATCTGCGCAGTAGACCAAAATGCGTACCACGCGCAAACCGAGCGTGCTAGACATGCGCACGGAATTTCAGGAGTTGGACTTTGGTGTCTACATTTGAACCCATTCATTTTTCAGAATATATCTCCAGTAGTTAAGGTACCACTACGTATTTAACTTTAGAACTTTGTTCCCAAGTTTTTTTCGACTTTATTTTTCAGTTTTTGCCATGTGCGCAGTAGACCAAAATGCGTACCACGCGCAAACCGAGCGTGCTAGACATGCGCACGGAATTTCAGGAGATGGACTTTGGTGTCTACATTTGAACCCATTCACTTTTAAGAATATATCTCCAGTAGTTAAGGTACCACTGCGAATTTAGACAACAAAGTACATCCCCTGAAATTTCGTGCGACTGTCTAGCCCTCTTGGTTTGCGCGTGGTACGCATTTTGATCAATAGTAAAACTTTTTCCCCAAGTTTTTTTCGACTGTATTTTTCGTTATTTGCCACCGCGCAGATAGCAAAAAAAGAAAAATAAAATCGAAAAAACTTGGGAAAAACGTTATAAAGTTAAATACGCAGTGGTACCTTAACTACTGGAGATAGATTCTTAAAAGTGAATGGGTTCAAATGTAGACACCAAAGTCCATCTCCTGAAAGTCCGTGCGCATGTCCAGCACGCTCGGTTTGCGCGTGGTACGTATTTTGGTCTACTGCGCACATGGCAAAAAACGACAAATAAAGTCGAAAAAACCTTGGGAAAAAGTTATACAGTTAACTACGTAGTGGTACCTTAACTATTGGGGATATATTCTTACAAGTGAATAGGTTCGAATGTAGACACCCAAGTACATCTCCTGAACTTGCGTACGCATGTCTAGCACGCTCGGTTTGCGCGTGGTACGCATTTTGGTCTACTGCGCAGATGTCAAAAAACAAAACATATAACAACGACAAATGAAGAAGTAAAGTTGGAGAAAAGTTAGAAAAAAGTGCCCCACAAAACAAAAAATAGCAGCGCCGACTTGTGCTGTATGGCACAAGAGGTCGACTAATGGTCGAGTTTTGCCCCGACCGATTATACGATTTACGAGTTATAAGTTTTATAGGCTTGCCATTTAAAAATGAATTACAATAATAAATAAATACTAAAATACTAAAACAATGTTTCTTTTTTGAAGATTTTTAAACGAAGAGGCCACACGGCATAGGTTTGCATTCAAAATTTTCGACCTCAACTCCCTAGCGTAACCCCCCAAGGGGGTTGAAAAAGTCAAATTACATAAAAACGTAGATTTATCAACCAATAAGGTACAACTAAAATTTGGTGTCGCTATCTTTATTAATAGTAAAGATATTTGCCCATGCTAAGACTTTTCAGGCACCCTGTATGATATTTTCGTATCTCGCACTTTCAAATAACACAATGTGGGTAAATAAATATTTGTATTTTATTTTCAAATCGACTCCTAATTTTATTTCCAACTAGGTTAGAAGCCGTCTCTGGAATTACCCCCATTTGTCAAACTTTAGTCATTTCGAGTACTCTGATAACTTTTTATTTGTAATTTACCGACTTGCACTTCACAATTGAAATTTATTTCAATTAAAAATGTTCCTTTAATTTGTTTATTTTCGCGATCGTTGCCGCATTTTTGTTTTAATATTGATATACCGGGAGAGACAAAAATCCATTTGTTATTTTCGACCTTTTCGACTTTGACATCTGTAATGTGCACTGGAATTAGTTGACAGTTTGATAAATTTTGAGAAAGACTCAAAAGTTGGACCTCACAAGGGGCATCTTCTTCTTTATTCTGTATGGGGCTGTTTTCATGGCAAATATATTCTTCGGAACCAACTTGTAGGCATTTTTCATCAAATAGCATGTAATTTTGTTCATTTTTGTTCATTGGGGGTAAGGTATTTTGACTGGGGTAAAATGAAGGAAAAGGTATTATTTTGCTTTACAGGAAGGGCATATAAGTGATAGTAATCATAACCTTAATTTTCCACTATTGGTATTTCTAGTATAAAAACTATTTTATTTTGTTTAAAATAACTTTTTATTGTAATAGTTTTTTCAAAAAGCAATATGTTTTCTATTTTAGGCTCAAAAGGCAATTTTTTATTAATTACATTTGTGTTTATAAGTTTTATTTCTTCTAACAACTCAGTTGGTTCTATCAATGAGTTATGAAAAGTATTTAATTTGGAAAAGCTTATAGCTATTTCTATTCTCTCTAGAATATCGTATATTTCTTGATAAGCCGTAGTTATTTGTAAAAATGCAAAGTGAATAAGAAAATATTGATATGTTTTTGCATTTTGCACTTCAACAGTTTTAAGAGTTTGTTCAATTGTTATAATTTTGGCTTGTAAATACTTCTGATTGTCCGTGAGCGTTTGTATTGATTTATTAAAAGAATCAATTGATTTATCTAGTACCGTAATTTGTTCGTTTACAAGTGTTTTAATTTTTTCTTGGTTATTAGAAAGTTTTTCTATAGCCTGTTCATATTTTAAAGCATCATTATTGTCTAAATTACCCGTGATTGCTTTTATTATAGATCCTAGTCCGTCAATAAGCCCTCTCTTAAACAATTTTTTATTTAGTAATAAAGAAGGGTTTAGTTGGTATATTTGTTGCTCAATTTTCTTTTCTAAGGTGTGTGCTAGATAATAAATATTGATAAATTCGTTTTTGTAGTCGTTTTTAGTTTTGTTACTAGTTGTCATATTTTTCAATATTTTAAAATTATACTTGAGTGAGATAAATTCGTCAATAATATTAGAAATATCAAATATTTGTATAAAAGACCAAAAATCTATTTTATTTTGTGCGTTACCAAGTTTCAGTGGCAATAGCCCAGGATTATGGTTAAGGTCATAGTACTTAGGGTAGGTCAGTGGTTGTGATGACGAACCTGTAACAATATTAGGTTTCCTTAATTCTTTAATGTGAATTATTTCTTTCTTACTTTTATTGTTTTTAGAAGTAATTTCGACTTTGTTTCTTTCAAGAATTTTCGTTATTTCATAAGGACCTAAAAATTTATTACATTTTTTATTTCTATTTTGGGGATTTTGCTTATAAACTATTTGACTTAGTTTATATTCATTATTTGTGTCTCCTTGCGTATTATTTCGTAAAACTGTTTTTTCTTTTTGAGATTCTAATGTTTGGTTAACTTTTTTGTATACATGGTCTAATTTTTGTTTATGATTTTCGGCGTAATCCGAGCAAAAAGTTTGGGGAATAAATATTTCGTGTGGATTTCTGGCATTAGTATGGCCAAAGGTAAGTTCAAATGGTGTATATTTTGTTGCAGAATGAATGGTGTTGTTATATGCTATAATGGCATACTCCATAATATTTTCTTTATCATTTGGGTGCGTTTCCAATAAAATGCGTAAGTGTTCAATAATACTTGAATGAAATCTTTCTACTGTACCATTCGAATCGTGGTGATAGGGAGTTGTAAAGTGAATATTAATTTTATGGAAGGCTAATATTTCTTTCACTGTATCATTGTGAAATTCAATGCCGTTATCTAAAATAAATCGATCGGGAATACCATAACTAGAAAAATATTTTATCAGTGCTTTACTAATATGGATGGCTGTTTTACCTTCTATTAGGTACGCTTGCGCTAGTTTCGTAAATGCGTCTACTAAGGTTAAATAATTTTGACCATCAAACGTAAAAACATCTATATGAACAATTGAAAAGGGTCTGGAAGCAGTTTCTGTAACAATTAAAGGGGTGTATGGTTTTTGTCTTGCATATTTCGCACGGTTACATGTTTCACATGCATTTATAAAATTTGTTACCGTTTCCTTAATTCCTATCCAATAATAATTTCTTTTTAAATATTCGATCGTTTCCGTAATTCCTCTGTGGTTCGATTTTCCTTCATGGTGATTTTTTATTAACATTATTCGTTCTTCGAAATCTTTGATAGTATTATTTAGTTTCGTACATCTAATAAGTTTTGGACCTTTTGCAGAGAATTTTTCAAGGTAAACTTTATTAAAGTTAATGTAAAGTTGATCTGTGTGAAAATAAATGCAGTAAGATTCAAAGATAAGATTCTCTAATGTTATAATTTTATGGTGTTGATAATTTTCTTGGGAAATATTCAGTTTATAATGCGGCCATGAAAAAACTAAAATTTGGTTAGCTTTGTTATTGATCATTTCATCTAAAATTTTAATACCTGTATTGGTAGTTTCATTAAATGTAGAATGTTGCGTATCACAAGTTGATTGATTGGGTTTATCGATCCTAATATCGGATATTATATTAATTTTGTCAGGTTTTTGTTTTATAATTTGACTACTGGTTGGATTATTTTCGGGATTTGTGTTATTAGTTTCTTGTAAAACATTTTCCGCCATATTTCTTAATGTTTCTAAACTTACAATATCAATATCTCCGGGGTTAGCAATTAGAGATTCGTTTTCTAGTGCGTTTATTTGTACACGTGATAATGCGTCGGCTACTGTATTTGTTTTACCGGGTCTATAAGCTATATCATAATCAAATTCTTCAAGTTTAAGACGCCATCTTACTAATTTAGAATGAGGCTCTCTTAAATTAAATAACCACACAAGTGGACGATGATCAGTATATATAGTAAATTTTCTACCAAATAGATAAGGCCTGAAATATTTACATGCCCATACGATCGCTAATAATTCTTTTTCGATGGTACTATATCTTTGTTCAGATTCGTTTAACGTTCTAGAAGCAAAGGCTATTGGTTTATCGGATCCAATGGTTCCTTGCGAAAGTACTGCACCTAAGGAGATTTGGGACGCATCCGTTGTTAATATAAATTTTTGTTTAAAGTCAGGATATAGGAGAATTCATTAATAAATTTTTACAAGTATTAAAAGCAAAAGTATATTTGTCGTCAATTTTATCGTTTGCATTCTTTTTTAAACATAGTGTTAGTGGTTTTGTGATTTTTGCGAAATCTTTTATAAATTTACGGTAATATCCTACAAGTCCGAGAAAGCTTTTTATTTCTTTTTGAGTTTTTGGTATTGGAAAGTTTTTGATCGCAAAAATTTTGTCCGGATTGGGTTTTACGCCATCTGGGGTAATAATGTGTCCTAAGTAACTAACTTCTTTGCGGAGAAATTCACACTTATCTAGTTGTATTTTTAAATTTGATGTCTTTAGTCTTTCAAATATTAATTTTAAGCGTTCGATGTGTTCTTGTAATGAAGTCGAAAAGATAACTATATCGTCCAAATATACTGCGCATATTTCGTTTTGTAAACCTCTTAAAACATAGTCCATAACTCGCTGAAAAGTACTTGGTGCGTTTTTAAGTCCGAATGTCATTCTTTTATATTCATAATGTCCGTTTTCAGTTGAAAATGCTGTTTCTTGTACGTCAGTAGGGTCCATTTCGAGTTGATGGAATCCGTTAGCAAGATCTAGCGTAGTAAAGTATTGGCTTTTGCCTAATTTGTCTAACATGTCATTTATGTTTGGTAAAGGATATTTATCGTCAATAGTGTTTTCATTCAGTTTACGGTAATCGCAAACTAGTCTCCATTTGCGCATGCCTGATGCATCTAATTTCTTTGGAACAATCCAAATCGGTGAAGACCATGAATTTTGAATAATACCTTGATCAAGCATTTTTTGTATTTGGGTTTTTACTTCCGTTTTATGTATCTCAGGATAACGATAGGTTTTTGTGAATATTGGTGTTTCGTCTGTAACGTTAATTTTATGTTGTATTTCGTTAGTAAAAGTTAATGGAATTTTGTTACTATAAAATATGTCACGATATTCAAAGCATAATTTCCCAATAGCATTTTTTTCTTCTGAATTACAGTGCTCTAGGCGAATATTTTTTAAATTAGATTTTAGAATATTGTCTTTATTTTGATCTAAGTTATAGTTTGTTTCCATTTTTGTTATGAAATTTATATCAGCAATATTAATCGGTTCGATTTCACAGGGTTTGGTTAATTTGATTTTTATTTCATGATCAGTAGCATTGGTTATAGTTCCGAATGCATAAAAATTTTGTACATTGACAAGAGCGCGCGGGGCTTCAACATTTTTTTCGAAAATTATATAATCGAGAAAACCTATTCCTTTTTCTAAGTTTACTGGGATTTTACAGATTTGTTGTGTTCTAGGTGGAATAGTAATAATATGACTATTTGTTTGTAAATTATTTTTGAATTCCGTTAATTCTTCGGGTTCATAAATTATTTTAATTTGGGCTCTAGGCGTGCTTAATATTTTTTTGTCGATATTAATATTTGCTTTTGCTTGTTTTAAAAAATCTGTACCAATTAAACCATCATATTTTTCGCTAAATTTAAAAAGATAAAATTTATGGATTTCATTTATGTTAAAGTTTTTGAAAATGGGTATCCATGCCACTTCGTTATGGCCAGTGGCGGTCCCAGGGGGGGGGGGGGGGCGATCGCCCCCCCCCCCTTACCCTCTTAACCCAAGACACTATTTTTAACGAATGAAGAAATAATTAATAAATGATCGATGCGGGTAAAACAAAAAATTTAAAACCGTTGGTGCAGGCAGTACACGCCTCTAGAATTGACTGTGGCCTAGATAAAATTGCATGCATGTCTTTGTCTGCATACGGAGGCATGAGTCACCAAACAGGTCGGCATCTTTGTGAACTTTTGGCGCTGCTGCTGGTAATGTGTAAGGCCAGCTCTGTCCGCACAGTAGCAAGGGACTTCCCCTACAGTTCAGAGTGAGTTTGATTTATTGTTAATTTTGATAATAGTTTGAGTTCCGAATCCTCCACTAAGAGATTATTATTGGCGATTTTGTAAATAAAGTAAGTATTAGTGCGTCCAGAGTAATTTATAACTACACTTAAACCTCTCAACGAGGAACCTCTGTACAATGCGGACGCCGTGTTTACAAAATAAAGCCGCTAGATCTTTTTCCGGAAATATTATTACATATCAATAACAAACAGAGCCAGGAACCTCTTATTATTGAGCGGTTATAGTGTAACACTAAATAATGAAATGCACTCATTAGCTTTCCCTTTGTCTCGTAAAAAGTATTGATATTTAACTGCATATATTTGTATTTGTATACCATTCAGTTTGCTTTGCTTATTATTTTTTTTTTAATTTCAAGCAATGAACTAAAAAATTAAGTACTAGTAAGTAGGTTAGTAGGTATTTTTTTTTAGATAAAATATTCATGAAGCGGCAAAGTTCCATTATTAGTTTTTTAAAATCAAAAAAATCAAATGCTCAGTCAGTGGAGTCAGAAAATATAGCAGGTCCTGATAAAAATGCCTGCAATGAAATTTCCTTGGACGATGAAACTTCGCATGTGTCGTCTTGCAGTAAAAGTCTCCTCCCTCAAGAGAACGAACCTTCGTGCAGCAAAAATTCTTATCAGGATTTTCAGAGTAATCAAGACTCAAAAAGTAATCTTTCATGCAGTAAAAAATTTGAAGATAAAAATATTCCCTCGCGCAGCAAGAAAATTAATTATTATCAATATGACCTAGGTAATATTGCGGAAAATGTAACAATTTCAATTTCGGATCAAGAAAAATATAATTATTTAAAACATACTTGGACTCCTGATGACCAATACCCATTTCCATTTAGTTGTCACAATAAACAAAACAAAATAGAAAAACGGTATTTAAAAAAAAGTCATCTAAATACTTACGAGTGGATAGCATTTTCCCACTGTCAACAGGGATTATACTGTAAATATTGTGTCCTATTTTGTTCGGCAAATGAAAAATTATATTTAAATAAATTGGTTTGTAAACCGGAAATCAATTTCGCCAAGTTAACAGGAAAAGATGGGACTTTTGAATATCACAATGGCCTAAATTACCATAAAAAAGCAGTTATATCAGCACAAATATTTTTAAAAGTATTACACGATCCGAGCTTGGATATCCGAAATGAATTAAGCACTGCGCGATTAGAAAAAATTAAGGAAAACCGAGAAAGGTTAAAACCGATAATCAAAATAATACTTTTTTGTGGAAAACAGAATATACCAATGCGAGGTCACCGTGACCATGGTCAACTAGTGACATTTAATGAAACAGAAGGAGAACCAGATTCTGTCATAAATGAAGGTAACTTCCGTGAACTCCTGAGGTTTAGAGTAGATGCAGGAGATAAAGTTTTAGAGAATCATCTAAGAAATACTGGTTCAAATGCTACTTATATTAGTAAGCGTACTCAAAATGAATTAATCCAATGCTGTAGTGACGAAGTATTAGAGACAATCATTCAAAGAATAGTTGCTGCAAAGTACTATAGCATAATTTTTGACGAAACAACTGATATTTCAACTGTATCGCAGTTGTCAGTAATTATTAGGTAAGATATTTTTTATAATAACATATTAACTATTTTATTCCTTGTGTTTTTCCCTCCGTTTTCGCCTGTTTGTCACTGTATTAAAATATCTGTTTCTGGTTTTTTTTAGATACGTATATGACAATGCTGTATATGAAGACTTTGTTGGATTTGTGGACTGCCTGGATTCCATCTATGGAGAGGCTGCAGAAAATGTGGAACCAGTAATGTCTGGCAAAGCAATCGGAGCAGCAGTTTTAAAAATTATTAAGTCTTTAAAACTAAACCCACACAATTGCGTTGGGATAGGAACAGATGGATGCATGGTAATGGTATCAAAGCAAGTAGGTGCAGTGGAAACAATAAAAAAAGAAACCCTTGTTGGAGAAAGGTGCATGTGCTTTAACCATGCTTTGAATTTAAGTATATCGAAGTCCTCCCAGGTCAAATCTGTCAGAAATTTGGTCGCGATAATTCGAGAAATTGGCATTTTTTTTTCAGGGTCTGCCAAGCGGCATCATGTTTTAGAAAAATTTTTAAAAAAAGAAATAAAAACTCTTTGCGAAACACGATGGGTTGAAAGGCACGATTCGCTGATTCAATTTAAATCTGAACTTTCAAAAATATATGGAGCTTTGGACGCAATTTCAAACTGGGAAGATACTACATCTAGTCCCAAAGCAGACGCTTTTAAAAAAGCTATTGGTAATGTTGATTTTATTGTAACTCTTTGTTGCCTCATTGATGTTTTGTCTATTACAAAACCTTTAAGTATTTTTTTTTTCAAAAGACCTGTGTAGATAAAAATGAAGCAACAACGATTTTCAACTTAACATTAAATAGCTTGCAAGCAAAGCGGGAGTCCTCGGAAGATTCCTTTAAAAATATGTTGGAGGACATTAATGACTCTCTCGATGAGTTTAACCTCGATTTAGTTATTCCCAGAACAAATAAACGACAAACTAATCGAGAAAATCATGCTATTGAGAATCCTGAAGAATACTTTCGGGTTTCGATTTATAATCAAATTCTGGATCACATGATTATGGATTTAAAATCAAGATTTAATGAGGAAACTGTAAGCGTGTATGACCTCAATGTCTTCATACCATCCTTCGTAGTTAAGTATCATAAAGAAACCATCAAAGAAAAGGTAACCAACGTTGTTTCTAAATACCACATCCTATTTTTGCAAGAAAAACAATATTTGTTGGATGCAGTGCTGGGAGAAGTGGCTATTTGGAAAGAATATTGGTTGCAAGAAAACCAAAATTCTCTTGTGCCGGATAATGTTATTGAAGCGTATGCAAAGTGCAACAATATTTTTCCTTTTATAAAATTATTTTTGTCTATTCTGGCTTCTCTACCAGTAAGTAACGCCTCATCTGAAAGGAGTTTTTCCTGTCTTAGGAGATTAAAGACATATCTGAGAAATACAATGACAGAAAGACGACTGACAGGTTTGGCGTTACTTCATATACATAGAGGTATGAACATTAATATCGATAATATTATTAACCGATTTGCCGGATCAACAAGAAGAATAGATTTTATTTTATAAGTAGTTTTTTGTATCTTTACTTTTGTTGTTTTTTTTTAATAGAAATTTTGAATATACATAGGTAATTTTTTTTGTAACACACTAACCCGACGATTGGGCCAACTCAACACCTACTAAACCGCCCCCCCCCTTTGAAAAAAGCTGCGACCGCCACTGGTTATGGTAAGAAATATTATGAGCTGTTTGTATATTGAAATTTTCTTGAAAAACGTTATTTTTATAATATTTATAAGCTAGTTCCGGATTAATTATACTTCTTGAACTTCCCGTATCTAACAGAAAATTTGCGTTTAATTCAGATATATAAATATAAGGTAGATTAGCTATATTTAAGTTCAAAGTGACTAAGTTACTTTTTATTGTAACTGACCTGGGTGAAAATTTGTATTTTCATTACTATTATCGCTTGTATTTTCTAGGAACGATTGTTGAACTTCAGCATTTGTATTATAGTAAGTAACTTGATCGTTTGTACTGGGTTATTCACAATGATAGTTTACATTATTATAATTATAATATTTATATTCGCAATTTTGATATTTTGGGTCATTCTCTGGAATGTATTGAGATTCGTTAAAGTCATAATTTGGTTGATAGAAATAGGGGTCATCATATTGATTTTCAATTTCAGTATTAAATAATTGATCATTATAAAAGTTCATGTGTGTGTTTCCAGAAGATGTGTCCATTGGTTCTGGTTTACATTGTTGGATCGGTGGTCTATTTTGGTAAGTTGGATTGTGTGTCATAAATGGTCTGTATTGGTTTAAAAATGGTCTCTGATTGATTTTTGTTTGACTAGACGTTGGCCTATTTCCAAAGTTATTTTGATTATTAAAACTGTTAGAATTTTGTCTAGGTGTGTTAAATTGGTTTGGAACATTAAGTTTCAAAAATTGATTTGGAAAATTTGGTTTAAAATTTTGATTATAATATCTTGGTTCTTGATAAGCACTTTTTTGTGGGATATTTTGGTAAACATATGGTTGTCTTATGGGTAATCTTTGCATTTGTTGTTGTAATGGTGTTACTCTTTGAGTTGTTTTAAAAACTTGTGAATTTAAATTAGTTTGTCTGTTTTGACTATATGCAAAATTTGCTTCCTCGATAACTAAGGACATTGCCTTTTCTAAAGAATCAGGGTCCCTTAATCTTATATTGTTTTGTAATTGACCGCTTAGACCTTTTATAAATGTTTTTAGGGCCAAATTATCATAGTTTTGTAAATAAATAACTTTTTCCTCGGTTTTTAAATTATTTTGGTTTAGCTTAGAAATAATTAAACTTCTTTGATCTTGAATTCGCATGCCAAAATTATAGGGTGTTTCATTTTTTTGAGGTGAGAGTGAAAGTAAATCTTGAACTAAACAATCAATATTTCTTTGATCACCAAAACATAGATTTAAAGCGTCTTTTATTTGTGTCCATGTGCGTAATTCAATTCTAGAACCAATTAGTGTTAAAGCTCTGCCTGTTAATTTACCAATTATTGCTCTTAAAATTAAAGTATTAATATCTGCATCTGAACTAGAAAATGTCTTTATTAAATTTTCGGCACTTTCTATGAAAATTCCTAATGTCGCTGTATCAGTGCAAAAGTGTAACATCTCAAAATTTATAGTTTTGAGAAAAACGAGTCTGAAGATTTAGTGTTCGCAATATGAGTATTGTTGACACACTTTTCTGTGTTTTTACATTCTGAGAATTTTTACAGAGACAGATAGGTAATTTTCCCAATATAGTTCAGCTATATATTCAGGAGTAGTGTATAAATAATTAAAAGAATAATTAAAATATACAAAAATTTAGAGATGTTACTATATTGCACTGATGTTTCATTAAAAGTATAATTTGGTAAGAAAATATTTTGGGATATTCTCGTATTGCATTTTTAGCTCAAAGGAACTTATGAGTTTGTTTTAAGCTACATTTCTATTATTTTCGTTTTTCATTGTACTAAAATGTTTGCTTTTGTTATAATAATTATGTATGACATGTTTTACTGTTATTTACTAAAACACATAATCCTTGGCATGAAAATATTTATTATCTAAAACATTTTAAAGCAAAATAATAAAACAACTGAAAATTACTTTTAAGTTCATGATTCATCTCGGTTCACTTGTAGGCTTTCAAAAAACCAGTGGTATGCATTTGGAATTGCTTTGGTCTTGCATAATTCTAACAAGTCCTGTTTTTTCTGACTGGTTATACCAGGTGCTGTTTTATACGCTGGCGCTAGCTCAAATATATTTGTATCTTTGTTTTTGTGCCTTTTAGGTCTAGTGTCAACTTTAAATTCTTTCATTTCTGTGTTGTCGTTAAACGAATATTTGAAATAAACAGAACCTGGAGACTCCTTTGTCACTTTAAATACTTTTATTTCGTTCCACTTTATTTTTTCTCCGTCAGTTGACATTTGAAAATTATGTCCAATATTTTTGGAAACAGCTTTCCAATCAAATATATCTTTTGTTCCCATCTCCTTCACCTCATATTGTTTGGAGCATGCCACTTGTGCAATTGTTACGAGCTGACTAGGGATGTATATAGGGTGTTTTTTGATTACTTGCTTAATTTTTCTTTCGATAGCTGAATGCATGGAATCGCCGGCATTTTGTGTGTGGCCGGCAATGAGATATTTATGCGTGACAGATTGAACGTTGAGCACTCGTACGGCATACAAGTACATTGCAATAAGGTATTGGTTTTTGTTCTGGGATGAACAGTTGTCTGAGTAAAATATAACATGCTTCCCGTCACATTTTTCCCTTAAGAAGTCGTAGACGAAGGAAGAAATTTCAATTGCTCCTCTTTTTGCTATTCCCTCATGCCAGATATAGCAATGGCCTTGTTGTGAAGTGAGATTATACACTGTGAAATCAAAAGTGTTCAACTTCCTTTTATAAAAAAATGCTGCCTCTCGTGCTCGTGGAAGCTGTATAACAGCCTGTAGGTCAAATACAGCAACCAGTGTGTTTGAATTCTCCTTTCTACTATCCGTTTTGTCTTTTTTCTTTTCCATTCTGGCCATTTCCTTTTCTTCCAGATGATTCTTCATATTTTCTTTCAGTTTCTCTTTGTCTTCATCGGAACTATTTTCATACAACATGCAAAATGTACATTTATCTTTAATAGGAACAAAAAAGCCTATATTAAACTTTGTATTGAAAATCTCGCCGTATTTGTGTTTTTTTACAAAGGTTTTGTTGTTCCTGATACAGCTATCCTTATAAAGCCGATACATTTCTGCAAGATTTAAGTCACCATCAATAAACTCCCTTTGATTGTCAGCCCTACAGTAGTGGGACTCAATTCTTTTGAAAGAATTAATGTGGTCGTAAACTCCCTGAATGATATCGTCCTGAATTTTTACCCGATTTTGGTGTTTTCCTCTCTCGTCTTCTTTTACTAATCCACATTCTGTAGTTTTCTTTTTAACAGTAGTGAGAAAGGTAGCACTAATACAAAAAGTATCGCAGAACATCTTTTTGCATACACGAACTTTATTACCTTTCAAGATGAGGTAGTATGAACTGTTATTACTCCGATTGGAATTATGTTTCTTGTATACATATCTAGGGTTAACTTCTTCCATTAATTTGGAAATAAAATCTCTCTTTCTGTTAATATCTGTTAGAGAATAAAAATTCCCCAACAATAGTTTCCTGTCATCATCAGTTATTTTTTCTCTGCATTTTAACTTACATTTATCATTACATCCTTCTTTAATATTTTTTGGTGACACAGTTTTCCCAGATTGTGTAGTGTATGCCTCTCCGCTATTGACTTTCATTTTTTTAATATTTCTCGCCCATTCCTGAGGTCTGCGAACTCTTTTTCTAGTTTTCTTAACTTCCTCTTCCTCTTCTATATATCCTGCACTTTTGTCAGTGTTATCAGCAGCTTCTTTTGCATTAGATAAGGGCTTGGGTTGCTTTTCTCGGTTCAGGGGATTTTCTACCTCCTCTTCTCTGTCTGTTCTCGCTTCCATGTCATTAACAGATTCTCTTTTTGCTTCCAACTCCAGAGCCTTATACCCTTTATTGTCAGTCTTCTTTTGCTTTAAATTTAAGTTCACTGCTTCTTCATCTGTATCCGAGTCAGAATAACTATCAGGTTCAAAATCAGGATCTGTATCTGCCAGGCTATTTTCAGCACATGGATGATGTTCTTTAACACAGTGATCATCAAACTCATCCAAATTTCTCTCTTCTATGTTGTTAACTAGGCCGATGTCCGTATGTAATTGAAGATAGTCTGGTTCAACGTTCCTCATTTCAGCGAAAGTAGGAGAAGGACGTTTATGCAAAACATCTAAATTCACTCCGCTACTGGGAGAATCCTTAGAAATCGGTTTGTTAAGTTTAACGAAGTCTGGACCATAATCATTTTCGCATTCGGTAATGGTGCAATCGGTGTTGTACAGAAATGATGCACTTAGTATATCAACAGAAGTTATTGCACAATTATTATTGGATGTGTGCTCACAGTCAGTATATTGTAACGTAGTATCGGAGGGATACTGTAAGCTCTCGAAGCCAGTAATCGTAATTTCTTGAGCAATATCTGCAGGAATATTTTGGCATTCGTTATGGTGCATAACTTTCTGCGGGATTTCGTAAAGCATTGACTCTTTTTCGGAAAACTGCATTCCCTCATTTTGTTGTCTGTTCTCTTCTTCGTGACTGTTGTCAAAGCTTTGCATTGCATCATAATCATCCGACCCCCTGTATTCTGGTGCATGTTCTGCACTTGTAGCTAAATAAACATCGCCAAAGGTGGTGGAAGGTGATGGATGAAGTAAGTCTTCTTTACTGCGGCAGGATTCTCTTCTATCTACTGTGCATTCCTGTAAAAAGTACATTAAAAGTACTTCGTCTGCTCATACTTTCTTTACAAGAAGACATTTCAGAACATTTCTTGGTCGCATAACTGCAAAACAGATACATCTCAAGGCACGTTCTTTCTTCCCTATCATGAACCTTTCCACACACAAAAAAAGTTCTCTTGTTTTGAAACCCGCGACGGCTTGGAAATATTCTGAGAGTCACCGAGGTCTCAAATTAAGGTAGTATACAAACATTTTGATAAAACTAGCTCTCATTTTGAGTACAAAACTTGAGATTATGTTTTCAAGTAGAGGTAGGCTATCTTAATTTGAGAGAATTTGTCACTTTCATATACTCTGAAACCGCGTGGTTTCAAAATATATGAAAGCCACCGATTGTCTCAAATTAAAGTAGCCGACCTCTATTTGAAAACATATGATCTTAATTTAAGTTTTTCTCACAAAATGAGAACCTGTTTTATTAAAATATGCGTATACTACTTTAATATGAGATATTGGTGACTCTCACAACATTTCCAAACCCCCGCGGTTTTTAAAACAAGAGAACTTTTTTTTGTGTGCAGTTCCAGTCATCATTAGTGTTTACTGAAATGCTTTTATATTTTTAACTAACTTTTATTCGCTACTTCGTCCGTATGGAATTAATATTTTAAATTAAAAACGATTATTTATATAGGGTTAGTACCTACTGAACTTTTCGACCCTAAAAAGATCCATATTTACAGATAAATCTATAATTTTACCCCTCTAAACCCCTGTGAACCCTACCTCAGATTTTTTCTAGAAAAAAAAGTAGAAGAGATATCATGGATATTGAAATGTTGGACCCCGAAAACGTTAAAACTGACATAAAACTCGATATTTTTTATTTTCACCGCCCTAAACCCCTACCAACGCACCTTGTCCTTTTTCTTCCCTTGGAAGAGAAAAAAAATTGTTACAAATGTACTAAATATTTTTTTATTTTCACCCTCCAAAATCCCTTATTTTTCCACTCTTAACAGAACTTTTCAAAAATGACGTCACTTATCCACTAATTTTGTTACATTAAGATAACTACCATACCTACTTTTAGATCACTGCCGTTTTTCATTTCCGAGAAACAGTAAAGAGAGTAGTAACCAATTCATATAAACATAACCTCAAAAATAGAACATGCAAACAAGTACTTACCAGGTTATTTTTATTGGTTTCTTCCATGCTTATCAGCTGAATTAACTTTTTTCCTCTTGTAGGAGGCAACTTATTTAAAAAATTGTTCATTTTTTACTTAGAAAACTAGCAGAACAGTAAGCTAACTAACAGAGTACTTATCACAAAACGTGTGCCCTTAACACTAAACTTGGCGCCAAATAATAGTAATATGTCTATGATTTTCATATTAGATTTAATAAGGCCGGCAGAGCAATAGTATATCATTTTCAGATATTACAGTATTGCACAGAAACCGAAGATACAAATTAATAAATGTTACAGTATTGCACCTCGTATTGCACGTAGAAAGACTAATGCAATAGTGTAATATATCAAAATATTATTCTTTTGTACGGACAATTTCGATTATTTTCTTGTATGCAATATAAAAACTTGTGTCGAAAATTAAAGTAAATAGTAACATTTTTGAATATTACAGTATTGCACTGTCTTCTTTAAGGGGTCCTAAATGTACTGGCAGAGTATTGCAAAATATGAAATTTTTGAGTTGTTACAGTGTTGCACTGATACAGCGATGTATGAGAATCACCATTATAATGTGGGATAATATCAACAGATAATTTTAATAACTGGTAGTTTACTGTATTAGGCATATTTAATCTCGGGGGTTGAATTATTTGTCGAGTGGTATTAGTTTGATTTTCGGTTAAGTTAGTTGTTTGTGCTGGAAACTGCGTTTCTGCACTATTTTCTGAAATTGTATTTAAAACTCTGTTCGGTCTTAATGAAGTAAAGAACTGTTGTACTAAATCATCCACTTCAGACATTTAAGATTTGCATTTAAAATGTAAAAGTAGACAAAGAGAAATTTTGAATATCAATAATGGAAAAATAAAATATATGTACACCTATACTATAGACTTATATATAAAAAGGAAAAATGGATAAACAAAACTTGTGACTTACAGTAGAATTGTTGTTTTCATTCTTGATTCTCTCCTTTTGATTTTTTCTTAATTCTAAGTTGAGTACCAATTTCGGCGATTTTTGTCCTTGTTGGCTCTCGGTATGTCCAGGAATCGGCGATGTTTGTCCTCAGCCTGAAATGTCTCTAGGAGTCGGTGATTTTTGTCCTTGTCCCAGATTTTGTTCTCCAATTTCTTGTTCTTTTGTTCGTTCAGAAGTTGGCGATGCTTGTCCTCGTTCTGAAGTCGTCTAGGAGTTGGCGATGTGTGTCCTCGTCCTAGGGGTTGCACTGTCTTCTTTTCGTTCAAAGTTTTGAAAAACACCGGTATCACAGGTCGCGATTTTTCTCGACTTTTTCTGTAGAATCCTACCACGACTGCGCCATTTAACTTTTTGGTTCGAACAGGCAACTTTTTAAAAAAACAGAAATTTTTGAACAGAGAACTTTATTCTTTACACTACGAAAGTTTTAACAATAAAGCCTGAAAAATAAACGTGTTACATATATTTATAACCTTGTACATGAGATAAGAATAATGCTGATGTTGCAGCTTCTATGGGAATCTTGGGGTACTGGTGTTCACATAACTAGCTAAATCTTTACCGGAATTTCTTTTATTGGGGCAATGGTTTTTAAAATGACCTCTTTGTTGGCATCGGAAACATTTAGGAGGAACCGGAGCATACCTGGACTTATGTAATGATGACGGTTGTACTAGAGGATGGCAGACAGACAGGAGGCTGTTTAAAATCGTTATTCTTTTGACCGAATATTTTTAGAAACTTTGCCAACTTTGCCGGATTCGTGATTTCCGAAGTTTCAATAGAAAATCGAATCTGATCGTTATATATTCCCCCATTATTAGATTAACCTTGTCTGACTCAGATAAATGTATTTTCATTTTGTTTATAAGTGAGAGTTTTTGAAAAGAATATTCATAAAGGCTTTGATTGGGTTTGGGAAGACAATTTAACATTTTGGTCATATCGGAGTGCAGATCCCTTTTCGGTATAAAATTTTCAATAAGCAAATCTTTCCACTCAGACCAAGAAAATATACGTGTTGGCAATCCCCTGTACCATACCTCGGCGGGACCACGCAATTTACTTAGGGCTAAATAGCAAGTGATTTGATCTGACCAAGCATTTATATAAGCGAATTCGTCAACAGAATTAAGCCAATCTTTAATATTGTGAAAAAGTGGATTAAATTCGTCCACAATATTGTGGTTCAATGTTCCCGAATTTTTAGGTTTAGCTACAAGTTTGTTTATTCCTTCGAGCAATGCATCAGTTAATGAATAAATGGACTCACTACCTTCATGCTTACTTGAAGACGCCTTGTCATATGGTACTGACGGAGTAAAACTTCTTTCCTTTGAGTCTTACCTGCGACGCCTGGCCACTTCCTGACCCATACAAGGGCTTCCGGAACGACTTCGGGCACTAGGGGTTTGCAGACCATCCCTCCGCCGATTTTGTGTAGATCTATGTGCACGATACATTTTAAACACATGGACCCCGGACACATAGTACTAACAGTTATTGGTGGTAGAGCAAAAAGCACTAGGGACGTATCCCACTTGTGATGTTATCGGAACTATTTTTATTATTAGCAAAACACAAAAATGTAATTAAATTGAACAAGGATTTAAACGATTCCAAGGGAAAAATATGAATAATATAACTCAAATGCCGCGCGCTACCGAAGTTCAACGCCGAGTGTCCCCTGCTCTCCTTTTCTCGTCGCCCAACCGAGTCGGGTCCTCGTCAGCGTAATCTGAGAACCCAAAATCCCAGTGTAATAGGATCTTGGCGACGCGTTGGTGATTAGTGTGATTACAAATAATAATAATATTTTGGACCGACCATACAGTTCTAACACTCGATCAACAATCCTAATAATTAGAAGCTCCTCTCCAACCAACTAGCTTATCCAAACCTAGCATTCGCCGAAAAACCTCATAATATCCCATTTCTTCGCGTCAGCATTTCCCGTCTTTTCTTTTAGGTCCCGTTGAAATAAACATGACCCTGGCGGCATCACATTTGTTTATCGCTTACAATATGTTGTTGCAAATAAACTTGTACGTACTAATTTTGTCCTTGGTTTTATTATCAAATTCCTCAAAATGTGGCTCCAGAAAGACACAAATTTCCCACCAGGCATTTTTTCTTAATATCTTATTTTTGTGTTCTTCTGTGGTTTTACTCCACAAATATACTTTATTTTCCACTAAATCTATGTGTATATACGTCGTACTTTACCTTAAACAGTTCACCCATTTTACAAATATAAAAATACGTGCTCTTTTTCAATTTGTGCGTCTCGAACTGGCAAGGAGTCAATGCCGTCAACTATCTTCGGACCCGATCTAGCGGTTGGTCCGATGTAGCAGAATATTCGAAGTCCGAGATGACGGATATCGGATATCGGACGCTGTGTGGACAAACTGCGATTTAACTATGATCATAGCAGCAACTTCGGTCCGTCATCTCGGATCTCTGAATCGGGGGGTCTCGACATCGGGGCAGATAATAGTTCCCAGCCCCCGGGATCAAAATTTGGTCTCAGACAGGAACTGGACTTACCGCCTTATTTTGCTTTTAATTTTATTATTTCCACAAAAGTAATAATATCCTTTATGGGTTACAGTTTGCCTTGAATAAACTACAACAATAAAAAAATAAATATGACGGGAACAGATTTAGTTTCAGCCAATAAACCATTTCCAAAATTATGAGTATTGTTTCTCTGTAGAATGCGAAAACGGTCATCAAAAATTAACATTTTTGCACAAGTAATAACGGCTGGCCTCTATATTTTTTCCAAAAAGGTAATATATTCGTCTGCTACTATACAGGGCGAGTTTTTTAAAGTATTACAAGACGATATCTCGAAAACGGTTTAAAATTTTTTCATGAAATTTTGGTGAGTTGGGGAGACATATTTACACATACTTTTGACATTTACCCCCTCTCTCTATTTTAAGAGGTGCGGGTAACTTTGGAATTTTAAATGGGATGATGTACTAAAGTTCCAATCTACGTAAAAAACTACGCATGTGTACAATTTTTTTTTTATTTTCTCTTTCGCTTACGGAATTCATAATTTATTAGGTAATGAAATTAAAAAAAAAATATTTACCATTTAATTTCAACTTATTTTTATCGTCTATCGTGCTTAAGAAGTTATTCAAAATGTCTTCCTTCAAATTCCAAGCACTTTCTCACTCTTTTTCTAGATGAATTTCGTACCCGCTGTAACATTTCAGGTGTCACTAATAAGCTGGCAAAGCGGATTCGGTCCTTCATGCCTTTTCAAGTTGTAGGTACAGTAGCCATCATTTTGTCCTTTATAAAACCCCCACAAGAAAAAGTCAAGGATAGTCAAATACGGGGACCTAGCAGGCCACTTGACCGGACCAGCTCGTCCAATCCACCTGTTTTCTAATGTTTCATTCGAATGATTACAGGCCTATATTGCATAAAGGGGTGGAGCCCCGTCTTGTTGAAACCACATGCCAGCATTTATGTTTTGGTTTTATAATTGGGGTATCTAATTGTTTTCTTAAAAAAATCTGTGTACATTTCTCCATTGAAATGTCCTTCAAAGACATGCGGACCAATAACTCTATTACCGATTGTACCAGACATTAATTGACCAGTGACGTTTAAAATAAATATTTATATAAATTAAAAAGCTATTTATAGATTTTAAGAAAATTAATATATTATGTAGGCCCAATCAGAAAATTGTATCGGTTGTGAGGACCATTAAGTTTTATCGCTATTATCAAAGCTAATGGGTTAAAATAAAACAGTTAGGATAAAACCCACAATTTTGACATATGGTGGAAATAATCTGTTGTTTTTTAAGAAGTAAAGCTAAAAATATGAATGAAACACAGCAACTTACCTCTGATTCTCTTTCTTGTAAGGATTCCGGAATGAAAAATATTGTGAATATTAGTCCAAGTACAGGACACACTGCAGCTACGCAATATACAATAACATAGTTTGTTGCAATTAAAAGATAAGGACTTAAAGTATTTCCTGTAAGTATTGCCAGTTCCATTGCCACATCGAATATTCCTAATCTAAAAGAGAGAACCTAATAGTGCATATTATGTCTATTTAGCTAAAAAAAAACAACCAAAGAAAAAAAAAACAAATTAAGTTTCTACTTAAAGGGGATAACTTAAAATCGCACCTGCCCACAATTACGGAAGGTAGCTCGTGAGACAAAATTAAATTCATTAGGAACCTGTTATTTCCGTAATAAGGAATATGCACACCTATTTTTTTATTGTATAAATCGTTTAAGGAAGTCATTACAAATCCAAAAAAATTATTTGAAACAAAATTACTAGGATAATTTAGATAGAATTTTTTTTTACTTTTCAGTATAATTTATTACAATTTAAAAATCAGCGATCTGCCCTCGGTGAAAAGTGACGTCAGGAAGTGAACAGTGACGTTAGGAGATTAGCAAAAACAACGTAAAGCTTAACCGAAAGTCGAACAGCTTTGTTTTTCTCGGAAACAGTCAGAGGGGAAGCAATCGAATTTTCTGCGTTAATAGAGGAGTAGTGTAAGTAGCTTCGGTAAAAAATTCAGTTATACAGGATGTATCGTTTCGGAGTTATTAAAGGTCCCAGTCGAAATTTCCGCCATATCCGTTGAAATAAGGTATAGGTTGCAGAAGTGAATTCAATTTAAAATTAAGTCGGTTAAATTTCTATTTTTTGACTTTTTTTGCACCCGACATCGATATCTTTAAATCATTTTTTTCCTATTTAATTTTTTTTCCAATTTTTCAACGCTATTTTATTGAGGTATAATCAGACTTTAAAATGAATATAGAATGGGTCATCCAGAAGAGTATTTAAGGGGTAAAAACTGAATTTTCTTGATTTTCTCCAACAAATCATATTTTTAACCGACATAATTCTACACTATTTTTCCTATTTAGTGATTCTTTTTAGGATTTTTTATCCGCTAATTATCTAAGAATACCTCTCACTAATTTAAATTGCTTATTTTTTCGTTTAAGTTATAAATAAATAGGTTTATTGGCATCGGCGATCATGCAAAATTTTAAACTTTTAACTTTTCGAATTTTCGACCATACCATATAATCTGAAAACGAAGAATTGCAGAGTATTTTTACGTCGAAATTATTAAAATACGATGTATCAAAATTTCGCAAAAATGCCAGTTTTTGTTGCAAGATTGGAGGATTCTTGGATCGATTTCAGCTTGAAATATATATAAATAAGATTTTAAGAAGCTTCTTCTTTAAGTGCAGGAATATTTCATTGGATGAGTTACGCTTAAATTCTGTTTTTATTGATTTTTCGATGACCCTGCAATATTGAAATCCGCCATGTACTTATGATAACACTTTTGACGTCACTTTTGAATTCACGCGAAAATTTGCAGTAGAAAATCTTTTTGTTTGTTAATAAAGACCAAAATAAATTGATAAAAACAGTCACCACAAATAGTTAATTTATGAAGCGAATATAACAAGGGATATATGCATATTCCCTATTGCAAAACGTAACGCGAAGTCTTGCCCATAGAGCACTTGGTGGCGTATATTGTAGTATGAATGCAAATTCTACAAGTGCAATATGGTCACAACTCATTTTTGACTCATTCCAGTATCTCTAGCAAGCCATCTGGTACCTATATGCGGGTCAATCAATAGCTATCGCTCCTAAAAGGCCAACTGCCCCATTTATTAGGAAACTTCTCCGCCCACATTAACGTTGTAGTTTTTTCTTCACTCCCCCAGAATTAACAACATATTAACGAGCACATTGAAATTCGCTTCCATGTTTAATTGAGCAATAAACTGAGAAATAATCGTCAAAACATCAAAATTCCCAACTGACTTAAGTAAAAATAACGCATTTCCATGGAAACGAATAATAATTCTGAAATAAGTGATCTTGATTTATTTTGCAAAATTTATTGATTTAATAACTTTAATCAAAATTTAGTTAACCATAATTCCGTAACCGAGAGAACAAATTAATTTTTTTTTGCACCCATACGTAGTTGTTTACGTAGATTCGAATTTTATAAAAAAAGTACATCATCCCCTTTAAAATTCCACAGTTACCCACTCCTAAAAATAGAGAGAGGGGTAAATGTCTAAAATATGTTTAAATATGCCCTCCCCCCCATCTTCCTATTAACTCATCCAAGTTTTACGAAAATATTATAAACCGTTTTCGAGATATCGCCTGAAACACTTTAAAAAAGTCACTCTGTATAAAGCCCATTTTTTTAAAGCGGAACATGGTAAATTTTTAACCCCATGTTAAGCCCTATTCTATTAGAATTAGTATAGGGATAAAACTTGACATAAATTAAAAGTCTTAGCTTAATCTGCAAAATATACAAAAAAAAAACGAAAAGAGTATATAGAAAATGCATTTTTGAAAATGAATTTGTTACACCCGTGTTAATAACTATTGTTTTTTAGCTTTTCGTAACAAGTGATAGTGACGCATATTTTCTGACATTGAAAATTTTATTATACAATTTTAAATGCATTTTAGGTATTTTTTAAATCTTTTTTGGCATAATTGGCAAATTAACACTGTGAAATTTACATATTTCAAGTTATCTCTTTACATCTAATAGAACAGGGCCTAACATAGGATTAAAAATTTAGTATGTAAGACCCTACCCGTCCACTTTAAAAAATAAACTTCATAAGTTCAATTCTTATTTCTTTATCGTCGGTGTGTGTCACTATAAATATTTTGTTATTTAGGCCATTGCTTATATAAAATTTAAAATAATTTGACTAATTGTGAACTTGACACACAAAACTTAAATAGCCCAGACATTTTGACCTTAGCCACCAATGGTTCGTAATAAATTATAACTGCCTCATTTTAATGAATTAGAATCAGATGAAAAATAATTTGTCTTCCTGTGTAACAAATTACCACAAAATAAAACACATCTCATTAAATCACCTTCACAACTTTGTAATAATAAATTTAAAAAATACTATTTAAAGCATCCTTTTTTAATAAATTATGATTTCGTGGACATTATGTATGGTATTGAGTGGTCCAAATAAAATTGAAATTTTTAAAAAATAAAAAAGGGCGATACTAATTTTTATTAGTATATTATATCAGATTACCGTATAGTGTATAATCTGTAGAGCGGTATAATTGTTCCCGCGCGGCATAGGCGTGCGCGTCATCAATTTAAGCAAGAAAAGCAATTTTAATTAAGATAAACCCGGAGAAGCTTCGTTTCCAAGAAAGAGGATAATAAAATTTGTATTTTTTCAGCTTTTTATTTTTGACGTTGCTTAAAAATGTAACTGAAAAAAGATTTTTTCATTAATACAAATTATTAAGCGTCAAATATTACTTACACTCACGGGGGGTAAAAAATCCAGTATAAAAAAGTTGTACATGTAAAAAAACGTTTGTATGCCTTGTTTTCACCCGGGCGTTAAAAAATCATTGTAATTTTTTGCTGTGTGTATACCATGAATTTCACAGAAATACCTATCATTAGCTGTATGCGTAGGTACGCAGTTTTTTAAAGTGGTAAAAGAAGACAAAAACAATAATGGGTTCACCCACTTAACAGTGCAAAATACACACAGAGGACATACATTTTCGTAAATTTTGTCATCTTCCGGCGTTAAAAATGGAGCATGTAGCGATGAAAATTCGCGGCGCTGAAAAAGCGCTTACGTAAAAACATAAATACGGACAGTAATATGTTCTATTCGTAGCGCTTTTTTATCGCGCGCTTAACGTTGAAGAAGCGTTCGTGCGAACAATGCTTAAAGACAGAATGCCCATTCCCAACAACCCGGTATACTTATCAGACTAAATATCGCACTGACTTCCCCACCACCATTGTAATGGTTTTTAGTCACGTGAGCAGCTACGTTGAGAATAGCGAAAATAAATGTAATTTTAGCTTTGTAGACTACACATTTTCCGAATTTTCCATTATATCCTTATGCATGTCGAGAGAAAAAATCTTATTTTGGTGTATGGTAGAAACGGTGTTTACAATGTTACTACGTCAAAGAGTCATAGGAAAATAGATTAGAATCTAAACACATCTTGAGAAACTGTAATGTGATCTTATTACTAGATACAAGTCAGATGTAAACAATTTTTTTAATTACGAATGTAAATCCAAATTATAACCGAAATCTGAATACTTTCGATGTTACTCGAATACATTTATGCGACTAAATATATACAGGCTGTCCAGTTTTCGACATTTTTGCAAGGTATCTCGGTTATATTTAAAGATAGAGATCTGCGGTTTTCGCAAAACCCTTACAGCCCCCTTCGTTTCGGAGATACAGAATATGTGAATAATGATACAGAAATATGTGTCATTTTCAAGCACCCCTCGTATCTCAGTTGCCTCTTAACTTATCGGTAAGGTAAAAACTGATTACTATATAGTTTTTTGCGTAAAATCCAGTGGCGTAGTCAATTTTTTCTAGAAGGAACGAATTTAAAGATAAAATCTAAAGTTGCATTTTTTAAATGGGACACCCTGTATATTTTGTTTTCGTTCGATTGCTTTTTCATAAGCTTATTAAAGATATATTATTGTTAGTATATATCTTTTGGAATAACTGCCGAATTTTACAATTAAAAAAAAGGGTAAGGTCGGTTGGGGCAAGAGCACCCTTAGGCTATGTCCTAATTGCACAAAAATTTTGATCGCGCGAGCGTGCGAGCGACGCGATAAAAAATTAAACTAAATAAACTTATGCGGCTGTCCAAATTGGCCGTTATTAAGGCGCGTATACACCTGAGCACGAACGGGTACGAGGCAAAAGCGAGCCGCCGCTCACGTACAGGTGTGTACGTATCACCGAGGAGAGGCAAACGGCATTCGGCCGTGCGATACCATTCGACGGGAGTCGGTACATCAAAGAGAATTTGGTTCAGATGTGGACGGTGTTTTGCCTCGTTGAGTTTCAAATTAAAAAGTCAGTGTAGTGTGGTGTACGTATTTATTATTTTTGTGGTTTAGGCAAAGTTTACAAAATTAATGTTGTAAAGTTTGGTTTAGGTTTCAATTAAAAACGAGTTGGGATAATGAAAAGATATTGTAGGCTAATAAATGAATCACCAGTTGCCAAATATCTCAATGTGATAGCCAATCTCTCTTCCGGAGTAACAAATTTTCGTAAATATGTATCGTTTCTTGATATTGTTTCACGAATTGATTCCAACAAAAAAATGAAGTCGTTGGGAGACATTCTCGTGAAATTTCGAAAATGGCCACAATCTTCCTCCACATACTATTTAAAAATAATTTTCCTCGCGTGATAAGTCTATTTTGGTATATTCTGGTTGTCCACCAGCGTCTTTTTTTCTAAAATATTTAACAAATAACAACAAAATTGTTTCAATCTTCACTAAATTTTTATTCATTAACATGACAATTGTTTCGACATCACAGTGTCTTCGTCGGATGGTTGGTATAAACTAACTGTTCTTATTATATGTATTAAATACTCAAGAAATTTTTACCTAAAAACTTGTACCTAAAAAATTTGTTGAGTATTTAATACATATAATGAGAACAGTTAGTTTATACCAACCATCCGACGAAGATACTGTGTTGTCGAAACAATTGTCATGTTTATGACTAAAAATTTAGTGCAGATTGAAACAACTTTGTTGTTATTTTTAAATATTTTAATAATGGATCGTCATCAAGTAAAGGCTACATCAATTCAATCTTTTTTTAATAAAAAAGCCGTCAATATAAACGCAGTACTAGCTACTACCACATCGTCGACGCTCTCCATACTCCGCAGCTGATCTGAACGAACTAACGAACGTACGGACGGAGGATGGGAACGGCGCCTCGTTCGGTGCCTCGGCGTTTGTTGTTCGCAATCAAAAAAAGTTACAGCGTTTGGCATCGCATGCCTCGTTTGGCATCGCATGCCTCGTTCGCGTTCGTGCTCAGATGTATACGCGCCTTTACGCGATCGAGCGACCGAACGCGATTCCATCGCGTCGCTGAAGTGTTTTGATTTTCAAACCAGTTTGTTTTTCATCGCTCGCTCGCGTTATTATGGCGAATCCTGGGACGGAATTATTAATTTAGGAAGTACAGAAACGGCCTGTACTATGGAATAAATGGGCACTGCAATACAAAAATAAATTATCCTATGTGCCTAAGAACGTAATTAAAAGTTTCAACTTGCATCCTTGTGTATTGAACAAATAAGCGTGGATCATCTCTCAGTTTTAAGTAAAGATGATGAAATTCTCCAAATTTTAGCCTGTCGTAATATATTGCATTGACTTGGGAACGTCTAACTTTTCTTTTTATTGAAATAAATTGTAGATAAATATTACCACTTAACAATATACGTCCCTGTTGTTCGTGAGCCGTTTGTGACTGAACCAATTAGGATAGAGCAGCGATGATCGCACGCTTCATCGCCCGATCACGCGTTTATCGCGTCGCTCGCACGCTCGCGCGATCAAAATTTTTGTGCAATTAGGACATAGCCTTAGGCGCGATCGGGCGATGAAGCGTGCGATCATCGCGGCTCTGTCCTAATTGGTTCAGTCACAAAATGTCTCGCGAACAACAGGGACATATATTGTTAAGTGGCAATATTTATCTAAGATATCAATTTATTTCAAGAAAAAGAAAAGTTAGACGTTCCCAAGTCAACGCAATATATTACGACAGGCTACAATTTGGAGAATTTCATCATCTTTACTTAAAACAGAGATAATCCATGCTTATTTGTTCAATACACAAGGATGCAAGTTGAAACTTTTAATTATATTCTTAGGCACATAGTATAATCTATTTTTGTATTGCGGTGCCCATTTATTCCATAGTACAGGCCGTTTCTGTACTTCCGAAATTAGTAATTCCGTCCCAGGATTCGCCATAATAACGCGAGCGAGCGATTAAAAACAAACTGGTTTGAAAATCAAAACACTTCAGTGACGCGATGGAATCGCGCTCGGTCGCTCGCTCTCGTAATAACGGCCAATTTGGACAGCCGCATAAGTTTATTTAGTTTAATTTTTTATCGCGTCGCGCGTACGGTCGCGCGATCAAAATTTTTGTGCAATTAGGACATAGCCTTAGACAGTTAAGTTCCGAGTAAAGTATTACTGAAACTTTTAGTAAATCACTTTTAAAGTGTATGTAATTTTTATTAGTATTCTTAGAATGTTTTCTTTTGAAGCCTGTTCTAAAGTATATCTAGTCGTTCTAGAAAAGTCATAATTTTATTTATTTATTTTTAATGTCAGGTGTACAGTGTACTTACCCCACCAAATGGGGCAAGTGCGTTTCTAAGTATTAAAAATGATTAGCGATACAATACATTTTTAATGGGGCAAGTGCATTTAAGTGTAAAAATCTGCTTTTTCTCCAGTTCACAGATTGGGTTTATCTTTCCTTGCTCAGAAGTTCTGAACCCGAACGTAAAAAGAAAACTGCCAAATAAGCATGGTTTCAAAAATAAGACATGGCTTTTATTTTAAAAAGACAACGTTTTGTTTTTACATAAAACGAGAAATGTGGTTAAAATTTTACTTAACCTACTGGACTTCATAATTTGAAAATGAAACACCGAACGATATCTCTCCTCTGCGTCCTATGTCGGGAGTGGGTGGCAACATTGCAATATCATCCTCCAACACTTCAGATATATCATCTGTGTCTGGGAATTTAAAGACGGATCTTTTCTTAAATAGGTCACTTTTTCGTGCAAACTTTACTAGGTTATTATTCAAAACTTGACCCACATAGTACTTAACACTTCTCTTTCCGGGAAACTTTACAAGAATCCAGTCACCCAAAGTTTTTTCTGAAACTTGTCTTTCATACAACTCAGTTGTTTCTAATTGCTGCTCTTCGCTAACAAGGTCTTCTAATGTTTCATAATTGTCATCGTCTTCATATTCAATAATTTCGTCACCTTCGCTGTCAGAAGAAACTATCATTTTATGTACTTTTGCCTTTTTGTTTTGTTTTTGGTGGTATTTTCTTCCTTTTGTTTCAGACGTTCTAGAACCTCTTTTCTTGTAATAACTTCGGCGCCCCCAGCTACCCTCTTTTTTGGCTTTTTATCCAAATCTTGTAAAGGCACATTAGGTTTTAAAGTTGCTAATAAAATTTCCTCAAATGGGACTCTAGCAGCCTTTTGTGTACTCATTGGTAAAGGCTGAGATACATTTGCATGAAGGTTAGAAGTATTGTGTTCAATGTTATTTGTAGATTTATCGAAAGCTTTTCCGGTACTTGTCGAAGGCTGGTCGGTAGCGTCACTCTCTGCAGTTATATGAACAGTAATACTCTTATACGCTTGTCACCTCTTAAAGGCAAGGGGATCAAAACTGTGTGATTCAATAACATTGTCATTATCGGGATAAATACCCCCTTCTTAAACCCATTTTGTATTATACTAGGAGTTGCTGCGCCCCATATTTGTCGGATTAATAAAGCAAATGTTTTTTTGATAATTTTTTTACCAGGGTGCTGTCTTTGCCAGTGAACCAGCTTTGAATCCCACTTGTTCTTTAGTGATTTAAAAACCGCTAAATCTAGGGGCTGCAAAATATGGCTAGAATGAGGGGGAGCTTTAATATCGTAATCCCTTCTTTTATTGCTTCCTCTATCAAGTTTATACCGAGGTGAGTCGAGTGTCCGTCATAAATTAAAAGGATCGGTCGCCTGTCTCCAAAATCTTCAAGTAAAACTTTCTTAAAATAGTTTTCAAATACATCTCTTTCCATCCATCCTTTTTTCGTGGCTGCATATACCAGGTTTGGACCATCGGGATCTTCCTGTGCTGTCCATTCATCATAGACGTCTTTGCCTTTAAAAACCACCAACGCTGTGCCTTCATCACCTGCTGCACTGCAAGCTAATAATACTGTAGTATTGTCTCGGCCAGGACCGCTTGTAGTGCGAGTACATGGTACACCTTTCTGCCCAACCACTTTGTTTTTGTCGGATCTGCGCAAAAACTGCTTTCGTCTAAGTTCCAAATGTGGCTTGGTTTTTCTGCTATATCTAGCTCATCAATAGTTTTTTTTTAATAAAGCAAAGTACTCATAGATAACAAATGGATCTAAACTTTCTTTCGGGCAACCTCGACCATTTGAGGCTTTTTTTATTGAGAGCCTATATCTCTTACGAAAATTTATAAACCAGTCAGCTCCGGGATACCCGTCCTTAAATTGAGTCTTAAGGATATTTTGTTTAACAAAAGCTGCCACATTATCTAGAACTTCTGATCTTGAGAGACCGAATCCCCACTTTTCCATCGTCCTGAGTCCTGCTATTTGCTTTTCCTGTTCTAAAGGAATATCAGCACATCTTCCAAATGTGTAACTTTTTGTACCTCTCCTTCCCCTAGCATGGTCTCTCAGAGTACTTCTCGGTATTTTGTACAACTTGCTGGCTCTTTTAACCCCCTTTTTTCCTCATTGCAATGTCATTAAGAGCAGCCTTTAAGTCCTCTTTTGTGTATCCCGTACCTTTATTTGATTTTCGGGTATATGTTCTCACCATATTTTGGCACTATAAAATACAAGTAAAACTTCAGTCCTATTAGTTAAATAAGTGAGGCAAGTACATCCCCTTGGGTGTGCACTTGCCTTTTGTGCCACTTTTATAGGGGCAAGTCCCCCTTACTAATCTTTGTTAGCGTTTAAGCAAACAACTGGTAGTACTTGTGCATAATAAGTTAGATCTAAATGCCTCTACAAATATGAAATAAACCTACAAATTGCAAAAAATATCATAATTACCTTGCTTTGAAAATTTCACAATCAACTCGATTTTTAGGTTACCGAAACATAAAATAAAATTCTTGCCACTAATGACAGAGACCTCAAGACAGTGTTGCCAAAATATTTTGTATATATGAGTTAGCATGGTTGCTGCCAAAATTTTTACCCAGAAGCCTAATTACCATTATTTTTTTTTTAATTATGAGTAAAAGTCGCACTTGCTCCAAATGCGCACTTGCCCAAACCGACATTATAATATTTCATAGTAGGCCGTGATATAATGATTTGAAACAAATGAATACAGACATTTAAGTAACATAGAGGTTTATTTTTAAAATTTTAAATCTCAATAACATAACTGAATCAAACTTTAAATAAAAAAATCACTCTTTCAAACAAATTTAGATAAAACAGGACACAGATGTTTTTTTGGTAAATTTAAAATGTCAATATAAAAATTCTTTGTTTATATTTTATAAATTATAACAGTTTCTCAAAATTGCTATCGTTTTCTTTAACACAAAAATCTCAGATTTTACTTATTCGTCGTAAGACATTTAAAAGTATGATCGATCGTCCCTGCAAATTTTGAAATTCGAGTGTTGTGGCTTTACGCAGCTCTTCTATGGTGTAATGTCAAGACTTGTAAACTTTATTTTGTAAGTAACCCCACAATAAAAGTCAAGGACCGAAAGATCGGGTGATCGTGGTGGCCATCTTACAGGTCCATTGGTTCCTATCTATTTTCCAGGAAAATTATTTTCTAAAATTATTCCGGCATTATAGGCAGGCGTCCATGTTGGAAATATATATTGTTTAAATAAGCCAAGGGAACACCATCTAGCAATTCAGGTACAATATCTTGCAATATACCCAGGTAACGATTTGCTGAAAGGCTTCCTTCACAGAAGTTAGTTGCCTTCCTAAAATAAAACAAACAACGCTGAAACCCCTGCTGCTCCCGCTCAAAGTAAAGATGATGGTTTTCTAGATACCAATGTCTGGTATTGTGTCTGTTGAAAATATCAGAGCTTGTGAAATACGCCTCATTGCACCATATCCCAAATTCTTCAAAATTCACATTGACTTGAGTTTTAAATGCTTGGATGCAAATGCTGAAGGATTTTGACTTTATATGGTCTAAATTTATATTTGTGTAATATAGTTTGTTCTCCAGCCTTGTTCACTCCAACTTCTTTCTCAGTAGCCCTACACCCTACACGAAGTAGAAGGAGCTACTACTACACAGTCTAAAACATTAACCTCGTCGATTTCTTGGTGTTGGCTGCATAAACGCAACATAATTAACTAATTTTTTTTTAATTCTAGAAAATATGTATATTGGAACAAGGTTGCCTTTTATCTGGATATCTAGGATGAACATAGAAAAATTGCCAAAGATAAATTTATAATGGATATAAAAATTGTACCACCGGTTAAAATATAGTTGGGCGGCAGTATGCGAACTTTCATTTGATTTAGTATAGCAAATTAACATATCATACTTTTCAAAGTTGTGATAAACTCTCATTTCAGCCATTTTTTTAAACGAAAAATACAGTAATAAATAACAAGTAGGGGTTTTGATAACAATAACTTTTTTAAATGATCTCTTACAAATTTTGACAAGCGGTCTGACTAGCAGCCATGAAAGGATACTATTATATGTATTTGTTCCACATCATTACATTACGGCCCACTATGAAATATTATACCATTTTTTTTTAATTGTAAAATTCGGAAGTTATTCCAAAAGATATATACCAACAATTATATATTTTTGAAAAGCTTATGAAAAAAGCAATCGAATGAAAACAAAATATGCAGGGTGCCCCATTTAAAAAATGCAACTTTGATTTTCAGCTTTAAATTAGTTCCTTCTAGAAAAAAATTGACTACGTCACTGGATTCTGCGCAAAAAACTATATAATAATCACTTTTTATCTTACCCGATAAGTTAAAAGGCAACTGAGATACGAGGATTGCTTGAAAATGTCACATTTTCAAAATCGCCCTGTATCTCCGAAACGAAGGGGGTTATGAAAATTCTGTATGTAACATCATACGTTTCACGAAAAAGCAGCACAGTATTGCGAAAACCGCAGCTCTCTATCTTTAAAGATAACCGAGATACCCTGCAAAAGTGTCGAAAACTGGACACCCTACCAGCGACATACAGATTAAAACGGACTAATATTGCTTGAACCAAGAATGACTCCTTTACGGACGCGCGCAGTGCCACAGGAACGCATGCGCAGTTAAAAGGTTACAGGACGGGTCTTAATATTTGTGTATGGTGGTAGGTATATCAGTTCACATAGAACACATATTTATGAAAGATTTAGTAAATTTTTAGTTTAATACGCCGATGTCCATGTAGAAATACTTATGGTAATAGGTCGAAAACTTAAAAAATATTTTTCATAAAGATATGGATGTTACCCGCGTAAATTAAAACTGTGAAAGCCAGCTGTGTGGATCCGGCAATCGCAAAGCGAAATAAAGGTTGCTAGCAGATTTCCATCAGCGAAAAGGCCGACATACCGCCAAGAACCCTTTTACAGTCTAGATTCAACACAGTAAATATTATGTTTACGTGGAAATACGGCGACACGGTTTTTTCGTGACGCCAAATTGAGACATGCCTTCGATACACCCTTTACTAATTCCAGAATGATACTAAAAACGACACGAGACACGAGCACCAGCCACGCCAACACGCTATAGCATTTAGCGCAGTGTTGCCAACCGACAGGAAATAAAAGCCGTGGCAAAGGAAGAGATTTTTTATTCACGGTTTAAATTTAAACACGTATTTTTGTTCCACTCAGCGGCAGTTAAAATACCTTTGTCATTTTTAGCATATTCATGAAACTGTTGACAGCTTTCCTTAAAATTAAAATATATTAACAATTCTGAATGAACAAATCCCTCCATTTTTTAAAATGCTTCTCATTTTTTTACCTTCATATTTAGCCTTTGTCGTGCATAAATGGCCAAGTATGCGTTTGGAGTTTTTAAACGAAAAAGTCGTGTTTCTATATGCGCGGCAGTACAGTAAGCTCGTGGCCGTACCTACCTTCGGTTTGAAAAGCCGTAAAAACACGGCAATTGCCGTGTCGTGGCAACACTGCTTTAGGGAGACGCGCTGACGCTACCTGCAGTGTTGCCAGAAGTCATTAAAAAAAAACTTGAGAGTGCTTGCGACTTGCGACTTAACCGCCGAAATTCGTGATAAATCGCGAGCCTGTAATGATTGCACCGGAAGTAAAAATAATAGGATTAAATAATCTTATTCTACTATCATTTATTTTAATAAAACTGAAAAAAAATTTACGATATCAAAATATTAGTAAACAAATTTACAAACGTAAACAAATATCAATCACTTTGTGCTATAAAAAACGAAATATATTTTTTTATAAATAAAAGTGTAAAACTAACACAAAACAAAGAAAAAGAAAGAAGTTATTCATCTGGAGTTTCCATCTTATTTTTATCTGAATAAAATACGTGACCACAACCTAACCTTTTAATCGTATTATTTGTGATACAAAAATCGTAGCAATTTTTGTCTCTTGACAAACTTTTGGTATATAAAATGCCTTCTATTGTTTTCACTTTAGGTTTGTTGCATAGGTAGTTGAGTTTTTATTAAACAAATGTGAAAAAATGTTCTCTCTACTGCTGCTTTCGAGTGTGGTAAGCAAAAAATCTGAAAAACAAATCTAACGACCCGCAAATTTTAGAGAGTCATCCGAGATTTTTACTAATGAATTTTTTCCCAAAACAACAAGGTATCGTTATCAAAATTGTTTAGTGGGATCTTGACATTCGCCATTCGTTATTCAGGTTTTGGATTTCATTTGGATTATATTGGAACTATTTGAACTACGTATATTGAGAAAGTGCAATGTGAAAATAGAAACAGAGTTTCAAACCTCAATTGCAATCAAATTGCAATTTGCAAAGATCAATGTCGTGAGATTCGCTGATTGATATTTCTATAAAGGTAAAAATCGTGAGATTTGGTACTTGATTCATGGGATCGGGAGAAATAACCGAAATCTGACAACACTGGCCCACGCAAGCGGCCCGTACGAAGCTAACCGAAGCAGACCGAGGACGGACTTCGGCTGCTGCTCCGTTCCTGAATCTAGATTTGTTCGTTGCATAGATAAAGCTGTGTTTATTTGAATTTACTGGCGGACGAACCCGTCTCGTGGTTAAGAATACTATCCTTTTTTAACTACGTTATCTAAACAAGGAGAGCGCGCTGACCGACTGGAATCGGTTTGTCGTTGATGAATTCGTGAACAAGGCTATTCGTATACTGCGCATGCGTTCCTGTGGCAGAGATTTCGCCCATAGTGGAGTTAAATAGTTCTGCGCAACCTATGTATTTTATGAAATATCAGCAGTCCAAGTATGTATGTCGCTGCACCCTACACATCCAAATCATAACCGAAATATGAATATTTTCGCTGTTACTCGAATGTATTTATCCGAGTCAATACGTACAGCCACTAACAATTCAAACTTTCAGATCTAAATGAAACTTTGAGTTGAAATGCTGTATGCTATTTTTACTCCCAGTTGCACAAAAAATTTAATGAAGAAACTAATTGGGCCCATATAATGTGACAGCACTCATGTTAATGGCATTGCCAAAGGTGACTCTAAACATCAATTAAATCTATTACTTGGTTAAAAGCTTTGAGCAACAGACTGTTAATATTTTTTACACAGTGTGGAACACCCAACACTTATAATAGTAACCTAATTTTTTTAAACAATACTGTAAAAGCGATTCCAGGTCCAATTCACTAGAATATACCTTAACAGGTTGAGTGCCAATGGAAAAGAGGCATTCCTTAACCATAACCCAAAGTAAAATAGAAATATATCTAATCAGCTGATATCTTTAAAAGTTCATTATGATACTTCGTATCAGTTTGGTGTCAATTAGACAGATGTTTGGCAGGTGTCAGTATACTGGACGCTGGGATATTTTTCTAAGTTTTATTCCGTACACCACCGTCCAGTAACCTAGACATTCACAGGAAAAGCAAATTAACTATCAAAACTGTGAAGTAAACAAACAAAGTAACTAAGGGAACACAAAAGTGGTCTTATTAATAAAGAAATTGACAATAACATTTTTCTAATGGAATAAAATCTTATTTTTTCTAGTGGAAATTCTTGAAACATGGATGAACGCA
Source organism: Philopedon plagiatum (assembly GCA_963971165.1). Classification (NCBI taxonomy): domain Eukaryota; kingdom Metazoa; phylum Arthropoda; class Insecta; order Coleoptera; family Curculionidae; genus Philopedon; species Philopedon plagiatum. The sequence goes on from OZ020190.1 coordinate 100,341,872, forward strand.
GAGCCCGGGTCTGTCAGTGCACAGAGGACAAAAATACCTGGTTTTTCTGATCTTGCACTGTCTGCACCTTAGCATCGCACTCTTGTCCTCTGCGGCTAGCGCCTAGCCTTTCGTTTAATTGAAATGAGTGTGGTATCGGTAACATTCGGAAAAAATCGGAGAAAATTGGCGGTCTTTATTCATACTGATTTAAATTTTTTGGCGCGAAATTATACATAGCCCGCAGCAGAAATTACCACTCATTCTCTGATCCCAGCTTTTAACGAATCTCATTAAATCCCCATTATAAATGTGTCCAGTTAACTGGACGCGGGCTCGGAGAGGAAACCGATGTGTCCAGTATACTGGACGTTGGCACTCAACCTGTAATATCTGATATTTATAATAAACATTCATCAATAAGAGCAAAACCAATCATTTGTCATAAATATTTATAACAGAAATTTACATTTGTTAATATAGTTACACGCAACATTCCATGATTGTTATTGGGATTATGTCAGATGAATACATAATAATACAACATAAATTGTCATTTAGCAATATTGGTTAAATTTCATACACGAATAACCTTTCCAAGCATGCATCAGCGAAATATGGTGCATCCTAGTTAAGTGCACTCCAAACTCCCGATAACTTTACGGCGCACAGTGATTCATTTGGAATTTCTAGAGGAACAAAAATCGATTGCGGGACCCTATTGACTTTCGATAAGTCACTTGTAGTCAGTATCTACATACCCAAATTAACACGTGCAAGCTAAAAATAAACCCATAAATTATTTTTAAATTCGTGTTTTTTATTTGAATCCGTACAAAACAGCAAATAAATAAAACTGGTCTTATCGCTAAGTTCATTTCAGTACTAAAATCAACAGTGAACTGAGCCTGTCAGTAATTAAAGTTATCATGGATAAAAGGCACACAGGTATGTTCTATATTTTTTTATACATTTTTGTTTTATTACTATAGAGTGTATAACTTATGCATTTTAAAGATATATCAATTTCATACTTTTAAAAAATCTGGCTAGACCTACAAAAAAAGTGCCACATAGTGCCAGATTAATTTTTAGGATAATTAAAGTTTATTGTATCCTTTATAAATCCATGTAATATTTAGATGCCACCAGGCGCCACTGCCTATAATATGTTTCTTTTTAGGCGATCGAAGCATTTCTAGAAGAGAGCGTTTGTGGTTGTACTCCCACAAATATGAACGACAAACAGAAGCTTGCTTCATTTTCTGACAATCTGGGAAGCTGCCAATTTGGCCTTTCTCCTTTAAGGCGGGTTCAAACAGCAATTTAATTTAATTTTAGCCTAAGGTAATTTAAGAGTTTATTTAATTTTAATTTATGGTGTTCATCCAGAAATTTAAGCCACCTAAGATTTAATTTTCAGCCAATGAAATACATCGTGCTGCGCCTGCGCCATTGCGATTTTCAAGTGTGGGTGTGGGTGATTTTTAGTTTTGCAAAAACAAACTCACTTTAAATAATTTACATTAAACAAGCTAACACAAGGAATGGGAAATACACAAAAATGAAAAGCTTTTGTTTACATTTTATGAATATTTTTCTTTCAAAACTGTCAATAGTGTCAATGCCAACTGCGTCATCTCATTGAGTTTGCGCGTTAACCCTCATTTAATTTAATTTAATTCTAAAAGATAAAAGTTGGTCAACTTTTAAATTAAGTCTTAAATTACATCAACTGTATGAACGCTATTATGGCTTGCCATCTAACCAACTTTTTAAGTTACGCTAAATTAAATATTAAATTAAATTAAATCGCTGTATGAACCCGCCTTTACATGCCAGAATTATAACTTTTGAATGTTTGCTAAAAATTTGCTACAGACTTGAAGTGGAAACATGGCAGGTTCGGGGAACTGAAAACAAGCAAAAAATGTCACAGAAAAAGAAAATTGTTCAGTAAGAATTTCGAGAAAAAACTATGTTACTTATTGACGTTGTAAAAGTGAGATATGGAACCACCAATGATGGAATCACGGCACGCCGCGCGCCGTTTTTTCGAAAATCCAACTCTTTTAACAACCGGATTAGACGAGACTTTGATAGCTAAGTTATCTGTATTGCTGGAGGTTATTGCTAGTAACTACGAAATAACTGTCGAAAGATTCACAAACTACTGCGACGAAATTTTGGATAGGTAATAAAAAATATTAATCGTAATTACTTCTTGTCCGTGATGTTGTCACTGTGTTTAAAAATATTTAGCCTGTAATAAATAGTTCTTAGGTACTTCGATATTACTAAACGCTAAATAATTTTTTGTTTTAGATATTTGGACATATATCCTTGGTTTTGCATTCCTGTGACACTCCACAAATTATTGGTGCACGGCCCTGCAATAATAAAGCATGCAATACTTCCAATTGGTTTGATGTCTGAGGAAGCTCAGGAGTGCAGGCACAAAGAAATGAAAAAGCTAAGAGAATGCTCAACCAGGAAATGTTCTCGCAAAGAATCAATGCAAGATCTTTTTAACTCTTTGCTTTACACTTCTGATCCATACATAAATAGTTTTCGTGAAAAGCCAAGAAAATCTTTTCAATCTCTTTCTTCCGGAGCTCGTGCTTTGCTACAAGAACCTTCAATAAGTGACCACGAATGGTCTACCAATGACAGTGATAGTTCAGAAAATACAGATTCTACAGGAACGAATGAATTAGAATAGAATATCCACGTTTAAGAAGGAGTTATTATTTTTTTAATTTTAATAATATCATGATTGTTTTTTTTACTAATTTAAGAATATTGCAGCTAGAATCATTTATAACTTTTTCTGAGTATGTTTTTGATTTATTCTTTTGTTCAAATATAAAAACAAGTTTAAGTTATAACCACAGTATTTTTGTTCCGCTAGATAAACCAAATGAATCACTGTGCGGCGTCGAAAGCTTTAATTTACAAATATATTTTAGTAATACCAGAGATTATAAAGAATTCTCGAATTCACTGAAATGGGACCGAAAGCGGGTCTTCCTTGAAACATTTGGGTGGGTTTACTGGTTTATGGTTTTAGGAATTTGTTTGTTCACCATTAAATATATGTAATATATATATATATATATATATATATATATATATATATATATATATATATATAAATGGTGGACAAACAAATTCCTAGGGCATTAACTAAACCTCCAAAAATGTCTCAAGGGAGACCCGCTTTTTGGTCCATTTTTATTACACACACGCCAGTGTTCGTCTATGTATTATTTAGTCTATGGTAATACTGAACTGTTAACTTGGCAACCTCATTATTTACAGTTTTATTATACTTACTTATAGCTGGTGGCACCGTAGTCTCTTAAGCCTCGTTTAGTCTGTGACAGTTTGTCCTGTGTAGTAGGTCATAGTCTAAGAGCGGCGTATGCCTAAGCCGGCTTAACGGTGAGAACGGTCATCATGAGTTTCTTGGGATTGAATCGTGTCAAATAGCTGGAATGCTATTTCACTTCAATGCAGTCTAATCCCTGGAACTACAATTTTTTATATGGCTAAAGTCGTAAACGGTTAGGTGCTATGTTATACTTAAGAGTATAATTTTAAATGCAAAGGCTTAAACGGTAACGTAGTTTAAAATCCCGTTACAACAGAATTTTAACATATTTAAATTTTTTGAATTTTGGCTGGCTGGTGAAATAAACTTGAACTTAATAATTATTTTTTTAATATTTGTTAGCATATTATAAAGGATTTTCTGTCACATCTTTTGTTTGTCCCTTTTGCTAAGCTTATTCAAGGAAACTATGATAATACTTGCTGATTGAACTATGATACTTTTTTGTCACCTTTTTACAAGTAGTAGGTTCTTTCACTCCGCCTTTTCCCAACTTGATATGGGAAATTGTCTTGATAACGCCCGCTCTTGAGTTTCTTCTCCGGTTAAGCATCTCTCCCTTAAATCAGTCTGGACTCCATCAACCCATCTCTTCTTTAGTCTCCCTTCACCTCTCCTTCCATACGTTGCCACTGCCATTACTCTTCTAGCTACATAATCTTTCTTTTGATCAGATGCCGTATTGTGTTAGTGATTCCCATAACCTTGATTTTTCCTCTAATTCTTTTAGTACTAGTTTCCTTCTTCCTTTCCTTGTGACACATCCATCTTAACATTCCTATTTCTGTCACATATAACTTCCTTTTATTCATTTTCTTTACTGGCCATGTTTCCGCTCCATACATCATCGCAGGTCTAACCACTGTTTTATAAACACTCCCCTATTTCTTGCATCGATCCTACGACGGCACACCACACCGTAAACTTTCTGCCAATTCTCCCATCCTACTTAAAATCTGCGTACTATTTCCGAATCCATTTTGGTACCGTTTTCTTTTTACAGTACATATTTTAGCTAAAACTTTTAAAACATAATAAGTAAGCAGGAGAAGAGTTTCTGTTTCAAAATACTTTAACATTTTGTTCTAGAGTACCTTTTGAAGCATGTTGGCCAGTAGCTATTATCTGAAAGAATTTAGAGAACTGCTTTAGTTTTTTATTCTTAACAGAAAAATGTCGATGTTTAACAAGAACTGACAATTTCAGAATTTCTGTTACCAGGCAAAATTTCTGGATGCAATCTACCAGCACATAAATCACAACTGCTAAAACAAACTTGACTATTTTATAAAGGGGGTTCATAGATTTAATATTAATATTTTGTTTTACCGGACGCCATATAGAAAGCAAGTGATTTTTGTTTATGATATTTTGACCATAATCAGTAAACATTTTTCATGTCATAATATACATTTTTATAAAATTCATTTTATCTATATACAATGCGCCTACTTTAAAGCTGTCCTGTTTCTGTGAGGCAGCTTTGCCCAAGTATTAAAAATCACTACACTTTTATTTTTTAAAGAGGAAGAAAGAAGATTTTCAGAAATTATTTTTTTTGTTTTTGTTTTGTGGGTTACAACTTACCATCTATTATTTTAATTTATATTACACAGTAAGTAATAAAGTCGGTATCATTTTTGGAGTTCTAATATAGTAAGAAGTTTTTGTTTTTGAATCGCAAATAAAATCACTTTTTTGGTCTGAGGAGCATTATTTTGGGGACGAATTTTTTTTTCACGGTTTATAATTTACAACATGGCTTCCCCACGTTCAGAAGAATGTATAAAAATAACTTTGCACTTATAAAAAAAATTGATATAAGAGTACCTATGTATACAGGGTGTCTAAAATAGGTGATACCACTATTGCTATCTCCGAAATGGTAAAAGATACGAGGTCGGTTAAATTAGAGAAAATGTGCCATTTCTAGTCCCTATTCATATTCCGTTTACGGAGTTGCCAAATTATCTATAGTTTCTTATCTACAGGGGATTTTTTAAAAATAGTCAAAAATTTAATTCTTAAATATCTCGAAAACTATTATAGTTAGAAAAAAGTTGTTTTTACAAAAATCACACGATTTTTTACCTTCTCTAAAGTAACGTTATTGTTTTGTTAATACCATTTGTTTTTACTGAGTTACTGATACTAACTTGTTTTTTTCAAATACGGACCTGGATTTTTTGCTGCATTTTTTGAAAGAACACTTCATACCCTTTACAACTGTGTATCACTTGATTATGTCTTTCGAAGTTTTGGTGAAGAATAGTATCATCATCAGGGTATTCTACCAGTACGGACCTGGCTATTTTCAAGTTAATGCGCCATTTCACGACCTATTATGGCGACAATTAGGTCAGAATCAGTAACTATGGATTAAATTGTTTTAACTGGTAAATTTTAATTATAATCATGATTACTAACCAGGACCCTCAAGTTTGTAAAATTGGTCCAACGCCTGAAAAAAGCATAAGCTTAGTTTTAATTATAACAAATCCTAATAAATAATTCTTAGAGACGTGATTGGCTTCGTGTGGTCAGTCCAATCGCGTCCATCAACCTGTTCGTCCGCCTGTCCATATGTTATAATTCAACGCAACGTCAAAAAATAAAGCAGAAAACGGATTTTAGATTCGAATTCCTTGTAATCCGAACCCAGTAAATATGACAATGGTTTTATGCTAGAATGTAGTTAAAAGTTTAATTTGAGATAATATGGTTTGTTTTAAAAAGCCAGTAAATAGCAATTCAACTGTACCAGCAGAATGAGTTGCAGCAGAAATGAACCCATTAGGTAAAATAGGATTGTTTGTTATTATCTTTTGAACTGAAAGGTGATTTTTGGATACGAAAATATTAAAAACATAGATAATGAAGTCGTATCATCAAAGGTGCCTTTTACAATATGTAGTAAACTTAACCACTAGTTAGGTGCTGTTAATAAAGGCCGCTAATTATATCTGATCTGAGTCTGCTAAACATTTGCTTTCAATAACTCATTGGCTTAAGTGCAATTTGACAAACTTTAATGACCAAAGGGTTCTGGTTAGTAATCATGAACATAGTTTAAAATTAATCAGTTTAATAATTTAAATCACAGCGATAGCTTGTGAAATTGTGCCTTAACATGGAAAATCCCAGGTCCGTATCGATAGAAAATCCTGATGATGTTGTTATTCCTGATCAAAACGTCGAAAACTATAATCAAGTGATACATAGTTGTAAAGGAATGAAGTATTCTTTCAAAAAATGCAGCAAAAAATCCAGGTTCGTATTTGAAAAAAACAAGTTAATATCAGTAACTCAGTAAAAACAAACGGTATAAACAAAACAATAACGTTTCTTTAGAGAAGGTAAAAAATCGTGTGATTTTTGTAAAAACAACTTTTTTCTAACTATAATTGTTTTTGAGATATTTAAGAATTAAATTTTTGACTATTTTTAAAAAATCCCCTGTAGATAAGAAACTACAGAGAATTTGGCAACTCCGTAAACGGAATATGAATAGGGACTAGAAATGGCACATTTTCTCTAATTTAACCGACCTCGTATCTCTTACCATTTCGGAGATAGCAATAGTGGTATCACCTATTTTAGACACCCTGTATATGATCAAAAAAGTCACCAAGTAATGCAAACGAAATAATTATTTTGTGAGGCCACAAGACACGATTTCAGATGATTCCTTACCAAGCATTAATTTTAAACCTATAAAAAATGAAAACCCGGTAAGTGCGGGTGTTCAGTTTCCCATACATATTTACTTTTAAAATTAACACTTCCAGGTGAGCAAAAATACGTACATTTCTCGTGTAAATAGTACTGTGTTTAACAATAGCGAATATACATTTTATTTGTCTTCTAAGCGAAAGAAAAATACCCTGTGGTACTCGATCCTATTGGTGCAAAATGCTTTGAGGCGACATTCGGTTTAATCTGCTCTCTGGATTTCCCGCTCGGTATCTAAATAATGATTTTTGGCCGTTTTGGATGGAACGAACCACTTTGGCCTAATAGGTTACAAAGATTTATAAAAAAATGATGATATTGCATCTACTCGTTAGACTTTAGAAGATATTCGGAATTTTGCGATATGCACTCCGTCCCGTTACATCACAGATGATGCCAAGGCATACTGTAAGAAATTTTTCATTAAATGTAACCTAAGTAACGATTGAAACGCGATTTTAACAAAAAAAATTTAAATCCATTACTATTATTTGAGTAATTTGGTCATATCTTTTTGAGTCACTTAGTATTTTTGCACAGGAAAACGACAAATGCAATTATTTAAACTAAATTATTTTTCGAGTGATATGGGAATTCTATAAATGTGACCATCATCCAAAATTAATAGTCTGTATCCGAAGAATAAAATAATATAAATATAAAATTTTTTGTTACTTGCTTCTGATTGTGAGAGTTAATCATTTAAAAACGTATTAGGCAAATATGAGTGTGTATCTATACGGACTATGTTTAGTGTATTTTTTTGGTAAGTAAATTTATAAGATAATATTGTATTGAATTCAGTTTCTCCCTTCCCCTTAAAAGTTTTTTTTTATCTGAGACATACCACGTAGACTTCAAGCCTCAGTACTAACATACCGAGGGCGTCTGAAGGGAAGGGAAATGTAATCTGTTGACACGGGATTTGGTCAAAACTGCATACCGAGTTCAGGTGACTCTTGAAGAGCTTACTTGAAATGCAATTTAGTTAATTTGCTGACCTTCAGGAACATATGGGTAATATTTACAGAAGCTCCAAGAAATAAATAAATGAATGGACAAATAAATAAATATTAAGTGGTGATCGTCAAGGTTCGATGTTTAGGACTGATGATCTCTAGAACCTATGCGAGTCTGGTTTTAATGTACAGGGACAAATCAAGACATATAATACCCTAATTGGTAAAAGTCGTAAGTACGAAATAACCAATTTTATAGGAGATTAAAAAACTGTAATATGTATATTTGTGTCCTTTTTTAAGAGGATTTTTTAAGGGGTGTATTTTTAAATATTCGAGATCGATTAAAACACAAAAATAAATAAAAAAAATTAAAATTTTGAGGGACTTGCAACATTTGCTGCTTACGATTTAATGAACTTACAATAAAAATCCCTATTAAAAAAACAACAACAAAGAAGAAAGAGTAGGCTGAAAAAGATTTATTATGCCAATACTAAAGTGTACTGAAATTCTAAAAACTAACAACTAACAAAATAAATTGTTCACTGAAAAGGCAAATTATCGTAAAAGAAGTGAACATCTTGTGGAATGCCCTCTTTTAGTTTTTGAAGGTGGCCCCATTCTTCTTTTTTTATTGCTGGTGGTCTTTTATACGGCAGGGACACAGAATTATGAGCACCACATAAATTTCTGTTTTTCACAATATTTCTTGGCTCTAAAGGGGTATATAGTCCTCAGTGTTCCTGATTTTATATTGTACGCTTCCATCAGGAGTGTGCTTCAGGGCTCGTAAATCAGTTACGGCAGGGTCTCCCACTTTTCTACCGGACCTGATTGTGTTAAGAAATTTATTGGAGGTTAAATCTCTCAAGAACTCGGGATCCAAATACTTTACAATAAGTGGCCGTGGATTCTCCCTGGCCCGCAAATATACCTCTATGTAGTCTGCTGGTACATTAATATCGGGTTTTCGCAGTTTTCGTTCAATAAGGGAATGCCTGGCATCGGCTTTCATTTGGGTGTGAAATTTTTCTAAATATTTTTGTTCTACGGTAATGTACTACTTGTCAAACTAAGCAGGGCAATGGAAAGTGTGGAATTTCTATTTTGGGCCGTATCCCCGTCACTATAAATAATAATGTTTTGCCCCTCTTCCATTCCCCTCACAAGGTATTCTTAAATAAAAAAAAACAAATTGTACTGGAGTAATGACTGCAGTGAGACCTCCAGCAGCTTCGTGCCATATAAAGCAGTAACTGTTATTGGTCTCCATATCATATATGGTAAAGTTATGCACATTTAATTTCATTTTATAATACAGTGCTGACGTATTCGACTTGGGGTTTAGTGAAACCGATTGCATGGCCATTCAAAAAATTTTATTACTTGATATTTTGTTTGCTTCCCTTGCCTCTCGATGTTCGTTTTTTTTATTACTGTGGATATATTTTTACTGCGATGTGTTACACACAGGTGACACTAGTCTTTATGTGGCTTACAAAGGCTCAGATTCATTTCTTCAAATACATAGGCAAATAGCGCATATACATATTGGATTTTTTCCATGCACCACGTTTTATAATATTTACACAGTGAGGATTTTAGCCCCAATTCGGTTTCAAGTAAAGTTTTGAGGATTTGCCACTTTTCTACTTTTATAGCTCTATCGGAATCCCTGCTTTTACGTTTTCTTCCGTACCTTTCTTGTTCCGTGCAAGCCTCATTTTTCCAATCCATTACTGTTCTTTCTTTTAGTTCAAGAGTATTTAAGAACATTTTCTTACATACTCGAAGCTTCTTTTCATTTGGCTTGTACAAATAATAAATCCAAGTAAATTTCCGTCCGAATTTCCCTTCAAATTTTCGATTTCGATGTCTTGAAGTTTCTTGCCTTTTTATTAAAAGCTCTACAAAAATCTTCCGTTGGTCCCATGCCATATCAGACCAAATACACCTATTTTCTCTTGGCATTTCATAGCTCCATTCTCCTGTAGTTTTTCTTTTGCCATAATATTTTTCTTGCCTTTCTCGTCTTCGTTTATTCTTGTTTTTGCTCCATTTCATTTCATTGACGTTTTGTTCTTTGTTCTTATTAACTCTTTTCTCTTCTAAACTTTCTTTATAGCTTAGACTTTCATTTGATTCGCTGATATTTCCCTCTTCTAAATAGCTAGGATCATTTAAATATTTGCTCTCTATTGTTTCTTCATCATTTTTGGATTAATTACTCCTGTCTGCTATTGATTTCCTCAAGATTCTGCACCTCTTCGTCATTACCTGGAGGAGCCATTCGGATGGTTTTTTGTGTTGGGCAATTGTAAATTGCCATTTTAAAAGGCCAAACTTTCCTAAAAAATAAAATAAATCTAATAAAAATAAAGGAAATAGTCGGAAGTCCTGTTAACTCATTCGGAGGAGCTTAACAATTGTTAAACAGAAAATGTCGCAAGTCAAGAATAACTTTTAGAACAATTTTGAAACAACTTATCGCTAAATAATATTTGCAATTATTCAAGTCAAATTAAAAACTTAGTACTTACCTTAAAATGTAAATAACACTGGTAGTTGTGAAACCTAAAACTAAAATCTACTCTAAACTATTACGGAAAATTTGACGTCAACAATATGCGGCTTTCCCATAATATGTACACTAAATGACATACGCTTATTTCCCGGGAAATTGTACACCTTCGATACCACCGACATTTTCGCCCGTGCGCCTCAGTTTACAGAATACTTTTCTCGAGCACGACAAAGCGTCTATGGATGTATTTGCGGATTGGACCAAAGATGGTATCAAAAAATTTTTTTTCCAAAAAGTGGACGACAATTGCGAATTAGGGTAACGCTATGTTTTTTCTTCATTTTTATAGATAGCTAGTAGAATGAACTTACCTACAATATTAAATTCGTGTAGACGTGATTTTGAAGCCTGATCCTTATAAATCTTTTTGTTTTTTGATTTACTGTTTTATCTTCACTTTTTATAGAAAATATAGTCAGTACATTAGTACAGAAAATAAAATAATCAAGACAGAAGTGCCTTAAATTCTGAAATATAGCTGTATAGTACCGTTGAGTATATTAAGAATTATTTTGTGAATTTCATAGGGCATTAATCATTTGATTTGTATGCATTGTACCGCCCGACCATGTTACTCGTAATGTAAGCCAGTTTTTGAACGAGGTGGGAATAAATCCTTTACCCTGGTCAGCTAGGAGTCCTGGTTAAAATCCGATAAAACATTTATGGGACTAGCTTGGCAAACGTTTACGAAACGATCCGCATGCACCTGAAAATCTACAGAATCTTGAGGAAACCCCTACTGAAGAATGGAGCAATATTCAGTAAGACTAAATCGTCCTGTTGATACAAAGTACGCCACGGCTATAGCGCAGGGCGGCGCACAGTGGGGTCAAACCGCTATTTTTGGGAAAATACCTCTGATTGTACGAGTCATGAAAGATTGAGGGTGGTTTTAAATCACACGTAATTTAGGTTTTTACGTAGAATCGAGTGATGTGGTCGGTTTGACGATTCGAGTGCACGGATATGAAATAGCGCAAAAAATTTCCAGTTATGCCAGACGAGTTAATAAGCAAATTTTCTAAGAAACATTTTAACCTATTACCTGCAATGAGTAATACTTATAGGAAGTTTGGCGCCGATTCTGAATATACCATATAACGAACACGTAGCTAAAATGGCAATTTTTACTAAAAACCTAAAAAAAACACGATTTTTAGCGTAAAGGTAAAAACCTTTGGTTCTCAAATTTTGATTCCATTACGTGCTCCAAATATTCTGGTCACTGAACTTGGCCTTCCCTTTCACAATACCGACATTTTGTCGCTATTTTTGGATATTTTAGTCGTTTCTTACAGTTAGATATCAGCTAGAATGAAATAAATATATAAATAAATATATTCATATACCTATCTACCTATACATAAAAACGTCTTAAACTTCAGGAATCGTTTTGGAATGTTTCTTAACGAATTTTGAAGAAGAATTTTTTGCAAATTCGCATGACAAAAATTTTGGGCTAAGGTTAGGGAAGAAAAAACTAGAGGTTAAAGAAAACGTTTATCTCTTTAATAAATACCGACGAGTTTTTGGAACAAAAATGAAACCAATTTTTTGGTGAAAAGAATATAGCATAAATGGATATAAGAGCAATGTTAATGAATATAGACAATCTATACCTATCTACTTCAATAAAAGTAAATCTAATGCGTCTTCGCTAAGTGGTAATTTTTTTTAACTGGGGCCTCAAACTAGTAATATATTGGTCTGAAGATACCATTATTAAATGAAACACATCTTCATTTGTTGCCTTACGTGAACTTTCTCGAATGATGCTGCCTAAAATGCTTATAGTGTTTGTTGCAGCATTCCTCAGCTTCCTCGGAGAGACATCCGATTGGTATCGCAAAATGTTCGATGAATTCAGCGCCATGAAATAAAATTTTGTGGACTGTTGCTGGTAAATAATACCAAGGATACAGCTCTATGGCTAATTTGACGGTTTCTGCTGCATAGCACCTAAATTTGTCACAGTCGATCGGACATTGGCGACAAATCACCTCTAATATTGTGCTCAACCTCTGTGCTTGCTCTGCCTTGTGCTTTTTTACCACAATTTCTGAACATCTTCGGAGGCCTAGCTCCTTCTTGACATTTACTATAGGAAGAATTTGAAGAATCAATCTCTGGAAAAGTAATTGTAAATTCACCTTTCAGCCACTCCTCATTTTTCCTTAGAAAATTTTGCTTGCTGCTGTTCACTGCTTCCATCCTTTTAGTATAGTTCGTTTCAAACCGTCTTCTGATCCCATGGTTTATCTGCAACAATCTTTCCCCTATAAGTTCAGGATATTTCTCACTCAACAGCTGTCGAAAGTGTTCCCCGTTCTCCATTTTAAAGAACATTTCACACAAAACACGGTAAGGAATCACTAAAACCGACATTTCGAAAAAACGTGGGAATTACAACTACGTGACGCAGATATAGGTGATGTATCTAATCGTAGTCGAGAGTAAACTAAAATCCTTGAATTGTTCTATACAAAAACGGCCAGGGGGGATTTACTTGAAAATATTCGTCGACGTTTGTTAAAATGCACGGGTGAGGTCGCGTCGCAATGCGGTCGACGAAAGTTCCATAGCTCACTTCGCACTTTTGACAAAAATCGACTGAACACGTTGCGCACTGTTTACAATGGGATGTATACGCAGTCACCACCTTGTATCTTTAAACACTGAACTGTGAACTCTGAACACATACGGCCGAAGACGGCGATCAAATTCACAGGGTAGCTACTTTGATACGTTCTCTATAAGTTAAAAATAGTCCGAAAGTAACGAAACATGACGCACCTTTTTGCCAGTCCAATACATGGGAGGAAACATGAACTATTAGTACAATTTTAGTAAAACTGTTGCAGGAAAAATTCCAGAATGATTTTTTTTTAAAACAAAAATTCGTTTTAGGATATTTATATGTTCTTCGAATATAAGTAATAACTCCCGAATTTTTAAATCGTAAATGACACAGTAAGAAAAACAGGAAACTTTCACTTATAAACCACAAAATTTAAGATAAAAATTGAGAAAAACCAAGTTTCAGTAACTGTTACAATTACCAAATTGTATTCAAAATTAAAAGGGGTTCGGATATTGAATCAATAGTTATTAGAGCACGCAAAATACATAATTTTAGACGAATTGGAGACAAACAACTTTAGACGTTTTTTCCATTTCGGGCCCCACTGTGCGGCGCGGTCTGTGGTCAGGCCAGAGAAGGAAATACCCGCCACGAAATGTATCAGCTGTTGTCATCAGTCATTAATAAAATTTACGAAATTAAATTTTTGTAACTTTTTGCCTCACATTTTTAACGATACGTAGCGTAGTTATCAGAATAAAAAACGCTGTGTTAGTAATACGGTTGTATTTCCCCTAAATGACAGGCTACGACAGTGAACCAGAAACAAAAAGGTTAACAACGATCATTCTACAAAATTACGTATACATAAAATTAATATTTTAGGTAGTTCATTCTACAGGGTGTCTAAAAATGAAGGAAAAACATATATCTGGATTTGCCCATGTGTACTTTAAACAACATTAAATTGTAGTTTGCATTCGTAGCACAAAAGTATTGTGAAAAGATATGAAATGTAACAGGTGCAAACTTGAGCAAGCTCAATAAAAATTTGAACAAGATTTACTAGCTCATCTAAAACTTATTAAGTTCTATAATAGTTGAATATTTTGAGCCCGTCAGTTTTTTTTATGAATCAGTGTATTTACCAGGTTACTCTGTTTCCGGTCTAAAAAAACGGGAAACATAATACAAAACTTTTTATTAAACTTTTTCGAAATACTCTCAATCCATACAGGATTGCATTCGTTTAAACCATAATACAAAACAGTTTTTCCAGCTATCTTTGGATATCCCGTTTATTTTCTTAATAAATGAAGAAACGGCTTCTTCAGGTGATCCAAAGCTTCTGCCTCGCTGCTTATCCTTCAAAGTGGGGAACAAGATGAAATCACGCGGAGCCAGCTTCGGATTATAGGGTGGATGCGGCCAAAATTGAATGGGTGTGAATTTTAAAAACTCCAGTGTTCTTGCTGCTATATGAGAAGAAGCTTTATACTACTGCAGAAAAACACCACGGAGGCTCGTGTTTGGGCGCTTTTTTAGAGCTGAGGTGACTCCTGGCAAACATTTTTAATTGTACCACTCTGCTGTCACTGTACGTTGATCCTCGAGGGTCACACTTGTCAAATACCCGCAAACGGAAAAGAAATACGCAATCATTATTTTGACGACACTTCGCCCATGTTTCACTGTGTCAGCGTCTCCTAGCGTTTCTAACAACCAAACGGGCGACTGGCGTTTTATCTCTGGATCGTACTGATATATACATGTTTCATCTCCAGTCCTGATATCAAAAACACCTTTAGAGTCTCCAGCATTTAATGTATTCATCATGAAATGTCACCACCCCTAGTTCTTGATTGTCATCTGTGAGAGAATGACGCAACTAGCGGGAACAAATTTTTTTGACACATTGTTACGTGTAGAAAACAACCCGTCTGAGTTTATAATAAAGTACCATTTTTTTTTACTTCATTTTGTAACTAAAGATTTTTATGGTGGGATTTTAGAAACTTTAATTAACAATTAAATAATATTTAATAAATAATACCTTAACTTTCTGTATATCCTTGCTAAGAGAGTAATACTGATATATTATGCCTCGATGCCTGTTCGAGTGTTTTTTTTATGGATTATTTACCATGTGTTGGATAGTGAATTTTATGACGGTTTTTCTTGGCATATATTGCTAGTCGTCGAGATTTGATAATTGGATACATTGGTATTGAACTTCGACTAGGTCTTTTGTTTCGAAATTGTTTCTTTCAAAAGTGTTTATTTTGAAACAGTTTATTTTGGGACAGCCAGCTGTTTATAATATAAGTCAATGTCAGGACGCTGGCATTCTTCTTTTTGAATTTCACAGGCGACCGGGTTTTTGTTAAGAAAAAGGGTTAACTTTGTATTGCGATTTCTCGAATTGGCGAAGATTGTGGGGAATTTTGAAGTTTACAGTTGGTCATGGAACAATTTTTTTGATATTAGCTTAGGAGGAGACAACTTGTTTTTTGTTGGCCGTCGACAAGAAAGCACATGGGGATTAAACCCAGATAACTTTCTCTTGGAAAATGCCACATGGACAAATATAATTTCTTGGGAACCATGCCTTTTGGAATGTTTTAGTATAGTCTTTAGATGGTATATATCCCCTGGCCGCGATGCCGATAAATATGTGTTTTTCTTTCGGGGCTGAAAAACCCTTATTAATTTAAGGTAAGCGAAATTGTATAGATCAGATTTAGGGTTGTAAATATATGTAAATTCAAAATGAGTTTAGTTAGTTATATTATGAAAGGATTTTACTTATATAGGGTTGTTTTGGCCATACCTTATATAGGATATTTTCTTTTAGGGTTTTTAGGTTGGATTAATTTTTTTTTGGATTGGACTAAATTTTTAGTATTGGTATAATCTACCTAATTTTGGTTTAGAGGTTTACGTTGGGGTAAAAGTACCTGAATTTATGGATTGGACACAGACGAGGGTTGGTTTATTGTGGAGCCCTAAATTTCATTAGGTTTTGAAAGACCTTGAGACTGATTAGTTTGTCAGTTTTGGTACAAACTTCTTTATCCTGTCCATGTCAAGACAACAAGGTTCTGCAGGGAACTTGGGAACCCCGCTCCATGGTTTCAACGCACTGAGAGGCAACTTCGATGGTTGCAGACAGCTAAGTGTAGCTCTTAAGATTTTACCTACCCGTGGAGTTAACGACATTGATTTTTGCCAAGGGGCAATTTTCCCTATTTTTAAATTATCTGGTATGATACTGACTGTACCTCATAGAGGTTCTTTTATTTTGGAATGCCTTATTGGGGAATCAATGTTTTGAACCCTACTGGTAGAGTCCTTTAGACAAATTATTTGCTATAAATATGAACATTTTGTTTTACTCTCTTTTAATACCCTTTTTCTCTTGAGCGTTCGAACGAATGTAAAGCGCCGGTGACGTGTAAACGTGGGCGGATTGTCGACAACACGCAAGCGTATTACCAGGCCTCCTTAGTCCAAACTGGACATATAATTTTTGATATATTGTAAATTTTCATGTAACAAAATTCAAATATTAGAATCTATACGTGTAGTCATGTAACTACATTTTTACTTGGACATAAATTTTAAGTGTACAAATTTGGGGAAGCATTTATTTTCATGGGGTTGTATTAGAGGGAGGTGGATTCTAGTATCGTTTTGGCCTAGTGGACATATCGGGAATGGGGTGGTTAAGCTAACCCAGGGCTGGTATTCGTGACTGTATCCTGTAGGAGCACAGTTGGCTTTTTGTGCAGCGTGCTAGTGTCCACAACCACTTGGACCTTTTTGAAAGTAACCTTGTACATTTTTTTTTTCAGTAACTTTGTAAATTTTTCTATACCGTAACTTTAAAACTTAACTTGGATTTTTGTCAAACCAAGATCTTTCTTGTAAGTATATTTTACTTTTCGGCGGTTAACAGTTTTGATGCAAGTGTTTTTGACCAAGCGGAAATTCCAGTTGGCTGGTCTATGTGGTCACTATACCTTTAAGGCACAGCTGACTTTATTGTGTGGATATAGTGACTGCTGTCAAACACCCTTGGATCAATCCTACTGGGTGAGTTATCACTCACCAATTAGTGTAAATTACTTAAGTAACTCATATTGTTTTGTCTCAGAGGAGCTTGCATTTAACTTAAAAGAAACAAAAAGGACTTGTTACTTTATCCTAAATATTTTTCCAGATTAAATGTATTGGCCTTAAACAATAATTTGTTTTGCTTACCCAGTATTTTACCGGACTTAACATATTAGTTTTCTTTTCCTGGTTTTGTTTCAACGTTAAAGGCTAAACGGACCACCATTTAGAGCCCAAAATTTTAGAAAGTAAAACTAGGGTGGCGCCTCTCTATTTTGACTAAATTACCGATTTTGACTTTAAAAGCTAAACACTCATCTGTCACTAAAAGAACCTATACCTTGAGAATAGAGCTAGTGTATGGAGGTGTTTTACAAGCAGCTTGATTTGGTCGATTAGGTAAGAGTTGTAAGTAGATAACCTTCTCAGGGCGCACCTGGATCACAATTGTTATCTGTAGGATAACAGGTTTTGGGCGATTCATTTTTAGCAACATTTGGCAACAGTGGCTTTGCAATATAGTCTCTTTTAACGTTTAAAAGCCAGCCATAACACTGGCACCCAGTGGTATTGTTGGATATTTTAAAATCCGAGATGTTACACTGGCGCGCAAAGCAAACTGATAACAACGTATGTAAATGCTTCTGCAGAATTTGTTCCTTCGCAGCCGATCCGACACCCCAGAGGTTCCAAAGTTCAACATACATATGTAACACGACGATTATCTCGGACTATTTTTTCAGCTTTCGCTATTGTGTCCTCCGTGACGGCTGTTGCTGGGCGACCACTTCTTTATTCGTCGCTCAAGTTCGTATAACCCCTTATAAATTCAAGTTCAAGTCAATTGACAGTTGTTCCGGAAGGACTTCGTCTCGCGACGGACCACTTTTTAAATCATAATCGATCATGCCTCAAAAATGTTCTCACTCCAGCTCCATGATAACGACTGACATGTTTTCTGGCCAGAGCCGTAACTTACAAAATCGAAGAGGTGGAACAATAATGTCGCGCATGCGTTATGGTAGGGGTTCCCTCTATATGCTGACACCACACTAGGCTCTTTCGTCATGTCCGTTTTTCTCAAGACCGGAAACTTTCAGAGTGAGCACGTATTACATCATACAAATTTATAATAATTTTTCTACAAAAAAAGTATTAAAAGTAGCACGACCGACGTTCTTCATATATCTGAAAGAAAACACATTATCTACTTATAAGGTTGCATCTTTAGGCACTTTAGAAGAAAAACGTAATTTCGTACTAGAACTGAAATTTTTACTACTATACAGTGTTTATAATGGCAGTGAGATTTATTTCCTTTTTCAAAGTTTTCCGTCATTGTTTTCCGATAGGTTATACTAAAGACAAGCAACCTTTACTAGTAAAAATCTTCTACAACACAAAACTGTTATGCACAAAATGTAACTTGTGCCTAAAAAGCTCAACTTCCGCTAAACAGAACCTTCTTAAAATTCCACTATTTGCCTATTTTTGAGAAATTTCACCCCCTTTAAGGCGATAAGATGTTTGGCGCCACTCGAGCTATTTCGGAAAAACGCGAAAGGGTTGATAACACGGCAGTCATTAACTAGTAATGTAGACCTCCTAGTCGGCCCCCCGAGGAGGCTTTAATGTCGACAATATCATCATTGTCATGCCCTGAAAATTTCGTGTTTCTAGAGCATGTGTTAAGGAAGATATCACACTTCTTCGGACTGATGGTGGAGAATAGACCGCCCTTCGTAACAGTGTCGCTACATACGTACAAACACCTATTCTTATAAATACTATATATACGAGTTGACTGAAACCCTACTAAATTAAGTTTGTCGTCTTTCGATTGTCTTGGAACCATACATATATTAAGATTGTCTTCCTGAAAGGGACGAGCTGGATCATGAATGGTGGCGGGCCCTTTGAGCACGCCACTGATGTTTCAAACAAACAAAGATAGTACATGCATCTGTACGTCACTCGTTTGAATCGAAGAAACTGTTCGCGAGTTGTAAATTGTCAACTTTATCCTTAATCGTTGTTATGGCAACTGTCTGAATCGAAATTAACTACAACACTTTTTAATGATTGAACAAAATCTTCCCAGATATCAAATTCCAACTCTTCAACTCAATAAATAACGGAATAGCCATTTTTTCGTCGTCATGCCAACGAAACGTCGAAATTATTTTCAAATAAGAAAGTAGCTTACTTCCCTTTCGATTTCCACCTCACTCATTTGAATCGAATAAGCAGTGACTGAGTTAAAAATTGTCAATTGTATCATTAATCGTTGCTATGGCAACCATGGAAATCGAAATTTATAAGTATTATTTTCAATAATTGTCCAAATCCTACCCGTATACCAAATGTAAACCTTTCAGCTCAATAAATAACGGAAATAGCAAATTGTTCGTCGTCATGCCAACGAAAGGTCGAAATTATTTTGAAATAAGAAAGCAGCTTATTTCCTTCCCTTTCGATTTCCACCTCACTCGTTTCCATCGGAGAAGCCGTGCGTGAGTTAAAAATTATCAACCTTATCCTTAATCGTTTCTATGGCAACCACGGGAATCGATATTTACAAATATATTTTTGAATGATTGACAGAATTCTTCCCAGATATCAAATTTCTACTCTCCAACTCAATAAATAACGGAAATAGCAAATTGTCCATCGTCATGGCAACGAAATGTCTAAATTATTTTCAGATAAGAAAGTAGCTTACTTTATTCCCTTTCGATTGCCACCTCACTCGTTTTAATCGGATACGCCGTTCTCAATTAATAACAAACCTAAGCAAAATTTAAATCAGACCCGTCATTGTGATATACCCCTATACTACGGAATGGAATAAAACCTTTCTTTGATGCTTTGTAGCGTCATCGAAAAATCGTTAAAAATGGTATTTAACGCTTAATTCTTCAAATTATATGTTCTGGAAACCACACTGGAGGGTATTTAGAAGCCTTGCCCTGTATTTTTCAAGCCGAAATCGGCCCAGGAACCTTAAAATCTCGCAACAAAAACTGGCATTTTTGCGACATTTTGACACTTCATATTTTAATACATTTCTCCGTATAGAAACTGATTTTGAAATGCATTTGTAGTGTCACCGAAAAATCAATAAAATGGTATTTAATGTCTAACCCACGTAATGAAATGTACCGGAATAGAATGAAAAACGTCCATTCTATCCTTTCCATGTATGTTCCAAACCGAAATCGGTCCAGGAACCTTCCAATATTGCAACAAAAACTGGCATATTTGGGTACATTTTGGCACGCTTCTTTTTTTCCCTGGCGGTCGTCTTAAAATTGAAAATTTTAGAAATATTTTCTGTCCAGATACAAAAAACCTCTTTATTTATAACTTTTATCAAAAAATATGCAATTTTATTTAGTGCGGTGTGATTCTAGATGAAGGGGGAAGAAAATAAACACAGAAAGAGCTGGTAAATAAGAGAAATAATATTGAATAAAGCCGTTTAAAGATGAGTTTTGATGGAAAAAAATGGAAAAAATTTGTTTTTACCTCCTAAATCCGGTCCTGGATGACCCATTCAGGATTCGTTTTAAAGCCTGATTATCTCCCTTAGGGATAGCGTTGAAAAAGTTGGAAGAAGTTAGAGTCGAAAAGATACAGAGTGATTCGAATGTAGAGATGTTATAAAAAAATGTTAATAAATCGAAATTTAATCATCGATTGCTCCCTTCCTATAAAGAATAAGGGAACTAAAAAACATACGTAATTTAACGAGCTCTTTCTGATGAAATACATGGAATTTTGATTTGGATCCATTTTGACCCCGAAAAAAATTAAAAACCGTCAAAAAGTTGCATCAAAAATCGCAATTTCCAGTTTTTCCCAAACTTCCAGCCATTTTAGGTATAGGTAAATGTATCGTAAAAAGAAAGTATTTGAGATTCTAAAGTTTGGCATATCAAACCGTTTTTCTGTCCAATGATCCGTCTTTAAGTTATTAAGTACCAATGATGGGTCTGCAAGTGGCATTTTTCGACCTAAAAAAATTAAAAGAATTACTTCCCATTTTCCGATACCCGCAAATTTCAATAGGATTCTGAAGCCCCAGGACCTCTACAACCGCCAAAATTTAAATCGATTTAATTAACTTTTGCGACCTGTAATCGATATCATACGAAATCGCGGAAATTTCGACTTTGACATTTAATAACTCCGAAACGATATTCTCTGTACAACTGAATTTTTTATCTAACCATTTTCGAGAAAAAAAAATTGAGAATGTAAAATACCGAAAATGACGGCAACGGACGAACATTTTCCACGCACCGGATCTATAAGTAGGTGTCAGTTTAGTGATTTCTTTCATACTATTGTATTAGTCATGTCCAACTCTCTTGTCCTGAGAGTTGGGCTTATGCCACAAGAATACTAATTGTTTAGTATTCTTGTGCGTATGCTGAGCGGTTGAAGTGATCTACCCGTATACTGCGAATGTAGATTAGAAAATTGGGCATGACAGTGCCTGTAAGGTAGAGAAATTTTGACGTAGGATTTCCATAGATGAATACAACTGAATGAATATTAAAAGTTACTTAAACAATCTTAGATTACAGAAACGGATCCAGAAATTTCATGGGGGAGGTGCCCACAAAATTTAAGTTTAGGGATTGTAAAAAAAGCCATGTTTAAAAAACTTTCATTTTTCACTATTTCACTATGCGTTGTTTTTTGTTACATGCAATTTAAATATTGTTTAAAAAATAATAATAACAATACAAAATCCGGTAGGTATCGCAATAAGAGAAAACAGTTGTGTAAATAAAAACCACATATGAGTGAATAAGGTACATATTGAGGTTATTGTTAAGTATTGAATATTGTGTAGTAAAATTGTGTAGTAAAACCCATGAGTACATAATCTTGATTAGGAGATAACTAATTTTTGCTTAGATAAGTAACACCAACATTAGCAAATTGATGTTATCTGAATACATTTCTTCTACATTTATCTTCCATTTCCGTTCCGGGAGCTAGGACTCTTAACACTGACAGGGTTAAATATTTTAGAAGTGTCATTCACTCAGACAATGCAGATATGTCAAAGAATTCTGACTTTTACTTTTTTAACACTCGACAACAAATTACGCCAAAAATTACCCAATCAAACCCTAGATTACCCTTGGTAAAAACAAAAGTAGGGTTGAGATCTCCCAAATTTAGTGGGCTTCGAGTATATTCTAGATTGCGTTTGGGCCTCACATCGTTGGAATATGGACCGTTCAAAAGGAAATTCAACAACTTTCTGATAGAGGGGAGTTATTATTCGCTAGATGACTTCATTGTCAATTCTAAGCTTAGCTTGTGAAGTTAATATTTCATTTTTTTTATTTATTTTTCATTACATAGGTCTTAAGTTGTCCTTTACATTATATTCTTTTACATATACTATTTGATGTGCAATTACTTTGTGTTCTAATTTTATTACTTTTATTTGATATACGTTTCTTACTGTATTAGATTTAAATTAATGTTTACTTAGGGTTTGACGTGCCCATATCATATTTGTGACTAACGGAATAATTTTTAAGAAAATATTTGTTTTACTTTGGGTACTATAAGGTATATTATTCTGGCTGTAAAAGATCCTAAAGAAGGGATTAGGTAAAATACTGTGCTGAATAATTTAACTTGTTTCTAGGATTTACGTCCTGTCAAACTCAAACTCGAACATTTAGTTGTGTTACGCCATCGTTATGCAGGGATGCGGGCAATATCATAGATCCGCGAATATTAAGTCCAAGCGCAATGGGTGCTGCTGCCGTAGTACCTCCAGCAGGTGCGGGAAATCCTAATCCACCCGCCACTGGAAATCCTAATCCTCCCGCCACTGGAAATCCTAATCCACCCGGTACAGGTGCTCCTGGGGCCGCTTCACCAGCAACGGGAGCTCCAAATGTAAGTAATATTGTAAATATAAAGTATTAGAAAGTGTATATACTAACATTGCACAATAGGGTGAAGATAAAAAATTAATATCCACCTGTACTGCCTATATCACTAATATATTAATTATATTTATTTATTTATTCCAACGGTATTATCGTTTTACAATTCATAGCAAAAAATAAATGGTACAATGAAAGTAGCTGTTAACGACGACCAAGGGACCGGCAAATTCCCGTCTTTGTAAAAGGACGTCGCGTTACATACAGCTGATTTTTTTTAATAATACGGGTAAAACATAATTTTGTGTATACATTTTATTGCTTACACTAAAAATAAATTACTCAGATAGTTATGAAAAACAAAAATTAATATAAAAGCAACTAAGTACTTAATATGTACGTAATATGTATGTACGTAATTAAGATGAGGCACTTAGGTACATAATACATTTAAATTTTTTTTAAATTCGTAATTTTTGTTTGTTTATTACATTTTAGAAAATAGTTTTTTTCCAAGGCCCTTTCAAATATTGTAACATTCTTAATGTAATATTTATTCAATCATTCTTCAGTTGTGCGTTGAGGTACAGATTCATCAGAGACAGTGAAACCGACAATATTGTGACGGTTTCGAAATCGTTTGATCCAACTTTCTGAGTATTCAAAATCTTCCATTCCTAAAAGTCTGGCGAAATCGTTGGCTTTGGCTTGTAAGATGGGCCCTGATATAGAGATACCTTGGCTTCGTTTTCCTTTGAACCATCCTAAAAGTGACTTGTCTATATCATCATATTGAGAGAATCTCTACTTCTTTTTTACTTTGGATATTGCTCTTGAAAGCATCTTTAAATTTGTTTGGGTCTTTTTAAATTGTAGACACAGTGTAATTGCGATAGACCGAGACTTTTTGCAATGTCCACGTTAGCTTCACCATTTTTTATGCGTGTAATTATCGCAGATTTATCATTGAGAGGCAAAGCTTTTCTTTTTTTGCAGGTGTTGCCATTATATTTAGATTTACCCTATAAAATTGTAAAATGTTAGCAAAATATCTTTATTATTCACCAAACTGTGCATACGTAAAAATCATGGTATATATAAGTAGTATTTGTAGTTCACAATTTAATTATTGGGTAACTAATTCGAACAGCACCAGTCACGTATTAAAAATATTGTTATTGTTACATTTCGATACTGGAAATTCTGGGAATCACACCAGTGGCAAAACGGTTACAAAAACAGACCAATCGGAATACTCGGCACACGCCACAGCGTGCCTTAGCTCGTTCGCACGTCGCACTAACTGGTATTTGACCTGACAACCTGTAGTGTAGGAGCAAATTGCAGATTCGCCTATTCCGTGGGATTTTTTGTGAAGGGAAGGTGTGACTACGGGGAATCTCTTTATTGTATGCTACATAATGATGTAGTACCGGGTGTTTACCTTCAAATTGCGCTGTTTGGTTTTTATGACGTCATAAATCCAAGATGGCCGCCGTATGTGGCATTTATTCATTACATTAAGAATAACTCCTTCCAGAGTGCTCATACGCAAAATGTGCATAGAACATTTTCTGTTGTGCATGAACCAAAAAACAAATTTAGTTTCTATCAATTTTTTGATATTTTCTACCGTTTGCGAGTTATGGTCCATTAAATATGACACCATCGGTTTAGAACATATATTATATTCAATTATTTATTAAGATATAAAAAATAATGATTGTGCTGTTATTTACTCACAATAACTTTAATAATACAATGATATTAAACAAACATTAATGAACAAATGATAATGATATGACATTGTTCTCTATAAAGCAAATTTAACTCCATCATATAATAAATTTGTAGTAGGGCCTAATAGTAGTAGTATAAGTTCTTAAAAGTATTATGTATTAATAGAAAAAAACATTATTTAATGGGATTAAATTATTCTCTTTAAAACAAATTATCATCACCATCTTAAGCCCCCCGATGAATCTTCATGGTTTGTATGGTCGTCACAGTTGTCACACATATCTTCGTCTCCTCACACACACACAGTTCAGTGAACTTTAGATTGTGGGAAAGACATTTACATGGTAGAGCACACTTTCTTTTAACACAAGAGCACCTAACAAGCTGAATAACTGTCTCTGGAGCGCATGGTAGCATACACATAACAGGAGGATAATGGTCGTTCTTATCTTTCAATTCCCAACCAAAGTTTAATGGTGAAGGCAGATCTGGGAAGGGCTGGTCAGCACGGCACCATTCTATAGTTTGATAACGAACTCTATCAACATATGGTGTCAGTGAGGGTCTTGTTGGTGGCAAGTTTTCTCCTTGAGTTTCTTTCTTTGTGAACATCCACCACCTCAGTTCTACAATGTTTGATATATTTGTGCCAGGGACATAGACTTGACATATGAACTTTTAAATTAAAAGTCTATCATTATCAAGAAAAGTTTTCAAGCTTCCCAGTTTGCAAACAGCTTCAAGAATGTCGTCATCTGCTTTACTGAAGACTTCCCAAAAAGAGGTTTTTGCTTTCTTTGCCAATGTTCCTGTGGTGTCACTTCCGGACAATGCATGTTGACCTAGTAATGCTGAAGTTTTCTTTGGGCCCAGGGAATCAGTTACTTTGCTGATATTGATCATTCTTTGATTTTGACCAACTCCAGTTACAAACATAGTGTCCAGTGAAAAGAGCTTGGACCACCACAAAGCAAGGGCGAAGACATCTGTATCAGGTGAAGCTGTGTGGCACCACGATGACAGGCGAATATGGAAGGCAAAATTATTTTCGTATTTGCCTCTTCATTACTGCTTTTGAGTCCATTTGTTACAGTGAAGACTTTGCTCCCTCCAATATACAAATAAACACTTATTTCTTTCAGTTGCATACTGTATTGCTTTCTCGGATAGGTAAGCTGCTAACTCATCTTTAGTCTTGGTATGAGATAACAATAACTTCATAGAAGTGTTTCCAATGTACGTTGTATCACTTATCTTTCCTAGACTGGTTGTGTGTTGCCAGTTCTGTTCTTACACATAGAAGATTTCAGTGAATCGTCTCTGTATGTCGAAGACCAAGTGTGTTTCATCATAACGTGATAGTGTATATTCCAGTTTCCTGTTAAATTCATTTGCAAGATCACTACAGGTTTTAACAGTAGGTGGTTTTTTCATGGCTTGTACTTCTGCCATACCATCAAGAACTACTATCGTGAGTTTACTAGATGTATCTACTACTGAAAGATGACTTGAAGTGACAGGTATCTGATTTGCTAGTGGCTGCAGGGTATCAGGTATGTCTCCCTCCACTTCATCAGTGTAGATTTATTGGCACACAATAACTGTGTACCATCTAAGCCGAACATTGATCGGGGAACAGCACAAAATTCATAAGTACCCAGTGACTCCTTCAGATTGATATCAGGTCGACTTCTTGACACAACCAGCAAACGTGTAAACAGTGATCGATCTGCCTTTAGTTGTACAATTATTTCTCCCACTTGTGTCTATACGTTCTTGAAAGCAGTTTTACACAGTTTTAATTTAACTTGCTTTACCTTTGCCCAGAAATATGTTTGGTCACAACTCTTTCAAGTTGAACAACTCTTTCCCAAGTTCTGGCATTCTTGTTGTATCAGTCTGAATGTCTTCGCTAAAAACAACCTTTGTGCTGATATTAATAAGGTCGTTACCATCGTATGACATCGGGTCCGTTGAATTATTCACGGTGTTGGGGACACCCAACGTTATTTAATTTCTATAATTCTATTTTTTATTTCTTCATAAATATTAACCAAGCACGTATAAAATCCCCTTCAAATAAAACAATCTTAAACTTCTACTTCTACCTTGCTAATTTAACCGCCTAAAAATACGCAGTTATCGGCGAAACATAAAGACCCTTTCAGTAAAAATATCTAAATAAAATCTTTCTTTAATTTTGTCTTTCTAGAACCGGCCCCTTTGTTCGTCGAATATCAAAGGCTTCTTTTCCTTTGAAATTCTCTTATCTTTTAGTTTTATTACTTTTTCGTTCTAAAAATATACTTCTAGCATATGCATAAAAAACTAGCAAGTATGGCTACCAACTTAAAACTCCCTGCCTCTTCACTTCGTTGTACCGAAGTATAAGAACAACCCCTTCGCGAATCAAAAGGTATCAGCTTGGATATCATTAGTAAGCCCCATAGCCACGCAACCTGTAATTGGCCAAGGCTGGCCAAACCCTTCTCTGAAGGGATCGTACTTTTCATTCTAAATCGGCCGCGTCGGAGAGACGAGTTAGTTCTTCAGTCAACTCAAACTAAACCGGTTGTGCCGCAGGCACAGAAATAAAAGTCGGTCAGAAGTATGACCAAGTATTCGCACAGTTAGGTGCACAGTGTAGTGAGTTCGGGAAAATAGTCCGCTCTCATTTTCTGGGTTATTATACCCGCAGTTTCTAAGGCAAAAAGCCTATTTTCTGGGTTATTATACCCGCTGTTTCTTAAGGCAACAAGCCTATATTCTAGGGACAAAGTCCCTTCCTATTCGGGTTTTCAGAACCTTCTGTATTCGGGTAATTAAACCCTCCTTTCTACAGGCAGCGTCCTGATTCTCTTTCGAGCCAAGCTCAAAGAACTTTCGGCCTAAGAGCCAACTACCGATTTTACCTCAAAAGGTAAGATCTCGAAATGTTATGAAGACATGAAATTTTGCACAATTGTAAAAGTCAAGAGTTGTGTTATGTAAATATGTAAATAACTGTAAATATACAAAGTGTTTAGTGAAACTAACGTCTTTCAATGTCTACAAGTC
Source organism: Philopedon plagiatum (assembly GCA_963971165.1). NCBI lineage: Eukaryota > Metazoa > Arthropoda > Insecta > Coleoptera > Curculionidae > Philopedon > Philopedon plagiatum. The sequence continues at coordinate 100,369,944 of OZ020190.1, forward strand.
GCAACTGCAGGAGATTGCGCAAATGAGATGATGCTAAACCAGCGATCTATGGAAATAGTATACAGTAAGGTGGAGGTAGGGTTAAAATAGAGCCTTATCCGTCCACACGGCATTGAAGACTGTAGTCAAGTCAGAAAGTTGGCGTTTCGACTTTGATGTTGTAAGATGGTTTGCTTCTGTGGCTAGCCTCGAACGTTCAGGAGCGATCAAAAAAACCTTGCCAGTGCACTTTTCTTTTGGACAATATTTACAAGACCTCCTGCTACCTTCATTGCTCTATTTTGATGTTCTAGAGCCTCGTCTGCACCCAAACAAAGCACAAAATGGTATCTTACTCTTGTTTACTACCCAGTTCCCTTTCATAGATAGGCTTAGATTGATATTTGGGTCTTAAGACATGTACTACATATTTGTTCCAGCATTATTTGTGCACAATAGAAAATGTTCTATGCACATTTTGCGTATGAGCACTCTGGAAGGAGTTATTCTTAATGTAATGAATAAATGTCACATATGGCGGCCATCTTGGATTTATGACGTCATAAAAACCAAACAGCGCAATTTGAAGGTAAACACCCGGTACTACACCATTATGTAGCATACAATAAAGAGATTCCACATACTCGCACCTTCCCTTCACAAAAAATCCCACGGAATGCATTATGCTCCTATACTACTGGCCAACAGCATTTGTTGCCTTTTTTAAATGAAATCTATATTTAAGTGATTTAAACCCAAATTTTATTCAGATAATTGTTTTTCAAGGGGAAGAGAGGGTGAAATGAGACAATTCTGTTTAAAAAATATATATTATTTTTAATTGTTTATTTTGATAATGGAGAGTAATAATAATGAAATTAAAATTTTAATGAATAAATTACAACGATACACATAAGTATACAATACAAAAAGCAAGATCAATTTACTAATTTAAAACCAGTGAATACCAAATACTCTCTATTTCTATTCTTGTACACAGTCTTCACCATCTTCATTTATATCAGTTGATTCAATGAATTGACCTTGCTTGAACATTTCTATTGCAGCCTTTGAAAACGGCTGCCTTTTTCTTGCTGACTTAGGTCGCATGCTTGTCACTAACGGATCTGAAGTTAATAAAAGTCTATTCAGAACATCCTGATTGCAGTTTTCCCTGGAAAATTTCCGAGCAAAATCTTCCTGAAGTGCTTGTTTCTTGCTTCCGCAGCTTCTTCGGATAACTGCCCTATTGGAAGTAAGGCAGATGAGATGACACTCGGCGCATGAATCAATATTTTATGCAGTATCGGTGACATTGCCTACCATTTATATAAATTAATATAGTGGTTTGCAGTATCCATTGCATATTGCGTAAATTTCACGATTTCTATTTCGAAGCCTGAAGAAAGGACTTCGAGAAGTATTTTGAATTTATAAATTAATTCCTGATTAACTCCTGTGAGGAGGGCAGCCTTCTCAGGATCTTCAAAAAAACGATGAGACGTGTTTCCATCGTTCGTGTTTCCCAATCCAGCTTTTGGCACATCTACGAGCAATCCAAGTTGCTCTTTAAAATATTTCTGGATATCACGTTTTGCATCTGCTATGGCCTCCTTATCTGCAGCTAACGTCACACGGCCTTTATAAACTTTTTCCTTTAGACAAGTGCAGAATAAACTCGAAGAACCTTATTCTTGCATGAAGAATGGATAATCCAAACTTAAACGTATCTGGGTTTTCTGGCTTATAGTCTGTTAAATTATTAAATTCTTTTGACGTTTTGCCACAAATATAGCACCGCATAGTTGAAGTAGTGCAAGTGACCGCGTTGCATACTTTTCCGTCGACCATGGTTGGCAGTTCTTCCTCAATTTCAGTTTTTTGAAGATTTTTTTCTTGTTCTTCTATATATTTGATTTCTTCATTTGTAATGTCATTACTTTCTTTGATAAATCGGAGTCTAATGGGTCTGCAATATCTTGGTGAAGATGGTAAAGGATTCTGCCACACAATTTTTTGGCCGCATGCCAGCCTCAAGGGAACAAGTGAGCTCAGAAAGATGTTAGCATCACTGTCTTCTACATTTTCAAATTTTTGATTGTATTGGACTTGTCGAGAGCCATCACAACCCCACTTACAAATAAGTTCAAAACTTTTCTTCTCTTCATCCGTGCAAGTCTCTATCACTTCTTTTAAGTATTTACACAATCTTAAGGCCGTGTGATCTGGTAGATCTTGGAGTTTTACTTCAGCACAAGTTTCAGTGATAGTGATACCTTGTTGTCTCGGGTAACATTCTCGTTTAGCCTTCTGCAAGATCGAATACCAGGGGTAGATATTTTTGTTGACCTGTTGGATCACTTCATATTGCGCCTTAGAAAGGTCAGCTTCCACAAATATTGACAAAGCTTGTGATGGCGAATGTTTGATAGTGCTGGTTTTTTTACTGGCACTGGCAACTGCTTTACGAAATTTCGTCGCTCTGCTCGGGGATTTACTTATGTCTTGAATAACTTTTGCCATGTCAGTATTACCCGCAGCTCGTTGACTCATTTGTGCCGCATACGTTAATTCATCAGCAGGTACATTTTTTCTAAGTTCCACTGTTTTGCGGCGCTTTGAACGGTCACTCGATTCTCCGAATTCCTTGCTTGGTCGTCCTTGTGAGCAGATAGTAGGAAGGCCAGTAGGTAGTGATATCTCAGTAGTAAGCCATTGTTAATTTTTTTCTATAAATCGTGCTTCCGGGCTGTTACATGAAAGCCATTTGCGCTTGTACACAATCTTGAAATTGTTCAATATATTCCGCATTTCACTAAATTGTTCACTGTAACATTTTGTAATTTGCGCAATTTTGTATTCCAGATACTTAAATTTTTGGTAAAATCTCCTTTCAGAACATTCTATGATTATCTCGTGCAGGTTTTTGCGAGGCATAGTCATGTATGACCCATTAGAATCTGAAAAAAAATAATACTACAGAAACCAATAGAATAAGTTTTTTTAAAAAAATGTGAAAACTCGGGAGAACTTTTTCGCAGGTGAATGTTAAACGAAGCCCTAATGTTCAATATGACATATTTCATTTTGAGTACAAATGAGTACAACATATTTGGAATCACTAATATAACAAAAAGTACAAAAAAACAAACACTTATTTACCGTTATTCTTCATCATGAAAAAAAGGTAATAATTGGATTAAGTGACACATCACAATATATTTTATATAATCTACATACCTTGTTATTCAATATCCATAGCGATTTTTTCCACGAAAAAACATTTGAAACTTAACAAAATTACAACGAATAGTTAATTCACAACCGAGTGCCTACAACAACAAAGTGCGTATTAAGCGAAGACTATGTTCTGATTGCCAGTACGGCTTGGTGCTGGGCTTCCTACAGGTAACATTGTTGCCATATCACGTCATATCTTTCTACCTATTTGGAAACCCAAGCTTAAACACTATTACAACCGATTAGGATTTTGATTTATGGCCATGTATTGAGATCAAATACCATTTAGTGCGTCGTTATATTCGGCCTGACCCTAAGTTCAGCAGGGTGTTACAAGCGACTTCGTCGTTATATCCGACGACCTTATACATGACTACAGGAGCGTTGCCAGATATAGAAATCCAACAATTCTCTAGGGTTCTGTCATTATTAGCAACTTCTCGTTATAAGTGACGTCGCTATAAATGACTTCCACTGTACTGACAGATACTATTACAAAATTACATTAACAATAATAAGAACCAAATGTAAATTTTGGAATTATCACGTTTCAAAATATCACGAGGGTGTAAGCCTTTTCAATTGCATTTTAAATGTACTTAGACTACAGCAAAAAAGGATCCAGCCGACTGTCATTGAACAAATGGCATATTCTTGTCAACGGGCGATGATGAGTATACTGGGCAGTATAGTGCAGTTCAAAAAAAATAGACTGTGCCGGGTTGTATGAAAAATATAAAAATTTACATCACCTAGTAATGAACGGCACATAGTTGACCGGTGTTCTTAAATATTAAAGTTTAAAATTGTAGCTCCTATTTTATGACTGTTTTTTTTTATCACTGCTGACGTTCGGTTCTATTTTTCTGTTTTGCTGTTGCCGTTCAAATCTCAGGTCTACTGACTAGATTCATCAATTATAATATAAGTTTTTTTTTTGCTTAAATCACTGGCTCATTTTCTTGTCGCTACCACCAGTTATAAAGACAATCACTAATTTTATATTTATTGTAACATACGAATGATAATTATATTGTAAGATCACGAGCGATTTCAGGGCACGTTCTTGTATAGTATATCAAGCGTAGAGCGGCGATATAATCCGAGCGGAACTTACTATCTTTTTATATTGTTGTCAAAACTCATTACATTTTGTGAATGTTGTTTCCTCTACGTAGTTTGTTACTTATCGATCAGAGAATGATTGTGTACTTCGTTTATAGCAATTAAAGTCTTTAATAATTTCTCAGCTTCTTAACATTGGGTGCGATTTGTGGAACTACGCCGGTTTTTAACGTGTTTAGTTTATATTGGCGATGCTGGATTCGAGCTATCTCGAACGGATTGATCATGCTAGAACAACTGAATTTAGTAAATTGAGCCATCTTTGCAAGAAAATCTTTTTTTATTTGCTGAGGCAGGTAAATGAGTGTCTTGGGAAATAGCCGAATGTATTATTTCATATAAATATTTCTCAATTTAAATAAAAAACTCCTCGATCTTCTTGTAGTTTGATCCCAACTCAGTTTGATCTAGACATGCAACAGATGACGCAGTCGCCATTCACATGAATCTACCACACAAATCAACGTATTGAATGGTTTACATCGGTTACAAATAACTTCATAACTCCGCCTTTATGTTTAAGGTTTACAAGGTTTCATCGCAGACTACTGCAATGAGAGAACGATATTAAATGCTGTTGAAGAACATGAACAATATCTTTTTAAATAAGCGCTACTTTCTTTGACACTTTGGATATATATATATATATATATATATATATATATATATATATATATATATATATATAGATATATATATATATATATATATATATATATATATATATATATATATATATATATATATATATATACAGTGACCGGCAAAAAGTTCGCAACATATGGGAAAAATTTTTATTAGGTGAGTATTGGAAAAACTTTTCCGGGGGATCGGTTCTGCATGTCCGATAACCTAAAAATCGATTTTGACATACGTCACGTGACCACTGGTATAGCGTCAAATTAAAAAAAAAATTGTTAATTTACAAAAAGTGAGGTTAGTTGACGAGATATCAAAAAAAGTTATTTGAAAAAATTGCTTAGAATAAAATTCTAGGTCCTTGTGCAAAATTTTAAGATTTTATTTAAAAAAATTGGAAAACTCAATTTTTTTTAAATATTTTTTTATCGATTTACAAATTTCCAGTTTTTTTCGTTTAGATAGCTTGGCTAATGTAAAGCCCATGTATCTGGATGAAAATAAACGAATGTAGTAGTTTTTTCTACAATTGACAGGACAAAATTAAAAAAAACAGGGTTTCGCCGGACGCTAGCTGTTGCAATGATTTGTATCTAGCAGCAGTGTCAAAATTTTAGAGACATTTCAATGAGATTACATTGAGAAAACCTTAATCGTCTTAAATATATCTGAAGTTCGACTTTTTGTAAAGTTAAGGGGAGTAAAATAGATAATAAACAAAAAATTACCTGTTTATTTAATCGAAATTTCATAAACGAAAACCAATGTAAGAAAAACTTAAAAGTAGTCAAATTCTGTACTAACAACATAAAAAATCATTGTTTTTCCTTGGGTGCACAAAATTTAAAACTCAGTATGACCACCATTTCTCTCCATACATACTACTGTTCTCGAGCGCAACTCTCGATTAACATTTCGGAGCATTTTACGATTTATTTGCAATACACAATTTCTAATGACATTCTCTAAATTTTGTATATTCCTAAAGGGTCGATGTTTGTACACAGAGTTCTTTAGGTATCCCCACATAAAGAAATCTAACGGAGTCAGATCTGGTGATCTCGCAGGCCACGGATTTTCAGAAAACCGTCCTATCCACTGGTTTCCAAATTCTTGATCCAGCCATCTCTTCACCTCATTTGTGGAATGAATGCTAGCTCCGTCTTGTTGAAAGTATAAATTTCTTCTTTCGGCTAATGACAAATTGTCTAAAAAGTCAGATATCTCAGTTTGTAGAAATTCTAAATATCGTTCTGAATTTAAATTGTCTCTAAAGAAAAAAGGTCCCACTATTCTGAGGTTGAAAATTCCGCACCACACATTAACCTTAAAACTATATTGGTCTTTACTCTGAATTACAAAGTCTGGGTTTTCGGTGGCCCACCATCTACAGTTTTGTGATCTGACGGTTCCGTTAGAGGTAAATGTAGCTTCATCCGAGAAAAGAACGTTCTTTGGGAAATTAAAATCTTCCTCAATCATACCCTGGAACCAGGCACAAAAATCGAAGCGGGCGTCATAATCCCTATCTTTTAATACTTGTACAAATTTAGGTTTGTACGGATGAAATTTGTTTCTTTTTAATATCCTCCGCACAGATCTTTCGTGAATGTTAGTGATCTCCGATATTTGACTAACTGCTAATTGGGGTGTTTCTGTGATCGACAAACACACATCCAGAGAACCTTCGTCACCTGTTACCGGTTTTTCATGGGAAACTTTATACTGATTTTCTACCGATCCCGTTTCTTTAAATTTATTGACTAGACGAGATACTATGGAATAATGGAGGGATTTATCGGGGTGCCTCTCATTAAAAATTGCTGCTGTTTCTCTATGGCTTTTGTAATTATCTCCAGAAATTAAAATAATTTCTATCTTTTCCTGAAGAAGTAGTGTGGGTGCCATTTTAAGGAATAAAATATTAATAAACTTATGTAAAATATCAAACTTAGTAAGATGCGAGACATAAACCAATGACATAGGTTGAAATCAAACAAATTATAATTTGTTTGACATTTTTCTGTTGTTTTTAACCTACTAGATTATTTGGTTGTTTTAATTTCAGAGCCTGCTTTGGTAGTTTTAAGTACAACTAAATAGACCTGGTTGTTAAATTTATGTGCGAAAAATCTTAATAAAATCTTGATACAGTCATTTCATTAGATTCAAACCATTGCAACAGCGAGCGTCCGGCGAACACCTATTTTTTCGATTTTGTCCTGTCAATTGTAGAATTGTAGATCTGACTCCGTTAGATTTTTTTATGTGGGGATACCTAAAGAACCCTGTGTACAAACATCGACCCTTTAGGAATATACAAAATTTAGAGAATGTCATTATAAATTGTGTATTGCAAATAAATCGTAAAATGCTCCGAAATGTTAATCGAGAGTTGCGCTCGAGAACAACAGTATGTATGGAGAGAAATGGTGGTCATACTGAGTTTTAAATTTTGTGCACCCAAGGAAAAACAATGATTTTTGGTGTTGTTAGTACAGAATTTGACTACTTTTAAGTTTTTCTTACATTGGTTTTCGTTTATAAAATTTCGATTAAATAAACAGGTAATTTTTTGTTTATTATCTATTTTAATCCCCTTAACTTTACAAAAAGTCGAACTTCAGATATATTTAAGACGATTAAGGTTTTCTCAATGTAATCTCATTGAAATGTCTCTAAAATTTTGACACTGCTGCTAGATACAAATCATTGCAACAGCTAGCGTCCGGCGAAACCCTGTTTTTTTAAATTTTGTCCTGTCAATTGTAGAAAAAACTACTACATTCGTTTATTTTCATCCAGATACATGGGCTTTACATTAGCCAAGCTATCTAAACGAAAAAAACCGGAAATTTGTAAATCGATAAAAAAATATTTAAAAAAAATTGAGTTTTCCAATTTTTTTAAATAAAATCTTAAAATTTTGCACAAGGACCTAGAATTTAATTCTAAGCAATTTTTTCAAATAACCTTTTTTGATATCTCGTCAACTAACCTCACTTTTTGTAAATTAACAATTTTTTTTTTAATTTGACGCTATACCAGTGGTCACGTGACGTATGTCAAAATCGATTTTTAGGTTATCGGACATGCAGAACCGATCCCCTGGGAAAGTTTTTCCGATACTCTCCTAATAAAAAATTTTCCCATATGTTGCGAACTTTTTGCCGGTCACTGTATATACTGTAGGTTGGGCTAAATGTGACAGTTTTTTGCCATATTTTTAAATATATGCTTATATATTTGTTTTAAAAATAGAAATTTAGTGGTTTAATGTTAGGATGGGCGTATTACAGTTAATAGATAATAAATTTAACAAATAGAAGAAATAATAGTAGATTATACCACGAGTCAATAATGATAGCTATTATTCCCGAGGAATATTTACGAACCGAGCCGCGTAAGCGGCGAGGGAGTAAATATTCTGAGGTAATAATAGCCATTATTGTGAGTAGTATACTCTACTTTATCTACGACTAATTTATTAATTTGAGATTTTTAATGAACAACTTTATTTGTCAATAACATTAAAATTAGTAATAGTACAATTAATAAACTGTATTGGTCGAGAACTATGAATAAGTTTGGAAGAGTTTTCAATACAAATATTTGGAATGTCGGTTGCTGCAAAGGAAGAAGATGCTTCATTACTATTTATTTGTTTAGTAATAGTATCTGCTGTAGTTGTCTTGTTACTCCTAGACTGATCAATGTAACATTCAGCTACTTGTGTAGATTTCCAGCCCCCATGACGCTTTAATCCAGTTATATCGCCTCCTCCATCAATGTACAGAGTGGCAGATGATCTGCGATAACAATGGTCGGTATAAGTTTGAGGATTTGGCAAGTTTAAATATTTGGCAATTTGTCTACCAATGTCTGCAAATTTGTTTTTTCCTATACGTTGTATTGTACATTTGGATTTTTGATAATTTAGAAAGAATGAATTGATTTTTACATGTGACGGGCGGAGATCGATGTACTTCTTTACAATGTTGTAAAACGTACTGTTTATGACGAATGTTCGTACAATTTTGGTTTTAGTCTTGGGTATTGTTATTAAGAAGTTTGTTTGAAGATCCTTTACGTCTTCTATATTCATTTCATAAAGCTCGTTTGACCGGCATGCGCCCATAATTCCAATAATTAATATAACCTGAAGCAAATAAGAATATGAGTTTTTTAATAGATTAGATTAAATACCTATGTATATTTACCTTATGTAAAAGAAAAACTTCATCAGGAGCTTTGTCAATAAATGTCTTAATTTCTTTCGAGGTCAGAGTGGAAGATTTCTTTGCTTGAAATCCTTCAGATTTTCTTTTTAAAAACGCTCGTAGTTTTCCATATTTTTCCAGATCAACGTCATGGTTTATTCTTAACATAGATTTAATTATTGAATAAAATGACCATAATGAAGATGGTTTGTATTTTGCACTTAGTTCAGCGAAATAGGCTAGTAGAACATTTTCGGAAAATGAATTTGTGTTATTTCGAAGACGCCATTCGTTGAAGTTTGCGTATGTTTTATTATAAATAGATTTCGATGTTTCCGGTATTAAGGTAGATGGTGTTGCTGTAGCTAGTTGTACAATTTCTGGAGGTGTACAAGTAAAAGCCTCTTCATTTTCATCCATCCCAATACGAATACATAAACACTACGCGTTTGACAGTGACACTTTTGACTTGGTGTATTTTGTTTCCATGGTATTATTTGATTTGAGAAATTTTGTGATTGGAGCGGGAATAAGGACTATTAATCCCTTGTCATTATTCCCTAAGGGATTAATAGGTGGCATTATATTGCGAAAACTACAACTATAATACTTACATTATACATTAGTCGTAGATAAAAGTAAGTTAAATAGTGTCTATACATATATTTTATATTAGTATGCAGGTGTCACAATTGTACCATAACTTTGACAATTGTGACACTTTTCTTGTTTAATTGTGACACAAAAGAATTATCTTTATTAAAAGGTATTAGGAACTTGCATGTGTAATTGTGAATCGACTTGATGGGCTAATTGTGACATTTAACAACAAAAATCAAAAAAAAAGTTTTATTATATTTCTTATATTTTAAAAACAACTTAAATTCCAAGTTACAAAACTAAATTTAAACCCTTAAATAAAAGTATAGAATAATACTTGAACAAATTAGAAAATATTGATTCCATCAAATTTTACTCCAAAAATTATATTTCCACGACGATCAATATTTGGCGGAGGTAATATTTTGTAAATATCTTCTTTAACAACCTCGGTGTCGATATCTTCCGTTTCAGGCCATACAAACTTATCTCCTTTTTTTCTAGCAAACTTAACCACAAATGTTTTATTTTCAGATGTGTTTATTATTAGGCCTACAAAATATTTGGTTTTGTTCTTTGAATTGCTGGGTGTATATGGGACAATTACCCATTTGTTAAGAAGGTTACCTTCACAATTCTCCATTGAATCTTTCATTTCATTTTCAAGTTGTCTGACATAGTCTGTGTATTCCTCATCATCACTCGTATCTTGATACCTAATTTCTGGCAAATCATTTTCATCACTGCTGGTATCATATTCATTACTTATTTCCTCTTCTACATATTTTTTTTGCTTTTTTTTCGCAGACTGGGTAATCTTTTTAGTTTTCTCAATTTTCTTGTTCTTAATTTCTTCTTCTGCCTTAAGGTTGTCTAAATAGTCTTCCCTTGTCAATACTTCTGCTAATTTAGACACTCTTTTTCTATTTCTGGAGCTAGATGTGGACGGTCTGCAGAGTTTGGCGATTATGAGATCCTCGAAATTGGTTTTTCGTTTTTTAAGTTTTGCTAAATCTGTTTTGTCTTCTGCATTTTTGATAATTTCAGACTGAGTGTTAGATTCTTCATTTGCTTCAATTTCTATAGTAATTTCCTCCTCTTCTAATAAATTTGTTTCAGTTTGCTCATTCAATGCATTTTCAGCTCTCTGCAAATATTTTCTGTACTCCTCATCATTAAAAATTTTCGGATTAATAGCATTTCGGTTTATTGGATTTTCCAATCTAGAGTCATATAATCCACAAATTTCAAAACTTCTTCTAATTGAATTTTCTGGAAATTGAGCCCAAACACTTCCAATTAAATTGGATAAGTCTTTTCTCTTCAGGCGTTCTCCATAATTCTCTCTTTGCCATTTGGTAAGATCTTGGTCCCACTTAACCTTTATATTTCTAAAAACATTCGTATCCAGGGGTTGCAGGATGTGGGTAGTATGCGGAGGTAGTTTGAGTAGGGTGATATTCTCGGTCATTGCCAAGCTTATCAGTTTAGGAGATATGTGGGACTTGTGTCCATCAAAAATGACCAACAACGGCCTCTCTTTTGGACACTGCCTTAAAAATAAATTTTGGAACCAACCAAAAAACGCCTCCGCAGTCATCCATCCTCTTTTAGTAACAAAATATCCTGTGTTAGGGTAGGCCTTATCCCCCATCCAAATATCCCATAAATTTGTGCCTTTGTATATTATAAAAGGTGGTAAACGACGCCCATCAGCAGACACACAAAACAAAATTGATGTGTTTGCTCTTCCTGTACCTGAAGTTTGCCTAAAAACAGCTTGTCCTCTTTGTGCCACTATCTTTGTTTGTTTTGGGTCATGGCATATTGAGGTTTCGTCAAGGTTAAAGATCTGACTTGGTTTGCCTTGTAAATTGAGGTCTTCAACAGTTTTTTCGTAAAGGTCAAAAAATGAATAGATTATCTCAGGCTGTGTGTTGTCTACTCTAACTTTTTCTCTTAAGGAAGGTTTTTTGCAAGATAAATTCCATCGATTGCAAAAAGCTACAAACCAATCTGGACCAGGAATGCCATCCTTAAATGACGTTTTCAAATTATTTTGTTCGACGTAAACTGCGACCACATTGATTATTTCTTTTCTTGTCATTCCGAATCCCCACTTGTTCATTGTATTAATAATATTTGCAAGCTTCTCTTCATCGGCTTGACTAAGAGCAGTGTGTCGGCCTGGTTTGGAATCTATTGCGGTAGCTTTTCTATTTTTCCACCCTTTGGTTTTTAAAATTAAAGTGGAACGTGGGATTTTAAAAAACTTCGCAGCAGATTGAACGAAAACACAATATAACAAAATAAATTAGGAAAGGACCAAAAAACTTAATATGTGACACTAGACTGTTAAATTACGTAATATTAGATAATTAAAAACATGATTTTCCTACCTTGTTTATCCTTTAACACTGCAAAATACCTTGAAACAATTTTGTGTGCCAATTCTCACACTTGGAAAACATGGAATGCCAGAGTTGGACTAAATTAAAATTTTTAAGAAAACAAATTACAATGATATGTCACAAATACCCCAGTGTCACAGTTAGCCCAACCTACAGTATATATATATATATATATATATATATATATATATATATATATATATATATATATATATATATATATATATATATATATATATATATATATATATATTGTCTATTCAGTTTTAGGTTCAAAACTTGCCCTGGGGACAAAGTGATAATTTTTTTTTAACTGGGATGGCATTATGAGACTTTTATTACTTTCTATGAATGACATATGCCATATCTATCATAGTTCATAATATGTACATAATATATATGTAGCAGCTACATAACAATAAATTGAGAAATTAACCCAGATATTGCCAGTGTTTTTTTAAAAGTAACCTACGGTGTTTTGCCAAAAAAAAATTTTTACCAGATATTTGTCCAAGCCGAAAAAGTACATATTTTATGCTTAATAATCATGAAAAAAAAAATAATAAAATTGATACCTGACAAATTATTTTTTTTTAATCGACTGTTCTTTTAAAAGGACGGTGGCAAAATAAACAACCAATCTTGATAATACCATAATTTATTTGATAACCATGTTAACATATCGAAACGAAAACTGGCATACTATGTAGCTTAATAGCTAAAATCCAAATTAACAACAAAAAACGAACATGGAAGTAAACAAAACTATGGCATAATCAAAATCACTATGAACTGATACTCTGTAGAAGCTGATATTCATTATATATTTTAATAAGCTGTGGTTGCTCGACATAAATAACTTTTTCCTCTTTTTGTGAAAATATTTTAACTTGTGTTGTTTGTCGAACTTTTGAATTACTGGAGGCAATAGCTACAATATTGATATCGTGCCATTTGCATACGGTTACTTCAGTACTTTTACTTCACGTAAAAACATAACTATCCTGCGGTTCTTTTCTCATTTTGTCTGATATTTTTATAAGGCATTTTTTGGGAATACGATTGTCTACCTCTTACTTTTAGTTCTAAGAGTAAAGGCAAAGATGAATAAATTGTCAAAGAAAACATGACAATTCTTAGAAGACAGCAAAGTATCTACAAATTGGAGAACTACACTAGCTCTCATAACTAGATCTTTGTATTCTTCACGCAGTTCGGTATTTGAACCCTGGTAAGGTTCAAACCACTCGATATAAACTAATCTACATATTAGAAGCTGTCCTTAACTTGTAACCCCAGCGAATCGGTTTTTCGCGTATAAATTGTTTCGTGGCATGACGTCCATAGTATGGGATCATGGATTCGTCCACACTGTGATGCTGCTCTAGAGGAGCCAAACCATCAATTATATTAACTGGAGCGCAAATCTTTGCGTAAATATATTAGTCTGTACATGCGATATATGAAACAGTCATTAATTTAAACAAGTATTTTAATAAAATAACTTATCTGAATGGAATTCTACATCTTTTTTTTTTAAACTACACTATTTACATTCGTACATGGGCACATCGAAAGATTTTGACCAAACGTTCACAAAACCATTAAAATAAGCAAATATTGTCTAATTGAATTAAGGTATAACTTGCTCCATCTCTATATCAATAGCCAAACTAAAGAATTTCAGGCATAATTCATGTAGCCTTTTAAAACGAGAGTGGAAAAATAGGGTTACCCTTTTTTCATGCATTTCGGCTTTATCTGGGTTATAAGTAATCCGAGTACCTACGTCTAGAGATATTAAAAATACGAATCTTCGTTTTCAGAGTACTTTTATTTTCAGGTGTTTTCGACAATATCCCAGATATTTTTATTTTCCCAAAGGTTTCTAATTCAACATTAAATTGTCCAAACTTTACCTCAATTTTACCAACTAATTATCTTGAATCGTTCTTAAGGTGCTAATGTACCGAACTTATAACACCCTATATATTAGTATTTGGGATTTACCGATTTTTTTATTTTTACATGTCATGGTATGTTAATAATATACCTTGTGTAACCTGGATTGCAAAAACTAAATCGTTCCAAGCTTTATTTCCTTCAGTAATGATTTAACCAAAAATTTTCGTATTACAAAAATAATAAAGCTGAAAAACGTTACATTGGTGTAAACGGTTTGTAAATAAATAAGTTTATAAAACAAAAAAAATAGCTAACACAACAAGAAACTAACTCCCAAATGTTGCCCTTTTTGTTTATGTACCTAAGAAAAATGGTAAAAATGGCGCCCTAAAAATTAAAAATACCTATTGTAAGGGAATTGATTATCGAATTTAGTTTTTATGCGCCGAATGGAGCGAGAGTAGATCAACCCAAGTCAAAGACATTACCGTTGTTTGTAGTATCGTATATGCAACCGGTGGTTAGCCTGGTGCGATGTCGACTAGATAGCGAATTACTTGAAGCCTTTAAGTTGATTTGAACACTATGATCGGGAGCATTATCAGTCACTACAACAGAATGATGTGGAAAGTTTGGAATTAGTTTTTCAGTTAACTATTTGTCATAAGTTTCTGAATTCATCTCAACATGGCACTCATGGCAGTCACCTGTTGTGGAGCAAGACTTAAACATTGGCAAGCTAGTCGGAAAAAAACTCATTTCTCCACTGGCAGGAACGACAATTAATCGGTTGCATTCTGAAATATTTGCAGCTAATCCCTTGGAAGTTGATGTTTATTGACTGCAGTGGAATGTAAATTATACACGGCAATAGTTTTATTCTAAGTTTTATTTGGTTTTATGGCAAAACATTACAAAAATAATTGCACAAGAAAAAGACACCTTGTTAGGTTAAAACTGTAAAAACTTACTACCAACAAAATCACTAAACTAATGCCAACATAGGTTAAGCTTTAAATATGCAACCAACGTAACAAATTCTCTGATATTTACCATTGTATGCAATAGATGGCGCAATAGGTACTATCCTCAACACCCCCCCTCAATGGTAAATTTCTTGCCTCCTTTTTTAGATTAAAGATTACTCTAAATTACATCTGCTGCGGAATTTTTGGAATAGAGCTAAAGATAATGGTTTTGTAAGAAAATCAGCAACTTGATTAGTTGTGGAAATATACTTTAAAGTGATAACCTTATCCTTAACTTTATCTCTAATAAAATGAAATCGAATATCCACATGTTTCAACCTTTTGTGAAATTCTGGGTTTTTACATACTTTAATCGCTGATTGATTGTCTTCGAAAATCACTACACTTAAACAATTAGCTTGTGGAATTTTCAAATCAGAAATCAAGTTCCTCAGCCAGCAGGCCTCGCTTACTGCTAAACTAAGAGCTACATATTCTGCCTCGGTCGATGAGAGGGCAACAGTTGACTGCTTACGTGAAGACCAACTTATTGTACAGCCAAACATTTTAAAGATATACCCCGAAGTTGACTTTCTGTCAGTTCGATCACCTGCCCAGTCAGAATCTGCAAACCCTTCAACTAAATTCTTAAAATTATTTTTATAGAACACCAAAGATAACTCTAAAGTTCCTTGCACATACCTTAAAACTCGTTTAATTGCTTGCCACAGCTGTGAACTTGCAAAAGACTGATATCTACTTAGTATGCTTATACATAAACAAAGGTCAGGCCTGGAACACAACATTGCGTACATTAAAGATCCTATAGCTTTACGGCAATTTTTTTCGATTTCTTTATTTTCAGATTTTTCACGTTTCAACTCATCATGTCGAAAATTGGGTTCCATAGGCGTGCTGCATGGCTTGCAATTTTGCATGTCAAACTGCTTTAAAATACTTTTAAGGTATGTGCTTTGGTTCATTGTTATTTTATTTTGAGACAAGTTCTGTGTAATGAGTATACCTAAAAAATAACGAATATGTCCCAAATCTTTCACTTTAAAATTTTCATTTAAAATCTGTTTTATTTTGCTTATTTCTAATTCATTATCCCCTGCCAAAAGCAAATCATCTACATACAATAAAATAAATATTCTAGACGATTCTGTATCTTTTATGTATATACAATATTCATTTTCAGATCTCACAAAATTTAGGCTAAACATAAGATCATTAAATTTTTTATACCAATTTTTTGGTGATTCTTTTAGGCCATATAAGGACTTTCTTAACTTTACGATTTTTCCTTCATTCTTACCAAAACCTTGAGGCAACACTATGAAAACATCATTATCTATATTCCCATTTAAAAAGGCATTACAAACATCTAGTTGATAAATCTTGTAATTAAAATTGTTACACAAAGCTAAGAAAATCCTTAATGAAGGCAACTTGGCAACAGGGCTGTATATATCATTTACGTACATACCAGTTTGTTGAAAACCCCTGGCTACCAAACGAGCCTTATATGTTGACACATTTCCCATTTCGTCCTTCTTTTGCTTAAAAACCCACTTACACTCTACAGCTTTATTTGTTATTTCATTTTCACTCACTGATGACCATGTTTCATTCTCTTCTAACGCATTAATTTCAGCTTCTATCGCCTCTTTCCATTTTTCACAATCTTTACTTGCCATCGCATCATCGTAGTTCATAACCTCGATTTCTTCGTTACTCATTGACAACAAAACTTTATCCAAGTCCATCTCATAGTCGTTGTATCTTGTATTCCTTCTTCTTTCTCTTCTCAAATCATATCTATTATTTGGAAACTCATCTTGCACCTCTGAATCATTACTATCAACTTCAAGATACTCGCTTCCGTCACTATCATTTTCAGTATTTTCTGAGGAGCTTTCATTGTCTTCATTTAAACTGTTATTCTGTGCTTCTTCTTCTTCATTTCCTCTATTTTCGGTGATTTTTTCAGTCATTGTCACAGTATTATTTTCAGTTTTTTGCTTTTCAGGTAAGAAAATGACATCCCTGTGGGTCTCTACTATATTTTTGTCTGGTATATAGATTCGGTAGCCTTTGACATCTTGTCCATAGCCAACGAACAAACCTTGTTTACTTTTTGGGTACCATTTGAGCCTGGTTTCTTTAGGTATATGTACTGCCACTGTACTGCCAAAAACGTTGAAATTATGTATGTCTGCAGCTTTCTTATACCATAGCTCATAAGGGCTTTTTAGTTTTTGAGGGCTGGGACCTGTTCTATTCAGGGTATAAGTCACGGCATTAATTGCTTCAGCCCAAAAGGTTTTATCCATTTTCTTTTTGCCATTTAACAACGTTCTTGCCGCTTCTACTAGGGTCCTCATCTCCCTCTCTGCCCTTCCATTTTGTTGAGGTGTGTACACTACAGTTCGTTGATGCCTTATGCCTTTTTGCTCTAAAACTTCTTTTATTTCTTTGTTTATAAACTCTAGGCCATTATCTGTCCTTAGGACCTTCATTTTATGCCCGGTTTCTCTCTCGGCTAAGTTTATATATTTTTCTATGCATGTCTTAACCTCAGATTTCTGTTTTAAGAAATACACATATCGGTAGGATGAAAAATCATCTTTCAAAAGGAGAAAATAGCGAGATCCTCCTAGTGATGTACTCTCCATAGGTCCGCATACATCCCCATGCACCAGTTCCAGGGGTGCAGTTGCACGTGACTCGCTATTTTCAAAAACTAAACGGTGTTGTTTGCCAGCCAGACAAGCCTCACAAACAAAGTCTTTCTCACAATCAGTGTACTCAATCTTGTTTCTTTTCAGGAACTCTTTGATGTGCTTTAAGTTCTGGTGGCCTAATTTGTTGTGCCACTCCTTTATACTCTCTATAGTTTTCACTTTCATGCAAGTATGTGTGTCAAGGTCATCAGAACAGCTGTTTGCCAGCAGGTGTGGTTCAGTATCTGTAGAAAAACATGCTGATGGATTGTATTCCTTATTTTCGGTTGTAAAATGCATTTTATATAGCTTGTTCACCCTGGTAGCTAGTGCCCTAACCTCACCAAATTTGTCAATAAATTTACAGTTTTTATGGTCTGATATCATAAAATAAGTTGTGGACTTTTTTAAATTGTAAGACAGTCTAGCACAAAACTGAGCAAACCGTTCCCAGATCGAGCTTTGTGGAAACATTCCCATAACATTCCTATAATAATATTTATCTTTATCTACCCTATTAACCTTGAAGCCAACTAAAATTTCAACATAACCATTAGCATGATATGTTTAAAGAAAAAAATTCATGTCAAATGTCTGAAGTTTCTGATTTTGATCCTTGGAAGATTAGTCAACCTATTTGGGCCGAGTGTAATGAAGCAGAAAAGCAACCAAACTGCTAGCCCATTCTGCACTTGATATCTCTCAGGTTGAATTCTGGGCCATCACAATCTCAACAGCAACAACCTAACACGATTTAGAATGACCAAATGTTCACAAATGGTTCAGGGCACATAAAGTTCTCAGCAGATCAAAACTTTATTAGCAACAATTAATCACATTTCAATAATGATGTGAATAAAACTAATCAACAGTTATATAAAATACATAAACCTCTTCTAAATCCTCAAATCTCTGTAGTCATTAACGTCGAGAGTTCCAACCACTAGTGTAGCCCCTCCAACCACTTCGGGTGTAAAAGTCACCTGTCACCTAGTCATAGTATTCATTTAAAATTGTTAGAAACTATATTTAATTTAAACGATTAATGTCCAAGTCTGTAAAAATGTGCTTGACTTAAAATAATTTTTGGTGAAAATAACATAAATAAACAGCTGTTTTTGAAAATCACTCCGAGACTTTAGTAACGCTAATAGCTTATTTATTAGATGTCATAGCAGCAAGAAAAAATATCTCGTCGCGGCTCAATTCTGCCGTTAAATATCATGTAATTGTTAGAATTTTAAATATGAATGGTTACGAAGAGGTAAAAAGCGTACTTATTTGGCCGCCCCAAAATGGGTAAAATTAATTAATAAAATGAAAACAAAACTGGCACTTTTTTATAGATTGAAACAAACTTTATGATACTGTATAGGCTAAAAAGATCTATTTAATGAGAAAGCCGTCAAAGTAAAAAAACAAAAAAAAAGAGCAAACTATAATTCTATTGAAAGCAAAAGATTGACTTCAAGTAAAAAACAAATTTCAAAAACTTTTGAACTTTAATCTTTTAGTAGAAGTAGAACAGAACAAGCAGCAGTATTCACGGTTCAAAGGACATCAGGTAAAATTTGTTGTATGTTAAGAAACCTAAAAACATTGTAACTTTATTTTTTAATTTTCATTTTTTAGCCTTGAATTTAGTTCATTTAGCTAGAGCGTCTTTGTTCACAGATCTAAATAGTGTTTTCTCCTATCTAGTTTTTGCGTCTAGTCTGTGTATAGTAATTGTGGAAGTGCAGTTTTAGTAAGTTATTGTCAACAGAACGAACTTTTTAATATTTTGAAAAATTCTGACAATGAAATATGACACAACGTTTGTCTAAAGTACGAATCGTCTGTGAATCCAAATAAATTTTATCTAATAAACCGTATCGATTTGGATAAAATTATGTTTCGTGTAAACTAAACTAAATAAAAAAAAATTAACTTGTGTAGTTTCTAAGCAACATTCTCCGTATAATTAATAATAATTAATAGGGATTAAGCGCAACTGGTCGACAGCTAACTCTAAACAAAAATAGTTCCTTTTCTCGGTAATTTACGTACTTTTTAAAATTAGTTTGAGCAATGCCCATAGCCTGCTCTACGAAAAAATAAATAAATAAATAAAAGAACCCAAACAACTGAAATAATATTTTATAGGTAGTTCTCGATAACTGTTGTTTTTTTTGTACTGGCAATATTTTAAACTGAAATAGTATATTGTACAACGAGCATGGAATGACATATATTTCCTACGAGTATGACGTTTGCAGCATGAGCCGCAGGCGAATGCTGCAAATCATACGAGTAGGAAATGGTCATTCCATGCGAGTTTTACACTATACTTTTTCTACGAATGTTACTGTTACATAAAATGGGATTAGTAATATTTTTCCTTTTAAGATGTCAAAAAATGTCAATCTGACATTCCAACTTACTCATTGACAACAAAACTTTATCCAAGTCCATCTCATAGTCGTTGTATCTTGTATTCCTTCTTCTTTCTCTTCTCAAATCATATCTATTATTTGGAAACTCATCTTGCACCTCTGAATCATTACTATCAACTTCAAGATACTCACTTCCGTCACTATCATTTTCAGTATTTTCTGAGGAGCTTTCATTGTCTTCATTTAAACTGTTATTCTGTGCTTCTTCTTCTTCATTTCCTCTATTTTCGGTGATTTTTTCAGTCATTGTCACAGTATTATTTTCAGTTTTTTGCTTTTCAGGTAAGAAAATGACATCCCTGTGGGTCTCTACTATATTTTTGTCTGGTATATAGATTCGGTAGCCTTTGACATCTTGTCCATAGCCAACGAACAAACCTTGTTTACTTTTTGGGTCCCATTTGAGCCTGGTTTCTTTAGGTATATGTACTGCCACTGTACTGCCAAAAACGTTGAAATTATGTATGTCTGCAGCTTTCTTATACCATAGCTCATAAGGGCTTTTTAGTTTTTGAGGGCTGGGACCTGTTCTATTCAGGGTATAAGTCACGGCATTAATTGCTTCAGCCCAAAAGGTTTTATCCATTTTCTTTTTGCCATTTAACAACGTTCTTGCCGCTTCTACTAGGGTCCTCATCTCCCTCTCTGCCCTTCCATTTTGTTGAGGTGTGTACACTACAGTTCGTTGATGCCTTATGCCTTTTTGCTCTAAAACTTCTTTTATTTCTTTGTTTATAAACTCTAGGCCATTATCTGTCCTTAGGACCTTCATTTTATGCCCGGTTTCTCTCTCGGCTAAGTTTATATATTTTTCTATGCATGTCTTAACCTCAGATTTCTGTTTTAAGAAATACACATATCGGTAGGATGAAAAATCATCTTTCAAAAGGAGAAAATAGCGAGATCCTCCTAGTGATGTACTCTCCATAGGTCCGCATACATCCCCATGCACCAGTTCCAGGGGTGCAGTTGCACGTGACTCGCTATTTTCAAAAACTAAACGGTGTTGTTTGCCAGCCAGACAAGCCTCACAAACAAAGTCTTTCTCACAATCAGTGTACTCAATCTTGTTTCTTTTCAGGAACTCTTTGATGTGCTTTAAGTTCTGGTGGCCTAATTTGTTGTGCCACTCCTTTATACTCTCTATAGTTTTCACTTTCATGCAAGTATGTGTGTCAAGGTCATCAGAACAGCTGTTTGCCAGCAGGTGTGGTTCAGTATCTGTAGAAAAACATGCTGATGGATTGTATTCCTTATTTTCGGTTGTAAAATGCATTTTATATAGCTTGTTCACCCTGGTAGCTAGTGCCCTAACCTCACCAAATTTGTCAATAAATTTACAGTTTTTATGGTCTGATATCATAAAATAATTGCCTTTATCCAGTGCACATCCAGCTGAAAATAAGTTGAATTTTAGTTCTGGGACAAATAAAACATCTGATAATGTGGTTTTTATTAATTTTTCTACATTGTACGCCCACAGAGTAATTTGGCCAATTCCTTCAACCTCTAATTTTTGTCCGTTACCCACTTGAACCATCTTTCTTACTTTTAGTGGATTTATATTATCAAAACTACTTTTCTCCCAGCACATGTGTTCGCTGGCACCTGAGTCGAGACACCAATCACCAGTTTTTAGTTTTTCAGTATACACCATAAATGCATTGTTGACACATGGTTCATCATTTTTCTTACTGCCTGAGGCTAACTCTTTTCCCTTTTTAAGCCAACATTCATCAACATTATGGGATGATTTTTTACAAAACGTACAGTATTTTTTCTGTTTATTTTCTTCAGACCTTTTTTCTGTGTTTCTTTTTCTAAAAAAACAATTTTTTGCTAAATGTCCTACCTTCGAACAAATGTGGCATCGTTGCTTTGTCTGTACCCTGCTATTAGAAAGTCTTGTATTTAAAGCAGTTGTATTTTCGAAAGATTTCATTCTTTCTTCTTCAAGTAACAATCTAGACATCAATTCCTCTAATTTTTGGTTATCCGCAGGCACAGATTCCCATGCAGATCTAAAGTGTTTAAAACTTTCGGGCAATGACATCAAGATTTTTGTTATTATCATTTTTTCAGAAAGGATCTCCCCTGCTGCTTTTAATTTTGTTTTAATGTCCTCTATTTCAGATATAAAATTAGATACTGAGCTGTCAAACTTGAGTTGAAAAAATTTTTGTTGTAATAAATGGATGCTCACCACTGATTCCTTATCATATACTGTTTTTAATTTACTCCACATTTCATGTGCTGACTCACAGGAGAGGAGGTGAGCCAGCGGGCCTTGTTCCATTTTTGTTACCAAAAGCTCTTGGGCCTTAGCATCGTCTTTAAGCCATTTATTTAAAGTATCGCCTGGTGTCGACGGTTTGGTTTGGGTTCCATCGACGATGTTCAAAAGACCTCGCCCCTTTAGTATAATAGTGGTTTGAAATTTCCAAACAGGCCAGTTATCTCCACTTAATTTTATGGTCGCGGTTTCACTACTACTCATTTTTGTCGGTTTTATTTTAAAACTTTTATTTGTTCCTTTTAACCACACTTTCCCGACTTTTTCGCGCCTTTGTCCGTTCTTTTTTCTTTTTACGTTCCGCCCGAGCACACCTTTTTGCCGCCGAAATTATTCAAGACTTTTGCTTTTTCTTCCACTTATACGTGAACTGGGCCCATAACCTGATGTTTATTGACTGCAGTGGAATGTAAATTATACACGGCAATAGTTTTATTTTAAGTTTTATTTGGTTTTATGGCAAAACATTACAAAAATAATTGCACAAGAAAAAGACACCTTGTTAGGTTAAAACTGTAAAAACTTACTACCAACAAAATCACTAAACTAATGCCAACATAGGTTAAGCTTTAAATATGCAACCAACGTAACAAATTCTCTGATATTTACCATTGTATGCAATAGATGGCGCAATAGGTACTATCCTCAACAGAAGTATTTCCACTATGTACTCGTATATACATAGTCGACGGTTTGTCCAAATAAAAAATGGGACGATTTTGACTACGATAATATCTGATTTTTTGCAGACAATCAATTCTCAGAGACTTAATTTGATTTTTTTCTATAAACATTTTCCGGTCATTTTGTGTTTTTCTAAAGCGAAATCCCACTCAGTTCCAAACTTTTCTAAGGGAAGTTGAACAATTTCATCCCGAAGTTTTGCTTAAAGTTTTCCAGCGTTACTCGATATCCTTCTGCAATGTAAAAATTATATATAATATCACGAAGTTCCTTTATTTTGATATTTCGGAATATTCATTACTGATGAAAGTCTTTGCCGTGTTTTACCAAGACCTGTAAAGAACTTTCTTGGAAAGGTAGGTACGTCACTTACACTAGTTGTTTCACCGAAAGAACCTTCTTTTACAATTCTTTCTATTGTTCGAACTGAAACACCAGTAGTACATTAATTTTGTTTGTGTCTCACTCATTTTATCTTCTGCCGATTTATTATTCTTAAAATATTGAAGCACGCAAAAAACTATGTCGCGCGCTTGATTACCCAATACTTTGTTATGTTTACTTTTAGCCATTGTGTGTTTATCGCAAGGGACCATCACAAACTAAACAAAAATGCATGCACCACTGCTAAAAGCCTAGTGGGCGCCTACATTTCAAATTAAGGGTACTGCGCAACTTGCCTTCTCGTAAACTTACATGGCGGGGGCTTGAATAAGCAAAATAGAAATTTCTTTCAAACAATGACATGACAAACAGGTATTCAAAAATGAGACGTTGTACAACATTTTTATAAATAGATATTTTAACAACTACTAAAGTGAATTACAAAATTAGCATTTCCGTTCATGTTACCGAAACCATGTCGATCAGTGAATTTATAGTCCAACAAAATTTAAAATATCTATAAAATTCTATTTAGTTTTATTTTAACAAATATGACCTTAATTTCTTTTTAGAACTAAATAAGAACTAAATAAAGACAATACATTTTTAATTTCAATCGGTAATTTATGGCCGTATGAAAATCTCAACCCGATCCTGATGTTTTATTTCTGGGAGGAATAAATAAGTTATTTTCTTACCTTGAAGTATGTTGATGTACATTATTAACATAACAATTTGTTTGAGAGTTATGAGAGTGCATTACGAATCTTTATATTACAAACCAGTACTAACATAATAACAAATCATTGCTTGCATTGCAACGTTAATTTGATAGACGTACATTTCTTACAAGACAGGATCAATCTCATTGTTTAGTTCTGTAATTTTCGCCACGTTCAAATATCATATTGGTTAGGTAAATAAAGAATATGTAAACGGTAATTAAAATGATATAAAATTATATGGTTTAGTGAGTGTGGTTTTTAAATGTAAATTCCTTATCGCAGGTCACCCCTAAATACTCAATTCTACTAATACGTTCAATTACAGAAGTCCTTATAATAATAAATATTTAATAGTCATCTCTTACCTTCCCCGTATTTATAAGAAATTTTATTTTGTTTACATTAATTTTTAAAAAATTGTTGCAAGTATTTACTAATATTGTCTAATGCTTTCACCTGTTATCAACAATGCGTTTTATGTTCTAAGACGAAAAATATACCAGTGTATCATCGACAAATGGATGAATATCAACTTCATTGGTGGTTTGGATTTTGGATAATATCGCTGATCTATACAATAAGTAATCAAAATCCCAAGTTATTTCTCTCTGACACACCGTGACTATTTAACGTCTTATTAGAAAGTTTTCCATTAATAATTTTCTTTTCTATTCTATTCTTAAGATAACTCTGAAATTAACCAATCACAGCACTTCAAAAATCCAGACATTCAAATCTTAACAATAATATTTTATGATCTCTTGTTTCAAAGGCTCTCTGTAAGTCAGGAAATGGCAGTTGACCTGTATAGGCACTATCAACTCCCTCTTTCATTTTAAAGTAGGTACATAGCGCCATTTCTAAAACAAAGCATATGGGTTTGATTTTACTTATCTGCCACAAATTTTTTGAACCCTTTTCCCTAATCTTCCCAACGTAATCAAAACAAGAAAAGTTTATATATCCTTTTATGCCTCGTTTCTTGATTCTAATAGTTTTTTTAGTTAGAACAAGAAGAGATATTTTTGAAATGCGCAAATGTTGAGGAAATTACAGATGGTGACAAATCGATTGGCATATGTATATTACTGATTACACTAGCTTTGTATGTAGAAATATATTTTTTCTACTCATGTCAATAAAAACCTGTATTGTATGTTCAATAATAGATTCAGAACAAGGTACATTGTGGTTTACACCTTTTCATTGTGCTTCAATCACCATGGTGATTGAACTACAAAGTTCACTTTGTGCACGTGTATTTTTTACAAAGGTGGCGTTGACAGGTGCCGCGTCAAAATTTTATAATTTCATTGACATTTTTTGACATCTTAAAAAGAAAAATATTACTAATCCCATTTTATTAACGGTAACATTCGTAGAAAAAGTATAGTGTAAAACTCGCATGGAATGACCATTTCCTACTCGTATGATTTGCAGCACTCGCCTGCGGCATCGTGCTGCAAACGTCATACTCGTAGGAAATGCATGTCATTCCATGCTCGTTGTACAATATACTATTTTCTATGAATGTCAATAAAAACCTTTATTGTATGTTCAATAGTAATTTCGGAACATGGTGCATTGTGTTTTACACATTTTCATTGTGCTTCAATCACCATGGTGATTGAACTACAAAGTTGCCATTGTGCACGGGTATTTTTTACAAAGGTGGCGTTGACATCCAAAATCTTTATAATTTTTATTTGTGGAATGTCAGATTGACATTTTTTGACATCTTAAAAGGAAAAATATTACTAATCCCATTTTATGTAACAGTAACATTCGTAGAAAAAGTATAGTGTAAAACTCGCATGGAATGACCATTTCCTACTCGTATGATTTGCAGCATTCGCCTGCGGCTCATGCTGCAAACGTCATACTCGTAGGAAATATATGTCATTCCATGCTCGTT
This sequence comes from Philopedon plagiatum, assembly GCA_963971165.1. Lineage (NCBI taxonomy): Eukaryota > Metazoa > Arthropoda > Insecta > Coleoptera > Curculionidae > Philopedon > Philopedon plagiatum. The sequence continues at coordinate 100,396,193 of OZ020190.1, forward strand.
GTACAATATACTATTTCAGTTTAAAATATTGCCAGTACAAAAAAAACAACAGTTATCGAGAACTACCTATAAAATATTATTTCAGTTGTTTGGGTTCTTTTATTTATTTATTTATTTTTTCGTAGAGCAGGCTATGGGCATTGCTCAAACTAATTTTAAAAAGTACGTAAATTGCCGAGAAAAGGAACTATTTTTGTTTAGAGTTAGCTGTCGACCAGTTGCGCTTAATCCCTATTAATTATTATTAATTATACGGAGAATGTTGCTTAGAAACTACACAAGTTAATTTTTTTTTATTTAGTTTAGTTTACACGAAACATAATTTTATCCAAATCGATACGGTTTATTAGATAAAATTTATTTGGATTCACAGACGATTCGTACTTTAGACAAACGTTGTGTCATATTTCATTGTCAGAATTTTTCAAAATATTAAAAAGTTCGTTCTGTTGACAATAACTTACTAAAACTGCACTTCCACAATTACTATACACAGACTAGACGCAAAAACTAGATAGGAGAAAACACTATTTAGATCTGTGAACAAAGACGCTCTAGCTAAATGAACTAAATTCAAGGCTAAAAAATGAAAATTAAAAAATAAAGTTACAATGTTTTTAGGTTTCTTAACATACAACAAATTTTACCTGATGTCCTTTGAACCGTGAATACTGCTGCTTGTTCTGTTCTACGTCTACTAAAAGATTAAAGTTCAAAAGTTTTTGAAATTTGTTTTTTACTTGAAGTCAATCTTTTGCTTTCAATAGAATTATAGTTTGCTCTTTTTTTTTGTTTTTTTACTTTGACGGCTTTCTCATTAAATAGATCTTTTTAGCCTATACAGTATCATAAAGTTTGTTTCAATCTATAAAAAAGTGCCAGTTTTGTTTTCATTTTATTAATTAATTTTACCCATTTTGGGGCGGCCAAATAAGTACGCTTTTTACCTCTTCGTAACCATTCATATTTAAAATTCTAACAATTACATGATATTTAACGGCAGAATTGAGCCGCGACGAGATATTTTTTCTTGCTGCTATGACATCTAATAAATAAGCTATTAGCGTTACTAAAGTCTCGGAGTGATTTTCAAAAACAGCTGTTTATTTATGTTATTTTCACCAAAAATTATTTTAAGTCAAGCACATTTTTACAGACTTGGACATTAATCGTTTAAATTAAATATAGTTTCTAACAATTTTAAATGAATACTATGACTAGGTGACAGGTGACTTTTACACCCGAAGTGGTTGGAGGGGCTACACTAGTGGTTGGAACTCTCGACGTTAATGACTACAGAGATTTGAGGATTTAGAAGAGGTTTATGTATTTTATATAACTGTTGATTAGTTTTATTCACATCATTATTGAAATGTGATTAATTGTTGCTAATAAAGTTTTGATCTGCTGAGAACTTTATGTGCCCTGAACCATTTGTGAACATTTGGTCATTCTAAATCGTGTTAGGTTGTTGCTGTTGAGATTGTGATGGCCCAGAATTCAACCTGAGAGATATCAAGTGCAGAATGGGCTAGCAGTTTGGTTGCTTTTCTGCTTCATTACACTCGGCCCAAATAGGTTGACTAATCTTCCAAGGATCAAAATCAGAAACTTCAGACATTTGACATGAATTTTTTTCTTTAAACATATCATGCTAATGGTTATGTTGAAATTTTAGTTGGCTTCAAGGTTAATAGGGTAGATAAAGATAAATATTATTATAGGAATGTTATGGGAATGTTTCCACAAAGCTCGATCTGGGAACGGTTTGCTCAGTTTTGTGCTAGACTGTCTTACAATTTAAAAAAGTCCACAACTTTAGAAAAAATTCGAAAATTTTGAAAGATCGCCTTCAATACGAAAAGAAAAAGAATAGTGACGATTGCGGGGAATCTTACATAAAGGTGATGTGACACAGAACAGGACAAATGATAAAAGAGAAATATTTAAAGAACTTGGAAAAATTGATCAAAATGGGTCCTTATTTTAATAATTGCTGAGAAGCTGCTTAGTTCGCCGTAGCTTTAGAGAATAATTTAGAGTTGTGTAGAAAAGCTTATTCAAAAGCCTTTAGTATCAAAGAACTAATTGCGATGGTCAGTGGCTATGCTAAAGAAAGCCGATAGAAATCAGTAGATTTTCAAAGTTGATAAAGTTTTCCTCGGAAAAATAGACCAAAAAACTAAAAAAAAATTAAGATAACCAACCGTTCCACACTCTTCTTCTACCGTATCTGCACTAGCAAAAAAAAGAAGTTCGAAAGCAACATTTAACTTTATCTTCAGCTGGATTCAGACCGCTAGCTTGATTGAAATCTTACGAGAAAAGGCCAAAAACTTTTACTGCTATTGTCACCGCACATTCAACTTTAAATTCAGCATACTTACTTCTTTTTAATTATAAAATAAACAGAATACCAGAGTTTGTTCTATTCCACTTTATCTCCAACGGCATTCAGACCACCACAAAACTTAGTAAAAATCTTATGAGAAAATGACAAAAACTTTTTACTGCTATTTTCACCGCAAATTCAACTTTAAATTCAACGTTGTGTTAGAAAGCAATATAATTGATAGAATAAACAGAATATTAGCTTGTTTCATTTAACTTTATCTTCAACTGGATTTAAACCACCACAAACCTTAGTAGAAATCTTACGAGGAAGTGAAAAAAACTTTAACTGACATTTTTACCGCAAATTTAACTTCAAACACACTTCTAGGAAAAAACAACAAAAGACTCAAAATAACTGTACGTTTCATATTGTGAATGACAAATAGAATAAATCCGTTTGCTGTATAATTTAATATACCAAACCGAATCTGATATTTTTTCGTTAAGTGGTTCTGTCAAATATCATTCGAAATAAAGTTTTGCAAGCAAAATTTTTTATTTCTAACATTCAAATTTGTTGCCATTTGTAATTTGACTTTTGACATTTTATTTAAAACTACTCGCGTAAAAGCTTGTAGTACTGCAAAAAATCCGTTTGTTCAAAACACTCGCTACTACTTTTTAAACAGAAATATAATTTTCCAAATTAATATTACATGTAGCGTACCGAAGGACGTTTAGCGTATGTAACTCACTGATTGTTTCTGATATGTAAAAATTGACGGAATGCTGGTTGAAAGCGAGCTATCGCGACAATATGCATGGAGCTTACGATTAGCTTCATTTATCTCCCGTTTGTTAGTCAACTGGAAATCAGATTAGCACCACGCTGGATTCTCTGTAGCAAGGAAGACGTCCGGGGTCGCCTATTCGTTTTCGATTAGAAAAAAATTTCTTGTCTCTGACTTACATAAGATATTTGTTAGCTCCGCCTTGGTTGTTGACCAACAACTTGATCAACAGTGTTAGGAAAGTCGTGTGGTGATCATACCAGTTTTTTTTAGGTTGGCATAGTGACACCGACTGACTGTCCTACTGGATATGTAAGATGCATGAATGTAACGTGTGGTACACCGACAGCTGTGCCAAGTGCTCAAGATGGATTTGCACTTCAAAATTCTTTTCCTTGGCAGGCCTTTTTAAGAAACAATAATAATTTAGCTGTTAGAAATGGTTATGCTGGAGGTGGCGTTCTACTAGATCAGTATCATGTATTAACAGCAGCTCACAAGGTTACCAATTTGTAAGTAGTACGAGCAGTAAGTAGATGTATCGAAATCTAAACGCTGATTTGCACGTGAATACATGTACTAATAAAATTGCCCTTTCGTTTCTTGGCTTATATTTTCTAGGGTGTTGCCATAGATGCAAACAGCAACTTTAATTTTATTGTATAAGTGTAAAATTTTCTCTTAGTAGTTCAATAATTCCTAACAAAAATATGCTGGGCTAGCTTTGAGGAAGCTGCCTGCAATTTTTAAGGGGCTCAGTTTCTGTCCAACCTGGCCTGGAATTATTCATTGCTTTTAGACTTCCTGTCCCTTAATACAGGAACGGAATATAGTTTATTCCACCCAAAAAGCATGTGAAATTCTTCAAGAAATTGATTAGTAACTTAAATATTTTTTTGACCATCGCGTCCTCCAGACATGGATAATGTATCCTACTAACTACTATTAAAAAACTTTATAGTACTTTCAGGTGTAGCAAGATCCTTAGAAAATTGCACAATTGTAACAGTAGCCGTAAAGGGCACTTCCAAGGGTTTTGAAGCACATTTAGAATATATTATTTGTATTATTCTGACTATTTCTTAATGCACATATGCTTTGCTACTCCACGTCCTAATTTTATATTTGCTATAGGGTTTGTTATAGGGTACTGCAAGAATCTCCCGACAAAATTTTACAGATAATTCCAGGGCCAAAAACGAGAAAGCTTTTATTTGCCTAGGCCTGGAAAGGCTTCGATCCCTGGATTCAGGATGACAAAATTTTAATTTGTTTTTCATATTTCTTTGACACATTTTTAAAAACAATTCATTAAAATTCTGTATATACAATTTTTGAAGTAACTATAGAATATCTTAATTATCATTTGAAATAATTAACAGAGTGGTATTTTTTGACCCCTCCTTCCAAATTTCTTTTTCCGACAACACTGACTAGTCTTTTGTAAACAGACAACATTCCTGTTTTATCCTTTGACTTCTTGGCAGCTGTAATCTTTTTCATCTAAGCGGTGGGACTCCGCAAGGTCATAGTTTTCTATTTGCAGAAACAAAGCGATATTTTTTCGCTCAGTTTAATATTAATTGTCGAATGATTAGTAGACAAAGATGAAACGATAGCCGTATGTCGATTCTAGAAGTCTATTATGACTTGGAGTAGATATGCTGGATCGCGATCTCCAATAAATAGGATTCTGTAGATTATTTCGAATGGTTATATGTTATGGGATGATAATGAGGTGGTAAGGGTGGCCAGATTCGTTACCTCTCTAAAAAAAAGGGGGTCTGATGTTAGGACCGGAAAACGCAGTCAATACGAGGCGAGGGAAATTTTCTGCAACTCAATTCGTATGCTTTTCTACCGGAGAAACGTAGTCACTGACTTTTTCAAGGCTAGCTCATTGCCGGTGAGTGGGCTGGGTAAAACTACCAAATAAAAGCGCCACCTGTTTTAATATGCCCTTTATGGATAAAGGCAGTGACTGCAGATGACCGCAAAAACAGGAAAACCCTTAGGGACTCCTAAAGAAAACAACCGAATTTCATAAATATTTTCCCATTTATTAAAATATTAAAATGTATTTAATAACTCGGCCCAGGATGGGCATAAACAATGACTTAAAAAGGGGGGTGACGTTCCCACTTACTAATATTTATAAAATTAATTAAACATTCTTTTCAAATGAATTAGCTCATTCTTAACGCGAGAAAGGGGAACCGCGGCTAACGCCTAGAACATCTCTACTCGATTTGATAGCAATCAGCTGCTTTTGAAAGCTGAAAGATGTATAAAAAGTGCAGGTTAGATTAGAGAAGTTTTCAAAGTGTGAATTCACTATTAAACTGAATAATTAGAGTCACAGCAGTTTAACTTGCTAATTATTAGTTTGTATACGTGTTAAAAATCATGCCAAAAAGAAAAGACAGTAATTTACTAGTATGCCGTGCATAAACATAAATAGATCGGTGTGAACTGTGAAGTGTTTAGAATTATATTTTGTTTCCATGCCAAATTAATAAAGTGAAGGTATACACCGAGTGTTAGAGCCGAGTCGCAGGGTAAAACAAGATGCAAACCCTATAAGGGTGGCATCGGCTAAGCAAAAGTGAAGGGGGCACTCGTAATGTATGGCTCAAGGACTGTGAAACCGTGTCTTGATTATTGAGTTAACACACATAACTTAAACCTATCAAACCTGTGCCCTATGGGGATCGTCTGAGGTCCGCTGTGGCTGCCTTACTCCAAGGAGTGGTGTCTGTCGGAGCCCTGCATGTCAACTCTGGGAACCTCTCGGAGCCTGCCAAGACGAAGATGATAGGACATGGACCAGGATGGAAGCTTTCCAAATGAAGTGCTCCAGGAAGTGGTTCTTCAACAACCAGGACACAATAGGAGGAGAGATAAGATGTAAAATAAAAAGGCCTATAAGGAAACTAGGTTTCAGATCTATGACATTGGCTCAATCAAGGTATGTACACATTATATTAACGTAAGTTAGGAATAGACAGCTTTAATGTTTAGAAATAGTAAGGAAAACTTACCTGAGATGTTAGGTGGCCTCTTTCAAACAGAAATGTGGAGGGGTTGTTTCCCATATAACGAGAAAAAAAAAACTGAAACACTACAGATTCTCTGGTGCAAAAAAAGAGGATTTTGCCACCAAATTCAAGTTAGGGACCCCCACAAAGAAATCGGCAAAATTGCCAGGACTTGCCTCAATACACCACGGCAGGAGGTTTTTGTCCAAATGACACGTTTCTTACCAAAAAGGCGGCAAGTTTCCTTGTCAAAAACCTTAGGGATTTTTGTTCTCAACCGACTGATATGACACTTGACAAATGTCCAACCAAAATAAGCAAAAAGGGTAAACAAGAAATTAATTAAGCAAATATTTATTAAACAAATATCAGGTCCCAAACAAATTCAGATAACCAACCTGTCCAAAAACAACCCCTATTTATTATATAGATTGGAGCAAGGGCTAACTAGAACTTTTATAACCTCAACTTCTAGGACCAACTTTTAGTCAGTCGGTGACTATGAACTAATGCTGTATTTTCTTATTTTTAGGTGAACCGATGATGGCTGTAAGTACTTGGGAGATTTATGTGACTACTAGATGTTTCTGTTTGATGTATTACAGTTACTGAATTTTACCATTGATTTATATCAGAAAATAAAGATCGAAATAGGAAATTGGTACTTTTATTATTAATTAAGCAATAGCAAACCGCAGCTGGTAAGTTTTAAATTAATATTTTACAAAATTGCAGGGTGGGAAAAATAAGACCGTAACACGCCTCCCCTTCCTCGGAGAAAAATTTTTTTCCTCAGAGAAAAATTTTTCTATACAGACCTTACAACTACTAAATGTATATTTACACAAACACAATACTATATGCCGCACCAAAAAAAAATAAGCATAGGTTAAGCAGGATTACTGCATCTGTACATAATCTTCAATATGTTCAGGCAAGAACAATCAAATATCTCTAGATGAACAATAACTGCAAATTAACTTTTAATATTATTATTTGTTTTGGGGGGTATATGTACAAGGGATATTTACAAGTAAGGCAATGTTCAGGATGAGTCATCTGGAGGATGGGCTTTGAGGTCCTTGGCATGCCATACCCCAAGGCTTCGGCCGTCGTTGTCGACCAATTCATACGACCAGGGTGACAAAACTTTTGCAATCGTGTAGGGTCCGACAAACCTAGGCGCCAGTTTGGAAGTAAAATGCTTAGAGGCATCCGAAAGCGTGTAATTTCGCTTCCAAACTTTTTGCCGCAGTTGAAATTTCTCGCCGGGTCGCCGCAAATCGTATACGCGTTTACTTTTTTCGCACGCTTGAAGCAGTCGCTTTTGAACATCGCTGAATACCTTCTCCAGAGCCAGCGACTTAGCTACGGGATCTAAAGGCGTATCATCGGCTGATGCAGAATCAGGATGAACCGGCTGGTCGTTATGAAAATGTATTTGACGACCAAACATTATGAAGTTAGGGGTCATACCGGTAGCTTCGTGCTTTGCGGATCTCATAGCTGCTCCGACTTTAGGAAGTATTTTGTCCCATTGTTTGTGGTCTTTGTCGATATAACTGGACAACATGGTTTTGAGGACACGATGTACCCGCTCTACAGGGTTTGCTTGTGGATGATAATTAGCAACATATTTGAGGGTTATCCCATAGCGCTCCATGCACTCTTTAAAAATTTTACTACGAAACTGAGTCCCATTATCAGCAATGATCTTTTTCGGAGCACCATGGATCAAAATAAAGTGATCTTCCAACCACTTGACGATGCCTGAGGCAGTAGCCGAACGCAAAGGGAAGAAGAGGACGAACTTGCTGAATATGTCGCAAATGGACAAGATATATGCATATCCAGACGAGGATCTAGGTAAGGGTCCAACCAGGTCAATACTGGCGATCTGCCAAGGTTTAGAAACTGTTGGCTGAACGCTTAAAAGTTGACCAGCAGGGGGCTTTTGTTCAGGTTTAGTTTGCAGGCAGATTCTACAGTGACGAACATACCGAGCAATGTCACGGCGCATGTTTGGCCAATAGTACTTTTGAGCAACCCTTGAAAATGTCTTGAAGACACCAAAATGCCCACAGGTCGGTGGATCGTGATGTGCCTTAATAATAGCGGACCGCTCTTCACGGGGTACTACCTTTAACCAAGCCTCGCCCGTTTCCAATGCCGGGTAGAGAAGCCTAGCGCGCTTGTAGAGGAGTCCGGAATCAAGCCACCAAAGTGGATATTTTTGAGGATATTTAGCGACTCGTCTACACATACCCAAATACCAAGCATCAGATGGTTCGGTAGGCGGATCATCAGTAGCAGGGTCATCTGACTCGTCTTGCACCAAATCAATGGCGGGCACAGAGCGCGAGAGAGCATCGGGAAGCACGTGCTCCTTACCTTTCCGATGGACGATCTCAAAGTCATACTGTTGCAACCGGAGTGACCATCTAGCAATCCTTCCAACGGGGTCTTTTATGGAATACAGCCATTTAAGGCTATAGTGGTCAGTAATAATCGTGAATTTAGAACCCTCCAAATAAGGTCTCAGTTTTTCTACGGCGAACAGGACGGCTAAGCACTCCTTTTCGGTAGTGCTGTATTTCCTTTCCGCTTTGGTCAAGGAACGACTGAGGTAGCAAATGACGTGCTCATCGCCGTCCTGCACTTGGGATAAGACAGCGCCCAAACCATAATCACTGGCGTCGGTCTGGACTGAAAAGGGTAAACTAAAATTCGGGCATGAGAGCACCGGAGCTTTTACCAAATTTTGCTTAATAGCCTGGAACGCTTCCTCGCACGTTGAACTCCACACGAACTTAACATTCTTACGGGTAAGAGAGGTGAGAGGTGCTATCACGGTTGAAAAATTTGGCACGAAACGCCTATACCAGGAAGCCATGCCGACAATTCTTCTCACTTCGGCCACATTTTTGGGAGTTGGTATCCGCAGAATGGCCTCCACTTTTTCTGGGTCAACTAATAGACCAGATGCGTTGACAACATAGCCGAGGTATTTTAGTTCCGACTTACAGAACTGGCATTTTTCACGGTTTAAAGTGAGTCCCGCTTTTAAAAGTCGCTTAACAATCTCCTTTAAAACGCGTACGTGATCATCGAAAGTAGGAGTACAAACAACTACATCATCTAAGTACACAAACACGTACTGCTCCAAATCTACCCCGACGACACGATCGATAAGTCTTTGCCATACGGCCGGGGCATTAGTGAGCCCGAAAGGCATACGTTTAAATTGAAATAGGCCTCGATTTGGCACTGTAAAAGCCGTTAAAGGACGTGATTCCTTGGCAACCGGGATCTGCCAGAAGGCCGATTTAATGTCAAGCGAAGTTAGATACTTAGCGTCACGAAGCTTATCAAGGGTAGCGCTGATATAGGGGATGGGATAAGCATCGGGGACGCTTACCTGATTCAGAGCACGGTAATTAACACAAAACCTCCAACCACCAGATTTCTTTTTGATCATCACAATGGGCGACGACCAAGGCGACTCGGAAGGCTCAACTATTCCATCAGCAAGCATCTGCTCCAGCTCGGCGTTCACCTCCTTCTGCAACGCAGGTGAGAGAGGATAGTAGCGTTGCTTGATTGGGGCTGCATCCGTCCTAATTACGAGTTCCACCAGGCCCGTGCATCCCAGTTTGTCTCCCATAGCGGAAAAAGTTTCCTCGATAAGGGATTCCAATGTCTTACGTTGGTCAAGAGAAAGAGAATCGAAGGAATGAATGGCGGAAATCAGCGGATTGCGGTCTACTTCGGTACCAAAAGACCACTCGCCAGCATGGAGATCGGGTACAAGATTCATTTTTGACCAGAAATCCACTCCTAAGATGAGGCTATGAGGAATGGAGGGTATAACCAAGGTTTCTACAAGGACAATGCGATCCCGCAGTCGAAATGGCAGCTGAACAGCACCCAAAGATTGACAAGTTTGTCCGTTCGCCACCGTACAACTTAGCTTTACGCTTTTATCTAAGTCGCTGAGGGGCCGAATAATTTCCCATCCGGCTCTGCCGATGATAGTTCGTGATGAACCGCTATCAAGCAAACCCCGGAAGGTCTTACCAAAAATTGACACTTCCAAATAAGGACGATTGTCTCCCTTAGCATGCGATAAGATATAATCAAGAATTATTTTATTTTTGCTTAGTTCTGCTTGCTTTGGATAAAGGGAAGACTGCGAAATTAGGACAGCCCTCCCGGATTCACGTTTTTTTGTGCAGTTATTACATGTTCTTGCGGTAACGTCAGGCTTACCGCAGCGATAACAGAACCGACCACGAGGTTTGTTACATTGCTTGAATCCGTGACCAGATTCTCGGCAATTCCAACACAAAAGAGTGGACGAGATTGCGTCTAGGTTAGGAGAAGTGGTAGGACTATTAGCAAATTGATTCTGTGGGGGGTCATCCGAAAAAGTGGGCGGAACATCAATGGCGGCTGAATAAGACGGCTTATGGTATGCTAGTCCAGGTTCCACAAGACAACGATAATTAGTGGGTGGAGGAGCAAATCGACGAACTCTCGCTTCAGTCTCCTCGATTGCACGACTATACCCAACAAGTTCTTGTAGTGAGGAAATGGGTAGCGTTGCTAGACGCGATTGTATATAGGGTAACAAGTTACGATGAATAATTTGGAGACGGTTAGACTCCGAAGGCATAGTGGGCAGCTTTCTAAATAGATTCTCCATAGCTACCACGAAGCTCATAACTTTCTCTTGGACACCTTGGGTTCTGTGCCTGATTTCGTCCCACAATGCGAATTCGTAATCGAATGGTTGAAAGGACTCTCTCAATTGACACACCAGGTCGTCCCAACCGGTAAAACGACGAGTACGATACCACAAAAGAGCATCCCTCGCAAAAAGCTCTGGCGCCGAACGCAGCAACTGCTCTTTCGAAACGCCACGGGATAATCGAATCTCTTCTACACGCTCTAGAAAGTCATTCACACTAGACTGTCCATCGTATGTAAGATTCCAGCGGCTAATATCATAATAGTGGGGTGCGGGACTGTGACGTAGTGACGGTTCGGGACAGGAACCGCGCAGAGGGGAATACTGAAAATTTTGTAGACGCTCTGCCATATCTACAAAGGGATCTGGGTAACTCAGTGTCGGGTCGCGATAAGTCGAGGTGGCATTAGCTGCCAAAGAATCGGGAACATCGTCAGAAAATCGGACATGAGAACCCATTGATTGGGAAGCCGAGTTCAATCTGGATGTGGCTATAGAAGGAACAGGTCTAACCTGGTCGACAAGAAATGGACGTCTGGTTGATTCAAGGTATTCAGACCTTGTGAGAAACTGAGGATCAGAGCTCTCAAAAGTGAGACGAGACGGTACGGGAATCACACGTCTGCGATTGGGATTCGGTGGGGGTTCTGGAGCGTTATCAAAACTAGGAAAATGTTCTGAATTATTATTAGCAGAAGAAATTAAAGGATTCACGTTAGCTAGGTTTTGAGCATTTCCGATCGGATCGAAAATTTGTTGATCTTCTACATTTAAATTAGGATCGGCGATGACCAGATTCTCGTGATCTCCAGGACCGTCGTCCAACAGCAACAAGGCATCTGAATCCCCCCTATGCCCCGACACAGGAGGTGGAAGTATTTCGGGAGCTAAAACATTATTGCCGTGATTAGGGTTGTCTGTATCTAGCAGACTTGCATTACGGGATTGCAATCCGGAGGTCTGATTAACTATCGGCGGAGTAACTGAAGTCCCATTTACCAACTGAAGTTGGGTCACGAGTTGATCACATTTATCCAAAAGCATCTTTTTCCGTTGATGCTCTGACGTTTCAACTGTTTGTATGCGACTTATTCTTAATTTAACGTGAGTCAAAAGTGTACGAATTCGTTTAAATTCATTCTCGCGATTCTGTGTATCGAAATGCGTAATATCGCGAGATAAAGTATATAGTTTGGCCTGGCAAACGCACAATTCGCTGGTCGTATCAAAACACGTTGTTTGGGGTGGAACACCACGCCCTTCACGCTCACAACGCAGTGCCTCTCTTAGGGTCGCGCGTTTTTGCGGAAAAGTCCCCATTATAGGAAGACCTCGGATTTCTAGTTCATACCGAATTTCCTCCGAACCCAACAGATTGACTTCCATCCTAAACTTTACCCAAAACGTTTAATTTAAAAAAAAAATCGGTAGCGATGCTCTAATATGGTGACAGGAAAGGAGAGATAAAGAAAATTGAAAGTTGTAGCGTTATATCTTTGATATACCAAACCCTTCCCCAATATAATATGTTGACAGGAAAGGAGAGATAAAAAAAATTGAAAGTTGCAGCGGTATATCTTTGATATACCAAACCCTTCCCCAACCAACAAAAAAAAGAAAAAAATCTAGCACCCCTAGAAAGAAGAAAAAAAATTAGACCGAAACGCTATTAGTGCGCCAGGCAGCAAACAGTGAAAAACAAAATGCATATATTATGCCAATAATATAAACTTAAACATTAAGTTAGTGGTTATGCTAGATACTTCAAAAAAAAATATACTTGCGTATTATACCAAATTACTGCTACAAAAAAAAACGTTAAAGTGAAATACTATCAAAGTATACTAGCATAGCGATACTAAAAAAAAAATCTAATAGCATTAATATCTACACTATATATAATATATACCTAATATATAATGTATATATCCATACACCTTCAAATTAAAGGGCCCCACGTTGGGCGCCATTTTGTTATGGGATGATAATGAGGTGGTAAGGGTGGCCAGATTCGTTACCTCTCTAAAAAAAAGGGGGTCTGATGTTAGGACCGGAAAACGCAGTCAATACGAGGCGAGGGAAATTTTCTGCAACTCAATTCGTATGCTTTTCTACCGGAGAAACGTAGTCACTGACTTTTTCAAGGCTAGCTCATTGCCGGTGAGTGGGCTGGGTAAAACTACCAAATAAAAGCGCCACCTGTTTTAATATGCCCTTTATGGATAAAGGCAGTGACTGCAGATGACCGCAAAAACAGGAAAACCCTTAGGGACTCCTAAAGAAAACAACCGAATTTCATAAATATTTTCCCATTTATTAAAATATTAAAATGTATTTAATAACTCGGCCCAGGATGGGCATAAACAATGACTTAAAAAGGGGGGTGACGTTCCCACTTACTAATATTTATAAAATTAATTAAACATTCTTTTCAAATGAATTAGCTCATTCTTAACGCGAGAAAGGGGAACCGCGGCTAACGCCTAGAACATCTCTACGCGATTTGATAGCAATCAGCTGCTTTTGAAAGCTGAAAGATGTATAAAAAGTGCAGGTTAGATTAGAGAAGTTTTCAAAGTGTGAATTCACTATTAAACTGAATAATTAGAGTCACAGCAGTTTAACTTGCTAATTATTAGTTTGTATACGTGTTAAAAATCATGCCAAAAAGAAAAGACAGTAATTTACTAGTATGCCGTGCATAAACATAAATAGATCGGTGTGAACTGTGAAGTGTTTAGAATTATATTTTGTTTCCATGCCAAATTAATAAAGTGAAGGTATACACCGAGTGTTAGAGCCGAGTCGCAGGGTAAAACAAGATGCAAACCCTATAAGGGTGGCATCGGCTAAGCAAAAGTGAAGGGGGCACTCGTAATGTATGGCTCAAGGACTGTGAAACCGTGTCTTGATTATTGAGTTAACACACATAACTTAAACCTATCAAACCTGTGCCCTATGGGGATCGTCTGAGGTCCGCTGTGGCTGCCTTACTCCAAGGAGTGGTGTCTGTCGGAGCCCTGCATGTCAACTCTGGGAACCTCTCGGAGCCTGCCAAGACGAAGATGATAGGACATGGACCAGGATGGAAGCTTTCCAAATGAAGTGCTCCAGGAAGTGGTTCTTCAACAACCAGGACACAATAGGAGGAGAGATAAGATGTAAAATAAAAAGGCCTATAAGGAAACTAGGTTTCAGATCTATGACATTGGCTCAATCAAGGTATGTACACATTATATTAACGTAAGTTAGGAATAGACAGCTTTAATGTTTAGAAATAGTAAGGAAAACTTACCTGAGATGTTAGGTGGCCTCTTTCAAACAGAAATGTGGAGGGGTTGTTTCCCATATAACGAGAAACAAAAAAACTGAAACACTACAGATTCTCTGGTGCAAAAAAAGAGGATTTTGCCACCAAATTCAAGTTAGGGACCCCCACAAAGAAATCGGCAAAATTGCCAGGACTTGCCTCAATACACCACGGCAGGAGGTTTTTGTCCAAATGACACGTTTCTTACCAAAAAGGCGGCAAGTTTCCTTGTCAAAAACCTTAGGGATTTTTGTTCTCAACCGACTGATATGACACTTGACAAATGTCCAACCAAAATAAGCAAAAAGGGTAAACAAGAAATTAATTAAGCAAATATTTATTAAACAAATATCAGGTCCCAAACAAATTCAGATAACCAACCTGTCCAAAAACAACCCCTATTTATTATATAGATTGGAGCAAGGGCTAACTAGAACTTTTATAACCTCAACTTCTAGGACCAACTTTTAGTCAGTCGGTGACTATGAACTAATGCTGTATTTTCTTATTTTTAGGTGAACCGATGATGGCTGTAAGTACTTGGGAGATTTATGTGACTACTAGATGTTTCTGTTTGATGTATTACAGTTACTGAATTTTACCATTGATTTATATCAGAAAATAAAGATCGAAATAGGAAATTGGTACTTTTATTATTAATTAAGCAATAGCAAACCGCAGCTGGTAAGTTTTAAATTAATATTTTACAAAATTGCAGGGTGGGAAAAATAAGACCGTAACAACTGGTACTATAAAAAGTGTTATGTAAAGTGTATGTAAAGTGTATGTACCAAAATTTAAATGAACTATCTTTACAAATGGAAATATAGCATTTTCGGACCCACGTTAATAGAAACTAATCTTAACTACCTGTAAAATTTTGTAGGTGAAGTTTTACAAGACCCTGTATATACCGTATAAAGAGAATTTTTTAATTCCTTCGTTGATGTCGATCTTGATGTCACAGAAGTGATTTTTACATTATTGATAAAGTTGGGTTACTCTTAAAACAAGCTATGTACATCATCATTCCGCCATCCGGCTTCATTATCGACAGTATTAGTATTAGTAGCTTTTGTTCATGATTTACAGTTTCTAAGAGAAATATGCGTAAAGGAAGGAATCCGTTTATCGCACACTTTTTTTTAATTTACATTATGTTAGTTATTTTTAAAAGTTAATATTCAGAAGGGTAATTAATTATGCTTCCTTAGGACTTTCATTGAGGTTTTTATGTCTAAAAGATTTAAAGTTATAAACACACAAGCTTGTTGAAATAATCTCCCAAAATTGTTACAATAATTAATTTAAAAAGTAGGGCTCTTAATATCGCACATCATATCGGTACCAAATATGGCATAGGCGATATTAGGTGCTGATATAAAAACCAGTTAAGTAATACAAAATAGTGTACTAACAGAAAACCAAGATTGCTTTGTAAAATGTTAAAAAAACTGAAACTGAAATTTTTATATTATTAACTTATAAGAACAATCAAAGAGCATATTTTGAAAAAAAGATAACACTCTTATTAAGAAACAGTTATTTACAATAGCCACAAAGGAAATGTTTATTTTTTCTCTCCACACCTGCCCATTCTTCATGACACAAACGACAGCAATTTGAATATCTAATTCATTGTTCACCTCTAGTGTCTTCTGAATATAAGTTAGTGCAATAAAAACACTCAACATCGTGATCGTCCACTTCACTGTTACTGTCATCTAAAATCAAACTTTCGTCATCACATCACTTTCTTCGCTTCAAGGGTATCAGGGGAAAACCATGAATGTCACAAGAAATCGTGTTTGAGAAAAATGTATTTTTAAGTTAGAAACCGCACGTCTTCACAAGAATTAGGTTTATAAATGTAAACCAAAAAACGTAATTACTATAATAAGACGACCATGTGAAAATCGGAAAAACAACAAAATTATCGCTGCCGAGTCGACATTCATTGTTTTCAACCGTTTACGCATGGACATGCATTTTCTCCCAACATAATATATTTAAAAGGCCTGACAGCACGCGACAGTCACTGTTTTCTGTCTTCTTTACGCCATCATTCGATAGTACTTGCCGAGATCTACGAGATGGCGTACTTAACTAAATTTCGACAATTTTGTGACATCCATAGTTTTCCCCCGATACCCTTCACTTGAGGATCCGTCGTTTTTCTCCCAGGCTTCCCTTTCTTTGCCGCACCTGGTTTTTTAAATTTATCTTCTTTCTTACTTTGCTGGGTTTCAACATTTTCAAATTTTTCTCAATTTCTTGTATTTTTTTCTTTTCAACAGAAGCTTCGATCTCGTCTTTATGAGGCGTACTCGTTACTAACCAAACTGATCTCCTTTTTACCTCTTTACTATAGCCGAGTATGGGATCGTTTTCGAATGCCAGTTCGATATCTTTGGTTTGTTTTTTATACGACGGAAGCCGATGAATATCTTGAGGTCAGACGATTTTGGGAGGGGTGGTATCTTTTAATGGCAAAGATGTATTATTTGGCTCATCGAAACTAATTTTCAGCTGAGCATATGTAGCGAAGCCCTCATCTCTAAAAATATTTGGCGAAAACAGAAAAATTTCTTATTTTCGAAAGCCATTTGCAGCCATTTCACAATATGCAGCTCTCAAATAGGCTTTTCCTATTAATTCTCCAATTTGGTAAGAGGTAACTATCCTGTTAGGATTATTTGTCAGGCACGTCCAGAGGTTGTAGCTTATGCGTTGAATGGGGCGGTAAGCAAACAATCTCACCAAAAACATACATGTAAAAAAACAGGCCAAGTTCTCGTCAGAACTGTGTGTTTTGTTATCTTGAAAAAATAACTGAAATGTAAAAATTATGCCAAGTTCCTTGTCTACGCGTTATTAGCAGTTTTTTGATAAGCACAGACGAATATTGTGGAAATTGTATAATTTGCAGACCAAAGTTGGCAAGTTTTAAAGGGTCTCAATATTGCTCAGTTCTTTAATGAAAACTTGCCAAGTTTGGTCTGTAAATTTATCAATTCACACAATATTTTTCTGTGCTTATCAAAACACTGCTAATAACTTGTAGGCATAATTTTTAGATTTTAGTTATTTTTTTCAGATAACAAACCACACAGTCCTGACGATAACTTGGCCTGTTTTTTTCACGTGTGTTTTTGGTGGGATTTTATAACTTTTTGTTCAGACACGAAATGCTATTTATTTATTAGTATATGCGTATACACATGAACGGTATTTTTTCCATGCAAAAATTTTTGATAATGACTTTTTGTCGATAAGGTTACATGCATTCCTGGTATTTCTGTTTATTGCGATTATCATAAAATGGAGGTGTTTGAAAATAAATGAGAAATTAAAAAAAAATCTGTTTCCGCCCGGGATCGAACCGAGAACCTTCTGTGTTGGGCGGATGTGATAACCACTACACTACGTACACACATAACTTTCTAAAGCAGAAGTCGCTATCTATTTTGTGTCAGAATCCGGCGTCATGTTGGATTTTTATTGATTTTTGATTTTTTTCGCAGTTATCACCTTAAACACTATTTATGTTCCAAATCTCTAGCTCGATTAGAGTCCTCTAGATTTATGATGATCTATCAGTCAGTCAGTGAGTGCCCGAAATTTTGATTTATGGATACTTGTATCTTGGTAACTATTCCACCTAGACGTATGAAATTTAGAATACTGCTTTTTTTGGTAACCTTAACCCCCTACAAAAATTCAGTCCTGTAACGCAACTAGCCTTGAAGATAGAGGGGGATCGAAAAGTGCTCGAAATAGTCCGTATAAATATTGCACAGTGCGTGCGCGGTCGATTTTGCGAGAACTTGGCCTGGCGCACTCTGTGCGCTTTGATATGAACGTAGTTTTCTCGTGCAACTTTAATTATGTCTAAATTCCTTGTACTCCACCTGCTTTTTTCCTTTTAGGCTTATAGTTTTTGTTGTTTTATGTTGAACAGAGGTGACACCTGTCTCGTCGATGTTGAGAAGTCTAGAAGGATTATTTTTAATTTTTGGAAAAGCAACTCCAGCACATCGAAAAATTGTTTTACATTTTCACTATTAAAACCTTTTACTCTAGCCGCTGATATCCCTTGAGGTATTCTAAATGTCAGTTCTGGATGTCTTCGCATGAATTTTTTGGCCATCTTTTTCTGTATATCCTTTTTCAGTCGTAAGAGGGTGTTTCAAACCATTATGTATAGCTAGCTCAAAAGCTAACCTGTGAGTATCAGAAGCACGCATTCCGAAGAAACGTTTTTCCATTTCAAGACAATATAAAACGAATTCTTTTTCCAACTCTTCAGTTAGTGCCGGTCGGCGTCCAAGTGGCACGCAAATCATATCTTATACTGATCTATTGCTTTTAATCTAGTCACGTAGAGTCGTCTTGGGTACATTGAATATTTTGGAAGCTTTCTTGTATCCCATTTCTCCGATCTTAACGGCGTTAACGGCACCTACCATGGCGTTCTTGCACCATATTTTCCTTTTCTTCTTATCTGACATCTCTAAAAGAGAATAGCACATTTAATTTAAACCAAACTTAAGTAGAATTAAGAAAAAAGCTAAACAAATTTGATGATATTTACCAGTACCCCAATATCGCATATGCGAAATTAAGGCACAAGCTACATGCGATATCAGGAGAATCTTACCTAATATAAAATTTGCATTAAATTTTTTTACATCAACTTATTTTAAAGTATTTACCGTGTCAATATCTGCTACAAACCTCTTATAATAAGATCTAGGGTACAGAAATAGTCAAAGTATTTAACTCGAATAAGAACTTAATGTATCTGGTACGTCATCAAAAACTCGTTGGGGTTAAAGTAACGTTGCACCTCACTAAAGCGTCGTTTCCAAAACTGAGGGCCTTGTACTTACTAATAACGATTTTATACGTTAGAATCGACTGTTTTTAAACGTTTTTGGTAGAAAGCACCACTTACATCTTTAAAAATTAAGCTGGACGATATTAGGGCACCGTGCGATATTCGGGTACTTTCCTCTACGCTTACGCGTAAGTGCCGTTGTCAAGCCTTTTTCCGTTGTAAGGGAGCACGACTCTGGTCAACCAATGGTAAAGATTTTCGCGCGATGATGTAAGAGGCTTGTTCTAAAAGCGCTCAAGTTCTAAACAAGATTCGTCACATTTTAGTTTATACATACATAGTCAACATTAGAATTGGAGGACTTCACCACGCGTCCTTTAATACGTTATATTTTTTATCTATAGTGGTTGAAATAAAATTGAAATTATATATTTAAAATATATCAAATAATATAAATATAAATTTTTTAAGAACTCTTATAACGAAGGAGCCTTCATTATTAGATTTCCTTTACACATTGAAATCTTATAACTACCATCAAATGAAGATAAATTTTATAACAAAATTGTTTTTCTTAACGACCCTGCTGCTATTTTTCTTAAACTATATTTTTTATATTCAATTATTTCTCTGTAGCAGTTTAAAACTTGTCCTAAAATAACACGAAACCGGACTTTGCAAAACAATTACATAGTTTTAAAATAGGTCACTGACATAAAATTTCACGTATAACGTTGAAAATGCTTTTGAATGGAACTGCATTCACATTAATTTATGTCGAGCTCTTGTATGGAAATAAAAGCATTTATGAAAACTGCATGTAAATTAAAGTACACACATTCAAATACATTTTAAGAGGAATGGTCAGCGGTAGAATATAATTGCTTTAAAAAAAATTTCTATTTATATTTACATTTTTATAGCTAATTTATAACATTTATTCATTAATAATATTAGGGCCCTGTATTTAATTTACTAAAGTTTAAAACAGCCAAACAGTACAAAATGAACAGCCAGATTCTCCAACGCTAGACTGGTCTGATTTGACAACCAAAACTCTTAAACTGACAATCGTAATAATAAAGCAACTAGGTTGTATATCATCAATTTGTTTTTTTTAAGATTTTTTCGCAAATTTATAAAGAAAAGGGCAATTTTAGTACGTACTTGTCACAATAATAGAACTAAATTCATTGTAGAAACACGCTCTAAGATGAAAATCCTTTGGAAACCAAGAATTCTCTGAAATATTAGAATAACTTATAAGTTTTTAATAACGACTTATTAACCGTGACAGTAACTGGGATAATGGTTTTGCTTCTAATTTAGTTTTTCTTGATTTGTCTAAAGCATTTGACTCCTTAAATCATAATATGTTAATAGCAAAACTAAAGTACATAGGATTCAGTGAAAAATCATGTATGTGGTTTGTTAATTACCTTTCTAACAGACATCAAATAATAAGAATTACAAATGACTATGTATTTGATATTTCCAATTCTCTACCAATTGTTAAAGGAGTACCTCAAGGATATATACTTTCGATTTTCATTTATCAATAAAACATGGAAATCTATTAGCTTTTGCTGATGACATTCAAATTTACCATCCAATACAGTACACGAACTTAAAAAATTGGGTTAGTTTAATTAATGAAGATCTTTTTAATATTCTCAAATTATTAATGATCATGGTTTAAAAATAAATGAAACTAAAACAAATTTACTATTAATTGGCCCTAAAATATTAAATACGAAAATAAAAGATAGTTGTGACTTCAAAATTACCTTAAACAATTTTACAATACCTGTAATAAACTTTGGAAGAAATCTTGGTGATATTTTCGACCAGTATTTAAATTTTGATCATCATACAAAATACATAATCAAAAATGCCTATTTTAAATTGAGAATCTTATATAACTACTAAGATTTTTTTGATCCTAAGAGAAAACTTCAACTTGTAGATTCTATTATTTTAAGTGGACTAGACTATTGCCATATCATTTATCACTCTAACATCAATTATAATGATAAAAAAAATTGCATACTCATAATAACTGTATAAGGTTTTCAATTGGACTAAAAAAATTTGATCATATTTCTCCTGCTTTTAATCAATATAAGTTAGTAAGACTGGAAGAAAGACGCAAATTACACCTTACTTGATTTATGCATAAAGTAATTTTAACTAAGAAACCAGATTATCTATTTAATATAATTCAATACAGAAAAATTATTCATAATTTAAATACAAGAAATCAAAATAATATTGAAATACCTGTTCATCAAACTGAAAAATATAAAACATCATTTAAATATACTTGTCCCATACTCTATAATAATATACCTAGTGATCTCAAAAAATTAAGTTATATAAATGTTAAATATAAACTTAAAAAATATTTGGGTGGGGTAGGATTGGAAGAATGATTAATTTTAATCAAAATTTCAACCCATTGGTGCCAACTAGTATGTTTCCGTCATTTTTAATTCCTTTAGCTATTACAGTTTTTTTTATTGTTATTGTACTTGTTATTACAATTCTTTATTATTATTGTACTTCTTATTTTTCTTTGGCACAAATAAATGTATTTATTATTATTATTATTATTATTATTATTATTATTAGTACAAAAACCTGCCAAAACCTAACTGATCAACTAGAAGATCTTAATTTAAACCAGTTTAAATCTTATACTTTGTTAGTTAATCTGAACGTTATAATTAAAATTTCGACAATTTTAACCCAATTGCGGGTGTTAAATAGTATATCACATTTTTAAATAGATTTTTGGGCCAAGTTTGTAATATTAATAAAGCTACTTTAACTAAATTCTAATGCTGCCAATAGACAGACAAAACAACATATCGAAAAACATTCAAAAATCATATTTTTAGGCGAAATACTAACTGATTTGATGATTTGGTGATTTTACCGTTCACTGTTAATAAAAAGATTTAATTTTATTTGCCCTGACCTCCAAAGAGTGATTGACTCTCAGAATTTATTTGTCGCCCTTGATTGGCTAAACTGTCTCGTAAATATTTTTGACCCACTAAATGGAAAACTTAAGGTCGTTATCCGTGCACTGGACGATTCTGCAACTGGTTGAGTGATATCTCATTCTTGCCCTTTTCAACATTTGACATAAGATACAGATGAGATAGGAACGTTTGCCTCTACTGATTTTTCATTCAAAGCTTGTTTTCCGAGATAAAATTTAATTATCTCAGTTTTTCTTATTCACTTCGTCTATATACAGGGTTATTTTTTATAAAACTTGACATAGGCAAACTTTTTTATTTAAGCTTCCAAAAGCGAAATGTTAGAGAATAATCCAACTAAAAAAATACCAAAACAAATTTTCCCCAATGTGGTAAGTTATTTAAGAAAAACATATTTTCTTAAACGGTAACAGTGCATTTTTTTGGCAAACTTTGATTATTATTATTATATTATTAATTGAAATGATTCTAAAAAAACACAAAGAGTAAAGATTTTTGATTAGAATATCAGTTTATAACCTATTGGCGTTTAAATTTTGATTAAATCCATATTGCCAGTTAATGTAATAATTTAATAAAACTACTTAAATAATTTTTAATTTCTTAGGTATTATCAGAGCCTTTGTAGAAAAATTTGTTTATTTACAGTTATTTTGTTTGTGACCTAAGAAAATCAAAAAAAAGTTATTTTTACAAACGCATTTCAAATTTATCCATTTTAGCATTACGCCAATTGCTCGTAAACTGCTATTCTAAACAAAAATGTTTACTCTTTGTGTTATTTTTATAATCACGAGATGTATCAAAATTTGTGAAAAAAGTGCATTGTTGCCATTTAAGAAAATATATTTTTCTGAAATAACTTATGCACTGACAACACTGGGGAAAATTTGTCTTCGAATTTTTCTTAGACTATTCTCAAAAATTTCGCTTTTGGAACTATAGGTCTATCTCTTTCAATAAAAAGTTAGCCTATGTCAGGTTTTAAAAAAATAACCCAGTATATGATCTACCTGCTTGTATCACAGAAACCGTCCGTTTCTGGACCTATGTTAAGTGACCCTGTTCCTCTTATCTTTGACCAAAGGATAACCTATAAAATTTTGTATGTGGAGTCTTGCAACACTTAAAATTGACATCTTTTAAACTAAAAACATTAATTTCTTTAAAAAAATATTATTTTTGGAGTAAAAAATCAAAAGCCACTTTTTGTTTGCAATTCATCAACGAATATTGAAAAAATTTGAAACATGCGAAAATGTTTATTTTTTCCTTTATTTATTTATTTTTATTTAAAAAGATTTATTTAGCAATATATGCTACAATATAAACATTATTTCTCAAACAATAACAATAATATTAAGCAAATTCGATTTTTTTTTTAATTTTTAAAAATTAAGAATCTTAAGTGAGCTGTTGAACTGAATTACTTTCACATTGATTTTATTCAACAAATATGTTTTCAATTCTTTTTTAAATTTCCTTAGATTACATTGATTTTTAATACAATTGTTTAGATTATTAAATTCTATTATCCGTTTATGAAAAACTGATTTATATTCTATATTGCATGAAACAATAGTTAAAAACAAATTTTGTTTGTTTCTTGTATTATGTTGATGATTATCTAAGTTTTGCGATAAAAATTCCGAAAGATTTGTTGGTAAAAGATCATTTTCTTTTAAAGTATATCGACAAGGTTGCCGTACGGCAACAAGCATTTATATAACAACCAGCATGTATTAAACAAGATTATTTTTAAAATGCATGGCCAAAAATTTTCGCAAGTCATGCGGCAATACGTGCTGGATTTATTCTGTTGTTAGTAATAATATCAGTAACATTCGTAATACCAATAATAACAATATCATTAGTAATATCAGTTATATATATATTTTCAGGACAAGTATCAGCATACTGATGGGTGTATATAGCACAGCAGCCCTAACAAATGTACAAACTTCACAAGTGGCTCAAGTTTGGATTCATAGTGGATATAACCAAACCTATTTAAAAAACGATGTTGCAATTTTACGTTTAGCAACTCCAATAAATCTAGGGGGAAATATAATGACCATTTGCTTATCACCAGCGGGGAGAAACTATATTGGATCACCAAGGTACATATTAGCCTTTTTTTGAGTTTTAATGCATAATTCAACATTTAAGGAGTGTGTGTGTAATATTTCCACTTCTCGTACGCTACACAAATCAAGGCGAAATTTGTTTACAACGTTACTGGGTCGCCAAATAATTTAAAAAATAATTACAATAATACAGAGCGATTTACAAAAGTGGCAAAATAAAACACTCTGCATATAACATTTACAATCACATACATTATTTATAATTATGTATATCTGTGTAATGTATATATGCTACAGTATATAGTGTGATAATTTGACTATATATTAAATTCTTGTTCTTGACTTCTAATATATTTAAAAATATATTTTCACATTTTCTTTATTCTCTTTTGTTAACGAAATCTGTCAAGATAGTTTATTTAGTAATCAATTTTCGTGCTTGTCTGGATCTAATAATCCCACCCATAAAACAAAAAAATGAACAGTATTTTGTCGTCAGGGCCTAAACATGTCCCTATATAAAATACTACTTAATACTTAATTTTTGCGTACCGTATTTCAATATGGAAAACAAAAAATGGACCAGGAATAAAAACACAAACTCAAGAAGAGTATATTTTTGATCGTTAAAATCCCGACATTTATGGAATTTTCTTTTATTTCAGAAGTAAGATGCTCTGTAGCTCCGCCATCAAAAGAACTTTTGATATACTAATCTTTAAAAATAATATTTATTGTCCTTTGGGAACCTGCATTCTAAACAGGTTACATAACACTAGAAAACTTAATTCTTTACAGAGAAAACAACAAAAACTTGGCAGTGGCTATTATTTTTATCAAAAAAATTAGTTTAAACTTACTAAAAAACTGTTGCGCGTTGTTATTGAATTACCGAGACGTTTGTTATTAAAGTAATATACATAATAATTATTGTAAACGTTTAAAAACCTAAAATTTACCATTTTCACTGGCAGTTTTGCACTACTAAGGGGTTTTAATCAAAAATTCTTCTGACTTAATTGGAAGTACAAATCTATAATATAATTTTTGTAACTGAAATGTTCAACACCTTAAAATGTTTTGTTTTTATTTTAACGATAAACTAGACTAAAGAATAAAAATAGAAGAACTAACTTATGCGAACTAAATAAATTATTTTGCTCCGATTACTGTCACAGATTAAGTTACAAAATAGGTGTAAAAACATAATTTACTTCAAAAGACTTACAAACAAAATTAGCCAAATGAACTAAAACTAAGAGATTGACTTAGTTACCCATATTCAGAATTTCAGAGGCACTGTTAAGAACAATAAGAAAAAAATCAAAATAATTGACAATAGGAAAAAAACAGAGAGTATTTCTACTTACAAGCTGACAGTTATTAACAAAAGAATAAACATATTTGGTACGTAACATTACTGGTTACATCCAATACAAGAACAGTTTAAATTTCCTATATTACAAAAAATAAAAAATACAACCTAACGTAAGATTAAAAAAACGTCCTCAAAGTATGCCGTGGAAATCACGCATGTCTTGAATTATTACTCTTGAAAGGTAACATAGGTAAAAGGTATAGGTAAATGAAAAATAGAACTGTTAAGTTCTGAAGTTTTATTTTTAAGAAAATTACATTATTGTCATTGCATAATACAGAACTCAAAAAAATATATATATACAACAAAGAATCTAAAAATTGTATATTTAAACTAAATGAGAGACGCGTCCACCTTCTACTTGCAAACCTGTTCTCATTCTCCTTTTACATACAGCATCAAAAACATTAGTGAGCACTTGAGGGGAGTTGTTTATCTCCTGAAATTTATTTGCAATTCTAGCCCGTAGGTCTTCTACGGGCTAGAAGTTTTGAAAACCGAATTTTTAATGTGAAGCCATAAAAAAAATCGCACGGCGTTCGATCGCAGAACCGTGGTGGCCACCTAACTGGCATATTATGACTAATGATTCGGTCTTCGAAAAATTCTTCCAAAAAATTTAAATTATTAAGAGTTACGTGTCGCGCCGAATTGAGAGTTTCTTCAAAAAAAAATCGGTCCAATTAACCTTCTTTTCGATATGGCCGCCCACCCGCCAACTTTCTGTGAATGCAGAGGCTTCTCTATAAACAAATGTGGATCTTCAGAACTGCACATTCTCATTTGTTGAGAATTTACATAACCAGAGAGGTAAACCCATGCCTAGTCAGTAAAAAGGTTTTTCCAAATACGTTTTCATTATTATGCAAATTACCCATAAACCTCTCTGAAAATTGCATTCGCTGCGGCTTGTCGTTTGGTAACAACTCTTGGACTGAGCTTAGATGATAAGCGTGCATATGCAGGTCACATTTCAGGATTGTATTGCAGGTTACGTAGGATACATTTACTTGCTGGCTTAAATGCCGAATAGGGGTTTGTGGGTGTTCATTAACAATTTGCCAATTTGTTTTTGTGCAGTGCGAACTTTGTGGTCTCCCACTGCCTTCATTTCTATTCACACTTCCTGTTTCTCTAACAAAACCACAGATCTAGTCCAAACTTGGCGAAACTGGTCGAAATCCATGACTATGTGTGGAAATTCTGTTTGAAAATCCTGAATGGCGCCCCATGTTGAATAAATCCACTGGCCATCTTCTTCTACATTTTTTAAGGTAACTTTCGATCATAAAAGGTTTTAATTCTGACGTGATTACCATATTTATTTTTTTTTTAACTAAAAAATTCAGAACTTGACAGTTCTATTCATTCACCTATACCTATGTTACCTGTGAAGAGTAATAATTCAAGACATGCGTGATTGATTCCGCGGCATACTTTAAGGACCTTTTTCTTGATCTTACGTTACAAGTTAACAATTAGTAACAGAAGAATAAACATATTTGGTACCTAAAATTATAGCCTCCCATAAATTTGTTGTAGTCTGAAATGCTTTGCGGACAGCCTATATTTTCTTTGACGCCCTGCTTATTGGTTCTTTTTACAAATGTCGTTTCTGACGGCACATGCATGCTAGAAGCTACAATGACATATTGTTTACCTCGGTCTTTCCATTTGTTTACTGAAATTTCTTTGGCCATAGCAAAATCGCTTTCTCCATACTTCATCCTTTGGTCCGGACATAATAAATCTTTAGGATAATGTTTTCTGTTTGACTGCATTGTACCGCATCCCAACAATCCAACTTGTAAAAGTTTTTTTAATAGAGGAATGGAAGTAAAAAAATCTGTCAAAGAAAAGACAGTATCCGAAAGCTTGATAAGCAGTACTAAGACCTAATACTACGTTTTCGCCAAGTGTGTATCTATTATCATAAACTGCAGACTTTCCTTGATAAACTTCGAATCCGATCAAAAATCCCGTTGAGGCACAAGCGGCTGCCCAAACTTTAAACCCTCTCTTAATAGGCTTTAGCGGCATGTACTGTTTTAGGCTAGACCTACCTTTGAAACCATACTTTCATCTATAGATAGGTTTCGACTGGGATAAAAAATTTCTTTGTATCGCATATTTAGAAAATCAAGAAGTGGTCTAGTCTTATACAATTTATCAAAATCTGGTTGACCCTTTTGCGGCATTTTAGTGTTGTCATTCAAGTGCAAAAATATTAATATTTGCTGAAACATTCTTAGGGATGTTATACCGGCAATTTTGGGAACAAAAAAATTTTCATTTGAGGACCAATAGAGGCGTATTGACGGAGAAACGTGAAAGTCCATTATAATAAGAATACCCAAAAATGCTTTTAATTCATCGACATCTAGTCCCAGCTGAATTCCATTTTGACTGGCGTACAAATATAATTCATCTACAACTTTTTAAAAAATTGAACCAAGTACAGTTAGGAATATTTGAATTGGAGATGAAACATCTACTGGAACTTTTGGTCCAAAAGAATGACTGAACGTAAAATTCTGAAAAGTATTTGGCATCCCACTTAATTTCATAAAATTATATAGGTCATCATTTCCTACCGCATCGTCAGTCATTTCGACGCCACTGTCGCTAAAATCACTAGCAGGAACATCTCTTGCAAGCGGGACTGCAGATGGTTCAAAATTTGGATCCCGGATGGAGTCATCGCTGTCAAAGTCGGTTTCAGAATTTTCTTGAACAAGATTTGTTTTAGAGGTGGAACCTTGTTTTTTATTTCTTGTTTGAATCTTATTTTTAGATTCCGCTGCCTGAGGACCGTCTTCCGCGTCACTGTCCCCTCCTACATCGGAGTTGATGGCTTGATCATCATTAATTTCACCAAAAATTTCGTTTACTTCTTTGTCGCCCAAATTTGTCCATTCGTCGTAGGTGTATTTATCCTTCATTTTTCTGAAACATTGCAATAGTCCTGTAGAGTTGGGCCATATGGTCGAATTTATGTATTTTGAAGCATATAAAGGTTTGATTTTAGGATACTTTTAATTGAACAACTTTCTATTTATCACTTTTTAGATTTTATTTAATTTACCACCTTTTAAAATTTTAGACATACCCCCGTATATGCATCTGCCACTCGGTAGCGGATTATTCAGTTCTTTTCATATTTACAAATATTATTATATGCAAACTAAACATGTTGTATTTAACATTGTCTGATGCAAATGTTAAGAAATGTAAAAATTCTAGAATGGTAAAGGGAGTCAAAAAAATACGAAAATTTTGGGTTATGTAACCTTTTGCCTACTTTTCAGAAAATAACAGCTAAAGCGACGAATAAAACTACTTAAAAGATGCTACTTAGCTAAAGGAAGATCTTTTAACTCAGATTATGCCGAAACTTTTTTTTTAATCACCAGCAAATTTTTTGATTTTTTGGACCTAGTCGAACCAAAAGACGTAAATTTATTTATCTTTTCACTTCAAAATTACAAGTTTTTTTAAAAAAGTGTGTTCTTTTAAAAAACGGTGGCAAAATAAACTACCAGTCGTCGGGTCAAACTTTATTAAAATAAACAAAACATTCGAAGAAAATAAAATTAACATATTTATGGTGTGTGATAGTTAACAAAACAAATTTTTGGGTGTAAGGTAATGGCACGTTTTTGACAAAAAAAGTTACAATTTTTATGACAAACATTGCATCGCGTCTGCTTTTCTTGGTATACGATCAAGTGATCTAGTCTGTCATACCTAGACGTTTCGTGCAGATTGGCGGATTGACGGTTAGGACCTCTTTTTGACGTTCTTTTGTAAGTTTCTAGTATTGATATTGCAACTGATTGCCTAAATCTTAAATGATCTTTTTTGCCTCCTCCTATCCTGTATAACTGCCAAGCATTTTGTACGGCCATATCTAGACAGTGACATATAAGCGGAAAATACCACTTTTTGCCTCGTATTTGCGTTCTATAGAGACTAATGTTTTGATCAGCCCTATCAACCCCACCCATGTTTTCATTGTATTTTTTTATTATCTGTGGTTTCGGCACGCTTATGAATTTTTTTTCCTTTTGAGAGAATCTTTTTACTGGTACTGTTGGGAGTACAATGGTTCGAAGCAATAGTTAAAACACTGTTATCACTCCACTTGCATAAAGTAATAGTGTTAGTATCTGATGTAACAAATTCTAAAGTACCTCTTTCTTTTGTTTTCAAAACTTTTGAGTGCGATAAAGGACATTCTTTGCCAACACGATTTTCTCTTATTGTACCTGTTCCCCCTAGCCTCATAATTTTGAACTGTTCCAGCAAATATAGAGAAGTAAAAAAAATATCGAAGTACAGATGAAAAGCAACACCAGAATACTTTTTTGAAGCACTTCTGCAAACTCTAAAACTATACTAGCTCCCAAGCCTAAAGACTTATACGTTCCTGTAAGAACAGTAGTTGAACCCTGGTATGGTTCGAACCATTTAACGTACCCAGGAACAGTTGTTCCTACCCATAATTTATAACCCCATCTCATGGGCTTGCCTTTGGTAAATTGTTTTGAGCCGTGATGCCCAAAATATGGGACCATAGATTCGTCGATGCTATGGGATTCTTCAAATGGAGCCATATCTATAAATTTTTTATTCAGACCATCAAAAAGAGGTCGAAGCTTTGCCAATTTGTCGTTTGCAACTACATTAGTGTTATCACAAGAATGAATGTTTTGCATAATAAAATTAAACCTATTCCTAGATATCGCGTCCCAGACAAGTATATTATTTATATCTTTGGAATTTTCCCAATACATTGACCTTCTTGGGTGACAAGTATAACCACTAAGCAGCAAAACTCCCAAGAAACATCGAAATTCGTCCTCAGTGATGTCTCCATTGCGATTGTGCGAATTATTGGAATAATTCAAAAGCATTCCGATAACTTCTTTATCGAAAAACAAAGAAAATGCTTCAAGAGGAGAATATAAATTCTCAGGCCCATACACAGGAAGGAACGGCGGAAAATCAGAATTCATGTCGTTGTTATTCCATTTCTAGACGCGTGCCTTCTTAACAATTTTACTTCCAATAACCCTTGAACCAAAAGTTGACAATGGCAAATCATCTTCACTATCATCAGATTCCCCTGATATTGCCCGCATATTTGTTTCAGTATCAACTACACAAGAAACCTCAACTTCCGCACGCAACTGGCTTCCTGGTAAATTATTTATAGCAACAGTATCCTCGTCGCCAGAGTCCTCGTCGGTATTTTCATTGTTTGCGTTGTCGGGAGGAAATATAACAATATTGTTGGGAGTCTCATCATCCAAATTTTCAATTTCATCCAATAGCTTATGTAGTTTTAAAGGTCTTTTCCAATAACTGCAAAAAAAATTAACATAGTTGATTTTGCTACTGTTCGTTTAAAAGAACGCACAAATTTTTAGCGCCAAAACTACTTTCCCATAGACTATTATAACCTAACTTTTATTTTAGCGTGTTATTTATACTTTTTTTCTGCCTGATTTTATGGTATTTCCTAAAAGTAATTAAAATAAATTATTTCCACTTACCTATAACCAGCCATGCCAAGTAATTAAAAATATTGTCCGAAAATAATAACGGCTTTGCTCTGAATTTGATCGCAGTGACACAAACAACGGTTGCAATGGATAGACAAATTAGTTTCTAAAAAGGAATTTATGCCGCCATCTACCATATAGCATTCTAACCGAGGATATACAGAAATTTGTAACTTGTCTTTTAAAGGAACGTTGGCTTTATCTGGGTTAACTGCAAGTGCCAACACAAAAACTAACTGTTGCAAATATTTTTTAGAGAACCTTGCAAAACACTAACCACGTGCTACACGTGTTAAACTTCAATGCACCAAACGCACAAGCGCTTTTAAGTGGTCAACTCATTAACCACCTAATTTAAAAACAATGCTGACGTGACAACTCCGCGCTTTTTCAAATAAGTGGTTAAACTGTAGATCACCAAGCGTCTGTGGAAGTGCACTTTACCAATAGGGTTTAATTTTATATACAATTTATTGGTGTTTTCGACCTTAAGCTAAGTGGTTAATTTAATGACCACCATACGTTAAGAACATTAATATGATTTTTCACGTGGGGCTTAAAGGGTTAAACCGTAGTTTTTGTTCTTTTAATATAATATATTGTAATCTGAATTACACCGCCTACAAATAGATATTTTCGCCTAATTACATTTAAGCATTTCAATCAAATAGTTAAATTTTTTGGCTCTAACAATTCTACACTCCAAGGAATAATAGGAATTTATTGGATTCCAATAGTATTTTGGCCATTAAAATAATGGTAATATAGTTTTCAAAGAAGCAGGAATACTTTCGAACTCCAATAATAAGTCTAGGGGAGACTGGGGAGGGTTGATAAGATTTTTACAAAAATTGTAATTAAAATTTTGTGATTAACATTTACCAATCCGTTTATGTCAGAGTGCAATTTAAGAACTTCGCCTAGAAATTTGACAATATGAAATTATCAAAAATTGAAATTTAAACATTGATTATAAATTTTTGAAATTGTCAATGCAAAGTGTCTCAAACCTCCCTATGCGTGGGAGGCTTGATACACTAAATGGGAGGTTTGATACAATAAGAAACTAGGTATAAGAAATAATAGGAACGCAATCTTTTATTATTAGAACACTAATTAATTGATACATAATTCGCAAGTAAACATTTTCATCTTATAGTTGACACCTGCACAGGCTGAATGGCACCATTTTAAACATTGCTGTTAACGAATCCACTGTTCGCGGGAACGAGATGCTGAAAATAACGAATCGCAGTAGATGCAAGCGGCATCGTCATCGTCATCTGCATCACAAAATGGTTCTTTCTCGTTTTCATCCTCAGGACCCAAGTCATCGAATGCACTTTTTTTCGTTTTTGCATTTCTGTCTAAACCTTTTCTTGTAATGTGGGATTCACTACAGCCTGCATTGGGTTGTTCGAAATGATCATTTTTTCCACTTTCACTAGTTATTTTCCGTTTGACCTGTTGAACTTTCGTTTTCATCCGTTTTTTTTCTTCCCTCATATTATATTCGGCCTCAATGGCCTCCTTTTCCGGGGTATCGGTTAAGGTTCTGGTCCGACCAGGCTTTCTGCCTCCTTTTTTCTTTCGTGGCAGTGCCTTGGGATAAGGACGGACTTCTTCAGGACTTTTAAGCAAAGCAGATGTGGTGCTGGGGATAGTGGTTGTATTTTTTAATGAAATTTTCATCGAATTTGAAGTTGGCTCCTGCTGAGAAGAGGATGTGCCAGGTTGAGCTGTTGGGTCATGTATATCCGGTGACTCCTGCTGAGATGAGGATGTGCCAGGTTGAGCTGTTGGGTTATGTATATCCGGTGACTCCTGCTGAGATGAGAATGTACCAGGTTGAGCTGCTGGATCATCTACAACCGGTTCTTCTTCAGGATTTTGCCCTACTTCCTGGTACGGTCTGTTTGTAACTTCCGCTCCTGCGAAATCGAGATCTTCAAATAAATGTGGATTGAATGGATAAATTCCAGTGGTGGAAAATCCTTTGGTTATATTTGAAGGTGTGAACGCTCTGACATAAGCTAATCCAACTAATTCCGGTATATGTTTTAAAGAAATTGTTTGTCCTGGATGACTGACCATCTATGCATCTGCCTGTTCATTATAATATCTCCTAAACGGGCCAAATACCGATACATCCAGTGGTTGTAACCGGTGGCTCGTGTGAGGTGGTAAAGTTAGCTAATGGATGCCGTTTAACTTACACGTGTTTAAGGCTTGAGGAGAAATATGACTGTCGTGATTGTCGAGGATCAATATACATTTGTTTTCTTTCGAACATTTTGCGTGTTTTATGAAGTGGTCTAGGTATTTCAGACGCCATCCAACCACTTTCATGTGTCCTGGAGGAGCACCTTGGAGCATGTAATCCTGCTTTTTCACGCGAGGAAATATAAAAAATGGTGGCACTGAATTTCCCAACGCGTTTATAGCACAACAGACTGTTACCAGTGTCCCACGTTCTGCAGAAGTAGTTTTTGATATTTGCTTTTGGCCCTTACGACCGATGATCTTTTGATGTTTGTGCGCAGTAGTCACTCTAATTTCGTCTAAGTTATATACAGATTCTGGACCAAAATGTTCCCGTTCCATTAGATTGCGTAAATTTTTGTAAAATTCCTGCACATTATGTCGATTGAACGCAGTCGCTCTGCCCAAGCTAGTGGCTTCAGGACTTCTCAAAGATAACTGTGGATGACGCGACATGAAACCTTTTAGCCAGTCGTAGGAAGCACACTCGTTTTTCTTCCACTTTTCTGGTAGCTTTTTACCATTGTCTTGGCCAAACTGATACGCAAATTTCCTTGTTTGCTTAGGCGTAAGACCATAGTAAAGGTTTGCAGAAGTGAGTAAATATTCCATTAAAAGCGATTCTTCGTGAGGCGAAAAAATTTGCGAAGTGACAAAATTTGGTGAAAAACTGATACCTCTATCCTCTCGGTATTTTGAAGCATATCCTTCAATGTCATTTTGTCAACATTGTACTTTCTGGCAGTTGTCCTAAGTGCTTTATTTTCATTCACTACTTCAAGCACTGCGCTTTTTAAATCATCTGGGGAATACTTCGTCCGACCTTTGGATTTACATTTAAACGGCATCTAAAACAATGTACTCAATTAACCTAAAGAAATGCCGCGAAAACTTTATAAATCGTTGTAAATTATAAAATAAATTAATAAAACATACATTCACTTCATATAGGGAGGTTTGTTACGCGACTCAACCCTCCCGATGTAAACTGTATCAAACCTCCCGAGACGACAAATTTATGAAATATATGACGTACTTAAGCGTATTATACAATTCGATTAAAGATGTATACTACTGGCCTGTATGCTCTAAATAAAATGCGCTTTAAGCATAATATAAAGATTTTCGTTAATTTTTGTTGTTAAATGTACAAGGGTAATTTCAAGATAAGTTGCTCATTAGTATACAAAAAATTTTGTTTTTAAAGAAATCAGCAGCCGTGATATATTTTGAAATACTTGTAAGTAATATTCTTTAGATCACAAATTTAGCATCAGCAGTGAACTTTTTTGCATTTTATGGTAAGTAGGTACATTATTAGAGTATAAACATATGTGACAGTCACATATGTTACTAAGAGAAAGAAGGGAATGTAAAAGTAAAATTAATCAAGAGAAACACAAAATATATTGTTTACTGAATTACCAAGGACTACAAATACTCCCTAAATATTAAATTTAGAGACAAAACTAAAATAAACATATAATTATAAAAAATGGTAACATAAATGACCTTCGGTAACTTAAGTGACACAAAATGTAGCCTTATCTAAATCGTCAAGAAACATATTATTCATGTTTGGTTTACAATGTATGTATGACTAAAAAAATATAGACAAAGACAAATTTATTTTATGCCTATGCGATTCCTTTGAACTGTTAGGCTTAAAACCTTATTTTTCATATCATAAATTAAAATAATGTCATATCTTGAGGAATACTCTCCCCAAAATCATGACACCCTCTTTTAATTATGGGATCTGGTAAAACGCAGCAAATATTCTGAGGCGTAACAATGTTCCTGTCTTCAATATCAGGAAAGACAAATTCACTTCTCCTTCTTCTTAAGCAGTCGACTAAGTAAGACGTATCATCTTTAACTGCAAGAATTAAAGCAACAAAGCATTTTTCCATTTCGTTTTGTTCCCTCATTATAAGTGAATTTGCATATAACAAAGTTTCCTATCGTAATAGGATGTAAAGAAGATTTAATTTGGTTTTTAAGTTCCGATAGAGGAATGTCATCTTCTGAATCTAAAACTTCTGCTGCAGTATTTCCTTCTATTTCAATATTTTCTTCTGCTTCGACATTAGTCCCTTCTTTAATATTTATCGTTTTGTTTTCGTGTTCGAAAACTTTAACTTTTTTAGAGTTAAAGCAATTTAAATCTAACACTGGTAATTTTTTACAGAAACAGGAGTATTCTCTAGTATAAAGATTACTGTCATGGTGAAGTGACAAAGCTTGATGAACTTTCATTATTCCTGGTATTTTTTTTATTGTAATGCCATATTTTTTATGGTCCATAGATGTGATATCACACTCGCTAATAAAAAACATCTTTATTACTTTTGTTTCCTCCCGAACCTGCTCAAACAAAGCCTTAGCATTTCCCACATCGAATCCCCTAGCTACAAGATTGTCTGCAATTCTTTTTATCGCAGCGCCGATACCATCCGGTCCTCCTTTTCCATGGGCAGCTTCTGAAAAATTCCAGGTACCACACCTAAATCCAAGCTGATGGAACAAAGTTTTAAAGTAAAAAAAATTGTCTTTATTTTTGTATTGTGAGGCTGGCCCATCGCTGAAAAAGTGGATGACGTCAATATTTTTGGTTTTAAGTAGTAATAATATGGGCGTTAGATGGGCCCACACTGCTGCCGGATCATGTCTTCTCGAATCAGATACTGTGCAGTAAGACTGATATTCTCCATTTTCTAGATAAACAACTACCGTGTGTAAAGTAGCTTGATTATGAGAAGCACCGAAGTGCATAGCTTGAATTTCTGTACCTAGTTTACATAAGTAGTTTTCTGAAAAATCGATATGAACAGCAGCTTCTTCATAGCATAACTCTGATTTGCATTTTTGGCTTTGTTTAAATTGGTGTCGGATTCGAAAGACATGCGGACAGAATTGCTCTTTAAATTCCTTGTTGAAAACTGTAATTAAATCTCGTAAGTATCCTTCTTCCTGGTTCTTTACTGTTTTCGAAATTGTTAGTCTTTTTCCTTCTTTTTCTATTATATTTCTTTCTGTTTTCCAAACGAACCATTTAACTTTTTCATTAGAATGAATTTCCTTTGTTATTGCATTTTTATCCTTACAAGTTTGGCATTTATTCAGCATACATAATATAGAATTAGTATCACATTTGACAGTTTCACAGAGCGTTTCCAAATCTACTCTATCAACTATTTTTTCTCTTCTTAATGTTTCCAGTTTTTTCTGTAGGTTATCATGTTTCTTGCATAAACATGAATCTCTCTCTGACAACTTGGCTTGGACTACCCAAAAAGGACGCCATTTGAAGAAGCTAGTTTTTCCTAAGTTGACATCAAATTCTTTACAAAATTTTGTATGGAGATTGCTAACTGATTGCAAAAGAAATCGTTTTTGCTTCTTTAAGCCTCGAAAGGTAATAGTCTGTTTTTTTCCAGGAGTTTGCTGGCTATTATCATCACGGCAATAAAACGTCCTTACTTTCTTGCGTAATTTACTAAGACGGTTTCTCTGAATGTCTTTCCTACTATTATCGGATCTAAATCCCAATTTTTTAGAAGCCTGAGTTACAAATTTATATTTTTTCAAGTTTGGCCCTTTGCAAATTTAGGCAAGTGTTTGCTTTATTTTTTCATTAGCGGTACACTTGTAGGTAGTTTTTAATTCTTTCAGGAGAACACCTTGGAATAATAATTTTTTTTCACTGGCTGTGGTACTGCTAGGTCTTCTAGTTCTCGATTTAGTTCTGATAACGGAGACTTAGATGTACTAGGAGTGCCACAGACTTTTCTCTTTAGGCGTTGAACGTTTGACTTGTATTTGTTGATTTTCTTTTTTGCCCCTTCTAATTCTTTTTCTAACTTCCCTATGCGTCTATAAGCTGCTGCTCGATCTTTTCTCAACCTTTTTCTTCCTCTTATTGACGCATTGTTCTGCAAAACTGGTGGTAATCCGGGAGGTGGAGTACTAGGAGGTGTATTTGCCATAAGAAGATCCAATTGCCGTTGCTTGTCCTGCTTTTTTTGACGACATTTTCTTTGCTTCTCTCGCCAGTACTTCCTTATACGCCTTTGTTCTCGTTCAGATACCTCTTTTATTGGCTTATCCAGTTTTAAATCTCTTCGTTTTCTTGCAAGTTCTCGCAGTTTTCTAAGAAATTCATTCCGTCGCTCTGGGTCTGCGTTAAGTCGTTCTCTGTACCGCCTCTGCTTTTCTGCTGCTGTTAAAAGCATAATCTAGAATGAATACCAAAAATTGCTTAACATGCAACAAGGTTTCTATTTTATTGTTTATAAATCCTAATTTTGTCATTTATGTTACTCTGTGTCACATATTTTACTTTTGGAGCGGTAACATATTTGACGGTAACATATTTGACATTTCACACATAAAATTTTAAAATTGGCGC
Organism: Philopedon plagiatum; assembly: GCA_963971165.1. NCBI lineage: Eukaryota > Metazoa > Arthropoda > Insecta > Coleoptera > Curculionidae > Philopedon > Philopedon plagiatum. The sequence continues at coordinate 100,433,969 of OZ020190.1, forward strand.
TAAATTCAATCTAATCGGTGCGTTTTAGATAAATAAGAGAAGTATTCACATTTGAGGTTATGTTTCCATAATTGGTATACAATTTGTTATAAAAAAATTTATGATTATTGGAGTAACATATTTGACTTAAAATAAACATACGCACCTGCTGTGAAGAGTATCTTTTTCAAAAACTTTTTTTCTCATCAACAAAACACAGTAAATTTAACACCAAAATCAACCCAAAACACTTAACTTGCGTTTAGCGGATGTCTGGTGAAAAGCAATGTTGTCGCGTCGCACGTAATTTTATTTATTTCTTGGGTAACATATTTGACGTTGTCTCCAGATACGCTAACAATTTATAAAATTATGGATTTTTTTTCAGTGTATCTCACAAACAGCTACCTATTAATAAAAAAGCAGTACATAAATTATTATTATCTGTCGGAAAAAAACAAACAATATGTATCTTAAAACTATACCGCGTTTATCAATTTAAAAAACCGCATCGGTGACTGGTAACATATATGACATTTACCTCAAAGATTTCCATTTTTTTTGCCAAATATGCAAAATTACACGAAGTTTTTGATCAGAGTTCTGGATTAGGTTAAATAAAATTGACAGAGAAAAAAATAGTGACAAATTTTTGAAATTTAACGGTAAAATAATTTGAAAACGCAAGTATTTCAACTTATCTTGGAAATACCCACAAAGCCTTACGTTTGTTATGTGAAAACTTACATTGAATAGGCAGGAAACACACTTTAACCTTGAAAACTTCGAAACAACACGCGATCGTCGCTAGATCTTATTAGACACTGTTTCAACACACACGGTCGGCGCTGCAAGTGGTTACCCCTTCTTTACAGAACCGAGGCGGGAAATCTGAATGTGTATCATGCCTCCCCACGTATCAAACCTCCCTAGTCTCCCCTATATATAAAGCATTTTTTTTTGGTTAATTCAATGATGTTTTGTTCAGACAATATTAACTTTAATATAACTAATGTGCCAGTGGTCAAAAACAGTACTATTATTGAAAATAGCTTAGCAGTTTTTTCTATGCATAGCCAAAAATATTTAAAAGCGAAACATTCAAAACCATTAAATGAAATTTTAAAAAATAATGGTTTAGCATCGCGCCTTTACATACTTTTAGAATTTACTTTTGTTATTTTTAGTTCAGCGTGCGTCGTTTCCGGTTGGGGTCAAACGAATTTTAATGTGAACGATGCTCCGACTCAGACATTAAAACAAGTTCACGTTCCGATTGTTACCAATGCACAGTGCACTACTTCCTACAATAATATAATCGGACAGGCAAATGCAGCTGCCTATTTAGATTTCCCTAATGAAATATGCGCAGGTGGTCAGGCACAATTGGATGCTTGTACTGTAAGTATTTGGTGGAGCTCTATTGATTATTATTTTTATTTACTTAACAGGGAAATTATTTATATGTTTGGCATAGTTTTCTTAATACTAAACACTGTTCCTGGAATCTATTTTTCTCCACCCTTCTTGCACCCTGTCTCCGATTTCTTCTAATACACATATTTTTGGTTGTTACAATAATTTTAAGAGTTTATGAAAGTAGTGCGATTTAAGAATGTGGAGTAAAAATTTGTAATGCTGACTTTCTGTTTTTAAAGAAACCGTTTTGCAGTCTCTTCCCTGCGTTGTGATTCTGCCATCTGCCCTAATGGCAGAGTAAAGTGTATGTATGTTTTGTAATATTTATATTTTTTACAAATTAACTCTTCGAATAGTATATTGCACAGAGCAGTTTTAAATAAAAAAGGTAAATGTCTTTTGTACATGATAGAAGGTAGCAATATTGAAAACAGAGTGTAATACAATTTAAATTTTAAAATTAATACTATACCATATAGTATAATTATTAGTCTGTGTGTTATATGTTATTCTTAAGACGGGAATCCGGTTGCCCAAAATCTGACTAAAATTAACCACGAATTAACGGTTAAAATTACTCCCTTATATATTTTATAGATGACACCTACAATATTATTTTATAAAATTATTTGCACAATGAATTTTACAGGTGTACAACTAACCCACCAAAACGTAAGTTTTTATTTGGAAGTGACTCCGCTGCCGGCGCCGGCAGCCGTCATGGATGCCGGCTCCGGCAGTCATCATGGATGCCGGCGCCGGCAGCCGAGCTGGTTGCCGGGGAAGTGGCTCCGCTGCCGGCGCCGGCAGCCATCATGGATGCCGGCAGCATTAGAAAATTAGTGTCAAAACAAGATGAGAATCAAAATACCTTAATTCAATCAAAATATAATAATTTATTATAGTGTAAACTTTAACGATACTTAAATCTTCCTATAACAATTGTTATTATTCTGCGAATTTAACGGTAGAAATAAGAAAAATGAACCCATATAATATGCCGCCAATAAGAGTGTTCAATTAGTCTGATATCAATTTGATTGGAATTCTTGTCTTCTATGGACATATTGCCATTTTTTGAGGTAGAAATAACTAGCAGAGCATATGGATCTGTAACTCTGTGTCTCTGTTTTGCTAGAAAATTGAAATAAGCTTTGGATGAAGTATGATTGTGATTTCGTTCAATCCCAAGGACGCATAGAAATTGTTTACACTCACTTACTTTCAAGAAAATGCTAGCCTGGCAGCCTTTCTTAAACGTGGAACACTGCCTTGTTGACTTTTTATTTTTTGTCTTGAATGATCTTCCACCTTTAACATAGGCTAACCGCAGATAATAGTATTTCTGCTATCACGCAACCAAAACTCATTTAAACACAATTAAAATTTTCATATGAAGAAAATTTATCACACACTCATATTTTATAGTTTTTATCCAAAATTAAAACAACACAATGTTTACATATAATTTAAAATACGTAACTATAATTATTTTAAGTTAGAACTGCCGGCATCCGAGAAATTGTACCCGGGTGACGGTGCCGGTATCCATGCATCAACATTTTGGGAACCGGCGCCGGCTGTGGAGTCACTTCCTTTTTATTTTGTGGCTACTTTGTTTATTGATTGACTGATGGCGCTCGGCTCGTACATGCAAATGAATAAATTTGGTATCATATCGCACCCCCAGAAGAACAGTGACCTATCTCAAAATTGTTGATTTTGAAATATAAGCGTTTTAAAATTACTTAATAAAAAAATGAGTATTATAAGAAATATGCCTGTATAAGCGGATAGCTTTACCACACTTTTTTTCTGAGAGTAGAGCAGTGAGTTTTCTGGATGTTCTTAACTCATTTGGTTTTACTCAGGTAATATTTGAAAATACAAGAATAAATGCTTGCTTAGATAACATTTTTGTAAACTTTAAAGACCTTATTAATTTTAGTACCCGGGTGTCTGAGGACATTATGTCCGATCACAGTGCAGTTGAGATTGATATGCAGATTGAAAGAGAATATGAGAAAAGAGTGTCTTTTAGGCATAGACCAATAACTCATGCAGGTACTTGTCAAATGTTTAACTTACCTCAACATGAAGGTTGGACCTTTTTGCATTCTGATTTGACTGCGGACGAGAAAGCTAATGCTTTTATAGGCATTTTAAGAAACAACTTTGAATTATCGTTCCCGGTTAAACGGATTGCAAGGGGAGATAAAAAAATAGTTTGGTTTAATGATAATTTAGCCTACTTGCGAGAGCAGTTAAGGCTCTTAAATGATATGTATAAAAATTTTAGGCAACCCCAGATTGCTGATCTGGTTAGGCAATATAGGTCTAGGTACAGGGCAGCTATAAGTGAGGCAAAAAGAGTGGCGACCTCAAATTTTGTCGAGCGGGCTGATGACCACATAAAGGCGGCATGGCAGGTGGTAAATGAACAGAGGGGGATCAAAACTGGTGAGACATCCACGAATCTCAGCGCAGCGGACTTTAATTCTTTCTTTGCAAATGCTGCGGAGAAGATAATCAACGGTATCACACCACCCCAGACAGGGGCCGAAGAGTATATGAAAGGCCAACAACTGAAACTGCCAGCGGGGGGTTTTAACTTTAGGGAGGTCACCTTCATTGAGGTCCGTGACTCTATAAATGAGTTAAAAAATAAACATAGTAGGGATGTTTATGATATAAGCATATCCCTCTTAAAAAAGGTTAAAGAAACATTGTTAATACCGTTAACAAAACTTCTGAATGTATGTATAAGGGAAGGAGTCTACCCATCTTCCTTTAAAAAATCCAGAGTCGTACCTATTTTCAAAAAGGGGGATTGTAATGATGTTAATAATTTTAGGCCGATAACGATAATACCAGCAATATCAAAAGTTCTAGAGCTTTTATTAAAAAACCAGCTATATGGATATTTTGAAACAAATAATATTTTTAGTACACAGCAATATGGATTCAGAAAAGGTCGCTCTATAACCATGGCGATAATAGATATGGTGGAGTATATAGTCGGGGGCTTTGAGGATGGGGCGTACGTAGGAGCTACCTTCTGCGACCTCTCCAAGGCCTTCGACTATATATCACATGATATTCTTATAAAAAAATTAAAATACTATGGGCTGACTGATCACAGCACTAAATTTTTGCGGAGTTACCTCAGTGGCCGCACACAGCGAGCCTTCCACGGGGGGTGCCTCTCGGATGAGGCAGTGGTGGTGCATGGGGTGCCCCAGGGGTCGGTCCTGGGACCGCTGCTCTTTATTATCTACATAAATGATGTGGGGACTTCTATTGACGGTAAGTTGGTGCTATTTGCTGATGACACTACAGCACTATGCAAGCACCAAAACTTTACATCGTTGAAAAGTGAGATGCAGGGCGCGGTCGCTGGGCTGACAGACTGGTTTGCTGCAAACAAACTTGGCCTGAACGCGAAAAAGACGGAAAATATGGTGTTTACACTTCGGAAAAAACCAGAAGATGAGGCCGCAGGTACCTACTGCTGCGGTGGGATTCTTGGGTGTCCGCCTTGACCACGCGCTTTTGTTCGAGAAGCACGTTGATGTCACGGCTAAAAAAATGACTTAAGCTATCTATCTTTTAAAAAATCTACAAAAGACTGTAGAAAAATCAGTGATTATGATGGTGTATCATGCATTGGTACAGTCAGCAAGCAGTTATGGGCTGCTGGTATGGGGTCACACGGCCCAAGCCGACAGGATCTTTGGGTTGCAGCCAAGAGCAGTAAGGATAGTCGAGGGTTTGGGATATAGAGATGATGTAAGAGAGAATTTTAGGAGATTAAGAATATTAACCATGCCATGCAGGTATATTTTTGAATGCCTAATCTATATGAAAAGAAATTTGAACAATTATAGTCTTCGTGCTGACCACCACAATCATGATACTAGGAAAAAATTGGATGTGCATGTCAAGTACCTTAGATTAAAGAGGTCTTGGAATGCCACACTTTATTATGCTCCAACCTTCTTTAACAGATTACCCGAACGAATTAGAACTTTAAATGAGAAAACATATGTCCAATCAGTAAAGGATCTACTAACTGTAAACGCATTCTATAGCATAGACGAATTTTTGTCGGCAAATTTGGTCTAACGTGTAATGTGTAAAACCAGGCTTCTGTTTTCTGAAATGTAATGTGTAAAAGTTAAAATCTCCAAATGTCTAATGTTAAATTTTAAATTTTTATTGTGTTAGTTTTGTGGTACTGGTGTTTTTACATTGTATGTAGTACCGTTCCTTGACTTATGTAAGAAGTTTATACTTTGATAGCATCAATAAATTTTACTTTACTTTACTTTACTTTACTTTACAAATCTTGTAGTATAGTATACCTATATGTAGAACGTTATGAATTGCAAATATTACTTATCATTCTGTTTTATTTATATTATTTTTTTCAAAATTTTGAATTGTGTCACTATTCAAAAATACAGTTTCATTCATTTTAAGCACTGTTGACACTATACCATATTAATCTTAATTTAATAAAGTAATACATTGATACAAAAAGAGAACTTTTTATTGAATTCTTATTTATTATTATTTAACAAACAACAAAAATGCAAACGTTACAGACTGAATTATAAAAGTCAGCGTAAAAAGGTTTGATATGCTTACATTTAACAAGGGACATGAGATCAGATTTCTTTTTTTCCTTTAATGGTATAGGACCCTGATACGCCGGACAAAGTTTGTAGTTTAAGAAGTTGCAATTCTGTGCTGATCTTAGTTTTTTAAATGAAAGCTCTTTATAGGCAAGTTCAGAAAATGATTTTTTATAAAAAATAGTATAGGGATCTTCTTTTGTAACTTTAAGTATTTTCACTTCCCCAATTTTAAAGTCACTATTATTCCGGTAGTTGAAAGTATTTCCACATTGGTCAGACAAATATTTTATGTCAAAAAGTCATTAAAGGACAGTTCGGTTACGTGATATGGATTCCCCTTCTTTTTGGCGTTTTGTATTATTGTAATGAACTGTGAGGGGACATAGATGGGCCCTGATTTCATCGCCTTTTTTGTCGCCTTCTCTATCACAGAGTGAACGCTGTCACCCTCGTTCTGTGTATGGCCTTGTATTAAAAACTTGTGGGTTATAGTCCTGATTTTCAGATGTTGAATAGCGTACATGTACAAAAGCATCATGAATCTAAAAACAAAAAATAAAATTTACAAACCAAATTATGGAGAATAGAATTATATGTACCTATTTTTTGCTGTCCACAGCAATTATCGGACTACAGGACAACATCTAAGTCATTCGAATTAAATGAATTAGCGACATCTTCGAGATATTTATAAACACAAATTTCGTTTTATTTCGTTAGCACCTCTATTTGCTAGTCCCTCGTGCCATACATAGCATTCAACCTTGTCAGTATTCAATTCAGAAATTGTAAAATTAAGTACATTTAATTTGGACTTATAATAAAAGGTCGCTAAATCACCCTTCGGGCACTGGAATACAGCCTGGCGATCGTAGCATGCAACTCTAAATGTGGGTCCTACTTTTTGTTTGTCATAATTCTTTTACTTATGATGTAATATTTTTCTAGTAGACAAGACAATGATTTCAGTGATTTTCTAGAGTGGACAACTTTTTCTTTCAGAGTGGGCATTGCCCACTCTGCCCCCCCTAGCTATGGGCCTAATTCAAAGACCAGCTAATAATACTATCATAGTGTCATTTGAAATAATTAAAGTTTTTTCAGAACATTTTCCTAAAACAATATCAAGAATGGTTAGGAAATGCGCAGATTTTCTTGTTAATCAAAAAATAAAGAAGTTTAACCATTTCTACGTTAACTGATTAAAAACTATCGTCAAAATCTACTTGCTGTTGTTTTATGGGTTTTTAAATACTTTGTGGTTGTCTGACTGTTCTATATTTTGTTTCAGTTAAGCAAGCCAGTTTACTCGGGAAGCCATTTTCTAAAAAAAAATATAGAAAAATTAAAATAAACCACTGTTTTAAAGCGTTTTTGGAATAATGGCATAATTGAAAATAAACGTCTTAAAAAATTGGATCATAACGTTATATCTCAAAATGTGGCACTACAAAGTTTCAGCAGCAACGTCCTAACACCAACTAAGATAAATAAAACAAGTTGAATAACATGACAATTCGAAATATGACAATGTTTTCATATAAAATTTATTAAAAATTACTTACCGCAATAAGAGAATAATGTCTTAATACGATATATGTCACTATTCTTTTTACTCACAGCTTAACTTAAAAGACACTATTAGACTTGTGACACTATTCTTCGAGCTTGATAGCGACAATACAACGATCTGTACTCAACGAAACGAGAAGTGACACTGTTGCCCGTAGCGATAAACCAAATCAAAACATTGGAATAGTGACACTACTGCCATCTCTGTGCCATTTATAGAAGTACAAGTTGTTTCATTATTTCCCGAGAAACATCCATATTTTTATAGCTAAATTATGCACTTACTTTAGAAATCATAGATTTTGAGATATGTCACTGTTCTTCTGGGGGTGCGATATTATACCGTTTACCAAATAAAATAGCGTGATTCAAGGTTTTCATTTACTATAAATAACGATATGATCAGAAATTAGTTTTACGTATACTTTTTATGCTTTTTCAGCCAAATAATATTTTGGTAGGAATTGTTCATTTACTAGTGATTATCTTTTTTTATGGATTATTTCATTTCGTGCTTAAAATGACAATAAATTATTTGTCACTTTAAGCACGAAAAGAAATATACATAATGTAGGTATAAGGGTTATTCCAAGCAAAACAATAAATTTTGTGTTGTGGGATCATATAATCGGTTAATTTTGGCAGCCGTTAATTATGTCACCAAATAAATAATTTTTATATTTAGCAGAACTCATCAGATTCATTTATAAAAAAGTAATGCACGGCATGCTTAAAGAAACATATCTTATACCAGTTTTGAGAGGTAACATTTTTATGGCCCAAAATTTATGACCCTGTTTGGTGAGTTGATACGCTCTATTCATTCATAATCATAATAATTATAACATAAACAAAACAGAGCGTGGAAAATCGATGTTGCTTATTTTACTTATTTATTGATAAGTTTACAGAAAATAAAGAAAAAATGAATCCTTTTTACAAGTAGTTTAGTTTTATTTTTAAGAGAGAAAGTGTAGCAGCATATAGTGTACATTTGTAGGTAGGTAAACCTTTCCTTACGCTAAAATGTTCAATCACAAATCAAAATTATCATCAAAAATTACTTTGTATATTCGTCCATCGTTTTCAAAATTATTAATTAAAAACCTTTATGCAGGGAACATATTACAATATAATCGAAATCAAATATTAATAAAAATAATTTTATTTTTGACACTAGAAACAATAAACAATTGAGGTCGAGACCTGAAATCTCTTCTTTGTTAGACAATGTATGTTTTTAGAACGGGCTATACAGTATTCTTTATCATGTTTATCTCTATTTTGCATATAAAGAAATGCTTATAGAGTAATTAGTATCAAAGCGATCGCGTTCTCTTCGCTTCTTTATCTCTTTCGCTATTGCTATTTTAAAAAGTTACCGAGTCCCACTCCTGCTACTATATCAACCACTGATTGATTACCTTCCAAATAGCTTGCTATTGAAACTAGAAAACTCTTAGTTTTTGTGAAATTAATGTTAGTGACATCTCTTCAATACAGAGTTAAAACTAAATTAAAATTGTGCTCTAAGTAATAGTGTCACTATTATTTTAAAACATTACATGCTTCGCGCTACGACGACGCATCACTAGACTTGAAACTAATTAATGGCAAGTAATTTATATTAGCGATGGGATGAGCTGATTTATAAATTATAAATAACCGATAATTTAAATATGAAATCATAACTCACAATATAATCGAAATCTGGGATTTCGGGTGATTCGAAAAGAAGAAAAAGAGTCTTAACTAACAATAAACAGTGCAAATTCAAATAAGGATGGCGTTACTGGATTGAACTATCGTGTTTTGAATAATTCAACTTTCGTCGTTCGAGCTGTTGCCACTTCGCTTGCTCAATGTATGCTATGAAAAACGAGCTAATTTTCTGGGTTTCGAAAACACTAATAAAAATAATGAAATAACGTATGTACATACGTCAAGAAACTAACAACTTAGCTTAACTGAATTAAAAATAAGGATATATTTGTATTTATTAAAAAGCAATTAAACTTACCAAAGCGTAAAAGTAAAAACTTAGAAGTGTAAGAATCGGCAACAATGCTATTTGCTCAGCGCAACAGCAGAATGAGAGTATTTCCTTCACAGCGAAGAGGAGCTCCGTAGCAGCTCTGGGGTGTGACACTAGTGTTTCTTTAATTTTATATTCATGTATTTTGGGTTACTCAAGCTCGATTCTGTCTGCCTTCTCAATCAAACTCGCGTTTTTGCGCAAAAGCCCCTTTTACGTTAGGATCAGTTAGTTGTTGACATTTCACGAATTTTTCCGGGAATAATTCAAAAAAATAGTCACAATATGCACGAAAACAGTCATAAATGTAGATATATTGTAAAAACTTGAAAATTAAGTATATGTATGTATTTTGAAAACTTCCTTATACCTAAAAGTTTACCGGTAATATAAAATTTTCTTACATTTTAACTGTGTAGAAGAACAAGTGGTAATTAAAAAAATTAAAAGAAACAGAGAAATTTTTCTTCAAAAACGTATTCGTGAACCAAAATCGCAAGAAAACGATTTTTGGGTTTAGGAACATAACCTATGCGCAACTGTAATAATGTTTCTTTTAAAACAGTGGTGAGTTACTCCGGGGCTAGAAACCCTGGTGCTCCAAGCTCTTGAAAGAAATATGTGTAATGTAATGAGTGACGAGTGACGAGGAAACATCGGTTCATAATCGTTTTATTATGAATGATAGCGCGATCTAGGCGATATAGTTTGAATTGAAATTCGGATATAAAAATAATTCACAACCTATTAATCAGATTTTTGAAATAATACAATTCTGCCCACCACTATGTAAAAAATAAACGTAATGTAAAAAGCCGTCTTTCTTAAAATTAAAAAGAAAATGACAAACTTATGACAAAAACATGATTATCGCAGAAGTTTCCATACAAGTGATAATAATTAGTGACTTTGAAAAAGACTTTCATTATTAGGGAGTTTTTGCTGCCGCTGAGTGCTGAACTTTAAACGCAAAAATCTACTGGCAGGTCCTGAAAATAAAATATTTAGCTCGCTGGGCAGAGGAGCGTTTCTTCTTAAAAATGTTAAATATGCTTACAATAACTTGTGTACAGGTATCGAGATTTTTGCGTTTTAAAAATCACGCTAAACGGTAGCTAAATGTCCCCATTGTCTGTGTCAGTACTCCTTAAAAATTTACAAGAAGTTTAAAATTTTGTGTGATATATGTTTAGAATAATTCCTGCTTGGCGCTTTTTTTTTAATATTTTTAATGTGAAGTCCTAAAATAGTTTTTTATTTGTAGCAAGACGGTGGCTCGCCCTTAGTTTGCTCAGACACTCCAACACAATTTAGTTTAGCGGGTTTGGTCTTATGGGGTAAAGATTGTGGACAAACGGGAAGATACGGCGTGTATTTAAGTGTTCCGGCTTATTTATCATGGATTCAGTGTACCATACAATGCATCCAAGGAACACAAAGCTGTAATAGTTGCCCTGCTAGAAGATTTCTGTAGACTAATATTTATTTATTTATTTAATTTATAACAATGAAATGCCAATGCAATATCAAAACAATAAACACATTTTTTTTAATTAAACTGTAATTTTATTAACTTTAATCATATAATAATAACATATGCGCGTTGTCAAGAAAGCATGATAGAACTGTTCAGACAATTTTAAAAGACTAAATTTAAAGTGCACGTACAGCTCGGCTGCCCATCGTAAAAACCATGTAACTGCTTATTATCTAAAACCGAGAAAAATCGGTTTTTGTTATTTTTGTACAGCCTCTTAAAACAAATGGCTTTAATCAATCATTTTTTGTGATGATCCTTGGATATGAGGGAGGTATTTATTTCTATATATTTTTGTTTGTGTATCTGCCAAATTAGAAGTTAGGCAAAGCTAAAACTGTTTTTATTTTCATTTTTTGCTTGCACTTGATGATATTATTCAACAAAAAAACAAAGTATACCTATGCCTTTAATTTGTTTTAATATTGTAACATTTGTCAAGGCATTTCCGAAGTTCTATTAAACCAAGTGGAACGGACAGGCTCTAGTCTAAACCTTACCTCCACTTACTGTATTATTTTTCCATAGGGAACTGATTTGTTTGTTATCCAATGCACGGTCTCATGTAGCCGCGACTTCATAAATGAAAGACTTTGATTTCACTAAACAGTTTAAACATTTATTATTATTACTTTAAATTATCGATATTTTTCACACTATTGGTTATCACTCTGGTACTAGACACAAGTCGTAATTTTCTGGTGTCACGAGATGTTATTACTTTCTTCAAAATTATACATACACAAACATTGGGCTATTCCCACTCTGGTACACATGATTTGTGTTAAGTACTTGACAAGATTTACAGAACTATGTCTGAATAGAAAATATTGGGATAATTTCCCACACTAACTTCTGAGAAAAACACTGGGATAATTTCCCACACTGTCACACCTAATTTGTGTTACTTATTAAGACGTTTAGAGCACTAGGCCTCGAAGAAATAAAGGGAGAACTTTTCCCACACTGATAGGTACACTTAATTTGTGTTATTCAACAATAGTTACAGGACTCTGCCTGGACAAAATATATCTTGTTAGTTTCGCTAGACTCTTGGTCTACGAAACTTCCGCTGCTTTGTCGCATCAAGGGATGCGACAACTCGTCTTTGTGAATGTACTTGAAGAAGTGCCGTCGCCGTGGAGATGTCTCCTCACGGGAACTAAATTAAACTGAAAAATAGACCACCCTCCAGAGATGGGCGTGAGCGGACCCGGCCTATCGCCGATCGCTTCGCGGAGACTTTGAGGCGCCATATTTATGCAAATATTATTTCATTGGTGAAGGGGTAGTACTGATAAGTTGATACCACGAAATAAAAGGATAGAGGGGTTGAAGTCGGTAGTCGCAGTTAGCGGCCATGTTTGCATTTCCCGGAAAGTGTAACCGTAGACCGTTGCAGTAATAAACTAACGGATAAGACACTTTTGACGGGAGCTGAAGCTTTGATAGGCACCGACAGCTAGTCGGTGCGTTAGAAGAACGAAATTTATTCTAGCCGACAGAATCTTTGCATTTCGCCGATAACTGCGCGTTTCTTAAGCGGTTGAATTTACATGTGAGGCGAGTTTAAACGTATTTTATTTAAAAAGGGATTTTATACCTGCTTGGTTATTATTAATATTTATTAACACGTAACTCCGCCGTTGCCGGTCCCAAGCCCCGATGAGAAAGGAGGGGGAGGAGTAACAACCTCGTTAAAAAACCAGGGTTCATCTGGCCCGGATGATAGCACCCTGTGAGGGCCCCTGCCTAGGGTACAGGTGAAGAGTTAACGGTCAACGGTCTCGGAAGCAGAAGAAGACAAATTATGGTCTCAATGATAAAAAGAGCGAAAGAACCAAAACTCGGGGACAGATTGAGTTCCGAAGCCAAGAAAGGCAGTCAGTCTAGTGGAAGAAAACCACGAATAGAAATTACCTGGCCCTCCAGGTTGGGGGTTGAGGCGTCGGACCTGCACTCCGTCACTCGGAAAAAAATCTTACATGGCAAAATTTCCCGATTCAGCCTCGGAACAGGACCGATCTAAACGAAGACGAAAACTGGCGAGAAAGAGGACTATGAATATTGGAACGTGGAATGTTCAAGGAATAGCCACCAAGCGAGAGGAGGTATTTAAAGAGATAGGAAGGTTTGATATGGACATTGTGGGTATGACTGAGACAAAGAAGAAAGGACAGGGTACAGAAGCGAAAGATGGATATATCCATATCTACAGCGGAGTGCCTAAAGAAGAGCGAGGCAAAAGTGGAGTCTCTATTGCCATAAAGAAAAAATATAAAAGAGATATCTTGTCATGGAACCAAATCAGTGATAGAATCCTCCAAGTCCAGATGAAGATAAAATGCCATAGTCTCGTAATAATAGTAGTCTATGCACCAAATGACGACGCCGATCTGGCTAAAAAAGATTTGTTTTATGAAAAATTGACAGAAACACTTCAAGATGTAAGTGAGCGAAAAGAAGTGCTTATACTGGGGGAACTGAATGCCCGAACTGGATGGAAGATTGATGACCCATTGAAAACCTCGTGAATGACAATGGTGAAAGGTTAATTGAACTTTGCCAGCAAAACTCGCTTAAACTGACGAATGGATGGTTCAAACAAAAAAATATCCACAAATACACATGGGTGAAACGAACACGCAACCAGCGTTCAATCATTGACTACGTAATCCTAAAACAGGACTCAAAATTGGCAGTCAAAGATGTAAGGGTCTTTAGGGGAGCTGAATGCGGATCGGATCATCATCTCCTTGTGTCTAGGGTTTTCTTCCCCTTTAGGTCCAATGAGGGGACTCAAGCTGAAACTGCAACAAACAAAATCCCACACGTTCAGTACAATCTTCATAGCCTACAACATGATTCTGTACGTTTCCTATATCAATTAAGACTATCCACCAAACTACAATACATCCATGACGACTCTGCTAATGACATGTATCAAGCTGTTAAAAAGTTTATACATGAAGCTAGTTTGGAAGCACTAGGAGAGAAACAACCAAATACTACGGGCAGGAAAAGTGAAATATGGTGGTCAGTAGAAATTGAAAACCTGGTAAAAGAAAAAAAAGAAAAGTATAAAAAATGGCTAAGCTCTAAAGCAGCAGAAGATTTAGAACTATACAGGCAAAAAAGAAAAGAAACACAAAGAGCCATTAATGAAGCAAAAAACGAAACATGGAAAAAAACATATATATATATATATATATATATATATATATATATATATATATATATATATATATATATATATATATATATAGAAGCGTGTATGGGAAATACTCGAGCAAACAGAGCCTGGAAAGTTTTGAAAACATTGAGAACTCAAACCAAGGATTCGGCAGGAATAAGTTTAATAAGCATGGAAGAATGGAGACAGTACTATCAAAGACTACTCACCGAGGACAGAGAACCCTTTTTGAAGGTTTCGACAGGTAACAACGACGGCATGGACGAAAACCCCAGAATTCTACCAATAACTCCCGATGAAGTTAAAAAAGCGACAAACGCAATGAAGAACGGCAGAGCGCCAGGCCCGGGCTTAATATATGCGGAACTCATTAAAGCAGCACCAATAAGACTCTTCGAAATTTTAGCGGAAATATTTAACAAATGCATCATATTAAACGACTCGGTACCCGAAGAACGGAAAGAAGCGACAATAACTTCCATTTATAAGAAGGGCAACAGAAAAGATTGTGCCAATTACCGGGGAATAAGTGTCATGCCAACCATAGCTAGAATCTACGGCCGAGTCTTAAAAGAACGAATAGAGTTAGAAATAAGGGAGTCAGAAGAACAAAACGGATTCAGGCCAGGGCGCTCTTGCATGGATGGAGTATTTACCCTCCGAAATCTCGTGGAGAAAAGAACTGCTAGAGGACTAATAACGCACCTAGTCTTTGTTGACTTGCAGACGGCGTATGATACCGTTCCACAAAGCAAGTTGTGGGAGTGCATGAGAAGTAATGGAATATCTAACACCTATGTAAATGCCGTTAGAGCTTTCTACACCAACTGTAATAGTATCATAAAAATGGGTAAACAAACGTCTCAAAAATTTGTAGTTACCAAAGGGCTTCGTCAGGGTTGTACGTTGGCACCCACATTGTTTAAGGTTTATTTAGACGAGGCACTCAAAAGTTGGAAAAGAAAATGCAGCGGAATGGGTATACCAATAGGCGACGACATTCTCTATACGCTTTTTTTCGCTGACGATCAGGTTCTCATTGCAGGGGATACGGAGGATGCCAGCTATATGCTGAGGAAGCTAAAGGAGGAATATGAAAAATGGGGTTTGACTATTAACACAGCAAAGACAGAGTACTTGAAGGTTGGAGATAGTGAGATTGAAGACTTACAGATGGGAGGCGAAAATATAAAGGGGTGCAAGACATTTAAATACCTAGGAGTAACTATGGCATCCAATGGAAGAAGCGCAGACGACATAACCAACAAAATAGGCCAGGGTAAACGGGTAATTAGACAACTAAACAGTATTTTATGGAACACCGCTCTGACCAGGAAAACAAAGCACGTAATATACAAAACTATCGTTGAAAGTGTAGCTACGTACGGAGCTGAAGTGTGGGAGCTTAATAAAAGACAAAAGGAACGACTCCTTGCCCTGGAGATGGATTATTGGAGGAGGAGTAGCGGTATCTCTAGACTAGACCACGTTAGAAATGACGCGATCAGGGAGACTATGGGTGCTGAAAATACAATATGGTATGTGGTATGGTCATCTGGAAAGGATGAATGGAAATCGGTGGCCCAAACGAGTATGGCAATGGATCCCGCAAGAAAGAAGGAAGCGAGGTCGCCCAGCAAGAACGTGGCTAGATGGAATTAATAATTCAATGGCAGCAAGAAACCTCGGAGAAGGCGACTGGAATGATCGCAAAGGATGGAAATCGGGAAGCGAGAGGCGGCGACAGCCGTAAAGAAACTCGCGGATATATATATATATATATATATATATATATATATATATATATATATATATATATATATATATATATATATATATATATATATATATATATATATATATATATATAACACGTAAAAAATAGGATTATAAAAATTGAGTAAATAGTTGGGTTTTCCCAACATACTAGTAACCAACTAGTTTGTTCACATACGCATAAAAATTTTGAGGAGGGTTCTGATAACCCGAATGAAGTAACTTTCATCTGGCACTGACGGCCGGAAGAAGTATTAGGATAAGGGACCCGAGAGGTGACTTTCATCTAGCACTAATGGCCAGAAGAAGTATTAAGATAAGGGAGGTACTATGACCCGAGAGGTGACTTTCATCTAGCACTGATGGCCAGAAGAAGTATTGAGATAAGGGAGGTACTATGACCCGAGAGGTGACTTTCATCTAGCACTGATGGCCAGAAGAAGTATTGAGATAAGGGAGGTACTATGACCCGAACAAGGTGACTTTCATCTAGCACTGATGGCCAGAAGAAGTATTGAGATAAGGGAGGTACTATGACCCGAACAAGGTGGGACTTTTCCCAAAGGTAGACCTTTAGCCTAAAATAAGGTGGGACTTTTCCCAAGAGTAGACCTATAGCCTAAAATAAAGTGGGACTTTTCCCAAGAGTAGACCTATAGCCTAAAAACTGAGGTGGGTTCTGATGACCCGAAAGTAGACCTATAGCCTAAAATAAAGTGGGACTTTTCCCAAGAGTAGACCTATGGCCTAAAAACTGAGGTGGGTTCTGATGCACCCGAAAGTAGACCTATAGCCTAAAATAAAGTGGGACTTTTCCCAAGAGTAGACCTATAGCCTAAAAACTGAGGTGGGTTCTGATGACCCGAATGAGGTGGGCTTTGATAACCCGAATAAGATCTTCTTCTGGTACTGATGGCCAGAAGAAGTAAGGGAAGGCTTTACTGCCTTAATGGGGGTTCTTTGACCCGGAGAGTGCGAGAAAAGTTTTTCCCCTTAACCATGACTTCATAACTGTCACAAGTATGGAAAATGTCATCTACATGACACTGAAAGGAGGTGCTTCTGAACCGAAAGAAATCTTTTTCTTAAGACTGGGCTTTGTTACTCGACTGGCAACAAGGGGGGCGAAATTTATTTCGTAGGTGACAGTTTGAAGTTCAATGTATTTTAAGAATGAGATGGCCTGTCACGCCATTGAGTGTCTTGTCTTGAATGTCTGTTTTGGATACGAGGCTGAAAAACTTTAGTGTTTTCAGAAAATGTCATGAATCGTGAAGGAACGTTGCCAGATATTATCCAGCCTAAATGAGTATTGAGTAAAGTGGGAAATCCATTTCCCAAACTATGGACACCTGTGGTCATGACAGAATAGAAAAGATCTGCACCGAGAAGCATCTGACGGTATGAAAAAGCTTGGATCAGCAAGGTCTGCAGCGATTTCTTGTGGAATTTGCAATTTATTTGCCTGAATCCGTGCTTGGGGAAGTTTATAAGTTATGTTGTCTAAAAGCACGCAAGAAACTAAGAATCTTTTACTATTATCTTTTTTAGAATGAATACACACATCTGCCATTTTATTTGACAGGATGCTGTTTTGAGAAATGCTTGAAATATTTAGAACCTTTCTCTAGGGGGTACACTGAAGTTTGTTTACTAATTTTTGTGTAATGAAAGAACTTTGACTTCCACTATCCAACATGACTTTTGCATTAATGGGGTTACCTTGTTTTGAATACAAAGTAATTTGTGCTGTTGCTAGGAGCACATGAGATTCTTTCGTTGTGAGCGCTGAGAGTGAAATTGATTTATTTGCATTCGGTGCTGCTTGCTGATTAGCAGTCTGAGATCGTTGATTATTTTGCTGAGAAGCACGATTTTGATTCCTTGGTGAGAACGTTTGTGAATTTTGGAGGTTATGAATGTTTCTTAAAGAGTGTTGATTATTTTGATCCGTTAATAACGTGGACAATGAATTATTTTGAATTTGAGAATTTATATTTTGAAATTTTGTATTTTGAGAATTTTGCACACCCTGTACATTATTCTTAAATCTTGGATTTTGATGTAAAAGAGTGTGATGTTTTTCATTACAGATTTTACATTTTTGAGTGGACCCGCAGTCCTGAAATTTATGATGACCCAAACAGTTATAACATAAATGTTTTGACTTTGTGAATTTAGTTTTTTCGATATGAGAAAGCTTTGAGAACCTTGGACACGAATAAATTCTATGTCCGGAAACGCGACAAACTACGCAATTTTTGACTTGAACTGGTTTGTTTGGTTGAATATTTGTATGTAGAGAAATTCTTGCATTTCTTGGTGAAGGTCGTGATTCGCCTTGAACCTGTTCGTTTGGTTGTTGACCCGTATGTAAAGAACTTCTAGCGATTTTTGGTGAAGGTCGTGATTCACCACTTGACAAATTTTCATAAACAATACATCTTTTTTCCAAAAAATCGAAAAAATCCTCCAACGCGGGTAATTCGTCAAGGTCGCGATCTAACTCAAAAGCTCGTCTTGTACCAAAATCTAATTTTTTCTCGAACATGAAAACTAACAGATATTCAAAAAGTTCTTTATCGTCAAGTTTGAATTTTTTAAGAGCTTCAATATTTTTTCTTAAGTTTGCAATAAAATCTCGTAACGTCACAGAAGTACATTTAGCAATAGGCGATATATCTAAAATATTATTAAGATAACTATTTATTACACAAGTTACATTTTCATATCTTTTTTTTAAAATGTTAATCGCAACTTGAAAAGTGTCCCCTATTAACTCCAATGAGTCAACTAATTTTAATGCTTCGCCCTTTAGCGCAGATTTCAAATAAGCAAATCTCTGAACGTCCGTTAATCCTGAATGATTAAGTAATAACTAATGCTGAAAATAATTCCATAAATGACTTAAATTCGGAGATTTGTCCATCAAAAGGCGTTATTTTCAAATCTGGTAACTTTACATTAGGTGTACTTGGCACCTGAACTGGGCTAGGCGGCCTACTCTGCGCATTAGCTGTTGAAAAGTATCTTTGAACATATTTATTAATTTTTCCCACAGTCGAACAATATTTATCCTCTACATCACCCCTGTTTTCCGTGTCACTGGGGTCTAAATTCTCTATGCCGTCTTGAGCCTCAGAGTATTTTTCGAAAGCCCTTCTTAAAAGTTCGTCTGGAGAATAAAATTGCTCGAAATCGATTTGATTATCTTTATTTAATTCAACCCAATTTTTGACAAGAGTGATTGTAGCTTTTGCACTTTTGCGAGCATTTTTTAGAGTGTCTAAATCCATTTTTGAATAGCAAAAATATTTTAAATTGGTTTAAAAGGAATTTTGAAAAATGTTATTATTTTTTGGTCACACCCGGTATTCTAGTTTTTAAATAGAAATGCAGAAAATATTTATTTTGAAAATAAATACTGAAATTTGTAAATATTTTTATATTTGGGACAGCCAGTATAATGAAAAACTGTTTGAGAGACAGGTAGGTAAGTACCTAAATGTCAGAGTAAACCCCTATATGTTTTTATGAATAAAAATCAGCGATAATGACAAATGGTAGGTACTATTTGTACACACTACCACAAAAAAAATCAAATCCAATATTATCAATCAGAAAAAAACACTAATTTTATGTGTTCTATAGAAAACAAATCATAAATGTCAAATCAACAATCCGCCAAATAGGTACCTTACCTGGCATCTAATGCCTTAGTATGCTCATCAAATTGAAATACCTTTAAAAAATCAAATAATAATATATAGTTTTTGAATACTTTTGCAGAACACTGTATGACTGTAATTATGAAATTTTAGATTGATCTTGCAAAAACACTTTGGATTGTTCTACAAAAATTATCCAAAAGATGAAATAAATATGTTGAAATACACTGGACTAAAACATTTTATAAATTTTGAACAGTTATATCGAAAAAATCAACAATCAAATTTTTTAGTACACTTTGTACTCAAGGTAACAGTCCAACAAAAAGTGAACTAGTCAAAAATATTTGTATTTATTAGAAAAATCACATAAATTAAAAAATTATTACTTTTAAAATGCGTTCATCTTTTGCTAGGCTTTTTTACCTGATAAATTGTTTAAATTTGAATAAACACACTTGAAATGTATTTGTAAACAAACAGTATTTACTGAAAAACCGAAAAGACACTTGTTTTAAATTTATTATTGTGAAAAACACTGGTTTTAAAACCGAAAACTGATATTTAGACGGCACTTAAAGTTTCCGACGGCAAACTGAATTTAATTTTAATATCCGACACACTTGCTTTATGAAAAGCGTTTATTGTTTTTATTTAGTTGTCACTTTTGACAGATGTTGTCACTCTGACAGCTGATGTTTTGACGGAAGCTGTCACTTTGACAGATGATTAGAAAGTTTTTTAATTTATTGTTTTTATGAAATTTGATGTCACGAACTTGTTTAAATAAAATGTTTTTGATTTGTACTTACATGAAAGTCTCTACTTTTTCTTTAAGTGATGTTTATGTATTTTCTGGCTTGTAATTACCAAGTTGGATGAATTTTCCGTTTTGACGGACCAAAATATAAGGACAACTCGTCCGGCTCGAAGGACCAAAATGGAACGGACAGGCTCTAGTCTAAACCTTACCTCCACTTACTGTATTATTTTTCCATAGGGAGCTGATTCGTTTGTTATCCAATTGCACGGTCTCAAGCAGCCGTGACTAGTTTACCATGAAAGACGTTGATTTCAATAAACAAATTTCACATTTATTACTTTAAATTATGGATATTTTTCACACTAGTGGTTATTACTCTGGTAATTGACATTTATTAATTTTCTGGAATTACGAGATGTTATCACTATTTAAAAGGGATATACATAAGAGAAAACTGGGACTGACTTTCCCGCACTCCACGATACACTTAATTTGTGTAACTTTAGAAAAGAATATGCATAAAAGAACACTGGGACTAACTTTCCCGTACTCAACGCGACACAGAAAAGAATATGCATAAAAGAACACTGGGACTAACTTTCCCTTACTCAACGCGACACTTAATTTGTGTAACTTTAGAAAAGAATATGCATAAAAGAACACTGGGACTAACTTTCCCGTACTCAACGCGACACTTAATTTGTGTAACTTTAGAAAAGAATATGCATAAAAGAACACTGGGACTAACTTTCCCGTACTCAACGATACACTTAATTTGTGCAACTTTAGTTGAACTTCTGGTCCGCTAGACCTTTTGGTCTACGGAACCTTCACCTTTCTGTGTGGTAGTTGTTGAAGAAGTGAAGAAGCCGTGGAGATGTCTCCTCACGGGAACTAAATTAAACTGAAAAATAGACCAACCTCCAGAGATGGGCGTGAGCGGACCCGGGCCTATTGCCGATCGCTTCGCGGAGACTTTGAGGCGCCATATTTATGCAAATATTATTTCATTGGTGAAGGGGTAGTACTGATAAGTTGATACCACGAACTAAAAGGATAGAGGGGTTGAAGTCGGTAGTCGCAGTTAGCGGCCATGTTTGCATTTCCCGGAAAGTGTAACCCTAGACCGTTGCAGTAATAAACTAACGGATAAGACACTTTTGACGGGAGCTGAAGCTTTGATAGGCACCGACAGCTGGTCGGTGCGTTAGAAGAACGAAATTTATTCTAGCCGACAGAATCTTTGCATTTCGCCGATAACTGCGCGTTTCTTAAGCGGTTGAATTTACATGTGAGGCGAGTTTAAACGTATTTTATTTAAAAAGGGATTTTATACCTGCTTGGTTATTATTAATATTTATTAACACGTAAAAAATAGGATTATAAAAATTGAGTAAATAGTTGGGTTTTCCCAACACCAAGTAACTGCCATTACTAATTTCTTCCATTTCAAACAGCGGTAAGAAAAAAACATGTAACTGTCATTACTGTCTTTTATATTCTGATGTTATGTAAAACCTTTTACCTTTTCAGGACAAAAAAAAACCAGTATGAGTAAAAATTACTGATACCTTTTAGCCAGAAAAAGAAACGATACAAGATGGTTGTTTACAATATAAACAATAATATAGTAGATATAATATTGTTTATGAGTAAAAATTACTGATACCTTTTAGCCAGAAAAAGAAACGATACAAGATGGTTGTTTACAATATAAACAATAATATAGTAGATATAATATTGTTCTATTATACACTGTTGCATAAACAATGGCGGATTGATTGACTTACTAATACTAACTTGTCGTAAATAACAACAAAATAGAAATGATTGTGTGCATTGTTTCAAATATATTTAGGAAAAAACAACTCTTAGAAACTAGGTACGTGCGAATAAGTACGTAGGTAACTCTCAAACTAGTTTTTCTTATGAAACTCTAAATTATCTAATTCTTAACCAGACAAATTAATTAAAAATATAGTAGTTAAAGACTAATAAAAAGTATATTAGTTAAAAATACGAAACTAAGAAAAATAAAACTATTCATCTTCTATGTCATATTGCTCAGCGCTTGTTAGATCACATGAAACATCGGATTCTGGTACATTATACCAAAAGTGCCTTCTATTTTCAGGCATAAGAGGAACCAGAGTACGCAAATAGCGTCTTTTTTTGATGCGTTAATTCCCCTTACAGGTAAAACTTTAACTTGTGAAGTTTCTTTCGCTAATTCTAATATATATTTCTTTTGAAACAAATCAAGTGTTGTTGGAGGATCATCGAAGTCATATTTGAAGTCAATTGTGAATTTCCCTTTTTCAAAAGATACTTCAACAATATTCCTCAAAACGAAAGATTTAAGGGGATCGTCATTTTTTTTGTGGATCTCTTTTTGTTTTTGAACATATGAAACTTTTCCAGAAGCAACACTTTCAGACCTTTCCTAGCTTTTTCAGCGACTTCAATCAAATCCGTAAAATCATATATGTTACGCTTTTTCAAAATTTTTTGTTCGATATTTCCGTGAATGCCATTGGCAGTCAGTCATATAAGTGTGTCCCTTAGTCAAAACTCCCACCAGCTTTCATCGATGTCACTAGATGAGATATAATGGAATCGTTTTTGTAACCCAGCGTATTCAAAAATGTCAACCTGCAAACATTTGCCTGCGTTCCGTCTGGTTATGGCAAAGAAAAAAGTTTGGATTCGTTTTTATTTCTCTCAGCATTGATGGACCTTCTTTTAACAGAAATCAATGTTACATGTTTACTCATCCATTTCCTTCTAGAAGTATAGTCTAACGACCAGAAGTTTTCCCAAATATTTTTACGAACTTCTTCGGTCAACATACCGCATCGCCTTTTACACTTTCCGCCGCATTTCTGTCTCATAGGATGTTTAGTTTTAGCTTTTTCCTGAGACATTTCTTTCTTTTTTTCGCAGGTGTCCTTTTTTTCGTATTTTTGTTGAAGTAGCTTATTCCTCGTGTGAGTTGTATTGAAAAACACACCTAGTTTCAAAATATTGAGAAGAAATATTTTGAGAAAAAAGAGCATTTTACTTCAGCCCAGAATATCTTGAAGATAATTTTTTAATAATGACTCAATCTGGGGGTAATAAAATTTATTTCCTAAACTGTGCGGGTACGATGCTCGGGAAACATAGAGCGGTTAATGTTTAAAAAAGAAAAAATGACCTTTCTACTTGAGAGATTATTAATGTCCTAAAACAAATGCTAAAACTATAGTAACGTTAAGCCGGCGCCACACATTCGGCGAACGGTTAGCCGCATGTGTGTACCTAATCGGCGTTCGTCGCTCGCTATTCCCGTTTCATGTCGGTAAACTGATGCAAAAAAGCCACTCGACGAAAGCCGAATTTCGCCGAAAGCCGCATGTATGGCGCCGGCTTTACGGTTTTAAGATAGTAAAATTTGTTGAAGTAACTAAAAAAAATCAGAAAAGAAAAATTCACCAACTGTTTCTGACTGTCATGGTTTTTTTCTTGGCGCTAAAACTTTTTTAAACGTTTTAATAGTGTCTTGTTAATGTCATTTTTTTTCTAATTTTTTTCGTTAAAAATATTTATAAACAGTCATTGTTACGGCTTTCTTAACATTATATAAGTAATAGTCAACATTACATGCTGAATAATATTCTATTCCCAACACTGTTGACTTATGAGAAAAACTAAATATTTCCTTAAGGTAAAAATAAAGTTTTAGTTTTATGAAACGACCAGTTTTACGTACATATACGTATTCTGTTTTATGTTCTATAAAAGCAGTGCTGGACAAATAAATTATATATAAAGGGGCACAGTTAGGATTCTTCTTAAAGTTTATTTATGAGGCACTTGGGTCACTGTAAATCCCAACTAGTGTGTAAAATGACAGCTCATAAAATCGTTTTTATATAAGGGAGTATTTTTAAAGTGCTAGAAGATCAATAAAGTTTACACTTGTTGATTTTATAAACAGATAAAATATTAGTACAAACTGGGGAAAGGAAAGAAATATCTCTTTTTTATATGCAATCTTACCATAATAAAATCTTGAATCCTAGAAGTTAGAAATGAAAAACCCTGGACAGTCTTATCTAAACTTCGTAATTTGTCATTATTGAGAATAATAGAATTACAGTAATATACCTGGCGCATATAAGGTCATTTGATCAATGACCCACCTAAATTTATTTTCAATGATCCATCTAATAATTTATTTTTTAAAACCAAACTTTTCTTTCAAAAAAGTGCAAGTTCCATGCGAAAACTCCCCAAGAAAGAATCAAGCCAAGCCATCGTCGAAAGATATCCAAGCTTGCTCTGGGCTGGGTCGTATTTTAAATTGGCCTCATAGGTTTAAATGGACGATATAAATTCATTAAAACTAAGAGAGAAACAGATATACGCGCTTTAGGAATTTAAAAAGAAGCAAAATTTGTCGACGGCCCACCAATAATATCGCGCCACTCCCACTATGGAAATACACTCAAACCGCCCCGTAAAATATACTCTTTCAAAACATTGGTTTGGAAAAAGAAAAATTAATTAGGTAGCTAATATGCGCATTTTATTAATGTATTATTAATTAGCGGTAATCATAAACATTTATAAATACGATCTCAGCCACGCCAGCGCTAGTCATCAAATATAACGGCATCGGACCGGTTTTCTTACATTACCAGCGTAGTCCAGAGGTAGAATCTCAGCGCGTTGACCAAGAGATCGCGGGTTCGAAGCTGTGTCAGGGTAGACTTTTTTAAAAATATTTGTTATTTAAAAAAACTATATCGGCTCTAAAAAGTGCATTGGCAACAAGTTAGCATTTGTTCATCGATAAAATATTTTTAGAATTGGTAATCTCATATCGACTACAGCTGGCAGCCTGCACGTGCGTAGACAAAGATCATATTACTATGTCTAGTCGCCAGTATTTTATTTATTAAAGACAACCGAGTTTCGGCAGCGTTCCTAATTTTATTTTACGAATAGTCATACTTTTAGCTCAGAAAAACCACCATCCGTTTATTCTGGGCTTTTAGTACAAGGCGCGACCTCTATTGAGGAGACGCTAAACTTATCACAACGGGAAGCCGCTAACAATCTACAGTACTAAAACACATAGAAAAAAGCCATAAACATCTAAAGAAGCAATGTTCAGTATACAACAGTACCTATTTTATGATTTTTGCGGTGTTTATTTGTAGGTAAATAATTTCTTGGCAAAACTAGGCACATTATTAAAAATCCTCCCTTAATTAAAAAAGTGTATTTTGCTTGTTGCGTTGATATCACTAGTTGCCCACCAAATTTTGACCCACCTGTAAAAAAACTCACGGGCCGCGCCTGTAATATACGTAAATACAAGAAAAAGTCACATAAAGAAATCAGATGTCGGTCGGCACAAAAAGCGAAGAATAGGATGTTCCAAAATATTGCATATAAAAAACATTGACAATTAGAACACTGGATTTTTAACAAGATTTATTTTTAGAATTAAAATGCATGTTTGGGATATTTATTTATGAAAAATAACGCCGTCTAAATGTATTTCCATTTGACGCTGGCACTTTTTCAAATTTATCCTAAAATGGTCCATACCGGCTCAATTAAACCGGCTGGTTAGCCTCAGTTTCTTCAGCAATATGCTCAGATTCTCTTGACTCTTAAATCAGCTGAAAAAGTAATATAGATTTCCTTGAGGTACTATTACAATTAAACGTCGCTAATACATATACTGATTGTGGATCATGTTAGACATAACATTGTTTTGAAGTACCTATCTTAGTTTTGGAAACATAAATATTCCATCGATATCTTTACATAACTCATGTTTTCTGCGTTTTTAAAAAGTCCTAAATATGTTACATATAGAATCCAAGACTTGTCTTTGAGTAGTCTTCTTATTGATGTTTTGAAGTCTGAGAGTAGATTTAATAATACAAACAAAATGATTAAAATATAATTTGTGTTTTATACGTGTATGGACTGGTATCCTTAGTAGATGGTCAAGAGCCAACAACAGTTTTGATGAAGATTAACAAAGGCAGTTATAGTATTATTTTGACAAAAAGTACAAAGTTATTAGATTCAAATAATCGTTGTCATTGTTAAGTTAAGGGTATTTATAATTGTCAAGAGTTAAGGGTCTTATTTTCAGTCTAAAAAAATCCTGTTCAAGAAAAAAGAATTTCTCCCGTTTAATAACGATTACAATACATATAAAAGACAATAAAGCCAAGTTTTCTAGTATAGGATTTTAAGAAATAAGTTTTTTATTTTTAAATTGTTTTAGATAGAAATTACTGTTCCAGAGGAGACTTAGTTTGCTTCCATTGCGTAAATTAGTTTATGATGTTATTTTTAAAATGCGTTTTCTCTGATTTGTCTATGACTTGATTTTAGGATCAATACAGTCTAAGATCTTTAATAAGCAATTATAAAATTAATAATCTTTAATGAATGTTTTAGATAATTTCCTTAGAAATAGATACAAATATATTTTAATAGATAATTAAAATAATAATTGTGTTCTAAGGAAATTAACTCAGTATTTAAATTTGTGATGGGACATCTCGAATGAAAAATAATCGATCATTCGATTATTGAAATCACTCGAGATATCTCGAGAGGTCAACGTGATCATTCGACTGATTTAGCCGAGAGGTTATATTCGCTTTGCCTTGTCGAATGACGAGACGAAATACGAAATGATGCCGCCGCCGCACAGTGCGGAAAAACAGTGAATTTTGTGACAAAAATCAATACTCACACGGATTTTCGAAATTGTTGTTAATATCATATCCAGAAGGACAAAGAGTACTAAAGTGAAGGTTTCTGCAATATCGGATATTACTTAAGTGGTAAAGATCTATATATTAATTGTACAAGTGGACAAATAAGTACGAAAAATATTGTATTTATTTTTTAGTTATAATATCATATTTATATTACCATATTAGATAATACAATAATTATATAACCTAAATATTACAAATAAAATAGTATTACAAATTGTTATAAATAACAATTTAGCATTCTACCTATCACTAGACGAAAAGAAAAACAGAAGTGCGTTTAAACACTATCTTCTGAGTCTGTGTCACTAATATCGAGGTCATAGTCCGTCAAGATGTCTGATTCATTATGTAGGTTATCATTAAGATCCAAGTACTCTTCAATACCAGCAAAATCGTTACTTTTCTTTTTTGCAGAAGTTTTTCTATGACACGATATGAGTGGGTCCGAACTAAGTAAAAGAACATTAAAGAGGTCCTTATTGGTGTCACATCTGCTTGTTTTACGGGTGTGATTCAGTCGATTTTTCCGGATTTCCTTATGTGTAGCTTCTAAAGCTTCTTCAGAAAGAAGACCTATAGGGAGATCAAAAAATCGAATGACATCACATCCGTGTACTAGCACTTTATGCAGGCTAATGGGCATATAAAACCAACTGTATAAGTCTAAATATGATTGGAGCGTATTTTTTATAAGTAAATCAAATTTTTCGTGATGAATCTTCCTACCACAAGATAGAACTCTTAGAATGATATAAAGTTTCTCTATTAGACCTTTATCTATACCTGTTATTTGGGCAGTAATTTCTGAGTTACTGAAAAATCTTCTGGCAGTGTTGCCATCATTGGTCGTTCCAAAGCCTGGTTTTGGCTTGTCTACAGTTAGTCCTAGCTGTGATTTGAACCCTTCTTGAATTTTCTTTTTGGTATTTTCAAATATGGCTTTATGCTCTTTTGATCTTACTTGCCATTTTTTAAACGGTAGTCTGTACGAAATGTGTAGAAGGCACTCCAAAAACCGGATCCAGCAGTGTAAAGTAGACAAACCAAAACGATAGTGTTCACTGTTCGAAGGTTTTTCAGTAACTTTTTTTAAGTTCATTTCACTAGGAGTCGCCCCACATATGTAACATTTTGAAGTAGAGTTGGTATTAGACAAAATGTTAGTTACGCTACCATCTAACATAGTAAAAAGTAATTTAAAATGAACTTGAATTTTTCTATTGTTTAAATGCATTGTATGAGGAGAGAGATTTTCAATTTGTTCTTGTATTGCAGACTCCTGGTCTCTGACTAACTGTGCATTTTCTTTCATAAACATAAATTTTATAGGGCGACAAAAAAATGTAGAAGAAGGTCTAGTATTTACCCACACTTCCTTGTTATTGGGAGTTGTAACAACTTGTAACGGCACCAAGGCAATAACAAACAAGAACTCATCCGTTGGGAATAAATTTTGCGTAAATCTTTGCTTGTAAATACTATGTCCTGAGCTGCCGTCGAATCCCCATTTACAAATTAGTGTAAATTCACTGGAGTCGCAAACGTCTACCATTTGAAAAATACTATCAGCTGTTGTATTCAACAAGTTTTGCAATCGAACATCGGCGGAAGTTTCAGTTATGGTTATATTTGTGGGTAAAAACGATTGTTTAATTTGCCTTATACATTTTATATTTGGCAAACACTTGGTATGAAGCTTATTTATAAAACTACGCAGAATGCAATATTTTCTTTCGGACAGATCTAAATCCAAGTATAGTGCAACAAGTTCATGAGGAGGTAGCTCAGGATGAGTTTGGATTGACGGGCTTAGTGATTTTTGTGATAGTGTGGCAGCAAAGCTAAGTTCCTCACTGGATGTTGACAATAGCAAGTCCTGAACCCTACGCCGTTTTGTTCTTAATGATGCCTCACTAAATGGAATTGTCGGCCGCCCACGACTGGCTCGCGGTTCCGATTTGTCAGAAGCTTGGGGTTTTTGGAGAAACACATCTTCTGGTATTTCAATTTTCGTGTTAAGCCACGCATGATACCGTTTTTGTAAATAAAATTTGTTCCGCTTGCATCTTCTCCATTTTTTAGTTAAAGCTGCATGGTAGGTTTCTGATATTGCTTTAATTTTATCACTCAGTACATCAGAACATTCAGAAATGTTGCACAGCTCGAGAATTTCCGAGATAACTTTCGAAACTTTTTCAGTTATGGGGCTAGAAATCCATACCTCAAGAAGATCTCGATATTTAATACTGGGATGGCCCACTACAAAAAAAAAGATAGCAGTCAGTGTAGCAGTTAGTACCAAAAAATATTTTATGTTTTAAAAACGTGAATATCTAGAATAACCGGAAAAGCAAAAAGTAGGATGCTTGCATTTGCCATACTTAAAAAAAGCTTAGGTCACGTTACTACACCTTACCAAATCACAAATTTTGTAATACTTGTTTTCAGGTTACGATATCTATCAATGTAACTAAGTAACAATTGAAAAGTAAATACTTTTAAAAAGTACTAACCTCGGGGAGTTCCTTCCATACTATATCGTTTGCAAAAACAGACGCTGGTACACACAAAAACTGATTATAAACAACTAAAAATGTACAGCGAATTTTACCTCTATGTCGCATCAAGCATAATACTCAAATACCTGACAAGTTTCGACAAGAATTTGGACTTGCACTGTCCAATGTGTTATTATACAAATAATTCGGATATTTTGTAATCTATTTGCGCGGCTCCCGCTTAAAACATACCATGTTGCCCATTAGATTTTTGTCACAGGTATTCCGCACTGTGCGCCGACTCGTCACTCGACGTTGCGTCGAGCTCGGGCCAGGCCAAAATTATATTATTAGGTATTATTATTATTATTATTTGGAATGATAGATTCGAATCATTGGAAACTGCGATTCTGTATTCGCGTACTGCGACTGTGCGATTATGAATGAAACAAGACGATACCATTATGATATACAGATTGCAGATATGATATTATTTGAAGTATTTCTATTTCGGACATGGGTGTCGGGCCCAGTTGGGAACGTTTTATTATTTAAATCAATTAAATTAAAAGGATATATTGTTTTTATTATCCATATAGTATGTTATATAAGGTAAAAGGCATATTGAAATACAGTATTTCCAGGAAACAGATTCGCATGCTTGCACACATGTACGTTTTTATTTAATTGAAAATATTGAATTGAAACTACTAACACTATCTAAAAATAACAACAAACGTGTTTAAATCTTCACTAAATTCTTATTCTTAAAACATGACAATTGTTTCGACACAGAGTGTCTTCGTAGGATGGTTGGTATAAATTATTGTAAAAGTTTATACCAACCATCCGATTATTTTCGTTGGGTTCATCATTGGGTGGCTTATTTAAAAATTGTATTGGGGGTCTTCGACGCAAATGTTCTTTCAGATTAGTAGTATTTTTAAAGAATTTCAATGGTTTTTTACACAGGTCACATAGAGAAAATAAATTACCGTGAGATTTGTTAAAGAAACTCCAAACAATTGATTTTTTTTGCTCCTGATCTCATTTTAAAAACTTAAAAAATAATGCAAATAAAGTTTAATTTAATACTATAATTACTAATAATTGGACCCCGTTATGCAATAAGGTACCAACCAACAAAAACATGTTTCTGAGTT
This sequence comes from Philopedon plagiatum, assembly GCA_963971165.1. Taxonomy (NCBI): domain Eukaryota; kingdom Metazoa; phylum Arthropoda; class Insecta; order Coleoptera; family Curculionidae; genus Philopedon; species Philopedon plagiatum. Next base: position 100,465,012 of record OZ020190.1, read on the forward strand.
AAATATAAAAATAGTCTGTTTCTTATTGCTTTAAATAATGGCTCTTTAAAAATAAGAAAACAATATATTTTTTTTAGAATTTTATTCACTTATGAGTATAATAAGGTAAAAGTCACAAAATGCACAAAATTTTTTCAATACAATAAGAAAAAAAACACATGGTACCTTGTTGCAAAATTATTTTTTTAAAGAATTAGCTTTCCTCTATTTGGAAATCTAGATCTGCATTATATCCGTCCAGGTCTTCCTCGATTGTATCATCCCCAATAAGGTTAACATAAAAAGGATGGTCTGCCAAAGGAATTAAGTGTAAATAGCTCTTAATATCTTTAAGTTTAGCTTCTGCCACAGGCTTTCCATCAGGCCAAAGAGGTTGCAAATGCCTAGAAAATGGTGATTTCTGTGGTTTTCCTTTTCCCTTTTTAATATTTATTTCCTTATAATCTTCAGTCTCTTCATAGTTTGTTTTAATAAATATGCTATAGGGGTTTTCCTTTAAAATCTTTATCTCTTTGATTTTTAACCAGTTAATCTTTTCTTCCTCGCAGCTTTTTTTTCTATTAGTTATTTCTTTTTCGAGCTTTAGAGTACTAACAAAGTCTTCTGTTTGCATAGATACCACCTCAATGGGATGCTTTCTTCTACAGGATTTCATAACCTGGATGTAGTCTTCAGGAGAAAACATTTTAGTGTGCCTTTTAAGAACACATTCCACATCCCCAAAATCACTGTCATTGGGCAGGAAACTGTGCCCTGATACTAAAAAGCGCAGCTCTATACTTTCGAGGTGTGTGGATTTTTCAAGAGCACATTTTAGCAGAAGAACCATTTTAATATTCCTGTTTTGTCCTCCACAGGAGTCGCTCCATAAAATAAGCTTTTTAACGGTTTGTGAGATATTATTTGCAATATACAGCAGCAAACAAGAGCCCACTTCTTGGGCACCGCGACCCGCTTGTCCTTCAAGCCACAAGTTAAAAGTGGACTTTGCTTCTTTTCCTGCATATATCCCGCAGTTGTAGAGCCACAACTGTCGTTTATAAAATATAATATTTGTATTTAGACGTGGTAACGGCAATGTCTTCTCCATATCGAAGGTCAGTGTTTCTATTTCATTATCTTGGGTTGCTTTCTTAATGTCCCCGTTCATCTTATGTCTGGCTTTCTCTGCTTCCGCCAAATGCACGCTATGTTCTAAACTAATTTTATCTTTCTCTTCTCCTACAGGTAAATTTTTAATCTTAACGTCCAAAGTGTCACACTTGTTACAGGTGTCTTTCTTAGGTTTTTTTACTTTTAAATTAAAATCGTTTAAAAAAATTTTCTTATAGGAGGCAAAGCTGACCGTATTTACATTTTCTTCTTTGTAAAGTTTGTACATAACTGTAAGTGTGGTTCCTTCTGTTAGGTATTCCTGTTTGTCATTTTTCGTTCTACAGTAGTGAGACTGGTAGCGTGGAAATTTATTAATATGACTGATAACTGCATTTTTTTGCTCGTCAGAAATTTTGTTGTGACCACCAGCAATACCTCGACAATCAAGTGTTGATAGTTTTCTTAACTTACACAGTGATGTATTAATACGTTTGGTTGATATCTGAAGCGTTTTAACAAACATATTTCTACAAACCAAGTTTTTGTTAATAAAGTATTGTCTGGAAAAATGTCGCTTTTCTGGATTTCTGGCAGCAGTATTTTTTCTTTTTGTCTTTCCTTCCCTGACGCATGTCGATAAGTAGGTTGTTTGAACGTTATAGTCCCCTAAGTTCCAATAGTGATCAAAAAAATGTTTTCTCTCATCTATAGATACTTTTTGGCCGCATTGCATGGCACATGAACATATATATTCAATAAACTCTTTTGATTGAACCAATTTTCCTTTAGCTGAATAGTATTGTTTATTGCTGTTTGTAAGTTTCTTTCTCTTTGTTCTATCCTGTCCTTCATACTTTCTTTTTCTCCCCTTTCTTGACCGTCCCTTATATTCTGCGACTACATCAGTATTGTTGTTTGTTACTCTTTCCGTATTTCCGGGTGATGGTAATTCTTGCTGATTATTGTCAACAGAGGACTCATCTGACGAGCTTGGCTCATAATCCTTGTCTTTGATAGAATCGTCGGAGTCTTCAAACTCTCGAATATTATTAGTTTTAATATTTTGATTTAAATTTGTCTTATCACTAATTTTTTCAGAACCGTTTGGTAATTCGGAATTTTTGCTTGCGCCGTCTTTTGTGTTTTTATTATTTGTACTGGTATTCGGAACACATTGTTCAGGACTCTGTAAAAAAATATGCATTTACAATACCTTAAACTTAATTATTGGCAAACAGAAACAAACCAAAATCTCTCTACTATTACTACTATTAAAAAATTCTAGTACTGAGCCAGGTCTAATAATATTCTACAATAGGGATCTTGCTGATTTCGTTGGCACATAATTTTTCTATATTCTACACAAAAAAAAAGATATTCTTAAAATAAGCGTGTTTGCTTTGTATATACGCATACATTTTTTTTTCTTAATTTGAGGAACTGTTTTCCTAATTTGAAAAGTTGTATTTTGATTTTGAACAAAAATACAACTTCTCAAATTAGTAAAACAGTTTCTCAAACTACAAATGTCTTTGCGTATATACATTCTTGTTTTGAGAATTATTTTTTTTCCGTGTATTAAAAACAGTAGACTCACTGTATTGGTATTGTAAAGAGACAAAATTTGCAATAAGGAACCAACTGCATTTTTGAATAAACAAAACACACCTTATTAAAATTTTAGTACCTATATCGGTTAATATAATTAAAAACAATTATTGTAAACGATACCCGCTGGTATAAACAAAAAACGATCAACTACGTAACATTTTTTATTACAATAATTATTTGAGGTTATGAATATCAATCATAAAGTGCAATAAAAAAGCTTATTACCTATCTAATTCAGCTTACCGAACTGCCTGGGATTTCTGGCGAAATTGCCATAACTCTTTCTGTTCTAACCTTTTCCATCATTAAAAGGGTTCTTTTCGTATACATTTTTAAAAAACTGTTGCAACCAACATTCACTTAAGATACATATGTAAAACAAAGTAATATAATGCAAAAAGGACCCAAGGAACATTGGTTCCCCGAAAATAAAAAAGATATATTGACAACTTGCAATAAGGAACCAAGCACATTTGGGTCTTCGTTGAAAAATACAGAGACCGCGCTTTAAAATTTTCAGTTGGTTCTTTTGATCAATAGATGGCGCAACTAGTAATTTAAATCTTGGTTCTTTGTCGCAAAATGTGGGAAGCCGTATGGGGGTTTAGAAAATGGGACCAACTTATTTTCCATGAAAATGTCGTTTGGTTCCTTATTGCATAACGGGGTCCAATTATAATTTTAAATGATAGTTTATTATTAAAATAAATAAATCAGGTAACGGAGGATAAGCGTTACTATTATAAAAATTATATAATATCTTACGTATTTCAAAAATATCGCTTGGTTAAAAAGCAAGGCCCGCCATGCATTGAGGGAATAATATAATATATATATATATATATATATATATATATATATATATATATATATATATATATATATATATATATATATATCCAGGCAATACCTTATTTATAAATCTAGTTTACTCATTATATTTCAAAGCTATAATATATTTTTGGCTTGAACGAAAAGAAAAAACGAGTACGCCACTGCCTGCGAAAGCAATCTACCGACACTCACATTTCCGCCACTCGTCAACTAACTAAATAAAAAACGAAAAACATAAACTTTAAACTGGCAGAATAGAAACAAGTCTAGAACAGCTATTCTGTTCCAAATAATTGCTGTTCAGTCTCAAATAACAGCTGTTCTTTTCTGAATAACAGTCCAAATTAAACATCAGGTCTAGAAGCTATGTGGTCAAATGAAAGAGCATATATGGTACAAACGTTTAATTATAGCCCATTATTAAAATAATTCTTAATAAATAAAATTGTTATTATATTAATCAAATTTTTAAACATACATGAGGTCACAGAGTAAGGAGCTAACCTTAGACGAGGAAAGAGAGGGGACGCGTAAAACCAGCAGCTGTTGTGTTACCGGCTGGCTCCACGCGTATTCTGCCAGTGGAGTTTCATTAATATTTTATTAGTATTATCCCAGCAAGTACAAATATATTTTTAATGGAATATGAAAATATTCTTTTTTATTTTTAGACAATAATTATTGTGTACCTTACTGAGATTTGATTATCAAAATATGTAATAAAATTTTTGGTCGCATTTTTATATCAGAATGTTTTATTATTGATGTGATAAAAATAAGATTTTTGTTTAATGCTGGTTTCGTAGTTTAAAATATTCTGAAAAATCAAGAATAAGGCAGCTCTCAAAAATATTGCCACAGGTGTGTACAGCGTGTGCGTAGATTTTCTTGTCAAATTTATTATTGATTCCTCAGAAAATTGTGTTTGTAATAACAATTTTGCTTTCATAAATTCTAATTGCTTGTTAATAATTGAATGCTTAGTAAAAGTTAATTTTATTTCTAAAAATTTTGATTTCGTATATGTAGGTAAGGTTTTTCTAAAAAATTTGAATATTTTGCAACATTAGGGAAAATGTAAGATAAGAAAACAAAATTGGTCAACCCAACATTTATTACAAATAAACAACAAAAAGAGTAAATACCTTTAATAAACAAGATTATTTATTTACCATGCAAAATATATACATAATTACAACCATAAAAAAACCTTTTCGAAAGATTAAAACTTACAACCAAGATGCTTAATGCTATTGTCCCTACTGACCCTTAAACAAAATAAGTTTTGTCAGCTGATTTCTGACTGGATCTATCACTTCAGATTGCCTTTTAGTTATAAAATGAATTCTAACATTTAAATATTTTCGGATGACAGATTGATTTAAAAAATATATATGGTTATTACTACAGCTTAATACATGGTCTTGTAAGCAAGCAAAGCAATTTTCTTTAATGCAAGAAAACATAATTCTAAAGTTTCTTTTTGCCAATTTTTTTTCATTAAGTCTTAAGAAATGCTCAGCAATTTTATATATCATAATAACATCTTGAGATGGATATGTTAATCTACCATGAGATTTTTGTTCAATTAAAGAATGCAAAAAACTTTCTTTTTTCCCAATTACTGCCCCAACACACTGTTCGCATTTTATTATTTTTTGCAAATAATGCGAAACAAATCCAGCAATATAACAACAATTGCTAGTTATATAGGTATTCATATGGTCTTGCCCCGCGTAAGAAATAATGGTCATCTACTATTGCCTGTTCAGAAGGCACGACACTACAATTAATATTCAAGTCGGGGTTATCAAAACGAGTAGAACCTGCCAAGATAGGTATATCCTCCAATGGGATGCAATTTGCCATTCCACCTGGACGAATTTCTGCTCGGATTAAGAGTCTCTTATAAGCTGAAGTAAATTGTCGAGCTATTGGATTCCAACCCCCTTTGGACCTTATAGAAGAACACAGTTCAAGGTGATCCTGACAAACTTTGTATAATGGTAAATAAATTATTAATTATTTTTCTACAACAAGGTCATTGTATAGCATCAAAGCACTTTTAAGAGATATAATTAATCCTATGAAACCTATTTTTCATTTGGAATTTATTACTAATTCGCCATCGCTGGGAAATATAATTAATTAAGTCATTAATTGTACATTGGTGGAACAAGAGACCTACTATTTAAAATATCAAAAATATAATTAGAAGTTGTAATAAATTTAGCAGCCGCCTGGTACCCCTTAAAGTCATCTAACCCTAGCTGTTCTTCACAATACGTTATGGAATCTGCCACTGATTCACTAAGTGTTTGAGTAGCAAACTTAACTTTCATTTTTTGCTTAACAACATGTAAGTGTAATTTAGGCAGTTTATTACCTCAGAATTTTGCAACTGTTCCAACTTTTCAATATATTCCCATTTTATTTTATTTCCTTCCCCACCTATTATTTTTCCCAAAACATTCCTTATCAATTTCATCATATGACAGGCATCATAAAAAATATATTTTGGTCCTTATGCAAAAAATAAGGTTTTAAATCTGGAAAATTAGTTTTGCATCCCAGAGTTTGAGCCATGGTCACATTGGATCGTGCCCCATCAAATGTGAGAGAATCGACATGTGCACCTGTCTCAGAGATTACACAGAAAAGTGCTGTGAAACAACAGCACTTTTCTGTTTCCCACTTAGCCAGTCAGCAAAAAAATAATCAACTGGCAGTTTTCAACGCCCATTTAAACAAGTAACCATTAAAACAAACGCTTCGTTAGCAATTGCATTGTTATCGTCTTGCAATTCAACCCCAAAATCAACATATCCATGAAATCTTTTCCCATCCCATTGAATATGTTTACGGATAGACATTTCATCTATCAGCAATGATAAAATTTCTGGTTTATCTAAAAGAGCAACATGCTTTTTAAGAACTTCAAACGCCTCTGTTGTAAATCCAGGATTCGCAATTACATTTTTAAACCATTTACCTATTGTACTTTGATGTGGTAAACACGTGTCGAATATGTGCTTAACATAGTCATAACCTTTGGGTGAAAAAAAACTTAAAGTAATAGCAAATTTTCGTAAATCTGGGGAGTACTTTTTTGGACCTGCCATTTTCCTGGATTTTTCCTTAAGACCGCCTGAAATAGTTGCTTCTTCAATTTTTCTTCCTCGCAGTGTCTTCTTTCGGTTCGGTTATATTTTGTGTCCACCCAGTTGAAGTACCAGGTATAGCTAGATCGGCATCAAGCTGATTTAACCTTTCTGTATCCAGTCTTTTTATTGCCTGCAAAGAAATCAATATTATCTACATGATCGTGATTAAAAATGTTTTTAAAATGAAGATTTTTATTTCACAAATTAACTAAAAGTAATGCCTTGTTTTTTGCATGTATACCTACTGGTAGTTCTGAAAATACTGTTGGCACATCATCATCGAGTAATCGAACTCTTTCTCCAGCTTGATAAAAGAGAGACTTCTCAAAATGTTTAGAACAAATCCTGTCAGTAGGAGAACGTGTCCAATCTTTAATTTTCATGTTCTGCACCCAAAAGCTTGCTCGTTGTGGATTTCTCGGAAATCTGAAACCAATACAACAAAGGCCATATTGTCATATTTATTAGGTATATCAGAGAAAAAGAAAATTTCTTTGGAAAATAAATTTTGTAAAAAGAAATGAATGTTCACAAAATAAAAATCAGATATAGACAGTTTATTAAACTAACCATGTCATGAGATAAGAAAATAAAAAACCAAAAGTAATTAAAAGGTGTTCCATCTGATTTTTACAACATCCTTACGTTTTCGTCATTAAATAAAATTAACTTCACAATTCTATAGATACTCCATAATATGACTGGTATAAATTCGAAAATAATGCTTTTACTAATAATAAACTAAGTAATAATAATAAGCTAAAATATAAAATAATTTAGTTTTCTCATAACATCAAAATAATGCAGGTTCGCCATTGAGTGACAAACCCCCAGAGCAATTACATGGTTCTTATTAGCAATCTTGCATGAAAAGTTCAACAGATCTAGTGCAAATAAGAAACAACAGTAGCCTGAACTATGGCTTTAATCAGACTTTGAAATAATGTATATCTCTGAACTTACAAATGAGATATATAATATAAAATAAATGTCATGCAAGAAATAGGTGTAGAATATTTACACATCCCTCCTGAAAACTATCTTTCGTATGACCATGCAGCTTAAACTCTTCACACAACTCACACTCCTCCTGTCCAAGCTTGGCAAACGAAATATTTTTTGTTTAACCCGAACCCTGTATTTATCAAACGCTAATTTTATATTTGGATATTTGGTCAAAAATCATTATACATTGTAGTAATGGAGATGTCACTGGGTAGATATAGCCTGTTGGGTGCGTATTCTATCTAATGGGAAATGGTGGGATCAAAGGAGTCAATATGTTCATTAATAGTATTGTCATCAACTTTGTGCTTATTTTTTTTATCTGCCCCGCCCATCAGATATAGCACGTAGTTGATTTCTGAGTGTCTTAGAAAGCGTGTCGTGCAATAACCTGTCATTATTTTTGTGGAAACCAAGTGTTGTTTGGCGGTCTGAAGATATTATTGGCAGACGGGCGCGGGCGTAGCGAGTCCGACAAATTCAGACAAGCCAAATAATCACTTTTGAAACCTTTTTTGTTAATTGGTTAGAAAAATATTCAAAATATCCACAGATCCCATTTAAAGAACATAACAGTCTTATTATGGGTCAATAAAATTTATTAAAAGAAAATACACAAATTATGGCGCCCTTACAATGTTTATCCTAAACTAAAATCATTTTTATTCAATAAAAACATCTGTATTGCTTACCTTTTATAATATTGGAAATTTACAAAACTTTCAAACTTTCAAACACGCAAATGATATGAGTTGCAAACAAACACGAATAGTGCCTCATTGATGTGCCTCATGCAAATGTCGTAAATTGCCAGGAAATCTAGCTGGCACTACCCAAAGGGTATCAGAGGGCCACTAAAGAAGACCGCGGTATCTTTCGGCGCGAGTATCGTTTATACCGCGTTCTTTTTTATTATGCCGAAGATACCGCGCATATTCTTATGATTAGGGTCCATTTTTAACATACGACATAGGTAAACTATGTCTAGTATCATTGATAATTGAACGATACCGCTATTTTACTTAGTATACATCCAAATAAGTATATTTCAATTACTTTGGCATCAAAAGCTTCTAAAGCGTGCATCTAATTCGATTTCACTTTCAGTTTTTAGTAAGGGGCCCAATCGTTTCGTATCAGATACTGTTATAGGAGGCAGCCTCCAAGCACTTTGATCTATAGTGGTGGCATTAACTTGTGCATTTTGATCTGCAAAACTTCTTAACAACAAAAACTCATGTTTTACATTGATTGTAATTTTTTTAAAGTCTTCGGCATTCATTAATTTTAACAACTGTATTACAAGTCAAATCATCATTGCCACTTCATCCGGCAGTCTTTTATTAGGTGGTTTTGCATTGTAGGAAATATCTTCTTTCAGTCTTTATAGTGTTTCAGGATTTTTTCCTGCCAACTTCTAAACGAATTTCCCCACATGATGGAAACAATTGTTTACAATTTATACGTCATATAAAATATCTAAGGCTTTGTCATCGCCAGTTGCTTCTTTAAGTTGTCCAGTAGGTCTGCTTTTGAGGTAGCCAGTAGGGTAGGGTGCTTTAAGAGTGCGCACTTAAGGTTTAATCAGGTGTAAAATCCAAACAAATTGCGTTGAAAATACATTTCTTTTTATTTGAACTTGTTAATACTTAAACAACAAAATCAAGTACAGTTTGCAAACTAAACGGCAATACTTTAAGAAAAACATGGATCTTATAAAAAATTGATTTTGCGCACTCTTATAAACCCACTTTGTAAGAGTACGCATTTAGGACTGTAAGAGTACGCATGTAATTTTATACACATATGTCACATATACGAGTATAAGGTCCAAAACCTGTGTACGCACTGCACTTTTCATGCCACCATTCAGCACACGATATGCACTCAATCCAATCCTCTGTAACCGGTTCTTTATATGTTTCATTGCACCCTGGACAGCTCCACATTTTCTTTGATTTTGGCTTCTTTGAAACTGCTTTTCCACTCTTGGCACTCTTCTTTGCCTGGTTAAGGTTCACATCAGATTTCCTTTTTAAATTCCGTCCCGGAAGCGCTTGTGGTGGTGATATATATCGCCCATGTTGACTTTGGGCTTGCGTTTTGAATTTTTCTTCTCTTCTTCTTCAATCAGTTGGTCCTTATATGGGGAGCTGGTGATAATTTCCGACTTTTTGCTTCTACGATTTGTTGATCTTACCGCAATTGATTTAGGTAACGGAGAAATGGTTGTTAATTTTATATAGGTTGATGATGTTCCAGGAGTGTTTGATAAATCAAATGTGGTGGTTTGTGGCGCTACAGCAACTTTTTCATGCAAAGTTGAAATGATTGCAGATGTGTTGGAAACCACTTCTGTAGGCTGAGGTACATTGCTTTCGTTCTGTAATATCATGGTCGTAGATTCAGGTTCAGATGTAGGTGTTACACTGATTATGTTACCTCTTTCATTGGCATGAATGTTTTTCTCAGTTGTAGAATTTTCGAGAACAACGGCGGGGCTGTCAGGAACGTTGGGAGCATTTACAGAAGTTGGTTCAGAGATTTGATGTGCTTGAGTATCGGTTTCAGACGTAGAGTTATCAGCAACTTCTAATTGAATGACAGGCGCTTCTACTCCCGTAGTAACTGTAGCTGTAGCTGGATTTTCTCGTTCTGTGACATAAGTGGCCATAAAGTCAGCTTCAGTAAATATGCCGTTATTAAAGGGACATATCCCTGTCACTTTAAAACCTTCAACAGCATTCGTTATAGTAGCAGCTTTAAAATATGCAGGTGCAAATATTGAAGCAATTTGGTATACCGTAATTACCCGCCCTGGATGATTCGTTAACCATTTTTCACATTCGTTGGAATAGAACTTTTTTAACGGACTGAAAAAGCACCTGTCAAGTGGCTGCAGACGGTGGCTACTATGAGGAGGGAGTGTTAATGCCATAATGTTATTTTCTCGAAAAAAATCAATTGCTGAAATAGAACAATGGGAGGTGTGGTTATCCATTATCACCAGGACTGGTTGTTCCTTTGTTGGCTTAGCATGATCTCTAAAATGTGTGGCATAATCAGCAAACAGTTCCCGATTGATGAAACTACTCTCGGATACCATTCCAACTGAAGATGGCGGAGCTCCATCCAAAAGCTCCGCTTTCATTCTTTTACGTGGATATATCAATGCAGGAGGAATATATTGTCCACTAGCACTCATTGTGCATACAACAGTTACATTGGTTCCCCGTTCAGCGCTGGATATTTTATAGACACACCTTTTTCCTTTTGTGGAGAAAACTTTAGGGGGCTTGTTCGGAACAGTGGAAAATCCCGATTCATCCATATTGTAAATTGCGTGTGGCGGGAAGTTATATTTCTTCATTAACCTAGAGAGATTATCGTAAAACCGCTTACACTGTGGTTCATTAAACCCAACAGCCCTGGCTAGACTAGTGGCGGTGGGTTGCCTCAAACTAACATCTTTGTGCCTTTTCAAAAATCCACGCAGCCAGCCCTTTCCCGCCATTTTTGAAGTTTTATCAAAACGATGTTCTAATTTATTTTTTTCGGCGAATTTATACGCTAGACTTCTTAGAGCTCTAGAAGTTAACCCGTAAAACATGTTGTCAATTGTTTTTATATTACTGCACAACTCTTCTTCCATTTCTTGTGTTAAAGTAATGTCGTATCTTCCCAGCTTTGTAGCTACAGTTGTTCTTTTTAGTCTTTTTCTGAACGTACTTTCTGCCATTCCTAGAGATTTTGCCACGCTTCTCTTACTTTCTCCATTTTCAACCCTTTTTCTTGCTGCCTCCATAACTGCCGGCGAGCATAAAGTACGCTGAGAAGTTCGTTTTCTGCCAGACATGCTGAAACACAAGAAAAAAATACATGGTTTTTAAGAGTGCGCGCGTACTCTTACAAAATGAATAACTGCGCACTCTTACAAAACGAGCATGTTTTAAGAAGCGCCAGTGCTGCCGCCATCTTGGTTGAAAATTGTAAACAACGGTGTGATTTATACGATCACTTGTAGTTTATTGCAGCTATGGTAAAATATGGACGCGAAATTCTTGAAAACTACAGTTGCATACAATATCCAAAATATATTAACAAAACAGGTTAAACCATTTAAACTTACCTAATAACGTTATTATCCGTATTCGTTTGCTTAAAATGCAGAGGATGCATACACACACTCGGCTTAATCGGTACGAACTAAAACTTTGCTGGTGTCGATGACCCGTTCCGAAAATCCACGAGTGTGCACTCTTATTGACCGCGCACTCTTAAAGCACCCTACGCTATCATCAAAACTCTATATCGTGGATTTCGTCCTATAAAGTTACATTGAAATCCATAAAATATTCAGGATGTTTTATGTAAAACTGCAACCTGTACAGCTTCGCAACAGAGAAATTCCACCCTTTAAATTTTGGTAAAACATATTGAGCTGTTTTTGAAATATTGGCAATATTGCAGCATTTTTTGACATCCAGTAAATACAGTAATAGCTCAACAAATCAATCCAACGCAAGTGAAGAAAACGCCCACTGCCCTTTTTAAACTGGACTAATTCTATTTATGAAAATTATGAAATCCATTGAAATGTAATCTACTCAAAATTCATTTAAAAACATTTCGGCAAATCGTTTAAAAAATGCCATTTTTTGTAATTTTCCAGGAACGTACTATACTCGTATATCACACTAATATTAAGTCCGATAATTTTACGTCTTTAGACACGCGATTAGCTGTCATTAGACCTGCTATCTATAGGGGTACATACGATTAAGGGTCCGACTAATCTTTGATGACGATCTGAACGTAGATTTATTTTTCTAGCTTCATCGATTTCTAAAAGAAAAGTGGAAAGAAAAGCATTTAAAAGGCAGTTACAAATAAACCAATGAAAAATTAAACCATGTGCTTCAAAAAAATTTATTACCACCAATTGCATTAAATTTTTGCTTCTCTTAGGTCGGAGTTTAAGGTTCTGCTAAACAGATTTCAAATCAAGCATTTTGAAACTATATGGCTTTATTATTATTATATTATTTATTTATAATCTTATCACAAAACATTATTTTGTGATGGAAGACTTAATAAATTTTAACGTTTTTAAACACGTTTACTTTGATAGTTAAAGGCTTAATTTAATTAGCTCAAGGATTAAACTTAGCTTTTAGTTAAACTATTTGGTATTCATAAAGATTAATCCAGGAGGTAGTAACAAAGAACTGGATATGATTGTTTAATTCTTAAAAAGCTGAAATTGTCGAGAAATTAAAGACATGGTAAAGCTCACGGCTGTATCACATTAAAATCTTAAAATTGAGGAAATACGGTTAACCTTTCCACTCATGTAAACAATGCTTCACTGATAGTATCAATGCTGACAACTTGAGCGTTTTAAGCGTTAAGCAGTCATATCCAGTTCTCTGTTTCAACCTCCTGGATTAATATTCATGAATTCCAAATGGTTTAACTAAAAGCTAAGTTTTGGTGTTGAGCTAATTAAATTAAGCCTTTAACTCAAAGTGAATAGGTACGTCTGCCTTTCCGGGCGGCGAAAGAGGTTCCCGTACTAAATAACTTATTGAGGTGGCTAATAGCTTACCGATTTTTGGCACCCTACTTATTTATTCTGCGAAATATTCAGAAATACCTGTGCCATAATCGTTTGATGTCATATCGCTCGAGGGCGGAGTATTTTATGTTTGGTTTCTTAATTCATTATAATTTTTTTTAAATGAACCGACTTCGCAAAATAAACAGCACTAAAAAGTATGAAATAATGTGTCATAACTGTGGATAATGGTAATTTTGTTCAAAGTTAGGTATCTTGTACACCGAAGTTCTGAAATTTGAGGTCGGCGCAATTTTAAAGTATAGGTAATAGGAATCCTTAATGATTATACAATAATAAATTATATATTACTGAGCCTAATGGTCAGTCAAATTGCGTTCGACTTTTTGTAATTTGTACACAAAAATTCTAAACTTTAAAGTATGGGCAACTTATTAAGTGTTTATGAATTATCATTACGGATACCGTCATCTGGGGTGAATTCGGACGATTTTTGTGGTTTTTTCTCGCTAACTCCCACCCCTTTGGTGCAAAAATTTTCAAAAAAATAATTAAGACACCTTCATGTCTCTACAATAGAATGCCATAAGAAAATTTCAAAAATTTTACCCCCCACTACTTATATTTTTTGGTTAAAGACTGTCCGGCTTCACCCCTATGTGTCGGGGAAAGACGGACACCCTTTTATTTTGCTTAAAATTCATGTTCAATCGTACTGTGAGGCTAAGTCGGACAGAAAAAATTAAAAAATATATTTTTCAACACGTAAATTACAAAAAAAAAAACAGTTTTTTACTATTTATTTTTATTTTTACAAAGGTATAAAACATTCATGAATAGGTATAGGTATCATAATTGACTACGTGTGTAGGCTCCACACCTTCCAAGGTATCTTCTAAGTTTTGAAAATAATCTTGTATCATCTCTTTAGTTACATTAGCCCTGCATCTCTTTATATTCTGAGCAAACCTTTCTGTTAAGATATTTTGTCTTTGAAAAAATTTATAAAACCATTCAGATACAGGTAAGTTATCTTTAAAAGTTCTAATTATTTTACCTTTCCGGTCAAGGTAACTCTTTACAAGCAATCTTATATCCCTGCGAGTCATGGGGAAACCCCATTCACTGAACGTGGTGATGCCCTTTGCTATCATTTTTTCTTCTTCTGAGGAAAGTCTAGGTTGTCCACCATGTTTTTTAAAAGTTTTATTTTTAATTCTATCATGCAGAGTAGATTTAGGTATTTTATAATATTCGGCAGCCTGCCTTAAGGATTTTTTGCCCTTTTTGATGTCACTTAGGGCCCTTTTGAGCGTTTCTTCATCGTAGTTCATGAAATTAATCCCAAACTTTTTCTTATAATGCCTGACCATCTCTGTCCGCTTTCACCCCACCTAAGGGCAATTTTTTATAAATTAATTATTAAAAAAAAAACTAAAGACTCTGTGCTTTTCGTATAACGTACAAGTGTGAAGCACACATCAGTCGACATTTTACTACCAAAAAGAATGTTATATACCTTCACAGTTTCGTTCGACAATAGTTTCTTTTCAACGTTTGGAAAATAAATAAAAAACGAATTTATCTAAAATCTTACCTCTACGCCACTGGACAAAACTTCTTCGAGCGTCAACCACACCCAAACACCTGCTATGTACCACTGACGAGATCCAGCAAGTTTCGCTGGATACTAACAAGCCGTTGAGATGCCCTTGAAATAAATAGAAGAACATGTGCTTCTGTCCGCCTTCGCCACTACTGTCCGACTTCACCCCAGATGACGGTACCTAACTTTGAACAAAAATAAATTTACTATTAACCACAGTTATAATTACGTAAAAATATTATTTCATATTTTTTAGTGCTTTTCCTTTTGCAAGTCGGTTCATTTTTTTTTGAAATGTTTTTTTTAGTTCACCTATTCTCCCTTTCCCTTCGTCTTATCGCCCCCTCTTGAAATTTGTATTGTCCATGTAATATTGAATTTTCAGACCTCTGTAGCCCTGAAAATTATATAGTTAACATTTAAAGATCTTCCGCTTCTTTCGCCCCCTTTCCCCGCCGTATTTTTTTACGTCCGTTAGATGAACTTGGCTTTTCTGAATTCAATAACCCCGAAAATGACCCATTAGTTAACATTTTTCTAGAAATTGGTAGTCGCTCCTCTTCCCCCCCCCCCCTCCCGCCGTCAATTTTCTTAACATATTTTACACAAAATTAAAGTTATTGACCTCAATTACACCGAAAATGACATGTTAGTTACCGTTTTTAAATAAATTTATAGTCACTCCTTTTTATCACATCCCCCCTCTCGTTAATTTTTTTAACACCTATAAGACAAAATTAGATTTTCTGACCTCAATAACCCCGAAAATAATATATTACCTAAGATTTATGATAAAATTCTCAGCCGCTCCTTTTATAAGTATAAAGTAAGCGCAACTTCTTATTAATTGTTTATGAATTATTATCATTACGGATCCTTATACTGTAAAATTGCGCCGACTAAATGTTCAGAACTTCGGTGTTCGAGTTACCTAACTTTGAACAAAATTAAGTTTACCATCAACCACAGTTATGAATACGTAAACATATTTCATACTTTCTAGTACTTTTGCTTTTGTTGGGTCGAGTCGGTTAATTTTTTTGAAAAAAAATTATTTCTTTCTTTTTAGTTCACCTATTCTCCCTTTCCCTTGATCTTATCGCTCCCTCTTTAAATTTGCAATGTCCATGTAATTTTGGATTTTCAGGCCTCAGGAACCCCGAAAATGATATAGTTAACATTTTTAAAAACAATTCCACCCGCTCCTTTCGCCCCTGTCCCCGCCGTAATTTATGTATATTAATGTACTGTCATTCCGAAGTACACACGCAAAAATTGTCGATTTTAAGAGTTTTGTTTAGTTTTTCGCAGTTTTTTTTTAGGTGTCCACTCACTTCAGCAAAAAAAAACCTAAAATGGGACCATTCGGGAGAACTCATCTACAAAATAAAAAAATTACCGAAATCGGTTAATCAGATCAAGGATTATGCGTGAACATACATAAAAAAATTATACATACGGGTCGAATTGATAACCTCCTCGTGAACTCGGTTAATAAATCATTACCACTTTTAAATATTTTCTATTTCTCACATAAGTATTAAACGTCTATGAATGATTAAAGTGTAATGACTCCAGTAAATATAAGGAAAACTAATTAAAATCAGTACAGAATCAGGTGGTAAGCTCAACATCAGATTCGCAAAAACCAGATTGCTGCTGCTGCTGCAAAAAACTAGGAAGCATTTTATTCTAGTAAGAGATTATTTCGTTACCACCCATCGATTGTTCTGTGCTGAAAGCCAGAATTACAAAATTACTTAATGTTTTTGTGATGGTTCTTAAAACGACTTTGCCAAAACGACTTTTCCTTTTGTTTTCCAAGCCCAAGGTAATAAAAATTGCTCAGTCAGGTTGCTTTTTTTAATCAACAAAGTTTTTAAACAAAGCGAGTTTATTTTAACGTTATAGATTTTTTTGTTGCAGCCGTTTATCTTATTTTAAATTTAACAGAATTTAATAAGTCACAGTAACAACGACATACATCGATAGCTGCAGTAAATAAGTAACTTAGATAGCTAAAGTTAACTGTGCCCTAATAAACCCGTACTAGACTTTAACCTTACTATCTGTTAATTAAAAATAAACTTTTAACTGGAATATACTACTATTGCAAATCACTTCAAATGACAGGCACTACGAAGTGCTTGCCATTCTGTACAAAACGCTATGCAAAACTTGGCGCAAACACAAAACTGCACGCACAGTATCAAATAATGTTTAATTTCATACAAACCCCTGAGAAACTCGTCGACCAAAGTCACACACGGACAAAATAATGGCGCAAAGAAATTTCTGCATAATAACTGACCGTATCCATCCATTTAAAAGGCGAATATTTCTCAACGACCTTACGTTCTTGGGATAAGGTAATAACTAGAAATTGTATTAATAACTAAGAGTCTGAAGATATTGTATAGTACCTGAAACCAAACAAGCCTTGGTTTGTCATACGGGAGTTTTTTAGTAAAAACAAGTAGGCAGTAACTATTGATTTATTTCACTTACTATCACTGTCTTATATTTTTTTTAAATATGGTATCATTAAAATAATTATTGTACAAAACAAGTCATAAAGTATAATCCACATCTACGTGGAATGTCTTTCGGTCGGTTGTATGACGGTGGATCAGTGCGAAGAAGAGGGCGGCGTAACAGTAGTCAAACCTGTAATAATATATGGAGCGCCAAGATGGCCAATAAAGATAGTGCATATTTAGGGCAAGATTAGAGATGACATAAATAAGCCTTAAAGGTGCGTGTCCACTTGTTCGTACCGAACGCATAGGCCGCACTATCCGCATCGCATTTCATCCTTATCGATATTTTAAATATAAATGCGTCCACTAACCCTCAACGATCGCGTTGAACTGCCGGACTCAGTCCATGATACAAATAATAGAAGATATGATACCGCGTAGGTAGGCGTGGCCATGTACATCACGCTGTGAGTAATTCCGCCATATTTTATAAACAAGACACGTCTTATTTTTGGTGTTTTTATATCGCTTTTAACAGTTTAAAAGTGACAAACAATTGCTTAAAATCTCCACGGTAACAAATCACTAGAATTTAATCGAGAAAATACCACAAACGTTTGAAAGAAAGGCTATTTTCTTCAAAAATACTTTCCTGTTTTACCTAATTTCATAAATTTAGATATTTCTGTTTTGTTTAGAATAA
Source organism: Philopedon plagiatum (assembly GCA_963971165.1). Classification (NCBI taxonomy): domain Eukaryota; kingdom Metazoa; phylum Arthropoda; class Insecta; order Coleoptera; family Curculionidae; genus Philopedon; species Philopedon plagiatum. The sequence goes on from OZ020190.1 coordinate 100,483,088, forward strand.
TTTGTGGCATTTTAAGATTTTTTTAAATTTGAAAGTCAAAGAATACAAAAATACAATAATTTTAAATAATTCACTATTTAAAGAGTAAAAACCCCAAAAAAACTATCCTAAAAAACATGTTTCCGTCGCAAACATACAGATGTTATTCACCGCAAAAAATATTTGACAAATTATAGGAACAAACAAAATTTATAATTTCGGAAGACTCTGTATATATTTTAATAAGAATATGCCTCTAAATAAAAATTATTATCTTAATTATTAGCCATAGTATATTTTATAAAATTATTTACCTTTTCTTTTCACGAAAATAAATACATAGAACGCAATTGGCAGGAAATTTACCAATATGTATTATTTTAAATTAATTTATCCAAAGGGATTTACACGATTATTTTAAATCATATACTTTAAAATTTGTATTATAAGCAGGAGGCAAAGTACATTGCCAATAGAATTTATATAAAATCGCCTATGACTAAAGTAAACTCTATATTGCGCGTTATAAATTGCAAAAATAACTCACAGCGTGACGTCATGGGCGAACCCGGACGAATCTGACATGGTTTGGTATCATATCTTCCTTTTATTGTATCATCGACTCCGGACTACGGCTACGGATTCTCGGGAGAGAATCTAAATCCTGGTCGGTTAGTGCGTGCGGCTAACTTCATATGACTCTTCCTGGTAAAACCAAAAATAAGGTCACACTATATTTAGATATTATTAAAGATTGGAACAACAATTTGTATATATTTTGTTCTCTCTAAATAACGTTAAAAATAAAACAATTTTTAACAATATAACCAGTACAAAATTATTCACATGTATTAAGGCAAAACTATTAACTGCGCGTTTTTATTGAATCACGGTATTCTGGTGCAATTTAGAAAAGTCGTATTATTTTCTTTATTGCTTCTTTTAGAACTACTGGTTCACTAAAAAAGCTCTTTATGTTCGCCTAAGGATTTTAAAACTCAATAGCACAATCGTAAACCGATAACGGCTGCAGTTAAAGATTCTGTTAAACATTATCCTTTTATAGCCGTTTACTGTATTAACAAAGCTATAGAATTTAATCCATTGCTATTTTCATGTTTGCAAGTATATTTTTTCCACGTATAGTCAATTTATATCAATGATGCATCGCCCATACACAAAGTCATCCCCAGACAAGTTCATTGCTTTCTGTCAGTGGGTAATAAAATCGCATAACGGAATCGTCACTGGAAACAGGGTTGTATTTAGTTGCGTCGATGCACTTTACTTTGCGATTTAAACTTATATTAAATGCGAGTTTGTATTTAAATCAATTTATTCAGGTTGGTGTATTTCATTAAGATACTAAAGATACTTTGTCACTTACAAGATGAACGGGCGTATCTCTAAGTTCATAACTCGATAAATGTATCGAATTTTTACGGGGCACGTTTTACAAGAAAAATACAAAATACAATTTTTTAATGAATTATAGGTATGACTTTTTTATGTAAGTATCTACCAGGAAAAGTTATTAGTTTTCATAGTAAAAAATAAAAATATCGAAATAGTTAGCTGACCACTACTCTTAAAATGTTGACTGTATCTATTAGAAGCATCCATCCCTATGAACTATAATAATTATAATAGACCATATAGAGGTTAAGGTATGCACTGTATTCGCATTAAGCCGGCTCCACATATTCGGGTATTTGGCTAATACACGAATATTTGTCTAAATATTTGTTTTATTGACAAACTTACCATTCTCATATTTGCAAATTATTAATTTGGTTGTTTGGTTCGGGAACCACAAATGTTCACACAAAGAGTTAAGGTTGAAGTGGAAAGTGAAGACGCTTGAGCGGTTGCTGCTACGGCATTTTTACTAATGAGTTGAGCTTATTTACTGTTCAGAAAAAAGAAAAAATCTTTTTTTTTGCAAAAAAGTAGCCATCTTTTCGTACGCAAACCAAATCCGTTTATACACACTATCTGCACCAGAACCACTTTTTGAAGTTTGTTTTACCTCAGCTTGACACTGCCGGAATCTAGCCATCAAAGATCACGTGTGGTGGCCCAATTTTAGAGACGTAAAGTATAAAAAAGTTAAATTTTTATTCTGAGGGTTAATTTCAGGGGGTAAAGGGGGCATGAAAAAAAAATTCAAGGGCATCGTGTAGGGTATGAAATGAAAGCTTATTAAAAGCACGAATTCAACAATATATATGATGTATTTTTTATGCATTTTTTTGGAAAATCGCTTAAAAATTACTGTCCCCCACCCTTATCACCAGAAGGATCGCTCCGAAAAATCTGAAAAAAATCATGAACATTAAGAATTAGGTGTAAAGTGAAAAAAATTATCAGCATTGAAAAATCCTAGCGCGATCAATTGTTATAAACAATTTAATTGTTTATTTTCTTATAATTACTAAACCATTGGTTTTAGAGAAAAAGTTCTTAAACAAAAAGTATTTCTCACGATGTAAGAAACAACTTTTGTTACACATTTTTCAAAATTTTTAACTTGGCTCCGCGCATACGCGATGTGATACAGCGTTGCTGCTGTCGGCGGTGGGTAGCGCGACAGATGTGCGTAGAACTGGCGGCCGAGGTTTGCTCAGATTAAGTGGGGGGCTGATGGCACGGAACACTAATTCTGCAAGCGTAGCCTGCACTTGACCAAATTTTAAGTTCTGGGAAGGAACAATCTGTGCCATATTTTTGTTGAATTCTCTTCCAAGCGTCAAAGACTTCGCTCATGTTCTTGTGAAGCGAGTGAGACGCATTCCAAATTACACGTGCATTTTCATAAAGAATTAAAAATTCCATTGTCGGTTCGTTTGATTACTCCATTTTTGACGCACTAAAAGTAGAACGCAATAAATGCAAGTAAACGGTCGCTCACGAATATGTGGATCAGCCAGGGCTGTGATTGTTTTGACTCGCCGGCACTGTCATGATGGGGAAACATATATACGCTACGTCGGATAAGTTCTTTAGAACAAAAACTAGCTCCTCGGTGCTAAGCAGGGAGCTAACAAAAGTCAGACCAGAAAACTCTGTAATTCATAAGCCCATATATAGTAAACAGCCAATTTTTACCGAAAACTACGTTCCCAATCCATAGAAGCGCGTTATTTGTGAATTACCATCTTCTACTTCTTATTATCTTTTATACCCAATTTCAACTCCTTTAACAAGCCTCGCCCATTTTACCATTCCTTCATCATCATGCTAGCATGTCCTAATCATTACTAATTCTTTTTTTTTTTGTTTGGGGTAAGAGGAAGTGAATCTTGCATAAGATACCCATACGCGACAATCATGAGTTATGTCGGATTCCTACCGACTAAACACTCCCCCTAGAGTTAGTTGGTTTCGGACCTAGGGTCTATAAACCAAGTATCTCTCGAAAGATTATAAGCGCTCGCATGACCCGTGTCATGCCGAACCTTTATAACCCTCCCATATTTTCGCATACAAATATGGGGGATAATCTCTGACCTGAAAAGGAATATATTTTTGGTTTTTTACAATTTTTATACAATATTGCCTTAAGTTAACTAAAGTCTTACTTAATACAATATTTATGTCTCTAGTCTTAAGATCTTTGTATGTTACATACGGTGTTAAGTAACTTATGTGTAAATGACATGCTATCTACTTACAATTTATACCTAAGCAATCTTAAGATATGGTAACTTAGGTATTTGACTCATATCGGTATGCAGGCCCGCTCGCATTAGCACTCGCGTTTGCGTCCGCGCCTGCGTTATTTCTAACACCCGCGCTACACTCACACTCGCACTCACTTTTGCCTTCGTTACACTATCTGATTTGTAGGCCTTCGTTTGTATCTCCTATACATCCTTGCCTGTTCTGCTGGGTTATAGTTGACGAGCCTCCTCAATTCTTCATTTGAGTGCTCCCCAGCTACTTGGAAGACCTTTTCTGCTTTATTCCTCATAAAGTCTCTAATTTTCTGCCAGTTCAAATCTCTTTGTATGTGCCGATTGCTGACGAACCAAGGTTCGTCAACTGCCATACGTACGTATAGATTCTCAGTTGAGTGTATTTTATTAATGTGGGTTTTAGCCGCGTAGCCCCACACAGTGGACCCATAGGTTAATTGTGATCTAGCTATAGCTCGAGTCATCGTGAGCTTTGTCCTTCTGTTCATAGGACTACGTCCACCAATGAGTGGGTAGAGCCGGCTCATAGCTTGCTTTGCTATTGCATATCTAACGTGTTTTTCCCACGTGAGTCCTTTATCTAGGATGACTCCAAGATATTTAGCCTGGTTAGACCATTCTATTTCTATGCCATCCACATTAATGTTTCTGACTGGTCTTAGTCTCCTCTTTTGGAGTAGCACTGCCTGACTTTTTTCCCCATTTATTTTGATCTTCCACCTAATACACCAGTTATGTATCGTATCGAGGCTACTTTGTAACCTTCTGCATATTATGCCTGTGTTCTTGCTACGTGCCAAGATGGCAGTGTCGTCAGCATATAGTGCTAGCATACTAGGTGGGGTTCTAGGTATGTCATGTATATATATGTTATACAGAAGCGGCCCCAATACCGAACCTTGGGGCACTCCAGCTTCTATCTGCCTGGGATTTGAGAACTCTTCGTCAATTTTGACACTGAACGTTCTATCTCTTAGATAGTTTCTGATGATTCTTCTGATTTTCAAGGAGTATCCTGCAGAAATCATCTTGTAAGTTAGTCCTTCATGCCAAACTCTGTCGAAGGCCTGGGCTACGTCTAAAAAGACGGCCTCCTTTTTTTGAAAGCCTTCGGTGGCGTATTCAACTATCCTCAACAGTTGTAGTTCTGTTGAGTGGTTTCTCCTAAATCCAAATTGTTCGTTTGGCATGAGGTTCAGTGTCTCAGTTTCCTCATTTAAGCGTCTCGCTATAATTCTCTCTGCTACTTTCCCTAGGCCTGCAAGCAGGCTTATGGGTCTGTAGTTTTGAGGAAACTTTTTCTTTTTTCCTGGTTTATTGAACACTATCACTTGTGCATGTTTCCATGTCTGAGGATAGTGTTCTGTTCTCATGATCCCATTTATGATGTTGGTCAGGGCTACTATTCCTTTTCTGGGTAACTTTTTAATCATTTGATTAGTGATCCCATCTCTGCCAGGTGCTTTCCTGATTTTTAGCCTTCTTATTATGGCTTTTACTTCTTCTGGTGCTGCGGGGTTAGGTATATTATCGTTTTGAGGTCTCACTGACATAAGTGCCTCATTTTCTTCAACGAGATCTTCTAGATCATCGTTGTCATCATCTGGATGAACGTTTAACCTAGCTTCCCTTTCAATGGAATCAGCGAGTGCATTTGCCTTCTCGGCGCTGGTATAAGCCATCCCGTTTGCTCCATGCAAAAGTGGTATAGTTGTCTTCTCGCGCCTTAGAGCTTTTTGCATTTTCCATGCAGAGTTATCTTCGAGTCTGAGACTCTGCACTCGCTCATCCCATTTACTAGCACGATGCTCTTTTAGAGCATTTCTTAGCACCTGGCTGCTTCTGTTTAGAGTTACTCTGTCTTCTTGCCGTTTACTCAGCCTGTATCTTTTCCTGAGCCTTCGATTCTCTGTGACTAGTGCTCTTATTTCCCTCGGGATTTCTCCATAGGGATTTTTAGGTGGTGAATATCTTTTAGTCACAGTACTTTCGTCATAGGCCTCCAGAATATGATTTTCCAGGCTTACTACGGCTGTTTCAAGGTCGTCAGCGCTTCTAATCGGTCTTATGATTATTTTTTCATGAACTTTTTCTGAGAAGGTCTCCCAGTTTGTATACTTCTTATATATCACCTCAGCTTCGTTAATACCATGTCCGAGTACTAGTTCTATCGGATTATGATCCGATGTGTACTCTTCCAAAGTTTCCAATGTAAAGTCCTGGATTACATTTTTCATGACGACTATGTCTACGTCAGGTAATCCACGTCCTCCAATATAAGTAGGGACTTCGGGGCCTATTACTACGGCACCCTCTGCCTCAGTGTATCTTATTAATTGTCTACCGCCGATGTTTTCACATCTGCTATTCCATTCTTTCGATTTACAATTTAAATCTCCTATCATGATACTGGGATATCTACCGCTAATAATATCATGAAATTCTCTTTGTTGTAAATCGATTTGGGGTCTTTTATACACTGAGGAAATTTTTATTTTTCCTTGTTGGGTATTAACTATAATAGAGACAGCCTCTAGATCAGCATCTTCATTTCCTCCAATGAAGTGGTGATCTAGATTTTTCTTCACTAGTAGGGCTACGCCCCCCCCCCCTATATTGTTGTCATTTCGATCGTTTCTATAGATCTCATAATTCATAAATGAGATCCTCATGTCCTGACGAATCTTAGTCTCTTGCAAGGCTAAGATGTCTGGTTGTCTCTCGGCTATTTGTTCTATAATCTCGGGCTTCCGAGACCGAATGCCGTTGACGTTCCATGAAACGATCTTTAATAGGGTTGGCTGTCTCTTGCCTGCCATTTAGCGTCGCCAGAAATTCTCCATTTGTTTTGAGAAAGCCTGCATCATGTTCTGCATGACTTTCTCCATCGTCTCTGACATAATTTTTTCAAAGTCAACTGCAATATTAGCTGACTTTTTATCAGATTCCTCATTCTGAGGTTTAGTTTTCTTGTCAGAGGGCTTTGTCTCTGTGGGTTTTCCTGCAGGTGTGGCAGTCTGCTGAGGCGATATGGGCTTCTTGGTTATTTTCTTGTAGATTTCGCACCCCTTGTAACTTGCAGGGTGTTTTCCCTTGCACAGGGCGCAGGTGGCATTTCGCTCCCTTTCTGCTGCAGGCGTAAGCTTGCAGCAGAAAGGGAGCGAAATGCTTTTCTGCATATTTTACGCATCTGTACGTGAATGTGCATTTGCTTTGAGAGTGGCCGTATCTTTGGCATCTATGGCACTGCCCTGGCCCTGGCACGCGTATTTTAGGCTCGATTTGAACGCTCAAGTCATAGAGAACGTTCACATTGTATATATTTTTATTTTGGGTTTTGACAATAAACATCGGTAATGGCTGCTTGGTTTTAAAAGAAGTAATTCTCGTGACTTGAGCGCCCTGAATCCCTTGATTTTTAAGATCGTCTGTCAGTTCATTTATGTCTGTATTTAACGGGAGGTTTTTAATGACAGCGTGTATCATTTTCTCCTCTTCCGTTTGGTAAGTATAGTAACTTACGTTATGATTATTTAGAAGCCTTACTAAGCTTCTAAAATCGGTAATTGTTGTTGGGAATACTTTAATGCCGTCAGACACAGTTCTGGCTTTGGTGAAATCTATCTTATTGGCTCTTATACCTTTAGATAGTTTCAGCCAGTCACGTGTCTCAATAGTTATTGGGGGAATTTTTGGGGCTTTTTCAGCCTCCATGTCTATATCTTCATCCCTTGTCTCTGGTCTTTGTTTGTTTGTTTTGGCGGTTCCCGCCACTATAGCATTAAACGACGGCGCTGCCATTTTGTCTTTGTCATTTTCCAGTCTTGGTTTTTTGTTTGTTTGTTGTTTTTGTTCTTGTCTTTGTTCTTTTTGAATTTGCTTTAAGTTTGGTTCTTGTACGTGTGGTTGTTCTTGTACTTGTGGTGTCTGTTTGTCTTTCGATTGGTTCGTTAACTCTTTAATTTGTGCTGTTAGTTCTTTGAGTTGTTGTCTTAGTTCGTTTTGTTGTTGTCTATGTTCGTCTTGCATTTGTGTCATTTGGCTTTGCAGGCTTGCTATAATGGCTAACAACTTGGAGTTTTCTGCCTGCGCCCTGGCAATATCTGCCTGCGACGCTTCATACATATCTCTAAATCTTTTTGAGTCTTCTACAGAGGAGGCTCTCGATGAGCCTCTGCTTCTGTTTGGAGATCTCAAAGTTTTATCTGAGTCGCTACTTTCCTCAGACTCAGAAATCGGTATATCGAATTCGTCGTCATTGGAAGTACGTCCTCTACGTCTTTTGTCTGTCATATTTATTATTTAAAACAATTTTTAAAATCAAAGTTCACTATAAATCACTTCTTATAACTAATAAATGAAATGCAATACAATCAATAATAGGCAACGGAGACCGTTGCCTATAAACTTAAAATCTATCACTCACCCTTATATTAGTTGTACTTATCAGCTAATCCTTAAATGCAATACACCTCTCACTTTACTGTTCACTCGGGCGGTCACCCATCCGTGTTTTAACCGCGCGCTTTGAAAGTTAACTTTTGAGATCTCTCCCACTACACTATATCTCACTGCACTACGCTCGCTTTCGAATCGACCACTCTGCACGGCGCGTCGGTGAACACTGCACTAATTCTAAAATCCCTAATTTTACTTATATGATATCCTTAACTCCTTTAACAAGCCCCGCCCACTTTACCCTTTCCCATCACTCCGACATTTAATGGGCCACTTAAATTTTTATATATAATAAAATATATTGATAGCTCGACACACAGGATCATTACACATTAGAAATGCAAACTGTAAACATTGTAAATAGTGTAAATTATTGAAAATATCTTCCGTATGAATGTAGTGTACATTAGAACGAATGGAAAAGAATGAATCGATGAATAAACGGAATTGTAAATAAATTAAAACTATAAGTAAACATCGGATCGGCACGATCATATATGTAAATATGTACGTAAAACAATAATTTTTAGCTGTTTTTTTCAGTGAATTTTTCCAGCGATTAGGTATATTAAAAATTTAAATTAAGGAAATCACCACTAACAACGCTCTTCAAGCTATTTTGCAAACAATCTCTCATTACCTCTGTAAGCGACGCGGAAAGAGTCCTCTTTCCCTCATCACGCTACTAGGTTACCAAGGGTTAATACCTGCCTCGGCCGCATTCCGGTCGCCTTGCCGCATGGGACTTTCCTAACTGGGGGTCCTAAAGCGTGCTGTCTGTAAATATATATGTATGTATGAATAAGAAAATCACCACTAACAACGTTTTGCAAACAATCTCTCATTGACTGTGTAAGCGATGTGGAAAAAGTCCTCTTTACCCTTGTCTTCACGTTACTAGGTTACCAAGGATTGACCCCCTGCCGCACTCCGGTCGCCTTGTCGCATTGGACTTCCCTAACTGGGGGTCGTAACGCGTGCTGTCTGTAGATATACATGTATGTATTTATGTATATATTAACTAAGTAACCATTGTGCCGTTGTAAATATTATTAAGGAATAAAGAGTTTCCAAAACAAGGTTGTTTTGTACATATTTGCGCCTTTAATTTGTGTTCATTTACCGACTTCGAGGGGGAATTATTTATATTTTTCGAATATTCTTTCTGCGCAAATTATTGTCTCTAAACACCCCATGTTCGTCTATTTGCCATTTTGTCACAAATACCCGAATATGTGGAGTTGGCTTTAGAGTTAAATCAACTTCACCTCACTTGTTAGCCTTTTCATTGTGCCTAGGTCCATGCCCTTTCACAGCCTAAAAAATAACTTGATTTTCAATAGGTCCAATCAGTGATGTGAAATGACGGTCATTTTTCAGCCGTGACAAATAACCGTCATGTGATGGTCATATGACGGTCATATATTAGGTCATTTATAAAAAAAACCTTAATTTTAAATTAGTATAATAAAACTAAATATTCTTGAATTTTCCTGTGTTTATCGGTCAATTGGTTTAGAATTAATTCTAAACCAAAAACCAGTTGACCGACACAGGAAAATTCAAGAATATTTGCCAAACACGGTCAGGAAAAAATAAGAAAAACTAAAACTTTAAGAAATACTTGTAATTAAAACAAAATTCTTACAAAAATTAAAAAGAAAAGCATGGTCTTGTTTCATTACTTATTTCGTTTTCCTCTTCTATTTCCATTTCGTCATATAATGATTCGTCTTGGTTAGTTATGGACGAGTTATCGCTATCGCTAGTTACCAATAACGTCGGCCTTTGAATTTGAATTTCCCGTCCTACTCTTAGTGAATCCGCATTGTCAGTCATATTAATGTCTTCCGGCATTTGCAACTTTGAGTAAAAGTCAAATTTTGAATTTTCAGAATGAGCTTGTAAGTTCAGATTATGATGAATATAAGTTAGCTTTCCAGCTCGCTCTGTTGTAAGTCTATTTCTTCTTTGGGAATGAATGAAACCGTGAGAACTGAATGTACGCTCTGTTGACGCAGATGTGGGTGGCATACTTAGAACAGCAACTTTTCTTAATGGTAAATTGGTACATATACCTTTCCAAAAATTCATAGCTGACAATTTAGGATTTGCCATCGAGGCTTTTACAAATCCTATTGAGAAAAATCCTTCACCTGATCTGTACTCGGCTACATTTTTCAATAAGTCGTCAATTTCGGTGTCAGTGTTAAAATGTGATGATAGCTGGTAAATATACTCGAGCCCTTCATTCCATTCAGAGCTGGAAAGATATCTGCCTTTGTACTGCGGATCAAGAATATTAGCCGCATAGTGAATCTGTTTAAGACACATATCTCGTCTATCTTTTACTGCTTTTAAGGCACTATTTTCTTCATTTTTTAAAAGTGGTGAGTTAGGAACTTCTTTTTCAAAGTGATTTTTGATTTCATTAAATGCTTCTACGACTTCACTTATTCTTGGGGTATGTTACTGTAATCGTATTATCCATTTTTTATAGGCTGAAAAGTGACAAGAACCTATCAACTTTTACCCAAAAAATATCATCGTCAAGGATATTTTTATGTTCATTTCTACTTAAATCTTGTTCCTGGTCACTTACTTATTGTCAGTGTCTGTAAAATATTCTTATTACTTACTAAGCTTTCCAGACACATTATGATGGACACCCATCGAGTGGTAACTGGTAGTTTTAGGGTCTTTCTTTGGTCTGGTGGTAATTTTTCGTTTTGGATTCTTTGAAAGGTGGAATTTAAAATGACTTTGTTTTTAACTGTAGTAATAATGGACTTGACTGCATTTATTATAGTGACAACTGAATTTTATTTAATGATATCGCCGGTCACTAGATTTAAAATATGTGACACACATCCATAGTATGAAATAGGGTACTCAGAGTATTTTTTTTGTAGAAGTTCCCATGCTTTGGTCATGTTTCTAGCATTATCTGTCACACATGCCACTATTCGTCTAACATCAGTTTACTCAAATACTTAGGATAATTTACTGCTTATGTATTCACTAGTGTGTCTGTCTTCTTTTGTTGCAAAAGGTTTATAAAAGACAGGATTAGGTGTCGTTACCACAAAATTAATAAGGCTTGCATTACGTATATTTGTCCATGCATCACACTGAACACCTATAAATTCACCCCTTGCGATAACATCACTAGCGGTTGTTTTTACTTCGGTGTAGACTTCATTTAATAAAGTATTCGATAACACGTACCTACTAGGCAATGCTAATGATGGTCTGATAAGTTTCAAAGCTTTAGCCCAATATTTATTTTCAGTTATACTAATATAGGTACCTGAAGCATAAATAGCTTTTGCCAGGTTTCTCCAAATTATTGTTTGCTGATTGTCACTTATCTTGTCACAAAATGATCTCAGAGAGGAAGCACTAGACGGACGAGAAGTTCGTGGTGTCCTTGAAGGGGTCACTGAACGTGAGCATGAAGCTACTGGTGATGATCACTGTCAGTTTTATTAGTGTGAGATATAGACACTGGGTCACCCGAGTTCTTTGATTCTACGCTTTTAATTTGCTTCTTAATATCATTTGAACAACCTTGGCAATTTAGTAAGTGATTTGCCATTCTTGTAGCATGCAAAGCGCACTGTTTTTGGCAATATTTGCATTTGTAGGTACCCAGTTCTTTGCCAGAATTTCCTGAGATTTTTAAAAACTGTTTGAATACTGATCCTTTTTTTTTCATTTTTCATACAAAATCTAAAATAAAGAAGTCGGAGAACCCATTGTAGGAGTTATCTCACGGAAAGCGAACTTTTAGTCAGAGGACATCGGGCGTACCTGAGTCCAGGTTCGGGAGTATGATGTAAGAAAGAACGCAAACGTAGGCGCATACTTCACTATGTAGACGAAAAAATGAGGGAAGTTCATAGCCTGGAAAATGACAATTCTTAGATTACTTACATTTTATTGCACATCTAACCTCAAAATTAAATCAAAACCTAGAATTCTTTTCTTTCTTATCTATCGCATTTTATACGTATTAACTAGTTGTTGACCTTGTATGTACGTACAATGGGGATATTTTCCTTTGAAACTATTAATAATAACAAAAAATACTTCGCCAAAAACGTGCAGAGGACAAACTGATAAATTATCACGCAAAACCTAAATGAATGTAAGGTTAGGTTAAATGACCTGTTGGTCATTTATTAATGTGACGTTACGGACATGACGTCATGACCGCACAAAGTGACGGGTCACATGACCGACTCACATCACTGGGTCCAATTCATTCCCAATGACCTATTTTTAAATAACTTAATAAGTTTTATGGGCAAGAACAATACCAGAACATTTTTGTTATCTCGTTAATTTTTAAGTAATGCCGAAGGAAAAAATTTAAGAACCTATATATTCTAACAAGAATCTTAGATAATAAGTAACTCACTGTTAGTAATAAAAAACTACTAATATAAATAACCTGTTTACATGTTTAGGATGTAAAACCACATAAATCTTTCAGCTTGCATATAACTGGAACGTATTTATTCTTGGCTAGAGATATATTGTATGATATTATTTTTGAAAATATTTTCTAAAGTAGACTGCTGTTCAATTTATTTAAAATTTAGCAAAAAGTTTGCGTGGCATTTGCATAAGTTTTATTTTTGGAGACAAATAGTTATATGATATTAGTAGAGCCATTGGTAAAGGGACCCTTGAAAGGCGTTGCTTTAATAACAGGACCACTTTGCTACCAGCTACATTCTTGGAATAAAGATATCCTAGCAGGATGCTCCCATCTAACAATTTTTCTTCTGGCAACTTCATCATATACGAGTATAGGCGCAGAGGCAACCGTAAAAATATTATGCTCATTTGTCAATTTATTTATCAATTCCATGGCAGCCTTTCTCTTCCTAACCTTTATTTGTAGAGCTTTAGCCACATTAAGTTATTTGCCTTTGTATCTTTATTCTTGTAACATACATAGAGCACGTTTTATCTAATGCCGAATGGCCTCTTTTCCCAATCATTCTTACTTTTCTGCAGTTATCATAGCTTAGTGGCATTCTCCCATCGCTAACTTTACTCTGCAGGTCTTTGCGGTGTGTCCATAGTAACAGCCACTGTAACATACCACAACTGTCGCATATTCCTTACTATATGTACTCACTAGGTCTAAACACACCTTTTTTATCAGTTTTTAAAAGACCTCAACCACCTATCGCCTTCTGCTCTTTCGGCATCGTTGCTTCATACTTCTTATATCCTCTTTCGTTAACTCTTCTTTTAGGTTTTTTTGTTCTGCCAAATTGTTTACAAATTCCTCAGTTTAATACCCACACAGCAGGGTCGGTTTTAGGCCATTTGTCCTGACTATCATATCTTCTTTTATTTTATCAATGCTGCTATTAATACAGTCAAAAATCGTCCTCCCAGTATTTTCCACCAGCTTACCAGCGATATTAATGGCCAATGTCGGTGCAAGTCTGACCTTGACACCACCTACGACATACTCTTCTTCTTTCCTTCACACCGGGGCTCTGCTTGGCTGATGCGAAAATGGAAATTTTCCGTGCTTCTTATAATATCCGTTCAGTTCTTCTAGGATCCTGATGTGCTTAATTTCATTGAGTGTGCGCTTCGACTGCGACATTTGTAATACTCGAAAAATTTATTTTCCACGGATCAATGTCGTATCACCTGATTCCACTGGTGTAAAAGCAGCGTTATCACAATTTTTTTTCAGTCCCGATGGTAGATTTTCTGTTATTGAAGAGTCTTTGTTTAGTCTGTTCTGGTCTCAGTTATCCATGAGATAGCTCCCGGTTTATACTTAACCAGTTGTATTTTTTAAAAAATCTTTTGTGAGGTTTTACTTTTACTTGAGCCTGTCTTTATCACAGACCCTAGAGAACCAGGGCTTTTGATGGTGGGGTTTAGGTTTCTTGTGGGTGGGTATGTAGAATAAAACTTTCAACACCTACTTGAATGATATTTTTGATAAGCGAGCAGAGGTTGGACGGATAGGTAGTGGAGTAACAGACGGGGTTCCAAGGGAAAGCAGCGGTTTCGAGGACTCACCCAGTCGGTAGTGGTAGATCGTGTGTTCCGGCATATTTTCAATGAACTCGGGATTTTAGAGGGGTATAGGGTATAAGAGAAAAGACGGTAATGGATCTGTGGTCTGATCGACCAAGACGAGCGCATACAGATTTTAACTGTGGCTCAGGATGGGCGGTAAGAAAAATATCTAGTAGGTTTGGATTATGGGTATGGTGATCAAATTGGTGAGCGAGTTGCTGATTGCGAAGTTCACCGCCACTCTACCTTCTGAGTCGGCTTTTGTGGAACCTAGTCATCACGTTAAAGTCGCCTAGAACGATATCTTCAGGAAGGAAATTCAGAGAAAAGATGATAAAGTTTTATCGAGTTAAGTCTGAAAACCCATTGTAGGAGTTATCTCACGGGAAGCGAACTTTTAGCCAGAGGCCATCGGGCTTACCTGATTCCAGGTTCGGGAGTATGATGTAAGAAAGAACGCAAACGTAGGCGCATACCTCAGTATGTAGACGAAAAAATGAGGGAAGTTCATAGCTTGGAAACAGAAGATGATTAGTTGAGGATTTGAAACTGACTTGGGTTTCGTCAGAATGTGAGGTTTGCATGATTGGAGGTAGTGGTGGACAGAGTCCAGAATGGAATTAAGACCTAAAATGTTGCCAGGTTATTATACTGTTAAAGTTCTTTAAAGGTGGGCCCCTGAGCACCCCTCGCCGGGAGATCTGAATGGAAGGGTAGTTTACCTCCAGAATTTTGTACCCCTGGAAGCGCCATCGTCATTTTCAAACTTTTTTTTGTAGAGGTGGATAGTTTGAGGAGAATATGATAAGAAGTGACAAAGAAAGAATAGAGAAGCGAAAGAGCAACAGTGGGAAGAGAAAACGGAAACCGATTTACGCATCCAGGGCTGGAAACATCCGCTAAGATTTCACCAGCTCTTTCAGCGGGTGCGTATGGTGGTACCTCCTCGGTCGAGGAAAAGCTCTTCTACCACCGTAATTGGGCCTCATAGTGATGAGTTCCGCGCTTAACTCTTCCTCCCGTATCGAAGACTGATTCAATATACATATACTGTAAACATTAACGTTCAGATTCACTAAGAAGGTTTAAGATTTAGTACTGGTTTAAATTAAGATCTTATAGTTGATCAGTAATGTTTTGACAGGTTTTCGTCCTGTCATTGTTGATTAGTCGTCATTAAAACCTGATGAATTATTCTATTTTACAATTTGCTTGGTTTCCAAATGATTTCTATCTTGGAACGAGTTGCTGTAATGACTTTAGATATATTATCGTGGAAAGAATGTACTAAAATTTCCTTTTTCTTTATAAATTTGCGAAAAAGCTCAGAAATAAATTCATAGTATAAAACTTGGTTGTCCTATTCTTACACCTGTCAGTTTAAATCTTTTGGTTGTCAAATTAGACCGGACTAGCGTTGGAGAATCTGGCTGTAAATTTAATTTAAATTTAATACCCCACTTTTCAACACGATGTGCTTTGCTACACGAATGATGGCAAACGGAAGCGGTAGTTGTTATGTTGTGGCTAACTGCCGGTTGGTTGACTTTAGGCGACGAGCGCGAGTGTCGTGGTCGACTGTTGGACGCATTGCTATTTCCTGATGCATCCGAACCTGACGCATCCGAATCCGAACCGTCCGAATGAACTTGAGCGAGCAAGGTGCTTAAATTCGAATCTTGTTTCGAGAGACTGTCCAAACAGTTTAATTTGCCCAAAATTTGGAGCAACAAGTCAGAACGGGTTTGCGATTCCGCGGGACTAAGGTTCGCAACCGGAATACGATGAACGCGTGTAAATAAGTGAACAAGTTGAGATTGTAAACGTTCAAATTTTTCTTTAGCAGATTCACCGGTGACATCTTTAATCGCGCTATCAATATTGTGCAAGGTTCTAGTTATATAGTTACATTCGTCGACAAAAACACAAGTATAGGCCAGGCGGGTAAAAATTGTACCTTTCCATATCTAAAATTGGGCGTAACGCTACTATAAGTTCTTTTACCGTATTGGCATAACTAGCCGGTACTCCACGAATCGTAAGTTCATAAATTAGCATTTCTTTCCTAAGATGGTTAACCTGCATATTATAATCCATTTTGGAGTGAACAAAAACAATAGCAACTCAAAAGTCGAAGTAAAAAAAAAAGAAAAGTCAAATCTAGATATAAACGCGTAGCTCGAATAAATTTACCAAAACTACACCAATGGTGTAGTCTAATATAGCAAACAAAGGTAATTAAATCAGCAAAAATACAGTACGCGAAGATAATCAAGGTCACGTAACTGAATAAAATAAAATCGATAAGAAATCGCAATATAAAAAAAAAAAAAAAATCAAAGTTACGTAATAAGTAAAATAAAATCGGTAATAAACCACAAATTCAAAGACAATCAAAGTTACGCAAACAAGTCAATTAAAATCGGTAATAAATCGCCAAAATCAAAGAAAATCAAAGTTACGTAAAAAGTAAAATAAAATCGATAATAAATCGCCAAAATCAAATGCAGTAATACAGGGCTAGTACAGTTAGAGTTAAAATTGATGGAAATTTTCAAAGTTCCATCCAGCTCACTAGACGCACAAGAGTAAAATTAGAAAAAAAAGCGGTAATTTTTTTAAATAGGCCCCACGTTGGGCGCCAAAAATTTGCGACGCACTTTGTTAAAAGAAAAAGTGTTTAGTTTTAAACTGTCAAAGATACTATGATGAGTATCATTGACCAAGTACTTACCGCTTATAACTTGGAAAGAACATTAAAAATAACTCTGAAAAGTACTCTAAAGAAAAACACAGGAACAACAGGGTGTCCTGAGGGAAGCAGGTGTAGTAGAGCGCGTGCAAATTAGCCCTTGGCTCAGGTAGCCGGGTAGGTTCAATTGGACGCCACCAGTTTTTTTACACCGACGCAAACTGGAAGTCGCCTAGATGGTTTAGGTACCTGCTTCTCACACGACAAACCTGCTATTCATAACTTAAAATCAAAACACAAGGCGCAGTGAGCTGGATAAAAACAACTTAATAAGTTTACCCTATATACATTTATTTGTACAATAAAAAAAAATGTTACAAGTGTTCACAAAATTTGATAGGGCGATATTGCCCCCGCAAAATAAATAACTTAGATCAAAAAAAAACTTCCTGAGGAAGTCTATCCTCATAAACAGAAAAATGTAGGCTGGCTCCTTAGCCCCTACTGAAGAAGGAATGAAGGCTGCTTAGCGCCCGCCAAAAATAAATAGGGATGCTTTTCAGCCCCTACGGAGGAAGTAGGGAGGTTCGTGGCCCCTACCAAGGACCCTTTGTCAGTTTTTCTATTCTTTTTTGATGAATCAGCATGCTTATGCACACATATCAAATGTTTTTTAAGGTTCCCTTTATATTTGGTCACAAAGGGACATTCCGGGCAGCTGAATTTTGGAGACTCCATTTTGGTTCGGCAGAATTATCACTCTTCAACGATAAAGAGGGATTGAACTTCCAAATTCTACAGGCAGCAAAAAGGGCACCACACAGCAAAGGTTACCACAGGGTTTGGACCTCCAAACTGTTGCCGATGTTCGTGGCTATCATCGAACGAAGTCGCCCAAAAAAATCCTGCTTGTCTTGCAGATACAAATTCACCAAGAATTTAAACACGGTCCCTGACTTTTTAATCCAAAAAAAAACTTGAGTTTCAAAAGCTGAAACTTTAAAACAGGGACCATAGACAACTGTCGAAAGGCAGAGTGGAAGTGACCGGCCTATGCCTCGTGTCGGAAGAATCATATGACACTTCCTCCCACCACAGACACATGACAAAATGGTGTCCTTCAATTTCCGTACTGCACTGACAACTCCAACTCAAAAATCTTCCGCTAGAACCTGTGGCCTTAACTACAAAGCCCAAATAAGCGGCCCACCCACGAGAAAATGCCACTGCAGCCGCTGTGTTCACAGATCGACGGCTCTCGAAAGCGCTGCGTGAATCGACCTTGCGGCCCGAACTTAGATACTGTTGTACTTAACTTGATATTGCCCCGCTTACAGTTCCGGCAGGCGGAAACATATACACCTACAGCTGTTTCAAACTTCAACACAAATTTCTTAATTAACTGAGAATAAGAATAAAGTAAGTTAAAGTCTAAAATAAGGTCCGAGAACAGGAAGGCCGAATGTTACAGAGCACCATGCCTGTGGGAAGACACTAGGATTAAATCCCATGCCATGATGAGAGAAAATGCTAACAGCTGGAAAACGTCTGAAAATATGTAGGTATCCCCTTTTAATTTATTCTTAGCATGTAAACATAAATAAACTAAGAGGGTCTGTCTGTACTCAGGGGGAACTTTAAGCAAGGCAAAAAAACAACATCCAGGGCCCAACAAAAGAGAGAGATGTTAAAACAAACTACAAGCTTCGAAGGAAGGCCAAGCTGATGCCAAGCTGAGTTGGACGAGATAAAAGACAAACAACACTCCCAGGGGGTAGCCTGGAAAGCAAGGGAAGGGGGCCACATAGTGGAAGAACGAAAATAAAACCTCTCAATCAAGGTAAATAATTAAGAAAACAGGCGTTCGTGAATAAACCAATTATTAAAACAAACACTGAGTCTGTGACAAAAAATGACCTGTCACAGGCCCTCACTTAACCTGTGTTAATAACCAGTGGCGCAGCCAGGAATACGCTCGGGGGGGGGGGGGGGTGTTTGACCAAAAATTTTGACAAATACGCTCGGGGGGGGAGGGGGTGTTGACAAAAATTTTTGACAAATATTGCTTTATTTTCGTTAATTTGGGAAAAGGGTAGGGTAATCTTTAGGCCTTTGGGGGGGGGGGGGTTAACCCCAAAACCCCCCCAGTGACTGCGCCACTGTTAATAACTGTTACTGCTAACTAACACCCCGCGCTTCCGGTTCAGAGGTTTTGCTAAAACTTGCGGAATTTGCGTGCCATAGACTAGATTTATTTTAGTAGACTGTATATTTGACCTTCTTTTTTTGTAAAGAAAGGAAGAAAGCAAACACTGAACTGTGTTTTACTTAACTTTAATTAATGAACACAATACGTGCGATCACATTTTTCTGAACTTAAAAATGCTTTCAAGGCTGGAGCACGAAAAAACTTCCCGTTGCTGTAGCACCTAGACGTATCGTATCATACCACGCACACATCTCAATTAATTCGTACTCTCCGACCCAACCCTCTCCTTGACTCGCTTCGCCACGATGCGGCTTGGATCAAAGAGATTCCTGTTTACTGGCTGGCGTAGAATGTTGCCAATTTGTATCGACCCTTACTCTCGGTTTTAAGGCTAAATGAATAATTAATTTATATTTATTATCAAATTTGTCTTAACAACCTGAGCAAACCTCAGATAAAGGTTTTTTGGTATATGCGTTACAATAATAAATCGCTATTTAAAAAATCGATTTTTTGGATCGATCCAGATCGCTTTTTAGAAAATCGATTTATGGGAAAATCGTTTGCTGTAAAATCAATTCATGAAAAGCTGATGTTTATTACGATTTTGTTGCTTTAACAAAAGATCATATTTTAAATTGTAAAGATAGAATCGTGCAGGTGTGATTTGCAATTTAATTTTGATTTTGTTCAGCTGTAAATGGGCGGAAAATATACAATTTGTGAAATGTTATATTTTAGGGTGGTTTTGTTCTGTACAGATTATTTTTATCAGGTTCCATTCGGGGAAGAGCGTCAAAAGAGCCTTGTTGTGCCAAAAGGCAAAATATAAGTTTAGTTACAAGTACAATTTTTAAAATTTCAGACGCCACTGTATTAAATATATTAGAGTATGTGCTTTACTTCGAATATGGAAAATACAAAGTACACTTTCCAGCTTAGTTATATAGGCGTATAAGCAATAGATGTAAATAGTGTGAATATGCAGAGCTGCATAGAGTATAATTTCGTAATAATGCAAACATATTATGTGGGGCACAAAATGTGTACATATGTAATAAATGGAAATTGTTTGGCCTGACAGTTAGTTTTATAAATTATAATATGTACATACTTGGATTAGGCTGCATGCAAAATTTTTTATCCTTTTGTACATACAAACGTTCAAAAATATGTTAGTGATAATTTTATAATGGAGCATGTACTTTTTAAACCAAAATAATTTTAGGGGGATACTGAACTTGAAGATTTAAAAGTTTTAGCAGGAAGATAAATTCCGGACAAGAAGCTTCTCTGGACCCTTTAGGTGTGAAAGAGCAAGAAAGCGAGATGTCCTGGATTTCTGTTACTAGACAATTCCGACGGAAATGTCTTCTTATTGTTATTGCTTCAGTTCTTCTAAGCAGAAGCGTAAAAATACCTACACAAGAGAGATTATCTAGACGTCGGTAAACAAACGAAAATAGTTTTCTTGTAAGAACTGGATCTGTGATGAGTCAGGTCGCATTTCTGTGAATAGAACATTAGATGTTATGTCGACAAGGTGCTCCACGTTGGGCGCCATGTCTCGTAGGTGGCGCCGGCGTCTCCCATAGGAACCGACGCTAGGTCCAACTCAGTTTTCTTAGGGTTCTTTATCTCAGGGTCTACTTCATTTTCCTTTATGGCCATCCAGATTGTAAGGCGGCCGAATTCGTGCTCGTAGGTGTAGACGACACATTGGCACGGGATCTGGCCGTTCTAAAATGTATGGCGTAACTCCGATAATCCCAACTCTTCTGTCCAGGCAACCGTTCCCCCTAAATTCGATCTTTTGCCCGATCCTCGATGGTTTCCAGGTGGGCGGTTGTAGATCTGCTCGGTTTGGCCTTATCTGCGCATGTGCCACAACCGTGTGCGGTTAGTTCGAACTAGGGATGTCGGTCTTTATAAAAAAAATCGATTTTTTGGATCGATCCCAATCGCTATTTAAAAAACCGATTTTTTGGATCGATCCAGATCGCTTTTTAAAAAATCGATTTATGGGATAATCGTTTGCTGTAAAATCAATTCATGAAAAACTGATGTTTATTACGATTTGTTGATATTATGAATAATTGTTAGGTTATGCATACAGTTACTTTAAATTTTAAATCAAACAACTATCTTAGCTCGATCACTGTTTATTGTATACTTAATCCAAAAACCACTTTCTCTCTTTAAGCAGTTCAAAAATAAAAGTTTATCAAACCTTTCGGGGCTTAGTCTACTTCTGCCTGGTGTTAGAATTTGACCAGCCTGGGAAAAGAACCTTTCCGATGGGACTGATGTAGCTGTAATGCAGAAATACTGAAGCGCTATTTCGCGAAGGTTCACAATTTTGGAATTCCAAAATTTAATGGGGTTTGTTTTCGTCAAATCTGCTATTTTTTTGATGTTCTGACAGCCCACGAAGACCGAAGTCTAAGTACTATGTACCGTGGGTGTACTGGGGAAATCCGACGCACACATCCAGAGCTGGAAACATCCGTACGGACTTCACCTGCCCTTTAAGAGGATGTGTGGGGTGGTACCACCTCGGTCGAGGAAGAAATCCTCTACCACCTTCCGAAATAATAGTTGGTTTAAATAAAAACTCATTTTCGCCGATTTGTCATTGTGAGAAATTTGGGGTTCGTTTTCTTTAATTAGGGTATCATGGTGTTTCCACAGACTAGTGACTTTTTTGCTATCTACATAGTCAATGTCAGTTAGTTCATCATGTGAGTAAATCTAACAACAAAAATTATTTTTTTAAAACGGGGATCTAACACACTAGAAACCGCCAAACTTAAAATTTGTTCTGCTGCGCCAAATCTCTTGGATATTTCCTCCAAGATCAGGTTTTTTTGCACTTTCACATAGTGATTTTGCCTGCAATAAATTAATTTCTTTTCGGAGACAATAAATCAAGGGTATTACTTTGCTTATGGTTATTTATGCTTATTTATCACCTGAAATCTCTTTAGTCGTATTTTCCAGAGGCCCAAGTATATGTATTAAGTCTCGGGCAGTATCCAACTGACCCGCGGTAAGCATAGGAGGTGCCTTTGCGTTTTCTAGTAGTATAGGTGCAGTTTTGTCTGATAGCAAAAGAAATCGTTCCAGCATATATCAAACTGAATTCGACCTTGTACTTACAAATTGTATTAGTTTTAGGGGACCCTGACTTTGATCTTCTTGACACCTACGCAATTCTTTTGAAGCAGCAAGAGTATGTTTAAAGTATCTTACGATATCTTTAACCTGAGAAATAAATGCCTTAACTTTTGCTAACTCAGTTGTATCCTCAAATGACTTACTGGCCCCAGGTATGCCCAAAGCATGGTAAATTCTTATTTTTTCCAAAACTATCAATAACAGCTTTTTTGATATTGGCCCCATTATCTGTAACTACAGGAACAATTTTATCTTCAGTTATGCCCCATTTTACACAAATAGTCTTTAAAACTGACCCTAAATAGTCAGATGTATGACTTTGATTTAGTTCAGTAACACCAATAGATACTGAGTTTAATTCATCCCCATAGACAAAATGGCATGTCAAACCTAAAAAGCTTCTAGTATTGCATGTATCAGGCCATACATCAGTACTTAAAGAAAGATGGATGACATGCCCTATTTTTTCTTTCATTTTATGGGAAAGGATGCTAATTTTTTAATCCAACTAATTTGTTATTGTTAAACGTCCCGGCACTTTATAAAGGGGAGCAACAACTTTCATTAGGTTCTTAAACCCCTCTTTTTCGACAGTATTTAGTGGTAAATTATCTTTAGCTATCATATAAATAATAGTATTGGAAATTTTTTCTGCTTTGACTCCGCTATCTGAAAAAAAATTAACATGCCTATGGTAGTACAAAATAAAAAATATATGTATATTTTGACTGCGACTGACACAACAAAATCAAAAAAATGCTTTACCTTTATATTCTTTTATATTGCTTAAACATGTTTCAATATCTGGTTGTGTACATCGTTCAATTTAGTAATCCTTTCTGTTGACACAAGGCTGTTTGAGGAACCCTTTGAGGATGGAATATTTAATTCATTTTGCGGCGCGGCGGTAAGTTCTCTGACTCAGATGTCGACTCTTCATTGGCATCAGATTCCATCTAAAAAGATATTGTCATGGAGAAACAGACATCAAAAAAACATATCGAGGAATGCAAAAATGAATAAGTAGTTAACTAACTAACTAACTCCTGGCTAATGTGGTACTAAAATACTAACTTTTCTACGGTTATTCCTACTACTATGACTAACCACTACTAAAACCACCACTAGAAGTTGATGCTTCTTCCAAAGACTTTCAACATGATTTTTTAATATGTGCATGTTTTCTAAGCAAATGGTTTTTAAGATTTGTGGTATTGCTCTTAGTTTTAACATCTACATGGCCATGTTTGCATCTTCCTCCGTACTCATTTTTAATAAAATGGATCCATACGTCACTCTTTTTGGACCTGGTTTTGCTTAAAGCTAAAATAATTTATTAATTTTAAACTTAAACATATTGTGTTCCAGATATAGTTTCTGTTTCTAAGAACTATTAGTTTTTTTAGTCGGGGCATAGCGAAGAATATAATATCCATCTTCTGGTAGCTCTACCGAAAATAGGTACATTTAATGAAAATAATTGTTTTTAAGGATGAGAAATTATTGTTTACAACAATAGCGTCTGCAGTATTAATAATTATGTTCCTGTTCCTACCAGATTTACCAAGGAATGAACCCAAAATGTATAACCAATTAACCAACACCATAAATGAATAAACACGTCTTGTAAAGATGGCCCGAGAGATTGCGTAAACACCACGATACCAAGCTACCAAAAATAAACAAAATAATACTGACCGTAATTGATTTCTAAAACACTAAATTAGTGATAGTGAATTAAAAACAACGAACACCGTTCAAATCTTGGTCCATCAAATTACAATGACCCAGGTCATGAAGTCAGATACAAACATAAACACAAACCAGCATGCAGCAGTCTGGCTTCTGCTACCAACGTAAGACGATTTTACGCGATACACGGTTTACCAGAGCCCTGGACATATTCGTAAATTTTACTCCGTCACACCTCGGCACATAGTCAAATTTAGATGAATCGGTTTCGATCTCTTGGATAAGCGACTCGATTTGATGATCTTGAATCGATATAAAAATCGATTTTTTACCTAAAAAAGATAGAGCTTACCATATATCGATCTCAGATCGACAACCCTGGTTCGAACAGAGGAAATGGCCGCTGGGTCACCTCAGCTGTACTACTATTCTCGCGTATTGTTGTATGTTGTCTGGCAGGCTTGATCGTCCTTAAAATATTTTAAATATTTTCCTGCAAATTTAATGAGGTACGTACTAGGGTTGCCACCCGTCCTCGTTTTGATACTTAGTCGTCTTGCCCTCGTCTAACAACAAAAAGCCTCACAAGAGTCGTAATATTATTGAGAAAAAAGCCTTCACTAAATTTTTTGGTTATATTTAGTACACCCCTAAAACTAAATGTACCGTATTTTATAAGACGCTAATTTATTTTGACATTGACCTTAATGCCGGTAACATCCCTCACACCTTCACAACCCACAATAGGCTTGTCCTCGCCAGACGCATAAAAAAGGTGGCAACCCTAGTACTTACGTACAGGTTTATCCATTCAGTCATGATAAATTGTTGCTAATTGCCATGATAAGTCCTGTCTCAGTTCATATCAGAAAAACCTGTAAACGCTGAAAAAGCGGACTTTCTGTAAGCTAATATAAAAAGAAATACGGTAAAGTTAGTACAGGAGAAGGAGATGGACTATTTTAGCAGTGGTTTCTATTTCTGTTGTTTCGTTAATTTAAATTATAATTAAATGAACCGGTAATATTCACTCAAGCACTAACAGTATAAAAGCAATAACACTCTAATATCACAATAATATTTACAATTTCAATTCAGGTTAGTTCGGTTTCACTTCACGATTCCAGTCATTTAATATTTTGTGGTGGCGAGGAAAAGAACAAAAGGCTATTGTAGATAGTTTGCGCCTCTTTGTGTGGATAATACAACATCTAATGATTTGCTTTTATGTAATAAAACATTTAGATATGAAGCTAGGGAGAAAGACAAAGACTTAAATAAGCTCAGACATTATAGTGTTTTGACTTCTAAAACACCTATATATAGTGTGGCTTAAATGCTTATCTTTAAAAAACCTAGATGGTATTGCTTATTACTTGAAAGCCTAACTACTTCGTCATTTTCTTGGCAATAACTAAGGAAAGTTCCAACAAGATTAATTATGCAATATACTCTTTTTGCAAACATTATGCAATCTTAAAACCTAATAACATAAATTTGCTCGTTAAGTGCTTCTTGTTAAAAATTCAGACACGAAAAAAACAACTTCGGGAATCACTATCGGTAAGACTGGTCTAAGTGGACAACCAAGTTGTTAAAGTGACAATTTGTAAGAATAAAACAATTAAGTTTTGTACTATAAATTAATTTCTGAGTGTTCTTGCAAATTTATTTCACCATTGTATAATTGTTAATTTAACTTTTCTCGATTTATCCTAATTTATTTAAAAAAAAAGGAAAGTCATTTCAACCAGGTATTTCATAATATATCATTTTAGCGTTGTTGCCAAATTCATTTCAAGTTGATTGCATCCTACTGTCGTTTCCTTTTATGTTTTAAGGTGATGATATTATTATGTAACCTTTACTTTTTACATTTTTAATATTAATAATTTAACAAAAGAATTTAATAACGTAAAATCAAAAAAAAACTCCTCAAAGTATACCGTGGGATCGATCACGCATGTCTTGAATTATTACTCTTGAAAGGTAACATAAGTAAAAGGTATAGGTGAATGAAAAATAAAACTGTCCAGTTCTGAAGTTTTTGGTTTTAGGAAAATTACATTATTGTCATTGTCATTGCATAATACAGATTAAAAAAAATATATACGAGAGCCTAAAAATAATAAATTTGAACTAAGTAAGAGACGTGTCCACCTTCTACTTCCAAACATATTCTCATTTTTCTTCTTACAGCATCAAAAACATTGGTGAGCACTTGGGGCGAGTTGTTAATCTCCTGAAATGTATTTGTAATTCTAGCCCGTAGGTATTTTAAATTTTCACAAGGGGTTTTGAAAACCGAGTTTTTGGTGTGTGGCCATAAAAAGTCGCACGGCGTGAGATCGCCGGACCATTGTGACCACCTAACTGGCATATTACTACTATAGGTCTTCGAAAAATTCGTCCAAAAAATTTAAATTATCAAGAGTTACGTGAATCGGTGCGCCGTTCTGCTGGAAGTAGCCTTCATCGTCTAATGCGTTTCCAAAATTTCTTTACGTTATCGCGCCGAATTGAGAGTCCCTTCAAAAAAATCGGTCCAATTAACCTTCTTTTCGATATGGCCGCCCACACTCCACTTTCTGAGAATGACAAAATTACATTCGCTGCGGCTTGTCATTTGGTAACAATTCTGGGACTGAGCTTAGACGATAAGCGTGGATATGTAGGTCACATTAGCTTTCAAGAGTAATAATTTAAGACATGCGTGATTGATTCCTCGGGATACTTTGAGAACTTTTTTTTTATCCTACGTTATAATTACTATCGCAGGAACCTGTCTAAATTAAAAATTAGGGGGTTAAACTGACAAGTGTAAGAATAAGACAATTTAGATTTTGTACTACTCTTTAATTATAGAGGTTTTGCCCTAAATTTATAAAGCAATGTATTTGTATGTACTGTTCACAATAATAAAATTATTATATTCATTTTAGCAGCTTGGAAATCAGCAAATTGAAGAAATAATAGAATTAAGGTTGTCGTTCACTCATCAACGCGGCATTGCCATATCTCCATATCCCGATAACGCCTGTACATCGAACAGAAGATTTTTGTCCCATTAGAAAAGTGACAGACAATGTCAGTCTTGATTGTAATGCAATAAATCAGGAATGTGCGCAAGATTATCAACTCTACTTACGCAAATTGTCCACGCGTAGGCTAGATATTGTTTATAATAATTATTTTTAATGTACACTACGTACTTATAAACTATGTAGACAACCAATCCTTTTTTGATTATTTTTATTGTTTATTAATTTATTGTTTAAATTTGCGATTCGAAGTAATATTTTCCCTTTATTATATTTGGAGGGGTGGGGAGTGGAGTAAAAACTTTCCAACTATGCAAATTGTCAAGGAAAATTTTTTTAAACGCTTTCCAGAATTAAATTTGCTATCATTTTTACACATTCTCCCAAACCAAGCTGCGGTTGTTTTTTTGTCGGAAATAAGCTGTCCACATTTGTGCAAATTTTTTTCAAATAAAACTGTCGGTTTTTTTAGTAGCATATACAAATAGCTAACTCGTAGTCGAATTAGCCAATTCGAACGTTCAAGGGAGTGTCGCTTCCCTTCATGAGTGCGACCCTGCAAAATGCTGCGTATTTATTGACAGAGTTTATCAAAGCAGTCATTTTTCTTACGTCACACAAATAAATCAACGGAATCTGTAGAAGCAACCGCCGAAATTGGAAATTCTCTAAAGAAAAACTAAAATATAACTTAGAATGCAGTGCAGTGTTTTAATATACAGGGCCGGCGTACATCAAATTTTTACACAAGCGAGTACACATTATTCCTACGTTACAGGCGTAAACAGAATTTTGACTTGGGAGAGCCTAAACAATAGTCGCAAAAAAATTAAGACGGAGGAAGGGGAAGTAATCATTTTTTTTTGCCATAAATTGTATACCCCCTTCGCTTGGTGCCCCAAGCACTTGGGATGTTTGGTCCTTGCGCGCGCCGCACCGTGGGCGATATTGCCGATCTAGCGTCCGAAAATTTTTATAACCTTATTAATTGCTCTAAGGATAATATATACATTATTTGAAACTGTCAGTGTACTAAAATATAGTTTTCTAACAAACATAATCCTACTAAATATTGAAATCCGATTTAAAAAAGCTTTTTTGTCTAAATTTTAAACCAGGTACAAAAATCGATGAACACAACGACAAATATGTCTATGCCGATAGCAAAAACGACAACTAAGGGCAGAATAATAACTAAAAACTATTAAGTTTGAAAACTAGCAGTACAAAAATCTACCAAAACATTTCTTAGAACCTAGAGTATGTTTAGCTTTCGCTATCAGAGCTTGATCCCGCGCTACAAGAATAATGTGGTTCTGGTAAATTAGGATCATGAAGCAACTTTCTAATTTCTTCATTCAGATTCTCCGATCTACGATGCTGCTTTGACGTTGTTCTGGAAATAGAAGAAATTGCGGGATCTGAGGAATAAAACAAGGTATTTAACATGTCACGCATAGTTTTTTGGCGGGATATTTTCCGTGTGTTAAATTCCCTATAGTTCCGAAGATCTTTATTCCTAGATTCCATAGCTTTTTCTGATAGCATCCCAATCAGCAACACAGCAGCTTTTATTATGTCCGCACCATGCCACAAAATCTTGTGGATACTGGATGGCATGTAGTACCATGGATATTGGTTTACGTATATTTCAACTGTTTCGAGCGCATATTTTTTAAAAGCTTCAGCATCGACTGCGTACCCACATGCCATTGCCCTTAGGATAGTGTCAAATCGCTTAATTAGGGCTTCACTAACACCTGTGATGGATGATGATATACCAGGGTTATGGAAAAACCGTCTGGCTGTGTTGCCATCATTGGTAGTTCCATAACCTGGTTTAGGTATATCTACGAGAAGATTCATCTTTTGTTTTATATCGCCTATAATTTTCTTCTTCCTTTCTTCCATAATCAGCTTATCTTCCGGGCTGCAAATTTGCCATTTTTTACAGTCAAGTCTATATGAAATATGTAATACTCACTCGAACCATCTAATCCAGGCGTGCAGTGTCTTCAGTTTAGGCGTAGCTCCACAGATCCCACATGCTTGTGACGATGTTTCTGAAATTGCTGTGAATGTTTTCCCAATGATGAAACCCAATCAATCATGGTCAAACAGAGCTTGTGGTCGACATTCATATTAAAATCCCCTATTCCTGTTGGAAGTATGTTTTGTATCTGTTCCTTGACACCCTCGATTTGCTTTATTATTAGTGGATTATTCTCGTTGGCGAACAAGAGTTTAACCGGTCGGCAAAACCTGGTTGATGATGGTCGTGGATTTTGCCATACTATGTTGTTCTCAACTTTTAACTGTAGCGGAACGACACAGATGGCATACATACATATATTCGTCTGTATTTCTTTCTTCGTTGTGTCTAAATTCTTGTCTATATGTGGTGTGGTCAGCACTGCCATCACAGCCCCATTTATAGATCATTGCAACGTTTCCTGATGTATTTCTGGTTATTTGTATCTCTCGTATCTTTGTATCTCTCTGCACTTCGACGATTCTCCGAACAGTGTGGTCGACGAGACTTTGCAATTTAATTTCTGCAGAAACATCTGTCACAGTTATAGGCACTTCATCGGGGTAGCATTGTTTTTTCCCTTCTCGTAACACATCGTACGTTGGATATATGCTTGCCTCTCTACTTTTCGCACCTGACTGCATCAGTATGTAAGAAAGAATTCTAGGTAAACCCTCCATCAACATAAAGAGCCAAAGCTTCGTTTGGTGTATTGGCCACTGGAGTTTTTGGAGGGCCAAATAAAGTTTTTTTAATGTTAACTGCCGTGGATGGTGAGGGTGGTAAATTTCGCAGAATTCGTGCAACATTTCGTTTGCCAGACTTGTACAAGCTAACCCGAGTAGCAAGAATTAATTCTTCTTCCGTATTTTCTTGTACGAGTGGTGACACTTTCGAGAGCTTTGAATGTTCATGTAAATCTGTGAAGTTTTTCATAGATCGCCCAACTCCTGATGTACCAGGAATTGGCTCTATTGGTACAGCTGCTTCTTCCTGTACTTGAAGATTGACGGTAGCATCCAGCCATGTCTTATGTCAGCTTTCAAACACAGCTCTACTGCGATTTGAACTTGTCCATTTTTCTGCGAACTTACTAAAGAGGTTTTGCACAGTTTTTTTAATGTTGCTGTATTTTGGACTCTTTTCATCCGTATATAGTCCAATGTAGTCACAAATATACCTTAAAACCGCTGAGCTTCTATCAGCAGCCCGATGTTCGTTACACCATACTTCAAGAAGCTGCCTGCGCGTTATAGTCATCTTATCTAAAAACACTGGTAAAAATCAGTTGGCAGATAATTTTTTCGAAAATAAGAGTAAATAACGTAATGACAATGTAAAAATCATTACGGGGACGGGCGGATTTAAGAACTAAAAGACTCAACACATTATTAGAACTGCAATATTTTACATATAGTTAAAAGCAAGCCTTAACAAATTGTTTCATTAGTCCTAACTTGATGTGGAGCGGTAGGAGAATGATTTTTTCCCGGTCCACTAATGGTTCGTTTATGGCATTCGCTGTTCCTACAGTCATGTTTTATCTTATTGGCCAAGTAATTCTATCCCAATGATCTTGCTTCGCCCTACTATCCCACAAGCAGATAAAACAAGGGTGTTTGGTATACCCACTTTGCTGCCCAAGCAAGAAGTTCACCATTTTCAGATCCACACAAATAGAAAACTGATGCTCATCATAGCAAAGTTTCTGTAATACTAACTTAATGTTTCCATACTCTTCTTTAAGTTTTGTTGAGTGGGCGATAGGAAGCGAAGCATATCGGTTGCCATTGTGCAGCAAAACACACTTTAAACTTCTTCTGGAATTGTCTATGAACACTGGGACAAATTGCAGTCCCATTTGACGAAAAAGTCCGGGCATGTTGTTACAATAAACAAGTTCTTCATCTTTGCTGAAGTAAGGAACAAGTTCCCCCTCGCGTGTTCTAAAAATTGTTATTTTTATATCTGGCTTTAGATAGTACTTTTCATTTAATCTGGATGCTAGAAGTTCAGATGTTTGCTTTGATAGACCGAGGTCCCGGATCAGGTCACTCAATTCTTCTTGGGAGAACTGCTGGCGTATTGAAGGTATTCCCTCTCATATTCACTTCCACTGCTACTGCTTAAGTCCTGGTCCTCAATTTCTTCTACATCTGACAGCGGAAGATCAGGCAATGTGGTATATCCTGGTACGGGAACCTCTCCGCTATGTGACACAGGTCTCCTTGCTGATTCCAAATCAAGATATTCCCATTTGCGCTTCTTGTATCTATTAAAACCTTTTACATTAACTAAACAAAAATAACAATCGTCGTGGTGGCTTTTCGGTTCTCTCCACATCATTGGCACACGAAATTTTAAACTTTTACTCTCGTGATTTGTCCATTGTCGTAAACATTCGACACGTTTTGCACACTATATGGGGAGTCCAGGACTTGTCTTGCTCTCCAAGCACTATGCCAAAATAAACTTGATACGCTTGCCTTACAAACTCCGTGATATTTTGTCTTTGTTTCTCTACAGTATATTCACCACAAATGTAACAGAAGACATTGGGATTGTTCGAACAGCGTCTTCGTGAAGAACTCATTTCTGTGGCAAACGAGCGTAAGTTTTTTTTATTAAATACGTACATATATTAGTCACCTCCTACCTTCTACTTGAAGTCTTTCACATTTATATAAATTCACTAGGTACGGAATACGTAAAATAACGCAAGAAAATCACAATAAACGCGACGCTACGCACTTAGTATAACTGCTAGGCAGAACTGGTGGTAGTTACAAGTAGACAATAATCTGTGTAGCCGGTCATATGCACGCGCAGAAGCAAGTAAGCAAGACAGATTTTCGAGAAAAGTAGAGTTTTCGCACATATTCTCTTATAAAAGGCACCCGTTATGGCTAAGTTTCTTAAAAAGTGATGTTATCTACTATCTCAAAAACCAAAGCCAATTTGTAAAACCTACTTTTATTTTTTACTTTAGCAGACCTGAATTTTACCCTAAATTCGTTTAAAAAAAGCTTGGCAACAAATTTTTTAAAAATTTTGTTGGGCGTTGTTATCGACCAATAAGCATAATCTCTATCATACCTAAACTTTTGGAAACGTTAATTTATGAATATCTTTTTTCATTGGTTCATGGGTTCATTGTGATAATTTCAAATCAGCAAGGTTTTTTTCGGGGTCGTTCTCTGGAAACAAATTTGTTTATATTTTGTGAATACCTTCACCGCCACATGGATAATCGGGTTCAGGTGGATGCCTCTATACCGACTTCAGCAAGGCTTTTGATAAAATAAGTCATAACATCTTGTTGAGTCGGCTTGCTGAGGTCGGTGTGGGCGGAAGTCTCCTCAGGTGGGTTGAATCTTATATTAAAAATCGATCACAGTTTGTCTCAGTACAGGGTTTCTGTTCCCGATCGTTTGTAACCACGTTTGGTGTACCCCAGGGATCACATCTGCGACCTTTGATTTTTATCATATATATTAATGGAATTCAGTCTTGCTTTCATCATTACAAGTTTCTACTCTATGCAGAGTACGTACATATATTAGTCACATATATTCCTACCTTCTACTTGAAGTCTTTCACATTTATATAAATTCACTAGGTACGGAATACGTAAAATAACGCAAGAAAATCACAATAAACGTGACGCTACGCACTTAGTATAACTGCTAGGCAGAACTGGTGGTAGTTACAAGTAGACAATAATCTGTGTAGCCGGTCATATGCACGCGCAGAAGCAAGTAAGCAAGACAGATTTTCGAGAAAAGTAGAGTTTTCGCACATATTCTCTTATAAAAGGCACCCGTTATGGCTAAGTTTCTTAAAAAGTGATGTTATCTACTATCTCAAAAACCAAAGCCAATTTGTAAAACCTACTTTTATTTTTTACTTCAGCAGACCTGAATTTTACCCTAAATTCGTTTAAAAAAAGCTTGGCAACAAATTTTTTAAAAATTTTGTTGGGCGTTGTTATCGACCAATAAGCATAATCTCTATCATACCTAAACTTTTGGAAACGTTAATTTATGAATATCTTTTTTCATTGGTTCATGGGTTCATTGTGATAATTTCAAATCAGCAAGGTTTTTTTCGGGGTCGTTCTCTGGAAACAAATTTGTTTATATTTTGTGAATACCTTCACCGCCACATGGATAATCGGGTTCAGGTGGATGCCTCTATACCGACTTCAGCAAGGCTTTTGATAAAATAAGTCATAACATCTTGTTGAGTCGGCTTGCTGAGGTCGGTGTGGGCGGAAGTCTCCTCAGGTGGGTTGAATCTTATATTAAAAATCGATCACAGTTTGTCTCAGTACAGGGTTTCTGTTCCCGATCGTTTGTAACCACGTTTGGTGTACCCCAGGGATCACATCTGCGACCTTTGATTTTTATCATATATATTAATGGAATTCAGTCTTGCTTTCATCATTACAAGTTTCTACTCTATGCAGACACAGATTAAAGGTTTATACTTCTAGCACCAAACCTGAAGACTGTGACAGGCTCCAGAGTGACTTAGACCGCCTGGGAACTTATTGCGACGAGAATGGCCTTTTTCTTAATCTGGATAAATGTACTTCAATGACATTCTCTCGAAATTAAATTGATTTTTGGCCTTCATGTGGATTCTGTTGTCATCTCTGCTCTTAAGATGTTGGGGCACGTTACCCGAAAATGCAAACCCCTCAAAAATGTTAGGTCAATCATCTGCTTATTCAACTCCTTTGTTTTAAGTAAATTAAGTTTTGCCACTATAGTTTGGAGTCCGAGACAGGCGGCCTATGTTCATCGAATAGAGAATGTTCAAAATAGATTTTTAAAATACATCTCCTTTAAAAAGGGCTTTGCCTTGTTTGACCTAGGTAATTATATTGTATAGTGTTTAGAGATTTTTTGATTTTTTCATGTTTAGATTTTGTATCTTAATTATTAGATGTAATTTTGTGGATACTGTAGTGCATATACATATATCCGTTAGTATCCCTGTTGTTCACAATAAATAAATAAAAAAATAAATAAATAAATCTTTGAATCTTTGAATCAACAATAAACTATATTTATATTTCCACTTAAAATTTCCTAAAAGCACAATGATTGAATAAAAGAGCCTTCAGATATACCAAAATTCCTGCATTTGACTTTTATTGGGATATGCCGAAAGTAATAAATATCGTATGGATGTTGGGGAATGTGATTGTATTCATTTTACTGGGGATTTGCATACTATATTAGAAAACGATTTTGAAAACGAATATCAATTTCTTAGACGATAAAGTGCCTATTATTATTCCTGTTAGTATTCTAATTTGTTTTAATATATACCGGTTGTCCCGCTAAGTTTGGCCACCGGCTGTATCTAGGAAACTATTTGGCCTACAGCATTCGGGAATTTTTTTTTACAAAAGTGATCCCGAGAAGTCTATAAAAATTATTTTCCACTTTGAAATTTTACCGCTAGATGGCGTATTTTTAAATCAAAATCGAAAAATGAGAATTTCTTTATAAAATCAATATCGAAGGTAAGTTACTCGGAACGATTTTGGACTCTCTTATTAGCACTCTAAAAATTATTTGTATGACATTTTAGCCAATCTCTTAAAATAAGGGGTGGGGGAGGGTGAAATTGTATAGCAGAAAAAGTTGGATAACTTTCGGCTACGTTAACCGATTTTAGCAAACTTGGTTTCGTTTTAAAACTACTTGATAGCCGAATCTCAGCCTGTAACAATACTAAAGTTTTTGTTTAAACCTCAACCGCCAGATGGCGTAATTTAGTTGCTTCAGGAGTTTACCCAATTTTCCATGAATGGGTAAATGGAAGGATATATTTTTTATCTTACTTTCTTATTACTTGTAAAATTACCTAAAAAATGGCAGAAACCGGAAGTCGCTATAGAACATATCTGGGATATGATGGGTCGAAGGGTGGGACTGCGTCCTAACCCTCCAATGAAGTTACAATATCTGCGTGATGCCCTACAAGTTGCTTGAGATGAAATGCCTTAGGACTCCATAGATTACCTCATTAGAAGCATGTCCAGGCGAACCACAGAATCTAGTCGTTTAACTGGAGGAGCAACTAATTACTGAATTTTCACTCCAAGCTTTCGATAATGTTTAATATTTTCGTCAGGGCCAATATGAAACAGTGATAAGTTAACCTATATTTGAAAATTACATATATGAAAACGACATAAAAGATAATATCTCTTTCAGAATTGCTAATGCATTTCTTAATTAAGACAGCTTCTACAAAAAACGGACATTGTATTATTTTAAATAATTTGTTATTACATTGTTGTTAATTTTAAGGTAATTTTATGGTAAAAATGATTTAATTCTAAGTTGATGGCAAAATAATTTGTTGGAGTTTTGTTTTTAAATTTTGTTCGTTTGTCAGTTTTTGTTTTTTTTTATAATTTTTATTTGCGTTTTCTTACTGCTTAAGCTGTGATTAAGTTAGTTGGCCTTGACTTTGATAATAATATAATTGTGATGTTGGTAATTAAGTTTTGATTGTTGAATTGTAACCTAATGAAACTTATGGATGATCAAAACTGCAAAGGTTAAACGTAAAAGGGGTGGCTGGCTATATAGACAAATTGAAACTGGTGTTATCGTTAGTAGCATTATTGTTGATTAATTTTAATGCTAATAGATTAGAATAAATGATACTGAGACCTTCAGTGTCGGCTCTTCTGATAATTGCTTTTGGTTCTAAGAAAATTTCAACCATTTCCAAAAACCGCCTCTTACTGTCGTTCACCTCACTGCACAAGATTTGGATTTCGTTATATTTAAATCTATGTCCTAGTTCATTTGTGTGTTTAAAGAGAGTACACAACAACAATTTATTATGCATCAGGTGGTGTTAAGTTTTCCACATTTGTACTTCTTAACATTTATTTACACTAAATATAATATTTCATTACAAATTTAAAGTACTTATTATTACGGACTTCGCGGAAGCTTATACTGTATTTTTATATTAGTTTCTAATTTAATACCCTGGTTAATTTTACACCTATGAAAGAATGTTAAGTCTTAAAAACGCATTTTGTTTAATGTGACATTGACAGTGAAAAGAAGGTTATTGTCAGAAAATAAAAATTGGAAAACCGGAAGTTTGTATAGTATTTCGGCCGTCCGGGACAATATTGAATAAGTGCATTATTTTTTACCCCTTGTATAATAAATTTTGACATTTAGGCCGTTGGCACACTATGCGATTGCGACACGATGTATCGCATGCGTTTTGTCGCACCGCAATCTCGTGCTGTAGCTTGCTCTAAGAAACAAGATGGATTATATATCTCATATATTCATTGATATTATAAGCATCATCATCTGTTGTGTTCGATGCAACATTGGGGCATGACTGGCCTTGGCAATTACCACATACTGTTGAACAAAATAATCCGGCTTTTTTACAGCCACAATTATCATTACAACCCTTCGTGCAATTACAAAAAATAGTATTGAGAAGTTTCTCTGGAGCAGGCGGTAGTAGAGTTTAAATTGGCTCCAAACCGTTATTGTTTAATACCCATCCCCAGGCTTCAGCGTCCAGTTCGTTACCTAGTCATACTTGGACTTTATAGTAGACATGATATAAATGTGGATAAGCAGCACCAGATGTTGGAGGAAGACAGAATTACTGTACACTTTTATTGTTCCGTGTGCTTTTTACAAAACTTAAATATAATTAATAACCTGTCTATAGAATCAATTTTTTGTAGAAGATCGCATAATCTACGATCTTTGAAATAACTATTTTTACGATAGCACTTGCCGTTTAAGAGTTATTTGCGAAAAACCTATTTTTTGACTTTTATCTTGAATAAAATTTTTAGCACAAGTGAAATCGATGGGGACTTTTGATATTTCATTTGTAATGATGTTTTTAAGGTCTGTACCAATTTTTAGCTCTGTGCGAATTTTTCCGCGGTTGAATGTCTATTTCTACTGGATGATAGGTTTAGTACCTTTCAAGCAGATGTGCAACGCACACCGAGTGACAGCGAATATGAATAGAAATACTGTTATTTTGTTGGCGATCTTGCATCGAAGGCGTCGCGCACAGTGTAATGAAATCGAGAATTGGTCGATATTGGTACTTCCCTTCGCTGTTTTGCAAAAATTGTGGCATATAAAAACATATATTGGAGTACGTTATTACTGTACTAAATTTAGACCTACGTAGTACCTTAGTAGGTACCGGTCGCTCAAAAAACATAATTATTTTTCGACAAGATAAATAAAAAAATACTCTTTTCGGTTTAAAGCAACTAAGCTTAATAGACTTAATAGTAATTTTAAAAAACATACTTTAATTAACCTAATTTTCACAATCTGAGCTGGAGGCTGAACTATTAGCATCGTCGTCCTCAACGTTAGTTTCTTTAAAAAGTGTTTCGGTTTCTGAGAACAGATAATTTTTTTTCGTAGTATATTATACGGTCTAGTAGAGGAAATAGAGATTTGAAGAAATTATTAAGTTGTGCAGCATGTCCTCAATATTCTCGGTCCGTCTTCGCTCTCGCGCGTAATGTTCTGGGAATTTACAAAACTCTTTATTTCTAACTTCTGATGCGTCTCAGATAAATGTCCAATAGGAAAATAAGAAATGTTCTCGCAAATTCCTGTCCCTAAATATTAGTAACATGTGAACACTTGATGGCGTATACGAGTAGTACCAATTATATAATATCATACAGCTTTGGTTGGGTAAAGTATCAACGTTTAAGTTTTGACCCGTAGGAAGCGCTTAAAGAATTACAGCAAATTTTTTGATTAAAAGTTTGTTCAATCCAGTAATTGCTGCTGAAAAAGTTCCAGCAGTATTGCCATCGTTTGTAGTGCCCTCACTCTATTTTACATCTATTTGTATTCCAAGTTGATTTCGAAAATAATTTTGTATTTTCTTTTTTCTTTGCTATTTTTTTACTTTGTTTTCACCCTTAGTGGCATCCTTAATTATAAAGCGTACTTAATGAGCTAACTTATTACCTACTTCTTAGAATAATATAATGTTTAATAAAGTACTGGGTGTAATACCTTATTTTTAAAACTATATAGGTAGGTACTTAGATTCATGAATACTTTATTTAATATTATTCTAGCCACTTTTCCTAGTCAAAGTTAAATTAGTTAAACTTTACCTGGAACTTCTTAGAAAATTTAATATAATTAATAACATACCTGGAAAATTTTTAAAGCAGCATTATAAAGCAAATTTGGATTCCTGCATGTGCGACATTACTAAAGAAAATTTTTTTTTCAATATTATCGGACAAAGTCTGATGAGATTTTTGGATATTCCTGATGTATAAGAGTTGTATAATTCTTTAATGTATGTGACAACGTAGGCGTATTTAGGCATTTTTTTAAAAGTTTACACCAAAATTTGTTTTTTCTTCGACTAGAACCCCGGTTCTTTAAAATTTGATGAAAATTTGGAAATATTAAGAGTAGTTAGCATACTATAGCTACCACAACTGCTTGCAAATTTTTTAAAGATGGACTTATTTTCGCATCATTTTTATTGCTCTCAAAAAAGTTTCTGCTTAAAAAGAAAGTACTTTACGGTGATACATTTGAAAAAAAAGTGGTAAACGACTAAACTTCAGACATTTTACAAATAATCTAGATTAACTAAAATTGGATAGTCGCTGTTTTACCCTATGTCCACGAAATATCAAATTCGTTACCCTGTGCGTCGTAGGGGTAAAAAACAAATTGTTATCAGAAATCGAAGTTATTGGAGTCATCCTATTTTACAAGTTAGATATGTGGAAGGTGCATTTAATGCTTTTTCAAAAAATTGAGGGAACATGATGACAAGATTTTTAATTATTTTCGAATGTACCAACCTCCGATTATTTACTTGAAGTTTTAAAAAAGTCCATACTAAATTGGCAACATAGCATATTTGCGGCATAGTGAATCGGCGCGCTATCTGCAAGTGTACGTTTGATAAGAAGTTTGCGATATCTGACCGCCGCGCCGCCGCCGTATCGCACGTATATGCGACGAAAATAATACTGCAGCGAAAATTTGTTGCATCGCAAGTGTGTGTCAATATGCTATTTAAAGCTTTGAATTTTAGGTTTTTACGGTATCGTTGCGTTTTATCGCAAACCAAAAATCGCATAGTGTGCCAAAGGCCTTAAAGACGCTGTCAAATAGAGTTTTTCCTGCCCCTCTTACAGCACTTTCAGACGGTGCGATTGCGATTTTCCGTTTGCGACATTTCGCGTCGCATTCGCAAAACACTTTCACATGGTGCGATAAAATTTATTTTCAGTAGAATACATTACAAAAATTGCGTGCGGTGGTGTCGTTACCCAGTTTATCTTGGTAGTCCGTGTAGTGCAAGTAGTACAGTGTGAGTATGATTATCCATCAGAGACGAATTATTTTGTTGGCATTATTACATCGAAGGCGAAGGAAGAAAAAAAAAGATTAGACGTAACAATCGACGTTATTGGGTACATCCACTTTTGTGAGTAAGATACGTCGAAGGTGCTTTTTACATCATTTTTAAAGAATTAAGACAACACGAGGATACGAACTACTTTCGAATGAAAATATCGACCTTCGATTGCTTACTTGGTCGTTTAAGAAGTACTATCAGTCGACAAGACACTCTGATGAGAAACTGTATTCCGCCTACTGAAATGCTAGCATTAACTTTAAGGTAAGTAAATATTTGAACTAACGCATTGAAAATAATTTTCATTCCAAAAAATACAAGCCTAAAAAATACGTGTAATAGAAAATGGAGAGGAACACAGGGATTGGATCATTTTAGAGCCTTATAAAATCTGGTACATACGGTTCGGAATAGTGAACCTGTGGTACTGAATGTAATGGAGGAGCAGGTGAGGAATCCGAATATGTCTGATGCGAGTATGAAGCTGACGCTTCTGAGGAATTTGATGGCGACTGGACCGATTGCATACGGCTTTTGGTGTTTTAGATGAGTTGCAGCACATCGACTCGAAATTGTAATTTTTCGTTCTGGGTCATATTTCTCACAGACGGCAGAAGTGACAAAAAGAAATATTCATCCTCATCGGGCCGATGTTGCTGCTGCGGAGATGTTTGCAATGCCTTTAGTAAGGCTTTATCTATTTCGTCATTGTCTGGAGCTGTTCTTTGTTTTCTCTTCCGTGAATCTCCCGAAGTACCAGGGAGAGTCGCGGAAACCTGTACAGGATGTCTGCGCGCTTGGTGTATCTTTCTGATGTTCTCATTTTCAGCTTCATCATGTTGTGGTTCTTTCCTTTGATCATCATGCAATTCCTCTTCTGTTAGACTAGAACAGGTTTCGTCCTTTTCCAAAATTGTAAGTAAAAATTGTAAATTATCATGATAGACATACTTTTTTGTGCTTGCTTGACTGGATCTTTTCTTTAGAGATTTGCTAAATGCGTCTCTGACATTTCTCCATTTGTTCACGACCATCTCGTCTGAAAATGCACACCTATTTGTAGTACTTATATCTAGGTATTTGAAATTACATTTAACATGTTAAAACAGGCAGTTTTAATTTTAGGTACCTAGCCAGTGGCAACACGTTCACCGATTTACATTACACATATAGAATTGGTATATCAACTATAAGCGATATTATAAGAGATGTATGCGTGAATATTTGGCAAATTTTAAAGGACGAGTGTATACCGAAACCATCAAGGGAATATTGGTTGAAAATATCTAAAGAATATGCTGAACGCGCTCATTTTTCACATTGTATTGGAGCTGTTGACGGAAAACACGCTTGAGTGTGTAAGTTTAAAGGCAGCGAATCCATGAATTTGAATTATAAACATTTTTTTTCAATTGTTCTTATGGCAGTTGCTGACGCTAGTTACCGTTTCGTATACGTTGATATAGGCGCGTACGGAAAGGGCGGCGACTCTTCAGTGTTCCGGGAAACTGTGTTTTGGAAAATGTTGGAAGAAGGAAAATTAGACTTTCCTCCATCAACACCGCTCGACGGTGCTGAAATAATTGATTTGCCATATATATTGTTAGGCGACGAAGCTTTTGCATTGAGCGCTAACCCTATGGGGGGCATAATCTTGACGTTCCAAAAAGAGTTTTCAATTATCGTCTGAGTCGCGCTCGAAGATACGTTGAATGGGCGTTTGGCATTTTTAGCAACAAGTGGAGAATTTTTTATCGGCCGCTCAATGATTCCAAAAATTTCGCGAAAGATATTGTCAAAGCATGTGTCATCCTTCGCAATTTGGTTCGAGAGAGAGATGGATGCACCTCCGATGACCTTTACGTAGCAAAAGGGTTTACCAATTTTCCTGTTACAAGAAATATACGAGGAGGAAGACGAGCTAATGACATCAAAGAATGCTTTACAAATTACTTTTTAAGCCCTAATGGTTAATTACCTTGGCAAATGTCAAAGATATAAAATTTGTAAGACACAAAATGTACGTTTAACACATGTATTACAAATCGTCTGATTAAAATAATAAGGGTGCATTTGCACATAACGCATTTTTGAGAAATAAGGCTTTGAAGTTTGAGATTAAATAACTTGTTGGTACCTTCTGAAATACCTTCTTTTTTTCTTTAAAATAAGTTACAAGCATAAAAACCATTTATTTAGGATAAAAAAACTGCCATATAAGCAAAATTAGCAGATTTGTGTTCTTAAATCTTTTCAAATAGAACCATAATACACACAAGTGACCGATAACTGTAATTTAATAAAGGTGTAACTGCCACATGAAACCCTATTTCACAGTATTCTTTGGTCTTTCATAAAAA
Source organism: Philopedon plagiatum (assembly GCA_963971165.1). NCBI lineage: Eukaryota > Metazoa > Arthropoda > Insecta > Coleoptera > Curculionidae > Philopedon > Philopedon plagiatum. The sequence continues at coordinate 100,524,941 of OZ020190.1, forward strand.
AAAATTGATAATCCAGTTCTATCTGGTAAGTTTTAGGATAAATAATTGGAAATAAAAAAATAGACAAGTACCTATTAACATTGTTTATTAGGAATTATACTGACGAGATACAGAAATAGTATGCAAAACAAAAGAACGTCAGTAAAACTTGAGATAATACATAAAAAACAGACAAAAATACAGTGCGTTCATAAAGTCTCCCCCCCTTCTAATTTTTGCTACGACAGGAATATTGAAATGAAATTTAGTGAGATTTAATACGAGCTAAAATAAAGAAATTACTAAAAATTTTCAAATTATTTTTCAAAATGGCGGCTGGACGCCATCTTGGTTCTTTTTTTTAAAATGGTAACAGGTGTCACGTAATACATCATTTGAAAGGTCTTTTCAAGTTCTATTCAACCTCCGAGTTTGAAAAAATAATTTTGACTTACGTCAAGATGGCGGCCAAGTAAATTTTAAGCATTTAAGTGGCTATGTGTGAAATATAAATATTATCTGATTTCAAACTTCAAGGAAAAGTAAATTTTTTACAATTTTAAAGCATCACGATGATTGCTGGAAAGATAAATTTAATTTTTCTTTCATTTTTGAAATCCCATAGATTATTTATTTTCCAAATAAGCATTTAAATGCTTACAATTTCAATGGCCGCCATCTTGACATAAGGCAAAATATTTTTTTCAAACTCGGAGGTTGAATAGAACTTTGAAAGACCGTCCAAATGATGTGTCACATGACACCTGTTGCCATTTTAAAAAAATAACCAAGATGGCGTCCGGCCGCCATTTTGAAAAGTAATTTGAAAATTTCTGCGAAAAAAAATTGTATTTTACCTCGTATTAAATCTCACAAAATTTCATTTCAATATTCCTTTCGTAGCAAAAATTAGAAGGGGGGGGGGGGAGGAGACTTTATGAACGCACTGTATACACATAATGTAATGTATTAAACTAAAATTAAGCTTATTAACTTTCACACAGTTTAACATCTTAACTATATGGGCAGGGTTAGTACCTCTATAAGGAGAGAAGAGCCTTGTAAAATTGTTTGTCTGTATCAGGCATGCTCTTCATCATTTTTTTTAATGCATCCACTTTCTCTTTGCTGATATTTTTCCTTTTTGGAAGGATTTTTAAACTTAGAGTATTTAGATTTATTGGTAGGGGCACATTTTCTTTGCTCATTTTTCTAGTAGGACGAGGCGCGCTCTCACAAATACATACCTGCGTAAAGTTATTATGTGTGTGACTCAGTTTATAGGATACATGTTCAATGTGGTGTTTCTCGTATTTCAATTGTAATACTTTCGAAAATGGTACTTTGTTATAACTGAGTTTGGAAGCGCACTCTTCAAAATTTATAAAGTCACTTTCCTTCATTTGGATGATGACAAAAGGGTTACCTTTGTTGACAGACTTCAATTCCTTAATAAATCCCAGGGGTGAATAAAACTCGATTCTTGACATGTGGCGTTCTATTTGACTGTGTATGTTGTCGACTTCTTGCACGGCACCATGACCAGCAATCGAGTATTTCATAGTTATACTTGTTAGCTCGTCATGTGTTCTCAAAATTTGTAAGGCACTGAAAGCTATGTATGAGTTACGGTTCTGAGATATGCAACTGTCACTCCATGTTATAAGATGTTCAATGTGATTTTCTCCCAAAATACGTTCCACCAATTTCTTAAATGCACTTGAAAGATAATTTCCACTTCGGCCTTGCTGTGTTTCGATCCATAAGACGCAGTAAGCAGTACCAGTTGAGGAAAGGTGACCTGTTAGATTGTACATATTTAATTTGTGAAGATAGAAATGATTCCCTACGTGGGTTCTAGGGCAGGTTATCACATTTTCAAGATCGAAGGTTAATATAGGGATGCCGCTCTTTTTATCGTTGTCTTTTTCTTTCCTCATCGCTTCTTTTTCATTTCTATGTTTTTCCATGTTTTCTTTTTCTTCTTGAGTTACAATTTCCTCTTTCTCTTTAATATTATACGTAGAACATTTTTCACATATATCTTTTTTTGGAACATGAAAGCCATAGTTAAAATTTTCATTGAAAATTTTTCGATACATGCTTAATTTGACTGGTGTCATGTTTTCTTCCTGAGCACAATCGATCTTGTACATGTCATACATTTTTGGAACGCTCAATGTTGATTCAAGATATTTTCTGCTAGTGTTTGCTCTACAGTAGTGCGACTCTACTACAGGAAACTTTTTAATATGGCTAATTACATGGTCTTTGCGTTCATTACTGACTTTTCTTGAGGATGTTCTACCTCTCATAGATTTTTTCGGCTTATCTGCATCGGTAGAATGTACGGTGTATATAGATTTCTGAGATATATTAAGGGTACCCAAAAAGAACTTTTTACACACTCTCACCATTTCTTCTCTAATTTTGAAAAAATATTTAAATGAATATTGTCTTCGAGAAGGCTCCTGCCCTGTTTTACGCCCTTTTAAGTATTTTCTAGTCATTTCCTTTAAAAAAACGTACTTTTCATTTTGCTGCAGACTATAGTAATACTGAAATTTCATTTTTCTGTCATTTACTGATATTTTTTGAGAGCATTTAAACTTGCAGTTATTCTCACAATCTTTAGTAGTAACTATTCTTTTGGCAGGAGCCGTCTTTCCTTTTGCATTAACAAACTCTTGTCCTGCCTGGTACAGTTCACGCCGCTTATTCACTTTCCACAAATCTACGTTTCTCAGTTTTTCTCTCACCTTCTCTGGTTTTTCATTTGTTAAAGACTCAGACAGTAATGGCTCATTAATATTTTCTTCCTCTGCCTCCATTTCTTGTATAAATTCAGTTTCCATAACTTCTGCTGCCGCTGTGTCTTTCATCAACAAAACTTCTTTGCTTATTCTTTTTTCTTCTATATTTGTTACTTCTTTCTCACTAATATCTTCTTCCACTACCCGCTTTTCTTGTATAAACTCAGCTTCTGGAACTTCTACTGCGGTTGTGTCTTTTAGAAAAACTTCTTTGTTTTGTACTGTTTCTATCTTTTGACTTAGGTTTTCAATCAGGTTTCTTTCTACTTTTTCTGCCATTTGCAGAATATCATTATCAGACCTTAGAAAATCACCAGATAATATGTCCTTTGCTAGCGAATTGTTTTGTTGTGAACGTTCTATTACCCTGGGTTTCATATTTTCTGAAATATCAAGAATAATATAATTCTCCTCTTGAGGACTAGACATTTCTTCGTTAGATTCCATACTACCAGTTTCACTTCTGCGACTAAGATTTGCTTTGCTCTTTTCTATTTCTGCTGTCACTTCTTGTATGATATCATATGATCTTAAACAATCACCAGACTGGGTGTCTTTGGCTGTAGAAACATTTTGTTGTTTTATATTAACACCGGGTTTAACATTTTCGGAAATATCAAATATAATATAAGGTTCCTCTTTCTGAGAAAAACGTTCTTCTGAGCCGCTTGACTCCTTGGCTGCAAAAATCATAAGAATATAATAAAATTTAAGGCTTTTTACATTCTTACCTAAACGCAGCATTTTCTCAATTCTGGTTTCCATATTATTTTAATTTTAGGGGCAGCTACAACAACTTAATAGCTGAAATCTTTCTTAATTTTCGCCTTAAAAACCACTGATATTTTGCGGTTATAAATCCACAAAATAAATCTAACGCGTATGTTAAGTAGAGTTCTATCTACAAATTTTGAATAATAGGGTTCTAACTACATCGACATGGAACTCCTATTATTGTTAAAGTTGATCATAGAACTCTTCTTTACCAACACTACCATTCAAGTCAAGCAGATAGAACCCTATTACACAAATTATTTCCAGAAAGAGGCGTCAGATGGCAATAATAGTACTATCGTTCGTAGATTTTAGTGTAGCATTATACCATAGGCGCAAACTCTCAAAAATAGCAAAAAGTGCAGATAGAACCCTTTTATTCTAACGCGACGAAATATACTGTATCCATAATGAATTACCCATTTTCTATTGTTGGGCGTCATCCATAGAATCATAGTTTTTTTCGAGAAAACTGCACACTTCTTTCCATGATTTTTCTTTCAGACGCTTGTTTTTATATTCTTCACTAGTTTTGTCCCAAATACACGGTTTAATTTCCACGGCTTCAATTAAATTGATTATCTCGCACTTAAATTTCAATTTTGCAGCCATTGCGAAGACCTACTGCTGCTGAAGCTCAGAATATAATGCGTATTGCAACCCTGGAAGTATATTCCGCCGGTAACCTCGCAACAAGCAGCGACATGTCTGAAGACGTGACTTGGTTTTTATTGGTGGCTTAGTATCGCACGGAAAAATGACGGCCGATATTTGACCGCCAATCGCGTTGTGCTGCGATGCGATATAATGCCGCAGTCCGCTTCCGATTTTTTTTGTCGCCTCCGCATCATGTGAAAATCTCTCGTAAAACTCCACATATTTTGACTGTTCACAATATCGCTGCAAAATGTCGCAAACAGAAAATCGCATCGCAGTCGCACCCTCTGAAAGTGCCCTTAATGAGCACCCGTATGAAAAAAATGTCCAGATCCTGCTGCCTATCAAAAGATAAACCATTTAAACCAAAAGGCACTGGTAAAACATGGGATAAAATTGAAATCAATTATCATGGTCGAGCATTTTCTTGAAAATTTTGTTACTTGGGAGATTTTAATAATCATGAAAGACCCTGCATATGTTCCCACACAGAAGGTGGTAAAAGCACAAGCAACGGTAGAATAAAACAATAACTTTTGTATACACAACAATTCCTGCATTTGACTTTTAATGCCAAAATTAATAACAAATATCATGGACGTAGGGAAGTTGAATTGTTTTCATTTTACAAAGAATTTGCATATCATATAAAAAATGATTGCGAAAACGAGAATAAATTTCAGAAACAGTCAAGTTGTCTGTTAATATTATCCTTTTATATTTCAGTTTGTTTTAGAATGTGTGCCTTTACGAGGCCATTGGGTGGGTTTATTGTCATGTACAGAGGGTGTTGTGAAGTTCACTTAATATACTGAAACAGATAAATCCTTGTATAAAATCAGGCAAGAATAGTCATAAATGGCGCTTGCTTCGCGATAATAAGCAACACTTACCCCATACAGATAATAATTGGCCAAGCCCTGCCGAAAAATGAAACGGTCGATCTTGTTGGCATCGCTTTTAAACATGATCTCAGCTGGCGCAAACACATTACTTTAATAGCCACATCAGCAGCTAAAAAGCTTGAATTTCTTTTTCGAGCCAGAAATTACTTTTCCCCTTCCAACTTACACCCTCTATGTTTACAAAATAAGACCCAACCTAAATTACTGTTCCCACATCTGGCGAGCGGCATCACCTTTAACATTCCTTGATTCTATACAAAAGAGAGTCGTTCAGCTCATGAATGATCCAGTCCTTACAAGAAAACTCCTTTCTCTCGCTTATCACCGCGCTGTTGGGGATTTATCCCCTTGCTTCTGATACTTCCGGGGATTTTTCTCTGAAGTACTAGCCGCTATAATTCCCCCCTTGACTGTTCTTAACAGAATAACAAGAGGTGCGTTTCGTATGCATCCCTTTACTGTCCAGCTACAAAAGCATAGAGCATCTCACTTACCTAGGGTCTCCAGATTATGGAAATATTCCCTGCAGATGTTTGTCCTTCCCCTGCCATCCTCCAATCCCTTAAATCTCGTGTCATCTCAAGATTGTCGAAACGAAGAAAATTGACTTTAAAATCAAATTTACTTCCCAACCATTTAGAATTATATAATTCAATAATTACACTACCCCACAAAAAAAAAAAAAACAAAGTCATGTCCACTGGACTAGATCCCCATGTCTATATGATTTCGAGGTCGCTGAATCCGAATCCGACATCCGTTTCACCCCATCAGGTCATTGGACACCGTAAACCACCCCCTTAATTTCTAGGGTTGGTCAGCATCTGGCTCGGGTGTCCTCTGCTCTTCTTCTTTGTTTATTCCAAAGTGAGAGGTGGAGAGGGTAGAGGGTTAACATCCGATCCGGAACGCACACCTGAGGGGGTGAAACCACCCTTTCAGGGGGTGAAACCAGTTTTTTTTCTGTTTTCGAAGGATTTTTGTCAGAATCACGACGGAGGAGGGGTTTGTATATACATATACATGTACAAATGTGAATTTATATATACATTATATATACAGCCGAAAATTTTGCGTTCAGATACGTGGATCTCAAATTTTTATGGGCCATATCGGGCCCAATACTAGCCTTCGCCTTTAGAGAGCCATTTTGGTAGGCCTGTGACATCATCATGGGACCGTCAGATGGAAGGAATTTGAGAATGGAGGTGAGCAGTGCGTGGCAATTTAAACACGCGATCATCCTTATCTATAGCGATTGGCTGTTTGTGGCTACAATCAGCAATAAGTATGGTTACAGCTCCCAAAATTTTCGGCTGAATCCGAATCTGCAAAAAACGGGGGTCCCCATATGAAAACTCAAACTTACGCCTCACAGGGCCCAGGCCCTTATCGGGACCAAATCTGACAACGTTATTCGATTCCCCGGAAAATTTCCTATGCTATACGAGTGAGACGGCCTTAAATAAACATCCCCCCTGGGAAATTTTTGGGAGTACCGGCCTTTTTCCAACACCTTGTATATATGTGTATATATAATGTATATATAAATTCATATTTGTACATGTATATGTATATACAAACCCCTCCTCCGTCGTGCTTCTGACAAAAATCCTTCGAAAACAGAAAAAAACTGGTTTCACCCCCTGAAAGGGTGGTTCCACCCCCTCAGGGGGTGCGTTCCGGATCGGATGTTAACCCTCTACCCTCCCCACCTCTCACTTTGGAATAAACAAAGAAGAAGAGCAGAAGACACCCGAGCCAGATGCTGAGCAACCCTAGAAATTAAGGGGGTGGTTTACGGTGTCCAATGACCTGATGGGGTGAAACGGATGTCGGATTCGGATTCAGCGACCTCGAAAACATATAGACATGGGTATCTAGTCCAGTGGACATGACTTTGTTTTTTTTCGTGGGATTGTGTTATTAATAAAATAATTTACCAATATTTTAGAATAAATTGACTCTACTATTGACTATTTCAATTTTATAAAAGTTAAGGGGTTTAGTAAAGCATTTGAAAAAATTTATGGTAGATACAACTTTTAAGCTAGGTACTTTATTTATAATTCTATTTCGATGACGATGGTATGAATAGATACCACTTTATTTTACTCCTGATTGAGGTTTTGTTCTAAAAAAAGGTAAAACAGGTTACTGGTATGGAATTAAAATACATTTATTTAATAGAATTAAATGTTTACAACAAAAGAACATAAAAAAGGGAGAATTTGAAAAAGGAATCGTGAATAACCGAATAATAATCATTTTTAGTCATCTATGTTGTCTATGAAATCACAAGCTGCGTTGTTAGTTGGCAGGTTGTTCCAAAATTGCAAATGATGGTCAGGAATGATCGAAGATAAGCTTTTAATTATGTTAGTGTTCCTTTCTTCGGTAATTCCCCCTATTGGTTTTCTTACTTCATCAAAAGAAACTCAGTTTTTCGCATTCTCCGCGTTAAGGAAATCTAATTTAGTGTCTTTGGAGTTCAAAAAGCTAGTTTTGTAGGTCAAACATTTCTCGCCCCTCTTTGCACGAACCTGAACGATATACTTCAAATAGATGCGAGGTTGTTGCTTTTTCAGTTTATAAGCTGATAAGAAATCTGACCATGCATAAAAATTAATAGGGGTAATAACATTTACTTTTTTGGAGTTCGCTTTATCCACAACACTACAAAAGTCTTGAAAATCATATATTTTACGATTTTTACGCATAGGAAGTTCAATTTGATGGTGGAAGTTGTCCGCAGACATAAATGTATGCCCCGGCTCAAAAATTTAAGGGCAATTTGCTAAGTAGCTGTTTCTGGTGAATTGACTATGTATAATAAAAATTAAAAAAGAATCCAGTTCTTCTTTTGGGATGCGCAATTATCAACCCAAAGCACTATATTCTCAGAATCTCGCATTTCCAAAAAAAAAAACTGGCAAAACACGCTCATCATATCTTCTTTTTGCCTTCCTGCTAGGGCTTCATGCCAAGGAATAGCAACTGGGGCTGACTGTTTCTGTTTTTTCCCTAATGGCACAAAACTCCGATTAAACACTATGGTCCTTGGACAAAAAACAACCTTCTTGAACATGTCAAGTCTGGGTAACATAATGACTTTCTGCAAGTATCCGGAAAAATATACCGTATTTTTATCTGGAATGTCAGTATCGCTGCTGTAAGCTGCTCGAGCCTCGTTGGCTTTATTCATGTACACTTTCCAAGAAGCACATTGGGCACAATCAGAGCAGAGATTTTCTTTGGAATGTTTGGTATCATGCAAGCCAAGACATTCGCATGCTTCACACTCCTCGTGCCCGAGTTTCTTAAAGGAAGTGTTCATATTTTTGGTGACTACACTTCGATAAACCTCGTAAAAGCATTTAATATTATCTTTCTGTTTAAAATCGGAGTACATAAATTGAATGGTTATGCCACTGGGAAGATAGTTTTTGTTTGACGTGTGTTCTCTTCGGTAGTGTGAGACCGCTGGATGAAAACTGCGCTCTTATCAAATTCCTGTCTATTTTAGCTGCTTTTGTATGTTTTCCTTGTCTGCTACTTGCATGGCAAATAATATTACTATTTCGTCTCGATGAAAAACAGTCTTGAATTGTGCTATCATTATCCTTTCTATATCCTAAGGTAGCTAGGAAATATTTTTGGCATACTTGTACTCTATTTCCTGTTTCAGCTTTACAAAAATACCGAAGGGATTTTCTTCTAGCAGTTTCAGAACTTCTATGGCGTTTAACATCTTCGCATACGTCAATTGTAAATAAGGAACTACACTTTTTTTGCAAGTGTTATTTCTACAAGCTGGTTTCACTGCGTACTTCTCAAGTAGTTTTATTTTATTCTCTGCCAATTTTATTTTCTTTCTTGTTGCTAGTGTTTCTTTAAAAAATTTACGTTTTCTAACTTTACCTTTTTTAGTATATTCAATATTCTTTGTATTCTTCTGCAGCTGGTTGATTTTGTACTTTAATAGAGACTGCGGCATATCACTCTGTGACGACAAGTCTTCATTTTCAATAACAAATTCGCGATCTCTCACGGATTCATCCGAATTAAAACGATTTGGATGTTCTTCATTAGGTACCGGATAATTATTATTGATCTTGGATAAGCCAGATCTGAATTTCCTAATGGCAATAATTGCACTGACGAAGATGGTATATTATCCATGATTATACAAGAAACGGATGGTTCAGTGTCAAAAATAACTGGTTGTAAATCAGCATAAACTGGTGTTGGTTCTTCCTGCGCATTTCTTTCTGAATCTGAATTTTCTAAAGGCAAAAATTCTTGCACTGACGACGATGGTTCATTACCGAACCCATTACTAGCCCTTAACAAGAGATGTCAAATTTTATTACCGCACCGACTTTTTTATAACATAAATTTAAAAACATGTAAAAAAGAAAGCAAAAACTAGTCCTTTATTATACTTTATTATAAGAAATTGTGAGCAAAAGTAAAAAATAATAATGAGGACCAACATAAATATGATTTCTAATAGCTGTAAAATAAAAATGACATTCTGTGAATATGTAACTAAAAAAAAATTAAAATAAAAGCAATGAGCAACTTTTTGGTTAAAATGTGAAATAAACATATCATTTCATAATAGCAAATCAAATAATACGCAAAAAATAGCTTTTTCATAAAAACTGCAGTACAACAAAATCTACAAATTTAGTTGCTCTCAGCACATATCATTTTCGCACACTGGTTGCAAATAGGCTTATGACGCACACAGCACACATGAAAAGTTTTTCTTTTTAGCCTTGGTGGACAGGTTGAACATGTCTTGCGTTTTTCTAGTTTTGTAGTGGTTTCGCCTTCATCCATAATTTCTTCACGAACATCTAACACACGTCGAATGCAAAACCTCACTTCTCTAGGAATTCTTATATTGTTAAGTCGCCTTTCCATTTGGGGTCTAACCAGCTCCCCTGCCAGGTTACCTATAAAATCAGCCTTTTCTATTTTGGAATTATTTTTGAAAGATTGATAAGGCACGTGTGAATTTATGGCACTAATATCCAAGAGCCCGAAAAAAATCGCCACAGGCCATCTTCGTCTTCTCCTGCTTGATGTATGTTTAGAACATTTTTCATCCAATGCATCTACTCCTCCTTTCGTCATGTTATAGAAAGAGTTAATCTCTGGAAGATTTGCAGTTTTATCAAAAGAAGCAGTGTGGTGCATGGATGAGACTATTACAACGGAACGATTTTTTCTTGGCACTCGTGACATAATAGTTACATTACCTGAAAACCCATGCAAATGCTGTATAACAGCTCGATTTTTGTTTGGTAAAAAATCTTGTGGAATTTCTTTCTAAAGTTCCGACGTGGTCAATCCTCTAGCCTGCAATTGTTCAACAAGTGGAATCGATGAAAATCAATTATCTGTAGTTATATTCCTAATACTATTTTCTATTGGTTGGATAGGCATTAAACAAGTAATGGTTTCTGGAATCAGTAAGGCACAGGATTTTCAGTCCATACTTGGCTGGTTTATTTGGCATGTGAACTTTGAGTTTGCATCTTCCCCTAAAAGGAACTACCATTTCATCAATACAGGTGTTAGGGCCCAAGGAGTATACTTTCTGGGAATTTATTATCAATAAGTCAAATAACTCTGAAATTGCTGCAGCTGGGTTATCTATCCTCCTCAAAATACGATCGTCGGGATTATCGAAACGGAGACAAGCAAGTAGAATGGCGAATCGCTTTTGACTCATTACGCAACGAAATATATCACGCTCTGTACCATTTGTAGTAAAAATCCGCTTTATATTTTCGTGATTTGAATTAAAAATGGCGGTAAAAAGAAGCAGTCCAAAAAAGGCTTCCAATTCAATAATATCAATATTTTCTAAGTCCGATATTTTTGGATCTTTGGGATTGGATGTCTGATTGTGGTAAGTTTTTTGTTGGTCCATTGCAAAATTATATTCAGCATTTCATCGCTAAAGATTAGTCCATACAGCTTTTGGATTCTCTTCTATTCCCAAATTTGCAGAGGGTCGTAAGCCTGGAAGCTGTACAATTATGTTATGCCGGCGAGTCCGGGACCGACTTTGAGATGGTACACTACACCATTTGTATCTGTTTTGTCCATAATATTTTTTTTGTTACCGTTACCATCTTGATCGGTAGATTTGTCGTCTGATTCGCTGAGACAGAGTACATTTCAATTTTTAAAATTTAAATGGCCGCCATTTTGACATAAGTTAAAATTATTTTCTCAAATTCGGAGGTTGAATAAAACTTTCAAAGACCTTTCAAACGATGTGTCATATGACACCTATCGCCATTTAAAAAAGTTATACAAGATGGCGGCTGGTCGCCATTTTAAAAGATAATTTAAAATTTTTAGGGAAGAACATTGTTTTACTCATATTTAATCTAAAAAAATTTCATTTCAATATTCCTTTCGTAGCAAAAGTTAGAATGGGGGGTGGGGGGACTTTAGGACCGCACTGTATAATGAACCGACTTCACAAAAGAAAAAGCACTAGAAAGTATGAAATAATATTTTTACCTATTTATAACGGTAGTTAATGGTAAACCTAATTTTGTTCAAAGTTAGGTAACTTGTACAACGAAGTTCTAAATTTTGAAGTCGGCGCAATTTCACAGTATAAGGATCCGCCATAATTCATAAACAATTAATAAGAAGTTGCGCTTACTTTAAAGTTTAGAACTTTTGTGTACAAATTACTAAAAGTCGAACGCAATTAGGCTGACCATTAGGCTCGGTTTATTAACAATTTTTTCATGTACTATGATTAAGGATTCCTACTATATTTTAAAATTGTCGGATCATTTTTTTGAAAAAGAAAACTATAAAATGTATAAATAATGGTAACTTCCCGTTGCTTATAAATCTGTGCTTCAAAAGCTGTATTTTAGTTCAAATTTAGAACATTCTAGAGTGGTTCTAACTAAATCATGTAGGTATTCAAGTCAAAATAAAGCCGTAAAAATTCGAAAACGCAATTGGGAACTGTTCGAGAACCACTACATATTTGAACTGAAATAAAGCTAAATATTGTGGAGGTATATATACGTATTAACTCCAAAATCAAGAATTTTACAGGAGGCAAGAAAAACGGTTTTATTGAAATAATTTACGAGATTAAAAAGTGTTTTTTTGTAAAATGTTGTTGAAAATATTGGAAAGATAATTAAATAATACAATCTTTAAATAACATCTAGGTAATCTAACATTTTTCTATTTTGAAATTGGAGTTACGTGCTTATCACATAGAGTTTTCAGCATTAACAAAAGCAGTACAATGAAACAATTTTAATAGATTTTTATTAGAATTCTACGCCAACTTTCTTCCCCGGTCTCATAGTGTATACATAACGCAAATTAGAGCAGTTTAAAAAAAAATCGTGGATGAAATATTTTATTGAATATGGTTTAGGATTTTGTCTATCACAAAGACACACCCTTACATAACCGGCAGGAATATTTATTTCTGAGTTTTTTAGTTTTCTCTCAATTGTGGCATGCATTGCATCTGCTTCCATTTGCATTGGCTCTTTTCCTAAGTATTCTTGACATATTGTTATATTGTTTTCTTTTGACAAATATGGCACAACATTCGAAAGTGTAACGTTTCTGTTTTGACCGCAGCACCCGTCACTGTAAAATATCAGCTGTTCATCTTTATCCATTTCTGTTATTTCCTGAGTGATGAAACGGCTTAAGATATCAGAGAATTCGTTTAAAGATAATCCTCCATTCCAAATGAAACAATATCCTTCCCTGGATTTTATATTGAAAACGGTGAAATTATGGATCAATGGTTTTTGTTTATAACAAAGGAGTCCATAGTATATACTTTATTCCTCTGACTTTTCGTATCATTATCCTTCTCTTCTCTAGCCTCAAAGTTTTTTGCTGAATGGAGCTGATAGTTTAATTCGTCAAGATTGTCTGTTTTTCGTGCAATGCCAAACACTGCACTCGTCTTTTTTCTGCAAAAAATTTCAAGGTTCTTGTCATCAAACTCATTCATAAACAATGGTAGTCAAGCTCAATAATTTTTCCTTGCACCAATTTTACAATTTGTAGAGTTCAGACTTGAAAGTCCCTACTGGTTCACGGTATTTTTTGGTTCTTCGAGCCCGACAATAATGGGTCTCCAGTTTTGACGTTAAGTCGAGAAATAATGTCTGATGTTTTCGGTTCTTCGGATCCCAATATATCTTTATTCATTTCTGCTGCCTGATGTATTTGACCCTTATGATTTTCCTCATTTTTCCAAGTCAACACGCTCCACTCCCCGATGCAGTGTGCTAAGAAACATCTTCTTATATACGCGAATCATTTCTTCTTCTTTCATTAGGTGATAGTAATAACTGTACTTCCGTCTGGAATTGTCTTCTGTTTTTCTATCCCGGAGCCTTTTAATTTCCTCTCTAGTTATTAACATTTTAACATAAATTTTCTTTTCTTTGTTGTGCATTTTCCAAAAGTCTCCAAAGAATGTTTTTCTGTCTTCCTGAATATACTCTTGAATTTTTATTTTTAGTCTGCTTGCATTTACCACTTTCTTGCATGAGTATTTCATTTTTTGAAATATCGTATGCCCATCGGTCATCAATTAGATTTCTTCCATGGTTTTGCTGCCTTTCTTCCCGTCTTGGTTTATTAGTATTAACTTTCCAGTTGCTTTCATTCACATATCTTCGTTTCTGGCTGTGTCTTGACTCTGCAGTAAATTCTTCTTCCTCTTGCTTATTTTCTTGTTGCTCGATTGTAGTGGGTATACAGGGTGTTTCATTAAGGGTGATGAGGTACCATATCTCAGGAATTGTTACTCCAGGAGCTTTGGAAAAAAAATCCTAAGAAGGAAAGCGGCCAAGAGAAATTGCTGGAAATAATTTTTAAATTCCTAACTCTGCCGCTAGGGGGCGTAATTGCTGTGGTCATGTAAGAAAAGACATTTTTTCTGGAAATTATCCCTATAAAAGCTATCAAAAAAATATTACACTGATAATTCTACTAGAATTCTACATCTTTTTGGCTTAACACTTTTTGCTGTAAGATGTAAAATTAGGGCGGAACGGGAGGGGGAAAGTCTACTGATAAAAGTGTCCATAACTTTGGTTTGACTCAACCGAATTTGATGAACTTGGTCTCGTTTAAGAAAGGAAGGCTTGCTAATTGAAACAAAATAATGGCTGTGTTACATTGATTTTCGCGGCACTCGCTAGAGGGCGTTATTTGAGAAACTCTTTGTTTTTCCAATTTTTCTCCAAAATTTTAAATGGAATGACATAGTTATTATATCATAATCGAAAAGTAGAATAAATTTGCAAGAGAAAATGTAAAAAATTCGATTCGATATCTTCATTAGTTTCGGAGTTATAGCCAAAAGAATAATTAATATCATGTTAATTGAAAAAAGCAATTGTTTTTATAGGTCCGTGGTCAAGCGTGCCATGGAAAATAAAAAAAAAATTTAAACTTTTTATTAAGTGTGTTTTTCTCTTTTTATTTAATTTTTAAACTGATTTTATTATTTCACACTCATGATTTTTATTTATTGTTTTGCTTTTGTTTACCTTCCACCAGGCTTAGGACTGGTCCAAACCATGCGAAACGCAAGATTTGAAGCGTGTTTAAAGGCCAACGGGCCAAAACAACAATAAAAACCACAACCACCTTCACGTTCTTTATCAAGCCATAGAAATCTTGTTAAAAACAAACAACAAACAAATACTTTATAAATGTTCAAAATGACCACCGTTTTGCAAAATGCAAGTGTTACATTTTTCTCTAGTGCTGGAAACGGCAGTTTCAATTTCAGCTCGTGAAATCGTAGTTATGGCATTTTGAATTCTCTCAATCATATTCTCCCGTGTGGTTGGTCGTGTTTGATAAACAATCTCTTTTAGTCTTCCCCACAAGTAGAAATCTAGCACGGTTAAATCGGGGGATCTAGGTGGCCACGGAAACAAACTACCCCTTCCAATCCAACGATTTGGGTAACTAGCATCTAAAAAGTCACGGACTCTTCCAGAAAAGTGGGCCGGGTGTCCATAATGTTGATACCATAGGGATCTTCTTATATCAAGAGGCACATCTTCTAAAAGGATAGGCAGGCTATTTCGTAAAAAGTTTAAGTATGAGTCGCCATTTAGGTGGCCATGAAAGAAAAACGGTCCGATAATTCTGTTTCCTAAAATTCCGCACCACACGTTGACACTCCACCTGTTTTGGTGATCAACTTCCCGCATCCAATGAGGATTTGTTTCTGACCAGTAGTGCATATTGTGCAAGTTGACTCTACCACAACTAGTAAAAGTTGCTTCATCTGTCCATAAAATCTAGGAGAGGAACTGGCAATTTCCGTTGCACATACCTCTTAACCAATAACAATAATCCCGCCTCCTGTCAAAATCAGTATCTGAAAGGGCCTGGTGTAAAACTGCATGATAGGGATGCAGCTTAAAATCCTTTAAAATTCGAAACACTGTAGTGCAACTTATACCTAAGTCTAAAGAAATGTTTCTGATACTCAAGTGCGGATTCAGTTGCACGTACGCGAGAACGTTTATAATATTGTCTTCATTCCTTACTGAACGTCTCCTGATGGGCACTGGAATGGGACGTACACTACCCGTTGTTCTAAGACGTATTGCCAACCGCCGAAACACATTTCTACTATGGGGTCTTCGCTCAGGTTACCTGACAGCATATTCACGTTCCGCAAGAGGAGCATTTTCAAAACACTGAAAATATACGGCAAGCATATCGTAAGCCTCGGCGTTGGTATATGCCATTTGTGAAAGATGAAGCACAAAAGTTGAATAACGATGAACTCAAAATTCACAGAAAATCCAAGATAAAATCTTGAGAGATACTTAAAGATTGATTAAAGTGACATTTCAATTTGTTTGTTTCCCTGACAACCTGCCGATTTTGTTTCATGGCTTACTAGGTAATTTTTTAATAATACGTCAGGTTAGTAAATTAAAGGCAATAGTAATGGAGTAAAAAGTGAAAAAAAACACTTAATAAAAAGTTTAAAATTTTTTTTTATTTTCCATGGCACGCTTGACCACGGACATTGCGACGCACTTTGTTCAAAAAAAAAGTGTTTGATTAAAAACCGTCAAAGATACTATGATGAGTATCATTGACCAAGTACTTACCGCTTAACTTGAAAACATTAAAATCACTCTTAAAGGTACTCTAGAGAAAAACACAGGAACAACAGGGTGTCCTGAGGGAAGCAGGTGTAGTAGAGCGCGTTGCAAATTAGCCCTCAGCTCAGTTAGGCTGGGTAGGTTCTATTGGACGCCACCAGTTTTTTTACACCGACGCAAACTGGAAGTCGCCTAGTTGGTCTAGGGACCTGCTTCTCACACAACAAACCTGCTATTCATAATAGAAATTAAAATATGTAAAAATTGAGAATAAATTCTCTAACCACCTGAAAATTCCTTATACAAGAAGGATTTCAGAATTAAAAACATATGGCGCAGTGAGCTGAATAAAACAACGTTATAAATTTACCCTATATACATCTATTTGTACAAAAGATCAAAACGTTACAAGTGTGTATACTCAAAATCTGGAAATTGGGTGATTTTGTCCCGCAAATTAAATAGTGTTTATACACAAAATCCGAAAATTGGGCGATTTTGCCCCGCAAATAAATAAAATAAAACTTCGTGAGGAAGTCGATCCTCATACACAAAATCCTGGGGTGACCCCTTAGCATCCACCGAAGGTAGAAATTAGGGATGTCTCGTAGTCCCTAAGGAAGAGAAGTGGGGATGCGTGGTAGCCCCTACCAAAGACAAAGTAATTGGGATGCTTGGTAGCCCCCACGGTAGACCCTAGGAACAAACAATTCCTAGTAGTTACAGTAATTTAAATAAATAAAAAAAAATGTTAGAAGTTACGTGAATAATTAAAAATAAAATCAGGAGTTACGTTATTAGAAAAAGGTAAAATTTGGAAAGAAACAATTTACTGGAACTAAAGCGCCGAAATTTAATTAGTTCTTTATCAATTAAGTAATTTAATATTAAAAGAGAAAGTCATTGGCTTGAACAGAATCGAAAAATTTAGATAAGTAGAAAAATATTTAAAAAAATAAGAGCTACGTCAATATAAAAAACCACTAATTAAAGAGAAAGTAATTATTTGCAAAATTTAAACGAGCTTAAGATACGATTAAAAGGTTACATTAATAAAAAAGTTAATACTTGGATAAATAATTTACTGAAACTAATCCGCAAAATTTAAGAATATTAGATAAAAGGCTAATAATAAATGAGAAAGCCCGCGGCTTGAAATCAATCGCAGAATTTTAGTTAAGTTACAAAAAAAAAAACAAAGTATGAAGTTACTTTAATTTAAAAAAAGTTGCCACGGAAAGAAGTAAACCAGACTGCAAGATTTAAACAAGCTTAGGATAATATTAAAAAGTTACTTTAATAAACAAAAGAAATCATTACTCAAGGACATTGATAACTAAGTAAAATTGTACAGTTCCTTGATACTTTAATGATGAACGTTAATATTTACAAAAAACTCCATGATCACTAACTAATGCGGCATTATGTTATCTTACATTAACAATAAAAATAATAGAAGTACAACAAAAGCAAAATAATTGATAACTAAATTAGGAGTTTACGCAAGATTACAAGTATAAAGAAAGAATAATGCTTAAGCGTAGCCTGTAAAAATAACTAGAAAAAGATGGAGCCCCATTTAGCTTGACTTAAGATTTAAGCATTAGCACTACTCGTGTAAAGCGAATCAATGTAAGATAACATAAGAAAACCAAAGCATATATGGAGAAATCGTTTAAAGAGAAATAATCAGAAATACACCACTTATGTACATTTATAAGAACACAAATGCTAAATTAAAAGCAAAATATACCGCTAATGTGCATCTATCACAAATTTAGATTTAATTAGTGTGTAACTTTTGTGTTTATGACCGTAAATGAATAAATAAATAAATAAATAAAAACAGCAAGCTTAAATCACAAGCAAACAAATTGCTACCATAAAACTACCTGACCACTCCAGGTTCCCAAAAGCAAGTTAACTAATTATAAAGCATCTATCTACCTTAAATTCCAACTAAGCAAATGGTATGATAAAATAAAAAGTGTAAAACGTGTAAAATGTGTATGAGCCTAGTAAGTTTATTTCCCCAAAACAATAGTGACAAATTTGAAAATTAAATAGTAAGTTAACCCCTCTGAACACATAAAAAAATTACTCAACCAATCGATATAAATAAAAGCTAAAATAAATCTACACTTTCCAACTTCATAAGCATAACATACACCTTTTAACTTATACAAATATTGAAATTATAATTATAGATAATAGCCCCTGCATATGATTGAGTATGAAATAAAGTCGATAAAGAAACTTGTTAAAGCCACGGTGTGTGCTTTGCGATAAAGTCAATAACAAAACCCGATAAAAACAATCTACATTTACCAAGCGAGTGACTGACGGCTTAAATCCAAGCTTAGCTGTTCCAACGGACCCGAAAGCGGGTATAAAGAGGCCCTAAACATAGCTTATAGATTGTATGAAATTTACTTCACACTATTCAAGCTTCAAAAATATAGTCCCGCGTTCAAAAGAATGCAAATTAGATAATGTAATACTAATAATAAAGCAGTTGAGCGGCTTGGTTATTATGGTAATAATTTAGTCAGCTATTATAATTCAAAATAAGATGCAGCACACACCGGGCAGCCAAAAAAAAAACTAGTCTGAGAGAATAAGATTGTGAAGCAGAATTTTCGATAACTATTGTCCGCAAAAATTTAAATTATAATGCATGGGCGTAAACAAATAAACAATTATTAAGTATTAGAGAAACACGGGGCAAAAAAAAACTTCAAGGTTTAACTTACCCCTTTAAACAAGGATAAAGAGGGATGGAAATTCCAAAACTGCAGGCAGCAAAATGGCACCACACAGCAAAGGTTACCACAGGGTTGGGACCTCCAAACTGTTGCCGATGTTCGTGGCTTGATAGAAATAAAGAAAGAAATCCTTAGTACTTGAAAAATTCCCATGCACGTGGCATCACGAGGCAGACTCGCAAAAAACTCAACTATATAAAAAACTAGCTCACCTGATATGATGTTATCGAACGAAGTTGCAGATAAAACGCTGCTCCTAGCAAGCAAAAATTCATTAAAAGAATTAAATCGCAGTCCCGGAACTTAATCCATGAAAATTGAGCCTTCAAAATGGCCGAAACCCGACACTGCTCTGCAATCTTCCTCGAAGACCAAGGTGGAAATGCCAGACGGTCTTCCTTCTCTGCCACTCAACCAAAAGGGTTGACATCTGCGCAAGCCCAAGAGGCTGCATAGAACATCCAATGACCCGGGGGAAGAAAAGGCGGTGACCTTGAGTGGAAACTCATGACAGTAATTGACGACACCGACAAGAATTACTTAATTCCAACCAATTTCAAGCGTGGGTTAGAAGCTGCTCCCTCAAATGACCCCGATTGCATAATCGCACAAGTCTTGGACCCCAAACTGAGAAACAAACGCAAAAAAACACCGAAACTTAGAACTCCAATCGTCGCCACGCCACCAAACAAGGGTACTGAAATCATACAGAGGCCTCTTGCGTGAAACAATAAAGTTACGGAAATACAGAAAGTTATACCTACGCCGGTGGCCTGAACAAAATAGCAACGAAAGCCTGCCAAACCCACGCGAAAATGCTTAACGATACAGTACAAATTTTACCCCTCCGGTTTGGCAGCACTGCAAGACTCTGACAGTGTCAACCTGTCAGTTCAACCAAAAATTCTAACCAGACAATGACTATTTTTTTTAAAGAAATCAAAACAAAATCTGAAAGAAACGTATGCCGTTTAAACAATCCAGAACGCCCAAGAACAAGGCAGAGACTAGGACAGTACAGGCAATGTGATCAATAACCCACTAATTAACGGCGATTCAATGTCGCGAGGGAATGTAAACCATATAAAAAAAGTAAGTAGACTTTCAAAACTTATTATCTAAACATGTTAGCATCAAAAGACCAAGGGCAACTTGTCTATACACACAGGGTGAACCTTAAACAAGGCGAATGAAACGAAATACAAGGCCCAAACAAGAGAGAAAGATTTTAAAGCAGACCACAACAGATGGACAAGCTTATGTTAAGCCGATTTGGACCAGATAAAAGGGCAATCAACACCCCCAGGGGGTAGCCTGAAAAGCAAGGGAAGGGGGCCACATAGCGGAAGAACGAAAATAGATCTTCTGAATCAAGGTAAATAACTAAGAAAACAGGTGTTCGTGAATAAACTAATTATTAAAACAAATACTGAGTCTGTGACAAAAATTGACCTGTCACAACATATGAAAACAATTGCTTTTTTCAATTAACATGATATTAATTATTCTTTTGGCTATAACTCCGAAACTAATGAAGATATCGAATCGAATTTTTTACATTTTCTCTTGCAAATTTATTCTACTTTTCGATTATGATATAATAACTATGTCATTCCATTTAAAATTTTGGAGAAAAATTGGAAAAACAAAGAGTTGCTCAAATAACGCCCTCTATCGAGTGCCGCGAAAATCAATGTAACACAGCCATTATTTTGTTTAAATTAGCAAGCCTTCCTTTCTTAAACGAGACCAAGTTCATCAAATTCGGTTGAGTCAAACCAAAGTTATGGACACTTTTATCAGTAGACTTTCCCCCTCCTCTTCCGCTCTAATTTTACATCTTACAGCAAAAAGTGTTAAATCAAAAAGATGTAGAATTCTAGTAGAATTATCAGTGTAATATTTTTTTGATAGCTTTTATAGGGATAATTTCCAGAAAAACGTCTTTTCTTACATGACCACAGCAATTACGCCCCCTAGCAGCAGAGTTAGGAACTTAAAAATTATTTCCAGCAATTTCTCTTGGCCGCTTTCCTTCTTAGGATTTTTTTTCCAAAGCTCCTGGAGTATCAATTCCTGAGATATGGTACCTCATCACCCTTAATGAAACACGCTGTATAATCGGAGTCTGTTCTATCACTTTCGTCTTCATTTTCACTATTCCTGATCTGATCATCATCAGTTGAAATTCTTGTATCATTACTTTAGTACTTTGTTGATCTTCACTACTTCATAATTGCAAACTGTCACTGAAGCAACAGTAAACTCCAAAGTATCATCATCAGTCTGATGAAAATTAGTTAAATCTTGCAGTACTCCTTTCATACTCTGACGATCATTAACGACTTCATCATTGTATGTCACTGACCAAATATTTAAGTTGGTTACTGGTGGAGCTTCAAATAAAATATCCTTTTTCAAGGCCATCCCCAAAATCGCTTTAGCTCGAGATGACATTCTGCAAACAAAAAATAATAATACTATTAATTCAGTTTGTTTTGCGTTTCAAACTATTAAAGAAGCGCTTTCGAAAACAGGCCTTAAACAAGGAAAAATTCTTGTTAAATAATTGTTAAGGGTCACCCATGAGTCAGATCGGTCTTTAAAACATTTATAATAATTATTGTTGTGATTGTAGTTTTTTGTTGTAGTTTTATATTAAAATTAAGTTCACGAAAATCCTGAATCAAGCAAAACGAAGAATAATAAAATGTTTCTAACTATAAAATTATGTGATAAATAATAATAATAATAATTTATTCATATTCAAACACAATTTACAAGAATTGTACAGGGTTATTCATTATATTTTGACTCCCACTTACGGCTCTTATTACAAGTTATAGAAAAAATCTTTAAATACAAAAGTTTTAGGTTTTTTCACGTAGTATCTTTTGGTAATAGCGGAAATAAAAAATCGACTTTACAACATTGAAAAAATTGAGTCATATTTTTAAATGGAACACCCTGTATATTATTAGCTCAAATGAAAGATCTCCATGTTCTGATTTCAAATATATATAATTTGTTGGCATTTGGTTCAGCCTCTTTTGAAATATTTGAGTTTATAACTTATTTTTCCACAATAATTGGAGATCATCAGTCATTAAAGTTTGTTGCTTTAATATAATCAAGTTGCCTCGAAAACGTCGAAGTTTGCAATAATAAAGTATTTTTTTTAAACTCAAGTATTTCAAATGTGGCTGAACCAAATGCCAACAAATTGTATATATTTGAAATCAGAACAAAGAGATCTTTCATTTGAGCTAATAATATACAGGGTGTTTCATTTAAAAAATAAGACTCAATTAATTTTTTCAATGTTGTAAAGTCGATTTTTTAGTTCCGCTATAACCAAAAGATACTACGTGAAAAAACCTAAAACTTTTGTATTTAAAGTTTTTTTCTATAACTCGTAATAAGAGCTGTAGGTGGGAGTCAAAATATAATGAATAACCCTGTACAAATATTATAAAGGTTTATCTAATAATTATTATTTACTTCAAAAAACAGAATTACTCGAATATAAATAAGGAAAGACCACAAAAACTTGTAAGTTAGCGCGTGGCATCATTCATTATATTATAATCATCTGTTCTAGAGAAGAAACGCATATTACTACTAATAGAGAATTTTTTTAAAAATATTTCATATAAAACACAACCCAACCTTATTATATTATAGAGTTCAAAATAAAATATAATTTTGCTGTTAACCAATTAATTATTGTTAGCCCTATTTTACACATAAAAAATGTATAACTTCTGAGAAATAAAGATCCAAAATAAAATTGCCAACCCTACCGATTATGTAAGTATCATGTATACACATACCATCACACCATCAAACTCTTTTTTTTACTACGCCAAGCTTTCGAAAATGTTTATTCTCTTTGTCAAGGCTACAACACAGAGTACAGTTAGTAACTAAATTAATTTACATTGTGTTGGACATTATCTAGGGTGCAAAGTGAGTTAAAAAAACCTTCGTAACATCTAGCACAACAGGATAAACACTCCAACCCAGATCTTACAGTTTAAATATAAGTTATTGCAATTACATTATTTCTTTTAGAGAACCCTGAGGTGTGGGCCACATGGTTTCGTTACAGTCTGAAGCAGTCAGGTTAAGATCTAGTGTGTCAACAGTGTCAGAACTGTCGGTCTAGAAGGCTGGAGAATATTGCAGAATGCTCCAGTCATCCAAACCGACAGTCGTGCAACAGATGGCGTTGCTCAGGAAACCCGTTCTGTTTTACCACGGTTTATTGGTTATAAGTTAATATGCCAGATGGCGTAAGCAGAGCCGCCCCTACACCTGTCACTTGCAAATGGCGTCAAACAACCCACCCAACATGTTTTTTTAAATAAGATGGTTTTTCCCTAGAAAGCTGTACTGTCTCTCTTGTCACCTAGGGAGACAGCACACCCTTCCCGTGGGTTCCTGGGTATGCATATCATTTTTTATGTAGGTGGTTACACTATTGATCTTCGTCTTATCATATCAATCTCGATTATTTTCTAAAATTGTGTTTGTAGTGGGTTATTGTATAATTATTAAGACAAAAGTTAATGAAAAAGAAAAGGGGGAATTTTTTTTGTCTGGTGCTTGTAAGACAGTTGAAAATTTTTTTGTTGAAAGTAAACTGAGTACGTTGTGCTCGGTTTGCTTTAAATGTCCAAGGAGGAATTG
This sequence comes from Philopedon plagiatum, assembly GCA_963971165.1. Lineage (NCBI taxonomy): Eukaryota > Metazoa > Arthropoda > Insecta > Coleoptera > Curculionidae > Philopedon > Philopedon plagiatum. The sequence continues at coordinate 100,548,703 of OZ020190.1, forward strand.
TGAGACCCCTGTGTGGTATTATTTTTGTTTAGAGTGACAATATACGAGTAAATTGAGCTGAGGTCTAAGATGTCCCTTTTTTATTAAGACAGTTTGGTGTCAAGTGTGTTTCTGCCATTTCTAAGAAGAGCTTTTTCTCAGTTTACTTTCTGTATGTATAGTGTTGGTCTCTGAGTAGTTTGGATCATGACCAGTTTCTATATGATGTTCAGCTAAAGCACAAGAGGGTTTTTTCAAACTGCAGTCGCTCTTGTGTGAGGTTAGTCTGTCTTTAAGCACTCGAGACGTTTGTCCTATGTATACCCTATCACAGGAAGAACAAGGAATACTATACACTACGCCTGATTTGTCTCTTGTTTTTTCCTTATCCTGGAGCTTTGTGAAAATGTTACCCACCGTCTTAGAAAATCGTTGCCTTATTTTTACTGTTGGTGTGTTTTTGAAGACTTTAATAATCTTTGTGGTGATAGAGTCTATTTCTGGTAGAGAATAGTAGTATAGAGCTCTATTTATGGATTTAAAAGCATCGATTTCTGGTGAGGCATCCGGGGCCCCCCTATCTCCCACAGTGACCAACGTCCTGGTGTTATATATATAAGTTTTTTTAACAAACCCTGGGGGTATGAGTTTTCAAGTAATGTACGATATAGTCTGTCCAGATTCTTTTGTCTGAGTGTACGGTGACTTATTTTTTCGATCCGTGACTTGAGGGCAAGCACCAGGTTATTCTTCATTTTTTCTGTGTGGTATGAGTTATAATTCATGTATCTACCTGAGTTAGTAGGTTTGACATACCAATCTAAGATCACCTGATTGTCCTGTGTCCGGATTAATGTGGTGTCCAGAAAAGGGACACTTCCTTCTGACTCTTCCTCCATAGTAAATTATATGCAGGAGTTGTATGAATTGAAGATACCAAGATTTTTTTTTATTGTTAGGAACTGTACAGATAATATCATCCACATATTTCTTTAAAAAGGGTAATTGGAAAGATAATTGGGGAATGCATACCTCTAAGAGGTCATCCAGGACATATTGAGCCACTATTGGAGACAGTGTAGCTCCCATTGGAGTACCTAAAAATTTTTTGTAATATATGTTGTCTAGTTGGCAGTATGTTGAGTCAAAAATAAATTTTACTATCTCTAAAAATTGGTTTTTGGGAATTTTCGTTAAGGGTGATATATCCTGCCATCTTTTCTCAATTATTTCGATAACTAAATAATGTGGGATGTTACTGAAGAGAGAGACAACATCTAAGCTTATTAGTACATAGCCCTTAGGGAGCTGTTTTCCGTTTATAAATTCAGCAAATTGAAAAGAATCTGTTGTATAGTATTCGTTGTCCTTGCTGTACGCCAATGTTAGTATATCTGTTATGTGAGTGGAAAGTTTACTATTGGGCGCATTAATGGAAGAAATCATGGGTCTTAAGGAAAGTGAGGGTTTGTGGATTTTGGGCAGACCGTAAAATTTAGGAGAAGTTTGATTATACAGGGTGATTCAAAAGTAAGCGGCATCCGTTCGGGGGTGTAATCCTTGCATAAAAATAAGGCAAAAAGTTCCTATTAATATGGGTCCGAAAATGCTTCCTAAGGGAGCTACGCCCCTTTGAATAGGACACCTTAAAGACGATTTTGTCTCTATAACTTTAAAACCCTTTACAATTAAATTTTGAAAATTGGTGTACAATGTAAACATTTGATGGTAAATAAGATTCTAAATTCAAACTTTTAAAATTTTATTCAGGGGCGTCACATGCGGGGAGGGTGAGGGTAAAAACAACCCTTTTTCTTTTACTCTGTAGGTTATTGTGATTTTGTTTGAAAATTATAAAATTCTAGAGTTTTTTACGTAAAAAAGGTACTCTTAGTTCAATTCGATAGATTGTACCATTTACGAGAAAATCGACTTTGAAAATTTTCTGATTTGCATATGTTTATTGATGAAAATTAATCTGCATTACCATAGAAAAAAAAACGCATTTTTTTACTAACATTTTATTTAACAATTTAGAGAAAATGTTCAAAATTATTACCATTAGCGTCACGACAAGCTGCTAATCTTTTTATTAGATTACGATGCACACGTGGTAGAATTCTTGGGTTGTTTTTAATTGTCTGAAATCCTTCCTCTATCCTTTGCCTGAGAACATCAATATTAGGTATTGGGCGGGAATAAACTAGCTGTTTTATGTGTCCCCATAAATAAAAATCAAGGGGGTTTAGGTCAGGAGACCGTGGTGGCCATGGCACTGGACCCCCACGACCTATCCAACGGTTTCGGTAGGCATTATTTAAATGGTCTCTAGCGATAATGCTAAAATGTGGGGGAGCGCCGTCGTGCATAAACCACATTTGTGCTCGTAATAGAAGTGGCAGATTTTCTAATATTTGTGGTAATTCATTTTGTAAAAAATTTGTGTAAATTTGTCCATTAAGTCGTTGCGGCAAAAATACGGGTCCTATTAAATGCCCATCGATTATTCCCGCCCACACATTTAAACTAAACTGCTGCTGATGTGCTTTCTGTACCGTAGCATGGGGATTCTCATCCGCCCATATGTGGTTGTTGTGGAAATTGAAAATTCCGTTTCTTGTGAAGCCGGCCTCGTCGGTAAATAAAATTTTCTTCTCAAAATGTCCAACAGCAACGCGTTGTTCTTCGAGCCAATTACAGAATTGTACACGAGGATGAAAATCTCGCTCTTCCAATGCCTGAACCTGTTGAATATGATAAGGGTAGAGTACCATCTCGTGCAAAAGTCTCCGTACAGTTGACTGAGAGGACCCTCCTTGATTTGCGATGATGCGGGTACTTAAAGATGGATCTTCTTCAATACGATCTAGCACTCGTTCTTCTAATGCTAGGGTTCTGGCATTTCTTGGTCGCCCAACAACTTCCTGTCTTTGAAAAGTTCCTAAAGTAAAATGTAAGTAGGTATTATGCGACATTTCTCAAATTTTAGAATTTACCTGTTTCCCTTAAATTACGATCTACTCTTGCGAAAACCGTACGGTGTGGCACTCGTCGATTAGGAAATGCCTCTTCATACAACCGTCTTGCTTCCACACAATTACCAAATGCCCTTCCAAACATAATGTGAATATCAGCTTGTTTTTGATAAGTAAAATCCATTTTTGCGTTTTAAGCTTAGAAACACAAAGTACCAAAGTCAACAAAGGTAATGTCCTTCTTATTATTAATAAATAATTTGTTAAACACTCTATGAAACTAATTTCACTTTGACAAAGTAAATCGTATTTTACGATGACATTCATCAGTCATTTAAAAATAAAATTAAACGCCAAAAAAATTGTCTACGGTATTGAACGCATTCTTCGATCCATAATAATAAAAAGTAGTTTCCATGGTAGAGATAAACGATTTTAAATTATGCACTGAACTTCGTTTTGAATGCGTATCTAGTAATTTCATTATGAATAAACGTACTACCAGAAAGTTTTCAAAGTCGATTTTCTCGTAAATGGTACGCTCTATCGAATTGAACTAAGAGTACCTTTTTTACGTAAAAAACTCTAGAATTTTATAATTTCCAAACAAAATCACAATAACCTAAAGAGTAAAAGAAAAAGGGATGTTTATACCCTCACCCTCCCCCGCATGTGACGCCCCTGAATAAAATTTGAAAATTTTGAATTTAGGATCTTATTTACCTTCAAATGTTTATACCGTACACCAATTTTCAAAATTTAATTGTAAAGGGTTTTAAAGTTACAGAGAAAAAATCGTCTTTCCTATTCAAAGGAGCGTAGCTCCCTTAGGAAGCATTTTCGGACCCATATTAATAGGAACTTTTTGCCTTATTTTTATGCAAGGATTACGCCCCCGAAAGGATGCCGCTTACTTTTGAATCACCCTGTATATTGTGAGAAATTTCTTCTGTCCTTCATCCAGAAACCCTTTCTTCCGAAGGTATGAAACTATTTTATTAGCTTTTTGTTGAAAGGTTGACGTAGGGTCACGTTTTAAAATTTTATAATATTTTTGATCAGATAGAATCTCCTTAGACTTGGCGACATATACGTCTCTCTTCATTACGACAGTGACGTTACCTTTATCTGCCTTTCTAACTATCAATTCTTTATTGTCCTTTAGAAATTTCTTTGTTTTTTCGAAAAGAATATCAACGTATTTCTTACTGTGCGAAGTTCTATAGTAATTGGTTATAACGTTTGTTATTTTTGCTCGTTGGATATCCTTTTCTTGCCCTGGGAAGTGGTAAATGATATTCTCAACATCCGAGAGCAATCGTAGGACAGATATGTCACCAATGGAGGTAGAAAGAGCAAATTTAGAACCCAATGCCAAAAAGTGTTTTGAAAACATTTGGAATTTCTATATCTGTAAGATTTCTGATCCAATTTTCTTTAACTGATATGAGCTGATTGAATATTTGTGTCTTGAGATTGTTTATTTTTTAAAAAAATAGTGGTTTTAATGGTATTGAAGGGTCTATTGTATGTTTGGTTTTGCATAGTTTTAAATTGGTTGAATATGTGTGTAGGGACAAGAGTATTTGATTTTATTAGAAACCTGTATCAGAGATCTTTCAGTATGATACATTGCTTTAATTGTAGTTGAAATTTCGATGTTACCGATCTGCTTAATCTGATATCCTGTGGCTACGTCTTCAATCTCTAGGGTGTTTTGAATTCCCTTGGTGTTGTTGTTGATATGTGTTGATATGTGCGGGAGTCAGTGCCTGTGTTTGACATGTGAGTAGGAATATCCTCCTGTTACGCAACCATGCTAATTTGGTGTTGTTTTTGCCCATTGTTTTAACAAACCCACGGTGTGGTGTTGGTGTGGATGACTGGAACATCCTGCAATATTCTCCAGCGCCTTCTAGACCGACAGTTCTGATACTGTTGACACACTAGATCTTAACCTGACTGCTTCAGACTGTAACGAAACCATGTGGCCCACACCTCAGGGTTCTCTAAAAGAAATTATGTAATTGCAATAACTTATATTTAAACTGTAAGACCTGGGTTGGAGTGTTCATCCTTTTGTGCTAGATGTTACGAAGGTTTTTGTAACTCACTTTGCACCCTAGGTAATGTCCAACACAATGTAAATTAATTTAGTTACTAACTGTACTCTGTGTTGTAGCCTTAACAAAGAGAATAAACATTTTCGAAAGCTTGGCGTAATAAAAAAAGTTTTACTTCCGATGCCCGAATAGACTGATGCCTCAATAGCTACTGAGTTTGTTTTATATATATATAATATATATATATATATATATATATATATATATATATATATATATATATATTTGTTGTACAAATAACGGCCGTGTAATAAATTAATTAATCCCCGTAATCTTTATTTCATTTATATATATATATATATATATAAGAACAGACCACCATGTGGTCTGTTCTTCAGCCACCCTGGGTGTAAGCCTGCCCGCTGATGGGTAAGGGCCCAGAAATCGATAGCAGGAGGTCACCCAGACCAGAATCAAAGATAGTCCTCATTATTTTTATTTTTCATTCACGGCCTTTTCGCTGCACTAGCGAAGAAGTAAATCTTCGCATTTACATTTATTATATTACCTATAGGCCAAGAAATCTTCCATTTTTCTACTATATATATATATATATATATATATATATATATATATATATATATATATATATATATATATATATATATATATATATACCCATACACCACATACCCACTCAAATACCCTTATATGTACAGTCATACATAAACAGTGCATGTGCATATCATCTAAAAACCGTTACGGTGAATAGTATAGCTGTCTAACCCTTTCAAACACCCAACATTTTGCAAGTTTTTTATACTTTTTGAGGTTCTCAATGTGCTTTGTATTTTCTGGTAGTAGATTATATATCTTTGGTCCTTTGTACTTGAAACATCTTTGTCCAGCTGTCTTTAAAACTCTTCTGATTTGAATATGTCTTGGAGCCATTGTCCTTGTCCCATGTAGGTATATTTTCAACGTACTCTAGATCATTTTTATTTTTTTGCTGGTATATTAAAAGACAAAAATGTATAACTGTCTTACGTCAAGTCGTTCTGCCTCCTCAAAAAGCCTGTCAGTTGATTATAGTCTACTCTTCCCAAGAATAATCTTAAGAAAAGCCTTTTGTGTATTCTCCAAGTATTGGATGTCCGTACTTGCTGCCCCACCCCATACTAATATACCATAATTTATTATTGATTCAACTAAAGCCCCATACAATATAAACATCTCTTTAGTAGAAAGAATAGACTGTAATTATTTAAATTTACAAATAATTCCTCGCAATTTCTGGACGGTGTACTCTATATGATTATTCCATCTCAAGTTTCTGTCGAAAATGATGCCAAAATATTTAATTTCTTTTGCCGCCTTTATTGTTACATCTGCGCCCATACTGTGAAGTTGTTCATAATCAGGTAAGTGGGAATTATATGAATAAGCCTACAGATATATTTTGTAAACAATAGAAAAATAGCAAGACTACAACAAACAGGTTTTAATTTGTCTGAGAATTATTAATTTAAAGATATGGTTAGTTTAGTATAGTTTATAAAAGATTTTATATAATCTAATAAATATAATAAACTAATTTCCTAATTTGACTCGCTATTGCTACCACTACTGCCGCTACTGCTGCTGATGCTGCTGTTTCCCGAATCTCTATCTGGGAAGACATCTAAGAATTGCGTTTTGTTGTTCAGCGATGCAAAGCGTATTTGTATCGTATTTATCTCCTCGCCGTTTCGTATATACAGTATGATGAGATCCATTATATCGCCAACTTGTACGACGTCTGCTTTACTCATTACTCGCTGCTTTAATATAACATAATGTGATAATTATTAACCCATCTGTCAAGTTTTGCTATAAGCTGATTTAACAACACCAAAATACACTTTACAACAGCAAAAAAAAACAATAACGGTTGATATTTTAGCACTGATCAGCGGGGCGGAATATAAACTGCCGAACTAGTAGGAGTTGTGAGGTTTTCCATGGAACAAAAAGCGCACGAATGAGTTAGGTGGCTTTCTTTTTGTTAAATATTAGATTACAGAAACTTCGTGGAGATATGAGGTTTACACATTAGAGAGCTCCTTTACCTAGCAGATGGTATTAAAAGCTCAAAATCTAAAAAAACGGAGTTACGAGGTTTTCATATTGTTGCGTAAAGCGAGAAAAAATGCGAGATAAGAAAAATAGACGGCAGTTGAAAATTGCCCTTACCGGCTTTCTTCTTCCAGCTGGTGAGAGGTCGACCTCGTGCTATTCTTCTACCCTCAATAGCGTAGTGGACTGTATGCGGTAGCGGTTACGCAACACAGAAAGCTGGTAAGCGAATGCGTAACATCCTGCCCACCAAAATACGTAGTATTTTTTTATTACAAATATGGGAGTGGACACAACTTCACAAGAGGCCTCATAATAGTCCTTGTTTAGTTAATACGGTTGCTACTCGAGCAATGCCATCCGCTCCCGGATGTAAAGCGGTTATTCGGCTGTCATTTTTTATTAGCACCACAGCTCCAACCAACCTTCGGAGAAGTGGTTTTCAACCACTTGCCCCATTGTTGTAGGGTATGGAGGTACTCTTGTCTCCATCTAACCCAAAAGTCCTGGTGTAGTCGTTGCAACATTAGCCAGCGGTCGAGATGATTAAATTTTAAATGACTCAAATCGTTTTCGGGTAAAGCGGTTCTAAAGTTAAAGACTGAAAAATCGTTCGGATGACTGCTTAATGGACACAGTGGCCTTGAATTTAAAAGCGATTCAATCTGAACGAGTAGAGCGTAAAATTCTTCGAAAGTCAAAATCTGATCGCCGATTATGCGGCGAATGTGTGTTTTCACCGATTTTACACCCGCTTCTGCAAGTCCAGAAAAATGCGGTGATGACGGGGGATTAAAATGCCACTCAAATCGTTCTGTGTCAGCGACATTTTTAAATATTGATTTAAGCTGCTTAGCAGCTCCAACAAAGTTTGTACCACAATCAGAATTGAATTTCATACGTGCGATAAATCGGCGAAAAGCGCATAAAAAGGCGTCACTGGAGAGATCGGACTCCAGCTCCAGATTAAAAGGCAGTTCAACTTGATAGCGACCGGTTTCGGTTCTAACAAGCATATTTTCAAATAATTCTTCTGCTAACATCTGTTCGGGAGAATTAAACGAACGTTTTGGAATTTCCTCGATTTCTCAAAATCGCCTAAGTGTAGTGTTAAGTACCTACAGAAACATCATTATCGTTTATAGCTAAAAGCGAAGCCGTTGAGCTAGAATAAGTAGAGGACTTTATTTTTCCCATCAAGGTCCAACCGAAAATCGTATTTATAGCAACAGGATCGTCAGGACCTCCTTGAATATGACCGTTTAATAAAATATAGGGATAGATATCCGCGCTTAGAATCATGTCTATTGCGTGTGGTTCGTGAAAATGATCATCAGCCAAATTAAGATCAGAAGTGTGCGTCCAAAATTGCTTAGTTTGTAGATTAAATGTTGGCATATCGGGGCATAAATTTTGTAAAATGGCAGCATCAACCCTAATGCAAGGATTTTCTTTGAGTACTGGTTTTATCGTACAGGTCACACCTCCGTTAGAGGTATTTTCTTTCAGGTCGCCCAGGCCGTGAATTGAAAATGAATAATTAAAACGTTTAAGACCAATAAAAGTCTATTAAAGCATTTTTGTGAAATGTAGGTAGATTGGGAATCACAGTCTAAGAGCACGCGGGCTTTTACATAGTTGCCACGTCCGTCTGCAATCTCTACCATTGCGGTAGACAGCAGGACAATGTTTGGCGATGCACAGCTTGCGGGATGCGTAGGTGTGGCAGGTGACCGCAGAACCGTCCCTGCGACGCAGGCGCGGGAGTCTGAGTACTAGGCGAAGAACAAGTTTGCTTATTTTCGGAAATGTTAGCTTTAGAATTCGTGTCAGGTCTATCAACATTAATCCGATATCGTTCGTTGTGCGGATTAAAACTTTGTTTGTGGATATGTAGTAGACTAGACTGGCCTGACAGTGGCGGCACAAGGATTGGGAATTGCCGTGTTTAAATATATGGCGGTTACTAAGACAATTAGTACAATAATTTTTACCTTTTATAAAATTTAAGCGATCCAGAGGGGTTTTATCGCGAAAATGATTACATTTATATATTAAATGATTACCTTTGCAGAATAAACAAGCGATTTTGTAAGAGTTATTTGAATGACCAAAAAATGAATGCGCCTGATTTTTATGAAATAAATGGAGCGAAAGCGACTAATCGTTTATTGTCATAGCGATCAATTAACGTTTGGTAAGTTAAAGGATAGTTATCAGCGGTTATAGGTATAGACTGGATAAGCGTAAGCGGTGATCCTTGACGAAAAGATAATAAATAATTAAATTTCTCGACATCTGAGAAAGCTGCGTTGTCATGTACCAAGGACTTAAACATGTCAATAAATGATTTAAACGTTTTAATGTCTCCTGAAAATTTGGGTATTTCAACCTTGGGCAACTTTACATTAGGTTTAGCTGTAGCGTTTGCTGAAATATTTTGATATTTAAGATAAGTGGCATCGAAATCTTCAAATAAAGTTCGAACACTCGAAACATGTGCACCACAAAATTCGAATTCTGTACGGGTGGCCTCCTCCGCGTTTGATGATGATGTTTTTTTTTTCTGAAATCAGACTCTATTGTTTCTATATATTTGTACATTATGTGAAATTGAGTTTTAGAAGGCTCATCTTTAGCGTTTTCAGGAAATTTCTTTAATTCAAGCATTTGGTTATAAGCCATAAGACGTAAAGCCCTACAAGTCTAAAATTTTGAACTGGTACTAGACATTTTTTAATAATTTTATTAAAATCAAATGAAAACTTTACATAGATTTGTAATTTTGTAGAATAAGTTAACTGCGTCTCTGTGCCCTGGGCAGTTTTATCAGCGAGAAAAAGGTATTGTTAAAATCCAGTCTGATTAGCGGCAACAAAAAACGATAAAATTCGATTTTTAAATTTAAAAAAAAATGAAATGGTAAAAACGAGATAGATATATTAATAGCTTACTACCTATTCAAAAACGAGTAATTAAGAGGATTATTATTTAAAAACCTTTGATTAATGTCTCTAGGCTCGATCTGGACCAAAAATATGTTGCGTAAAGCTAACAAAATGCGAGATAAGAAAAATAGACGGCAGCTGAAAATTGCACTAACCGGCTTCCTCCTTCGAGCTGGTGGGAGGTCGAGCTCGTGCTAATCTTCTACCCTCAATAGCGCACTGGGCTGTATGCGGTAGCGATTACGCAACACATGCACTAGCGGTTAAGCGAATAAGCGTTTAGCAATTAAAACTCGAGAAAAGATTCACCTCAAAGTTTTGCCGTTTTGAGAAAGCGTTAGCACTTTTGGTACGCGTGATACGTACTGCCTTCTGCCCTGTTTTTCGCAGTCCTTGGGTGCAAATTCAACTGTTGAATCTTGTGCGGTACATTAAATATTTCAATCGCGGGAAACTAATCAAAGATTTAGAATAAACAACAATATACAGAGACACGTTAATAAGCAAATTATATTATTATTACTTAAAGAAAGTCTTAAAATTAACTTAACTTAAGCTGGTAAGCGAATGCGTAACACACATAAAGGTGTCGATATCTAAATATCAGGAACATCAGGTCTTTGCATCCTGACTTTAAGTGTTCTTGGCTTCTGACTGTCACCTCTTCGACTTTTAACTCGATTTCTTTTGTGGGGCCAATCTCAGACTTTTCCTCCTCAGCCACTGTGTTATCTCTTCCAGAATACTATTTGACGTATCCTTTAGCTTTTTCGCATCTTTCTCCACCACGACTGCATATCCTATCAGTTTTAATCTACGTGGTACGGAAATTCTTAGGATACCATCGTAGTACATATTCCACAGCGTTGGTCCTAGGACGGATCCTTGAGGTACTCTGCACATCATCATCATTTCCTCGTCATTTCCTACGTAGAGCCACCTCCCTTCCAGGTAACTTGCTAGCATGTTGTACAGGTTGGGAGCAATTTGCCTCTTTCGTTATTTTTCTAGTATTCCACGGGATTGAGTTAAATGCGTTTCGGACATCCACCATGATCAGTATGCACCTGTTCCTGCCAGCTTTTTTATTGGCTTCATTAGAGATTTCTTGTATTCTTTGTAGTGCATGTTCAGTTGGTCTTTTCTCCCGAACCCCATACTGTTCTCCAGAGAGATAACCCGTCCTTTAGATTTCCTTTTTTAACCTTGCTAATAAGAGTTGTTCCAGTAGTTTTCCCATGGCATTCAACAGGCAAATGGGCCTATACGATTTATCATTCTTTCCCGGTTTGATCTTCTCATTAAGGACTAGCTTTGCAACTCTTCACTCTTCCTATTCTTTCGCCGGTGAAAGTTTGTTTCTTGACTACTGCCTTAACAATTTCAGGTGTCAGGTTATCTGGTTCTGGGGCCTTTTTTCTTTTAGTTCATCATTGGCTGCTGCAAGCCCCCCTCTAGTGAAAAGAGGTAGGGGAAACCGGCCTAAAGTGGCATACCCTTTTTTAAAATTACTATATATTTTTTCTGAAATGAGCATTTTCCAAATGTAAATTATGCTCTACAATGCTTTTTTAATTGTCGTTGGGAAGATTATAACGAACAAGACGACAAGTTACAGATTTTTCAAGAAATATTTATTTAGAAGTTGGTTGCATTATTCATTTTACCCACAGCAATGTGGGTAAAATGGCATACAAGGATAAAAAAATAAAATAAACTCTAAAAATCCCAATTTTTCAACAGTCCCTATTATACTGCTAGAAAAAGATACAAAAATAATTATTCTAAAAATAATATTGGTTTGCTTGGGTGAAAATATAAAAAATAATACAAATATATGCGAACTTAGTAATACAGGGCAGAATGGCATAGACTATTTACACATATCGCAAATGTAAAATTTTATGTTGGGGCTAACACCGGCACACTCAACATGGGCCCATTCATTGCACTTGGAACATTTTAACCACACCTCTCTTGCTTTCGACCTAGAAAATGATTCTCCACAAAATAAACAAAACGCATCATCGTTGTCTTTTTCTTTGGCAAACATTTCACCCATAAACTCTAATTCTTCTTCGAATGCATCGCTGGGAGATATTTTCAAACGCTTCTTCACTTGTCGTGCTGATTGTCGTTTTTTTTCTTCGATTTTTCAATCTCCTTTTCCTTGATTTCCGCATGAAAGGGCTGTTAGTGAGTACTGAAGAAGTTTTCTTACGCTTCGGGGTATGGGGGCTAGATGGTATGGAACTTAGCGTTGCCAGCGAAACCATGGTTTTCTCTTTTCCTTTTCCAATTTCTGCATTCCGTGCCGGTCTTCCATTAGATTGTTCAACTTGCATTTGTGATATTGGCTTGCCGCCATTTGATCTAATTTGTTTTGTCACCTCCTGGTTTAAGTATGTTTTGAAAGGTGTAAAAAAAGATACATCAAGGGGTTGGATGCGGTAACTACAGTGAGCAGGCAAGCATTTTAGTATTATACAATTTTCTTTGGCATATTGTAGAACTTGCCAGTTTTTGTGGCTGACATGTCCGTCTAATACCAATAGCACAGGTGATTCATTAGTTGCATGACTAAACTTTCGGAAATGACACATCCACTTAACAAAAAGCTCGCCAGTCATCCAGCCAGATTCCTGGGGGAAGCCTATGGAACCTGTCGGAGCTCCTTCCAGTAGCCCTTCTGTCCAGTTCTTCCTGGGAAAAATAAATGTTTTAGGAATGCAATTCCCTATAAGATTTGTAGAGCAAACAACTGTAATGTGACTTCTTCTTTCCGCGCCAGCAAGCGTACCCACTTGTTTTTTTCCCTTGCTCGCAAATATCTTTGGTGGATTTTGGACGGTTGACGGAGAAATGTAATTGCTTATAGGATTTGTACAGCAAACAACTGTAATGTGACTTCCTCTTTCCGCACCAGCAAGCGTACCCACTTGTTTTTTTATCTTTGGTGGACTTTGGACGGTTGACACTCCCGTCTCATCCACATCATATATTCTTTCTGGCGTAATTTTGTACTTGTCGATAATTTCTTCATATACTTGAAAAAATTTAGTTATGACTGGTTTATTAAAGGCCATTGCGCGAGCTATCGAAGTGTTTTCGGGTTTTCGTAAGGAAAGGTCCAGATTACGTTTTCTGAAGCCTCTAACCCAGTCACAGCTAGCTCGCTTGGTAGTTCTGTTGAATCTGTGATCAATCTTATTGGCTTCCGCCCAGTCGTAAACTAAACGCCGTAAGTCATCACACGTAAGTCCAAACTGGCGTTCTAATAACTTAATATGGCCAACCAACATTCTTTCTTGATCTTGCGTAAATTTTGTAGAGAACCTACCAAGACCTTTTGCGCTTTGTTTTGCATTTTTATTAGCGTTTGTAGCCCATCTTCTTAGTGTCGTAAAAGGGACACCAAATGTCTTTGAAGCTTTGAGCCATCCCATTCCCTGTTTCTGGACGACCTGTATAGCATTTTTCATTGCATTTTCATCCCAATTTCGTCTTTCAGTTTTTCTAATATAACTGCCAACCATTTCTGTACAGAATAAAAATATATCACTAAAGATAACTGAATGTGGAAAGATACTATAGATAATCCTAAAACGGCATACCTTTTGGATCGTATGCCATTTTACCCTGCATGTATGTACTATGCCGTTTTACCGGAACATGACAATCTACAGATAACCTCATTTCTAAGTAGCGTGCTTATATTTTAAATTCAGCTTATAATCACAGCTTATGCACAAATATATAGTAACAAACACATACCTTACAGATTTCGCATAAAGGCGTCCTATGTGAAATTACACACTTTAAGTGTTCGGACACAAAATTGTTAACAGCTCGTAAACACGACCACCTCTCCAAATGTTGCTTGGCGCACACTACGCTGTTCTCGGCTACAAAGCTAATAGTCAACATAGTTGTCAGACCTCCTGTATGTTCATTTGATTTGTAATTTGCGCGCGAATTGTAAAACAAGCCCTATGCCGTTTTACCCAAGTATGCCACTTTAGGCCAGTTTCCCCTATATCCAGTTGATCAGCCGGCTTTCTAGCCCATCTGCCTACCGGGTGCTTGGGGAATAGTTCTTCTGCTACCTCCATCTGTTGCTTGTCGCTCAGGCATAGTTTAATATGCGCCATATCAGAAAATACAATTTATATTAGTATGATGAGATTTTCAAGATAAATCCAAAGGTGACTGAGATATCATTCAAATCCGCTATTTCCAGTAATTAAGGATAATCATACAAATACATTAAACCCTTACAATTAATTATTTATATTTATTAAAGATGAGAGAGAGACATAATTTATCCCTCCCTTGTAAAATAGATTTCTGTCATTACTTTTAATTGAAATTGGGTAGACCATAGTACTTACACTCAATTATTTAAATCCATCAAACCTTACAACTGGTTATATTTATTATAGGGCATCTTCAGATTTACTTGAATGTCCTTCAGTTCTTCCTCTCGTACTGTTATACCGGTATGACTCTGGTAGCTATTCACTGAAAAATAAAATAACAGTCAGAAAAATATAATTTAAGTCAGTCTTCTTACGAATATGGAAAGACACTGAACTAACACAACTGAACTAACACAATAGATTGATTTTTTCTTTACAAAACATTTAACAGGGTCATAAATTAAGATTCTTTAACAAATTTTAAAGCATTTTTCGAAAACATCACCACCAAACGGGTTGTTTTGAAAGCCATGTTGACAATCACGACAATTTCCGATGCATCCCCTTCGTCGTTAGCCGGGTCACCATGCCACCCGGAGGGTGGCCATACTTTTTCTCGTGTTTATGAATGAAAATTCCTAAGCTGGAAATGACCTTGCCCTGAACCGTACTATAACGCCCCCATATATTATTTCTCCCTCCGGAATTCCATTGATAGTTTCATTCATAAGAAGTTTTGTCACTCTAGGGGTGATCCACCTGTTTATTTTTGAAAATAACTGGGCAAATACGCTAAAATTAAATTCCTTAATTTTAGCATAAATTAGTGAGAAGTGTAGATAAGTGATAAAACTCATTTTATTCGCTTGTTATTGTTGTGTTATTGAGACCGCCCGTTCCGGGACGGTCTCTATACCGAGCCTTTGGTTAGGAAAATGTGTGTATGTATGTATGTGCGGCCGTATGTTGTCGTTGGTTTTGACATTTGCACTTTTTCGATTTTTTTTTCTCGAAAACGGTTAGAGGTGGACCAATCAAATTTTCTGGGTTAATAGAGGGATAGTGCATCTAGCTTCGATAAAAAATTCAGTTATACAGGGTGTACCGTTTCGGAGTTATTAAACGTCAAAGTCGAAATTTCCGCGATTTCGTATGATACACGATACAGGTCGCAAAAGTTAATTACATCGATTTAAATTTTCGGAGGTTGTGGAGGACCGGGAGCTTCAGAACCCTATTGAAACTGGCGGTATTCGGAAAATGGGAAGTAATTTTTTTGAATTTTTTTATGACGAAAAATGTCGTTTGCAGACCCCACTTTGGCACGGAATAACTCGAAAACGAAACGTCGTACAGAAAAACGTATTTGAACATAAAACTAAAGAATCTCAAATACTTTCTTTTTGCAATACATTTACCTATACCTAAAACGACTGGAAATTGGAAAAATTTGGGAAAAACTGGAAATTACGATTTTTCATGCAAATTTCTGACGGTTTTTAATTTTTTTGGGGGACAAAATTTATTCAAATCGAAATCCCATGTGCCTTATCGGAAAGAGCTCACCGAAATACGTAGTTTTCACATTTTTTGGTTCCTTCATTCTTAATAGGAAAGGAGCAATCGACGATTCAATTTTGATTTATTACGATTTTTTTCATGACATCTCTACATTCGAATCACTGTATCTTTTCCTATCTAATTTCTTCCAACTTTTTCAACGCTATCCCTTGGGGATATAATCAGGCTTTAAAATGAATCTCGAACGGGTGATCCAGGACCGGATTTAGGGGGTAAAAACACATTTTTTCTATTTTTTTCCATCAAAATTCATCTTTAAAAGGCATTATTATATATTATTTCTCTTATTTAACGATTCTTTTTTGGTTTATTTTCTTCCCTGATCATCTAAGAACACTTCTAACTAATTAAAATTCCATATTTTTTCGTTAAAGCTATAAATAAATACCTTTTTTCGCATCGCTGCAGGAAAAATTTTAAAAAGTGCATATTTTAAATGCCTTGCCATGGAGAAACAAATGAAACGGACTCTTTGTACATCGAAATTAAAATATGACCTGTCAAAATGTCATGAAAATACCAGTTTTTGTAGCGATATTGGAAGCTTCCTGAACCGATTTCGGCTTGAAATATACATGGCAAAGGTAAAACGGACTTTATATTTTTAATTACGGTGCATTTCATTGGACGATTTAAGCATTAAATACCAATTTCATGGATTTTGCTGAGGCCCGGCAAATGCATTTAAAAATCAATTTCTATACGGGGAAATGTATTCATTTAATTATAATGTATGAAGTGTCAAAATTCGGCTAAAATGCCAGCTTTTTGTTGCGAGATTGGAAGGAGTCTGGACCAACTTCGGCTTGAAATTTACCGGGCAAGGTATTTAGGGACCTTATACTTTCGGTAGAAAGACATTTCATTTGATAAATTTAGCTTTAAATACTAATTTTATCGATTTTCCGATGACGCTAGAAGACATCATTGAAGATTCTAATATGGAGCTCAGTGGCATCGAAAAATATGCATTTTATTTTCTAACCATGAGCGTGTATACCTTTGGGCAAATATATTAATTATTATTGAAAAATTTTTATTTAATTTTAGGGAAATGACTTGATTCGGATCGTTTCAAAGTAACCAGGACAATTCGAAAATACATTTTATATCTTCCAGCATGTGCGTGATTGTATATATGTCTACAGGGTGCCCGAAAAGTCTTTGTATGCGCAAATATCTTTGTCATTAGCACGCAGAAAAACTTAATTGGGTCTTATTTAAAGAAAATCGTAAATTTTTTATCCCTTTGCGTGATTGTTTATATGTGTGTATGTATACAGAATGTCCAAAAAGTCTTTGTTTGCTCTGTATCTTTGCCATTAGTACGAAGATAAACTTAATTGAGTTTTCAAGAAAATCGAAAATATTTAAATTATTATGTGTCGTGTTGTGTTGTGTTGGTATGTATGTATACAGGGTGTCCGAAAAGCCTTTGTATGGGCAAATACCTTTGCTATTTGTACAAATATAAACTTAATTGTCAGATTTAAAGCAAACCGTTCTATGTGTACGGAGATATATGTCTGTATACAGGCTGTCCAAAAAGTCTTGGTTGGAGCAAATACTCCTAGTAGTACCAGGATAAATGTAATTAAACCGAATTTCAGGCAAATCGATTATATTTGTTTTTATTTGTGTTGTATATACGTATACAGGGTGTCCGAAAAGTCTTAGTATGGGCAAATACTTCTACTAGTAGGTACCAAGATATATTTAATTAAGTGGGATTTTACGTAAATCGACTATATTCCTATTTAAACGTGTGGGTCTTAGTGTGAATGTATACAGGGTGTCCAAAAATCTTGGTATGGGCAAATACTCCTATTAGTACTTAAATAAACTTTATTAGGTCGGATTTCACGCAAATCGAATATTATATTTGCATTAATATGTGTTTATGTTTGTATGTATGTATACAGGGTGTCGGAAAAGTCTTGGTATGGGCAAATACTTCTACTAGTACCGAGATAAACCTACTTAATTCGGATTTTTAGTAAATCGACTATATCCTATTTAAACATGTGGGTGTTAGTGTGAATGTATACAGGGTGTCCAAAAAGTCTTGGTATGGGCAAATACTCCTATTATTACTTAGATAAACTTTATTAGGTCGGATTTCACGCAAATCGAATACATTTGTATTAATATGTGTTTATGTTTGTATGTATGTATACAGGGTGTCCGAAAAGTTTTTTGTTGGCAAAAATAGTTTCTACGTGTGGTGTTTGTATGTGTGTAGCGACACGGTTACGAAGGGCGGTCTATTCTGCATCATCAGTCCGAAGGAGTGTGATATCTTCCTTAATACATGCTCTAGCAACACGAAATTTTCAGGGCGTGACAATGATGATATTACCGACCTTATACAGCCCCCTCGGGGGGGGGGGCGATTAGGCGGTCTACGCATACTAGTTATAGAGCGCTTTTCAGGCCGCTCTATATAACGCCCCGTCACTCAGAAAAATGTTCGTTTCTTGTCCAATTCTGTTTTTCGGCGATCTCAATTTTTTTTCTCCGAGATGGTTGCAGGGGGAACGTTCAGATTTTCTGGGTTAATAGAGGGATAGTGCTGCTATACAGGGTGTTCCGTTTCGGAGTTATTAAACGTCAAAGTCTAAATTTCCGCGAATTCGTATGAAATCGATTACAGGTCGCAAAACTTAATTAAATCGATTTAAATTTTCAGGGGTTGTGGAGGACCGGGAGCTTCAGAACCCTATTGAAACAGGCGGTATTCGGAAAATGGGAAGTAATTCTTTTGAATTTTTTATGTCGAAAAATGCCCTTTGTAGACCCCTCTTTGGCGCTTAATAAGTCGAAGCCGGAACATCGGACAGAAAAACGTATTTGAACATAAAACTAAAGAATCTCAAATACTTTGTTTTTGCAATACATTTACCTATACCTAAAACGACTGGAAATTGGAAAAATTTGGGAAAAACTGGAAATTACGCTTTTTCGTGCAAATTTTTGACGGTTGTCAATTTTTTCGGGGTCAAAATGGATCCAAATCGAAACCCCATCTACCTTATCGGAAAGACCTCGCCGAACTACGTTATAAACATATTTTTTGGTTCCTTTGTTCTTAATAGCAAAGGAGCAATCGATAATTAAATTTCTGTTTTTAACCATTTTTTTTCATGACATCTCTGCATTCGAGTCACTCTGTATCTTTTCCTATCTAATTTCTTCCAACTTTTTCAACGCTATCCCGTGGGGATATAATCAGGCTTTAAAATGAATCCCGAATGGGTGATCCGGGACCGGATTTAGGGGGTAAAAACACATTTTTTCTGTTTTTTCCATCAAAATTCATATTTAAATGGCATTATTATGTATTATTTCTCTTATTTAACAGCTCTTTTTTGGTTTATTTTCTTCCCTCATCATCTGAGAACACTGCTAACTAATTAAAACTCCATATTTTTGCGTTAAAGTTATAAATAAAGAGCTTTGTTTCCATCGGTGCAGGAAAAATTTTAAAAAGTACATATTTTAAATGGCTTGCCTTGAAGAAACAACTGAAACGGACTCTCTTTACATCGAAATTAAAATATGACCTGTTAAAATGTTATCAAAATACCAGATTTTGTAGCGATATTGGAAGCTTCCTGAACCGATTTCGGCTTGAAATATACATGGCAAAGGTAGAACGGAGTTTATATTTATAATTACGGTACATTTCATTGGACGATTTAAGCATTCAATACCATTTTTTTATTTTTCTGAGGCCATGCAAATGGATTTCAAAATCACTTTTATATGGAGAAATGTATTCAAATATGAAGTGCCAAAATGTCGCAAAAATGCTGGTTTTTCTTTCGAGATTTTAGGGTTTCTCAATCGTTTTCGGCATGACAAATACCGGGCAATGCCACTATAAGCATTCCCGTGTGAATTCCGGAACATATAATTTGAAGACTTACTCATTAAATATCATTTTAACAATTTTTCGATGACGCAGCGAAGCATCAGAGAAAGGTTATTCCATTAGGTACTATACGGGGTAAATCACAATGACTGATGATTTAAATTTTGCTTAGATTTGTTATTAATTGAGAACGGCTTATTCGATTGAAAAGAGTGATGTGGCAATCGAAAGGGATGGAAGTAAACTACTTTTTTATTTGAAAATAATTTCGATTTTTGGTAGTCATGACGACGATTAATTTGATTTCTCCGTTATTTATTGAGTTGCAGAGTAGAAATTTCGCATCTAAGTAGAATTCGGTCAATCATGGAAAAATATTTTTGCAATTTTCAATTTTGATGTTTGCCATAGCAACGATTAGGGTCAAAGTTAACAACTTACAACCCGCGAACGGCTTCTTAGATTGAAAGAAGCGACGTTCATAATATGTATGCACAATTTTTTTTCATTGAGACATCAGTGGCGTGCCCGAAGCGCTCGCCACCAATCTTCGTCCAGCTCGATCATTTCAGGAAGATGATGTTATCAAATGTATGGTTCCAAGCAGATCGAAAGATGACTAGCTTAATTTAGTAGGGTTTCAGCGAAATCGTATATATTGTATTTATATGTAATAGGTGTTTGTATGTATGTAGCGATACGGTTACGAAGGGCGCTCTATTCTGCATCATCAGTCCGTAGGAGTGTGATATCTTCCTTAATACATGGCCTAGAAACACGAAACTTTCAGGGCATGACAATGATGATATTACCGACCTTATAGACCCCCTCGGGGGGCGATTAGGCGCTCTACGCAATCTAGTTATAGAGCGCCAAAAGCGCTCTATATAACGCCCCGTGAGGGAGAAAATGTGTGTGTGTGTGTGTATGGCCGTATGTTGTCGTCCGTTTCGACATTTTCACCTTTTCAATTTTTTTTCTCGAAAACGGTTCGAGGGGGAGCAACCAAATTTTCTGGGTTAATAGAGGGATAGTGCGGCTAGCTTCGGTAAAAAATTCAGTTAAACAGGGTGTTCCGTTTCGGAGATATAAAACGTCAAAGTCGAAATTTCAGCGATTTCCGTTGAAATCGATTACAGGTCGCAAAAGTGAATTAAATCGATTTAAATTTTCAAGGGTTGTAGAAGACCGGGGTGTTCCGAACCCTGTTGAAATTGGCGGTATTCGGAAAATGGGAAGTAATTTTTTTGAATTTTTTTATGTCGAAAAATGCAGTTTGCAGACTCCTCTTTGGCACCAAATAACTCGGTCGCCGGAACGCCGAACAGAAAAACGTATTTGAACTTAAAACTAAAGAATCTCAAATACTTTCTTTTTGCAATACATTTACCTATACCTAAAACGACTGGAAATTGGATAAATCTGGGAAAAAGTGGAAATTACGAATTTTCATGCAAATTTTTGACGGTTGTCAATTTTTTTGGGGGTCAAAATGGATCCAAATCGAAATCCCATGTGCCTTATCGGAAAGAGCTCGCCGAAATACGTTAGAAACGTATTTTTTAGTTCCTTTATTCCTAATAGGAAAGGAGCAATTGATAATTAAATTTCGATTTTTGACCATTTTTTTTTCATGACATCTCTACATTCGAATCACTCTGTATCTTTTCCTATCTAATTTCTTCCAACTTTTTCAACGCTATCCCGTGGGGATATAATCAGGCTTTAAAATGAATCCCGAAAGGGTGATCCAGGGCCGCATTTAGGGGGTAAAAACTCATTTTTTCGGTATTTTTCAACCAAATTTCATCTTTAAAAGGCATTATTATATATTATTTCTCTTATTTAACGATTCTTTTTTGGTTTATTTTCTTCCCTGATCATCTAAGAACACTCCTAACTAATTAAAACTCCATATTTTTTCGTTAAAGTTATAAATAAATACCTTTTTTTGCATCGCTGCAGGAAAAATTTTAAAGAGTACATATATAAAAGCCGTGCCTTGAAAAAAAACAAATGAAACTGACCCTCTTTACATCGAAATTAAAATATGACCTGTCAAAATGTCATGAAAATAACAGTTTTTGTAGCGATATTGGAAGTTTCCTGGACCGATTTCGGCTTGAAATATACATGGCAAAGGTAAAACGGACTTTATATTTTCAATTAATACATTTCATTGGACGATTTAAGCATTAAATACGAATTTTTTTAATTTTTCTCAGACCATGCAAATGCATGTCAAAATCAGTTTTATACGGAAAAACGTATTAAAATATGTGTCTAAATGTCGCAAAAATGCCGGTTTTTCTTGGGAGATTGGAAACAGTCTGGACCAACTTAGGCTTGAAATTTACCGGGCAAGGGAATTAGGGACCTTATATTTTCAGTAGAAAGACATTTCATTTCATAATATACCGATTAAATACCATTTTAATCGATTTTCCTATGACGCTACAAAGCATCATTGAAGATTCTAATATGGAGCTCAGTGGCTTCGAAAAAATCCAGAAATATGCATTTTATTTTCTAACCATGAGCGTGTATACCTTTGGGACAATATATTAATTATTATTGAATCATTTTAATTTAATTTTAGGGAAATGACTTGATTCCGATCGTTTTAAAGTAACCAGAACGATTCGAAAACACATTTTATACTTTTCGGGCATGTGAATGGTTGTACATATGTCTACAGGGTGTCCGAAAAGTATTTGTATGCGCAAATATCTTTGCAGTAATTTGCGGTAGCCACTCGCCCCTTGCGGACGTTCAAGTTCCTCTAAACATTGGCCCAGGTTAAAGGCAAAAGCCAAATCAACGCCAGCATGTACACAATTCTATAGCAAACCATGCCGTAACTCGCACTGGCTCCTTGTCGCTTGGATGATGCACAAAATAAACGGATTTGTTGTTTACTGGCATCGAAGGCACGAGGAGAGTGACTCAATTGTCGACCAGAACAATGGATGTTAAAGGCAGATGTCGCGCCCTTGGCGGCCTTAAACTAGATTTAAAAATACGCAAGTTAAAAATATAATTAGGCTATTTATTTAGAAAAAATTGGAACAGTATAAAAGGAATACAATACAATTGTGTCACATTCGCCAGCCCTGCTGGACTCCAGCTTAAATAAGCCTACTCTAATAAAATAGTTTAAAAAGATGTAATCAAATAAAATTTAAAAGACTAAATTTAAGAAAAAAATAGATTGATGCTCTTAATGTCTGGATAATGATTTTGAACTCTTCAGCTTCGGTAGTTCAAAAAAAAGAAAAATATATAAACTTTTTTGATAAAGTATTGAATAATAAATATTTTTTTATGATAAACAATAAAATGTCTTTTATTTTTTTTTAAAGAGGATGCCTTAAAACACCAAGTTATAAATTTTATATATTTTAGTACATTGACGGACCTGTCTGCAAAAGCAGACTGATGTCCAGAGATACGTTTTCAATAGCAGACACTTTTTGATCCGCTGAAATAAACATGTCTGTGTTTCTATTGAATTTGTATATGTGTTCGAATTTTATGTTCCTATATACAGTGTGTCCATGAATGGAGTTGGAAAGAGGAAAAAAAAAACTTTAAAATCGATTTTACGAAAAAAGAAATTATTCTTTATTCTTTATAAAAAGTTCAGCTTGTCCAGAAAATGACGTTACCGTATAAAAATTTTAGATGAAATATACAGGGTGTTAGTAAATTAGAAAAATATGAAAAAGTACCATTATGTATTATTTTAGACAAAATTTTTATAAAACTAAGTTGTTTATAACTTAAAATAAAGACTAATTGTAAAATTTGAAATACAAATTTGAGGAATGAAATCTGAAATAATAATAGCGATTCTATGTAATTACATTGGATTTGACAAAGAAATCAAGATAGTCGATTTAGTTAACGGCAATGTCACGTCAGCATTTTATTTCGTCTGTCAGTATTCTGATTTCGTGACTATATTTTCAAAAATGTTCACAAAAGATATATGTGGAATAAATTTAAATCTTAAAATTTTTATTTGAAATTTTGAATTTAGTTTATATTTTAGGTCATAAACAACTTTCGTTTATAAAAGTTTTGTATAAAATAATAAATAATAACACTTCTCTCTTAAAGCACTCTTATGTTTTACTAATTTATTAATATCCTGTATATTTAATTTAAAATTTTTATATGGTAAACTAATTTTTTTTGGCAAGCCAAAATTTTTATTAAGAATGGGTTTTTTTCATAAAATCTATAATAAAGTTTTTTGTCCTAGTTCCAACTTCATTCAAGGACACACTGTATTTAATCATTTAACAAAGGATTATCCCTTAAGAATTTAAAAGAATTGCTTAAATACTATGCTTCTGTTCATTTGTCTATCCTGATCCTTACCCGCCGCTAACGGCACAAACGCCGTAACGTATCGCGTATGCGCGGAGCAGATTTTTCAATTTACCTCAAGAAATTAACCCTCAGAATCAAAATTTAACTTTTTATACTTGACGTTTATATTGGACTCTCACACTTTATCTCTGTTACAAATTTTAAATTTTTGTATCGTGTAGTTTCAAGAAATTCGCCTGTGGCAGACGGACATATGAACATCGAAGTGATTCCATAAATGTTTTGATTCACGGAACACTAAAAAACGTCTAAAAGTAATTGGAATAAATTAAAATTTTAATATGTTATCTTTTGAAAACTTTAAGTTACTGAAATAATGTTTATAAGAATTTTATAATTATTTTTTTTTTTGGAAAAAATTACTGTTATTATTATTAATATTATTGGTTTTTGGCGGGTCCGGAACTACCGGCGGGACAGTGCCTTCGTGCTGGCTTTGTTGCTCAGAGCCCCTTGCTATGTTCACACTGCTTTGCAGTTCTTGGATTTGTAAAAGAAAAAATCTATTAGCGATCTGAGATTTAAAAAAATGTTACTATTGCAGTAAGGGTAAGGATTTTTTGACGTGCCTATTTGGTAATACAATGTAATTTTAAAATTTTGAAACTTATTAAGTACCTACATCAAATTTTATCTTTACGCTTTTGAGACAATAGAACCTAACTAGAAAATATAATATGTGAAAGGCCCAAAGGAAAAACGGTATCAGTTTATTTATTATCAGAAATAAGCTTACGCTAGGATCATAGGTGTCGACTTTTGAAAATTTCAATGGGTGCAGGAGGCTGGAGCAACACAAGATTAAAATACTAATACTAACTTATCAGTTTTTTCATAATAAGTATTTTCAGTCTGAAATACGTTTATACGTCCGTGTTCCCAACGGGTGTTCCGCACCCATTAGAGGCCCCCAGTGGATGCACTTGCCCTAATGCCTCCATGGAATCGACGCCTATGGCTGGGCTCATGTGACATTTTATGATTATTAGGAAATAATTCAATTGTTAACTGATAAAAACTGTTTCAGTTCAAAAAAAACACGCTAGAAGATTAGTTATACTGAGAAAAAGCCGCATCAGTCTGGGTACGACTATATTGTTTTCCCTCTGTATATTTCATATGTATAAAATCTTATGAAATGTATTAAAAAAAATTTACGCTGTATCTATTTTTTGGATTCTATTAAGATATTTTTTTGAATTTTTTTAAACAATTTTTTTAATATTACTTATTTTAACGAACTTTATTCAATTATAATAAATATAATAAATTTTATAGCATAAAATTTACATACGGTTGGTTTCCATTGTAGCGTCAGCTGATGGATCTACATTAAAAAATAATTATTATTAAAATGTTATTACTGTACAAGTTTTGAAATAGTTAGTTATTTCCAAAAAAAAAACGTTTTAAATAACTTGAAACTTTCATTTTTTTCGTACATTACTCATCTAGAACAAAAATGACATAACTCAAATTAATAATTTTACTTGTTTAGTTAAATTAACTAAATACTTATACTTTTACCGGGAGAAGTGTCATTTTTTTGGTATTGTTTATGGTTTTAAGAAATAAAGTTTCTTTTTAGAACTATTGCTTTTTAATATTTTTGACTACAACTAACTACAAGTTTTATAAGCAAAGTGATATAACTTGACATTTTGAGTAGAAATTTTCTGTTTTAAAACATTTTTTGATATTTTAGGATTTTATACCTTGTACAAAGTAAACTGCATAAAATCTGTATCATAGGTTTTAAATTTTGAAATATTTATAGTTGCTAATAAAAGTAAGAGGGGAATTACAATTTGAAAAATTTCTCTTGTCTCTTTTCAAAAACATTATGTTTTGATTTGTGTCACTTTTGTTCCGGTTAAGTGATATCTTAAAAAGTAAAAATTGCTCAAATAGTATTAAGAAGAATTTTTTAAATATATTTTATAAAAGAATAATTTGCTAACTGTTGGTAATATTAAACGATCAAACGAACTTACCTGAAGTTCGATCGTAATTATTTGAGGAATCTGGTCCCAGGACATCAGTAGGTTTTTTACTATGTAGTCCGCCCCTGGTGCACTACCGGCCACACTATTTTAAAGCTCTCTTTCCCCGCTCCATTCCGCTCCGCTCGTCGTTCCTCATTATGTTTAAATACTCTAGACGCAATCGCAGGAACTGGGGAAAAAGCATTCTGCTGTGGGTGGGTGGGAACTGATGTCCTGGGACCAGATTCCTCAAATAATTACGATCGAACTTCAGGTACGTTCGTTTGATCGTTTAATTATTTTTCTGAATCTGGTCCCAGGACATCAGTAGGTTTTTTACTATGTAGTTGTTTAAAGCTATTGCGATTGCGCTTTTATTGCATTTACTTAACAGTAAAAGTAATAGTTATGGGTAAATCTTAACAAAATGATTTATTATCATAGAAACAAAACAGAACATGCATATACATGGATATTGTGTAGGTTCAGTATCCCACAAGAAAATTAAGAATAACTAAACAGTTTAGCGAACAAGTTTCGTAATGGATTACAGTACGAGCAAATATAACTAAACACTTAATCCTAAGATGGCTTTTGCGAAATCTTCTCGACTTGACATAGGTCTTTTGTAAAATCGTGCAAAGGTTTCCGTTTGCTGGGACCATCCGGCGGTACGACATATGACTTCCAAAGAAACGCCTAGTCTGTGAGCTGCGGAAGTCGACGCGTGACGAGTAGAGTGCGGCTTAAACCTTGTCACGTCAATGCCCGCAGATTGTAGGGTCTCCTTGACCCATCTACTTATAGTTTTGCTTGGTTACCGTGTTGTGAGGTCTACAGCAACTGATAAAAAGAAAATCGTGATCGGGTTTTCGTAACGATTGAGTAATTGCCACGTATCTCTGAAGGTTCAATGCTGCACATAAGGCAGGGGTCTCCCGAAAAAAGGGGATATGCAAGCACGCCTGATTTTTGGAGACTGCGGATGTCTTGATAGGATCTGTAATGAAGATCTGGATTTTTTCCTCTTCGACTAATATGTTTGATAACCTTATAAGCGAAATGGTCTGCAGTCGGCCTCCAGTTATAAGGGCCAGAAGAGTTACTAGTTTTTGAGACAACGCTCTAAGGGTCTCGGTTGAGAGATGCTCCAAGTAGTTAAGGACAGGTTGCGGGTTCCAAGTGTAGTCATATTTGGGTTGGGATGGTCTTAATCGAGATGTACCTTTCATAAACCTCTTAAGTATTTGGTCAGATCCTATATCATTTGGCAAAATAAGTGATAGCGCGGATCTATGCGAATTAAATGTTCCGTATTTATGTGGATGATTGTCGAGAATGATTTGCAGAAACGAGATGACCTGGACAGGAGTAGCGTTGAGAAAAGGAATGTTTTTCTCTTGACAGAAGGTCCACCACAGGCGGTACGTTGTATTATATGGTTTAATCGTTGAATTCGAGAGAGATGAAAGCATGGTGTCCAGAGCTGCATTTGGAACTCCTTTATTCAAGAACGCTTGGCCGATAATTTGGCGACAACCAGGGTAAGCTCCCTGGCTAACGGATGTTCGTCCCTGAAAGGAGATAAGAGAAGGTCAGATTGTGGCTGAAAAATAAGTAATGGTCCGATTTTTAATTTTAAGAATAGCGGGTACCAAGGTTGTGCAGGCCATTTTGGAACCACTACGATGCCCTCTGCTTTGTCCTGTACTATTTTCTGAAGCATTCTTAGTATGAGACAGAATGGCGGAAACGCGTAAAAGCTAATTTCATTCCAATTTATTTTAAAAGCATCGACCGCCAGTGAGCCTGGATCTCTCATCCAGGAAAAATACTTGTCACACTTGTGGTTGACGTGTGAAGCGAACAGATCCACCTCCGGCTTTCCGAATTCCTTTACAATAATGCTGAAAGCGTCTGACGATAGTGACCACTCTGTTTCAGTCGCGGTGGAACGCGATTCTTTATCGGCTTGCCAGTTGTCCTTAGACTTAATGTAGGATGCAAAGAGCCACAAATCCCGTTTCTCACACCACTGCCATATCTGCCTGGCCAATGTACAAAGGTTCGGGTACTGGATACTTCCCATCTTATTTATGTACGATATGGCAGTGGTATTATCTGATCTTACCAAAATATTGCCGCTTTTTAAATTATTTGCGAAACATTTGACCCCATAAAATATTGCTTGCAGCTCTAAGAAGTTAATATGATGGCTCTTTTCCTGTTCCGACCAAGACCCCCGGGTTCGCTCCGCCCCAGAACAAGCCCCCCAACCAGTTCTACTAGCATCTGTAAACAGTTCGAGTTGAAAACGATCTTCCTTAATATTATTATAAGTTGATAAAATATTGCTGTTCCACCAGACCATATCAGGTGACATAGAGTGTGATAAAGGCATCCTGGCATTATAGTCACCGCCATTTGTCTTAAGAGCCAGGTATTTTTCCCTTTCCAAAGATTTAGTATAGAGCCACCCATATTTAGCGGCGGGGCAGGCGGAGGTTAACACTCCTATGAGTTTGGCAAA